>CM060659.1:34364127-34964127 GCA_030686955.1 Odontamblyopus rebecca
ATCCATCCATTTTCTTCCGCTTATCCAGGGCAGTTGTCTAAGCAGGGACTCCCAGACTTCCTTCACCCCAGACACTTCCTCCAGCTCCTCCAGGGGGCACTCCAAGGCATTTCCAGGCCAGCCCAGAGATGTAGTCCCTCCATCGTGTCCTGGGTCTTCCCCGGGGCCTCCTTCCGGTGGGACATGTCCAGAACACCTCCCGCGGAAACAGATGCTCGAGCCGCCTTAGCTGCTCCTCGCAGCGTGAAGGAGCAGCGACTCCACTCCAAGCTCCTCCCGTGTGGCTGAGCTCCTCGCCCTATCTCTAAGAGTGTGCCGAGCCATTCTGCGGAGGAAACTCATTTCGGCCGCTTGTAGCCGCGATCTCGTCCTTTCAGTCATTACCCAGAGCTCATGACCATAGGTGAGGGCAGGAACGTAGATTTATAAATAGATTTGTCTTCCATAATTGAGAGACAACTACAAATGAGCGGCTGTGATCGGACCGTCCCAAATGTAGCAGTTGTCTGTTGTGCTCTATGGTCTAGTTCAAGACCCTCAATTAGAGAAACCCCCTTCTTGTTCCTTAACGTGCCTTGTTCATTGATTCACAATAACAAAAACATCTGACATAATTTGTGTAGGAGTAACTTTCTCAGGTGTGATACCGTCCACTACTGCAAAGCATCAAACTTTTAGTCTTATGTTGACACTACGCAGCTTTTGGCTTCTCAAAAGACATGAATTCTCACTACTAAAACATTACACAAGTTCTAAATGTAATGAATTGACGCGAAGACAATGTCCAAAATATTTAAAAGCTGCAATAAACCAGAACTTCCTCTTCCTTATCACTTTGAGCTGAATGACTGTACATGCTCTGGCCATAAAAGTCTACAGATCTGGAGTTCGGCCTGAGGAGAGCAGCCTGTTGGCTCAGTGCCCGAGCAGAGGGCTAAACTAAGACACTTCCTCCCTCACAGGCTACAGCGGGCCCCTGGCAGCGTCCCCAGGGGGCCAAAGCTTCTCTGCTCCTAATACCCAGACGTATCCTTAACAGACAGCTGCAAGAGTATGAAGTCATTTTACACATGTATTAGCTTAAAACAATAAAGCACCTAAAGACAGGGCTGTGTTGGCCGGACATTTTATTAGGTACACTAGAAAAATATAATGTAAATGTATGTATGTAAAAATTTTATCCCATAAAGTATAGCGTTTACTGATAATATCTGTAATGCTGTTTTATTCTTACAAAATTGGACATTCTGTTATCCAATCAGAAAGCAGAATGATTTGGGTTACCAGTTTCAGTGCTGAAATCCAGCTGCTTTAAACTAACTTTCTCTCTCTTTAAAAAAAAAAAAATTGAGCATCTAAGTATCACAGTGGTCAGCAGATCACAAAGAACAATAACAACAGAGGCCTCCACAGAAAATAAAGAGCAAATTAGATGCCCAAAAGGTGTAGGCAGAGGTAAGAAGCTTATTGAACCCCATCCCCTTAAAACTAACTCTCTGATCTGAATCGTCACTACTTATACCACAGACCCTGCAGCCAATCATGAATCAGTGCTAGTGCAGCCTCTGCAGCCCAGTGAGGGAATTCTGGAGGTTCTGAGCTTTCACATGAGGCTTGGCCATATAGTGAGAAAGAGAAAACTTGTATGTGTCACATATTTAAAACTGTGCGAACTCAGGCTACATACAGTTCCTTCAAAGGGTCTGAAAACTTCTTTGCCTAAATATAATAACTTCAAAATGATACTCACATAAATGTACTTGAGTAACTAACTATTCAGTTCTGTTTTGGACCCGTGCTGCTACATAAAAGTCAGCGAAACCCAGTTCAGTAACACTGTTTTTACTTTTCAAAGTGGTGTGTGCGTGAGTGGGTCTGGAGTGAATGAACAAAGCTCTGTTAATAATGTTCTGTAAAGCGTCTTTGGGAACATGTGTCTGTGAAAAGTGCTATAGCTGTTGTTGTAAGGCGACTTTTGGTGTCCAGAAAGGCGCCAGATAAATAAAATGTACAGTATTTACTGGGCGTACTGTCTTAGTACTCAGAAGCATGTTTGAGTCGAGAGACTGAAGCCTCTCCCAGCTCCATCAGCTCTGCTCTTTAACACTGTTATGGGTCCGTATCAGATTCACCGCTGCTCTCCACACACTTTAACAAAGGCCCTTTAAACCATGTGTCGCGCAGTTATAAAAGGATCTGATCTGCTGGTGTTTTAACAGCACAGAAGCGAAAGCAACGAGCAGCTCCACTCTATAAACATAAGTACAGGACATGTGTGGTCTGTGGTGGGGCAGAGGGGTATGAATGCATCAAATGTTAATGGGTGTGTTAATGCCACACTAAGAAATATTAAACAATAACATCTCCATGGAGAACAATACCCCTAAGCAAACACATTTACAAGTGAGGATTAAAGACAGAGGAGATACCCATGTAGTTATACAGAAATAATGCACAAAGGTTAACATTAGAATTCGCCCTGACGGTGGTATAAACTATAATAATTTGCTTTGGATTGTACAGTTTTGATAGTTAATAAGAATTGTTCCAGTTTCTCTGCACATACGATTTAACCCAGGGGTGTCCAAACTATTTTCATTGAGGGCCACATATTAAAACAGATCCGCTTGAGGGTGGGTGGTCAAAACAGTGAGTAAGTGAAATCTGTGCATTTATAACAAGTTTGAATGACCCACCGGACCTTTGTTCGTGCTTAGACCCTCAAAAGGACACACGAAATTTGCTTGATCGAGGTAGATTTCGAAAACGTGCAGTAAAAAGTACTACTTACGATGGTATGGGCCAATTCACCTGGAAGCCTGAGGGCCAAAACAACTGGTCTGAGGGCCACATTTGCCTGATTTGACCCATCGAACTGCGCTTCTTCAGATCTTGAGCGAGATTCTGGGAGTACCAAAGATTAGGGTGAAGGTGCACTTTATTATCACCAGAGAAAAATGTGTTCTCTGCATTTGACCCGTCCTTCAAAGCCGCTGGACCAACCTGTCATCTCCAGATCTTGTTGCTGGTCTTGGTCAGGACTAGCGAGAGGAGACCCACCCAGAAATCCAGAAAAGACAATAATATTATAATGCTCCAATGCCTCTCTGCTCACATTTAATTCTCATACTTTCCAACCTCTAACTGGAACCCATGTCCTTCACCACGCCCTTCTGTCTTTATATATTCAACACTCCTTTTGACGACCAAACGAGAACACCTCAAAGTCTCCAACCACTCAGCAGGACAAACCACCGGCCTCTCCACACCACAGAGCAGCCCTGTCATCTCCCTGACACTCGGTTAATGTCATTAAAGTTCAGTGACACGAGTCCAGCTGAGCTCCACTGGTCTTTGGTGAAGGTCCAGAATACGGCCATGGGAAAGTACCACTAATTCGAAGGCTACAGGAAGCATTTACTTTATTTTTTACGTTTAAAGGATGCACCGTGTAACTTCTGGGGGAGAGTCCATCAAATGCCTTTCTCAGTGGAGATTTTATTGCTTTGTATTGTTTGTAATGTTTCACAGTTTGGCATTGTACTTTTCTATCTTCATGGAGACCAAACCAGACCAAGTTACAGGTCAGATTTGCGGAGAAGCGATCCTGCTCACTGTCAGAATGCCTTTTTTCTAGGTATTTTTGAGCTATAAAACCACGTATAATTGAATAAATGCAAGATGGAGCTGTTTAAGGTCATACTGTGGAACATTCCAGGCAGAGCAATGACACATCCACTAGAAAAGTTACTCAAATACAAGATTAATGAGCCCAAACTTATGCACACGTCGCACTTTTTCAGAGTTTTTGCTATTTGTGCCCCCACTGTGTCGCCTCGTATTCCCCCAGCTCAACCTGCTTAGCTTCTCATTCATTCATAGGGAACATCAGTGAAGTATCTTGCCTAAGGACACAGTGACAATATGTAAAAAACTGTACTGCTGACCAAATTGTTCAAAACATCAACTTCATCCCCTGCTAATTAGCTATTAATTGCCCTAAAAACTGTTATTTTACTACGTTTATGTATAAAGTAGTATGATAAATGAAGAGTTTAACAGCAAAAACACATTTCTCCAGCAGTTTTTTTTTCTTCTTTTTGTTACCATCTACAGATATTATCAATGACAATAATGTATAATCAATAGTGGATTTTATCAAGGAAGGATGGACATTTGGATGGCAGTAAAATACATTTTGTTTCTGAAAATATTACTATACTAAGCCTGCAAGCCTCCTTCTGTTTTTGCAAATGAACTCTTCAAGTATACTCTGTTTTTTTCTGTAAATAGTTCTGCCATCCGAGCTTATCTATCTTATTCTATATCAATAGAAATAATAGGGTTTCAGCAAAATAAGTGTCAAACTTCAGCCTTAACCCCTTTGATCTGTAGAATGACTTTATGTTATGCAGAATTTCTGTGTTAAATCGCTGTAATATGATTAATGATTATGGTAATTGACCAAAGAAAAATACAACGGAACTTCAACAGAGCAAAACTGCAGCAATAAAAATGAATAATTATAGACCCATTATCTCTTTAGGCCTTTTGTCTGCACTCCACAGATAAAAGGCCTAAAGAGATAATGCAATCTATTTATTTATTCAATGTTTTTATTGGTGTGGATGTGAGAATGGGTCTATATTTATTCATTTTTATTGCTGCAGTTTTGCTCTGTTGAAGTTCCGTTGTATTTTGTACAATGACCATAAATCTAATCTACACTTAAACGTGCATTGTACAACTTTTCTGCTGAATGAATAATGTCCTTTATTTGTCCATTTCTTCACATGTACATTTACACACAAAGGAATCAAAATTGGACCTGTCGCCCCAACGTACATTACAAACATACAATACAAAACAATATGACATGGGGAAGACTACGTGGACCTGACCCGAAGACAAAACATTGGACTTTCCTAAACTGAGCGACTGCAAATTGGTTGTATATATTTGTTGTGAATGATATAAACTGTTTAAAATAATTTCCTCTCGTCAGGTAGGACAAGTAGCCAATAGGAATAAACAATAAACACTGCAGCATAACACAAGGATAGGGGGAGGAAAAAAAAAAAAAAAAGAATCACCCCAGACCATGCTCCTTTTGGGGAATAGTGCGGAAAAAACACACCATCAGCACAGTTAAAACCCAGTACAAACACTTCACAGGACTAGCAACAGGGTAGGGGAGGAGTGTGGAGTTAACCCAACGTAGGCAGGCAGCCACCCGGATCTGCAGCCAACACACCCGCCCACCAGGTTGGTTTTTTTCCCATCTGGAATGTTCCATGGTATGACATTAAACATCCATCTAGCATTTATTCATTATGGATGTTTCTATTGCTCAAAAATACAATAATTCCTGGGCGTTGTACAGCTCCTGGGCCACATACGGCTCTTTGGTTGACTCTGACCGGCCCGTTTAAGCTCATTTGGAGTCACAAAATAAACACATTTTATCATTTTACCTCATAGATGGAGTAAAGCTGCATTGCTTTTATTTAAGAGGTGTTTTTTAAGGCACTTTTTCAGCTGAGTCATAACATTCACTCTTGCCAGTCTTACCAGCACGTCAAAACAATGTGATTTACACACACAATCTGATTTACAATATTAGGCAGAATTGAGTTAAGCGTTTTTCCCTGGCCCGCCACAATATTTTCTGTTTCTTATGTGGCCTCATGGGAAAAAATAATTGCCTATAGTGGAAAAAACAATATCTAGGTCAGTTAAAATGACTTTAATTAAGAACATTTTACTTTATTTGAGTCGATTCAACTTGACAAGTAACATGATCTGCCAGTGGAACAAGCAACATTCAGCTTTGTTTCTTATTTTAAGTAAAAAAAAGTCTTGTTCCACTGGCAGATCATGTTACTCAAATCATGATAAAACTTTCTTCATTCAAGTCATCTTTACTGGACTAGAGTTTGTTTTTTGCAGAGCACCCCAGTGTAATCTATACTGTGGAAAATTTTGGACAAAGTGATAACATCTCCATGGAGATGAGCAGAAAAGTTTCACAATGCACCTTTAAGCAAATACAACAACATGACCTAATGAGGCTTCCTGCCGGTGTTCATGATAAGTATAATCTTAAATCGGAGGAGCCGAGCGCACACTGCGCACTATTGTTTCGAAAACCTCCACAACAGCCCCGAGCGGCAATGTCAACACGGCCGCTTCAGAGCCGGGCCAAAGTGTGTGTCATCACTCACCGCGAGAGGAAGAGGGGATGGAGGGAGAGAAGGAGAGAGGTGGAGGAGTGAAGGAGAAGGAGGGGAAAGGAGTGAGAGGGAAGTAAAGGAAGGAAGAGAGAGAGAGTGAGTAGGGAAGTGAATACGAAGGGAAGGAGGGGAGAGAAGGAGAAAGAGGAGGGGATTTTAGGCAAAGAGAGGGCGGAGGGAAAAAGAGAGAGAAAGAGAGCGACATGGCACACTCGTACCACCACAGTGTGCACATTTTTTACACATCACCATTAGAGATGTAACAATAACCGAAATATCCTGGTATCGTATCGTCAAAGATCTCACAATAACATCGTGGACCATCACAATATATCGAATCCCAAGTCTCTTTGCTTAAATGAATAGTTCTGATGCAGAAATTGCTTAAAAAACAGAGGGAACTACATAGACCATGATCCTTTGCTCCGTTTCAGTGCAGACGACATGAAGAAATAACTGTTCTAAGCACTTTTACATCTTCATTCTTTGGATTAAGTCTTGTGAAGGTGATTTTAGAGGGAAAAGTAGCAGATTCACCACAAAATATTGCAATAAATATGGTACGGTGAGATGTTTATGGTGAAAATATCGTACAGAGAGATTTGGATATCGTTACATCCCTAATGGCAATAAATGTACCAAATGACTGGTCAAAGCATTTTATAATGTCAGTCTTATTATTAGGTAGAACAGGGGTGTCAAACTCATTTTGGTCCGGGGCCGTATGCAACCTACTTTGATCCCAAAAGGGCCGGATCAGAAAACTCAGTTCTCTCTTCAAGTTATTGTATTTTTCTCCGTGTCTCGTAGTGGTGTTTAAGATTATTTTCCTCGAGCAACGCCACTTGTTCCAAACACACTGAGCACAGATTTCCCATTCACCTCTGTCAACAAATAAGAATTAGACTATTTTTCTTGGGAAATCCTGAACTCAGCATCTGCTTTTCTCATTTTTTGACATTTTGCTGATGAGGGTCACGGTCGACAGTCAAAACGATCGTCCTTTAAGAGCGTTTGGAAAGAGGAAAGTCTTCATTTGTGCTGCTCTGGTGGGAGTCGCAACGCACAGAAACGCCGGAGACGCTGCTATGCTAAACGGTGCAGAAAATTAACAGAAAAATCAGAAAATTTTAAGTATTTTAATAGAAAAATCAGCCGAGGGCCAGATTAAAGGTCTTGGAGGGCGGATTTGGCCCCGGGCCGCATGTTTGACACATATGATGTAGAATATCGTTAGTTCTGTGATCAATATACATAAAAAAACACATCATTTTTTAAACTATGTCAGGAACAGGGGTGGGTTTATATACGTTTTTCTTCTTCCCACTCAACTCAATGGTCCGGTTTCTATTAATAAGCTGTTTTAGGTCAATATTACAGTTTACAGTGAACATTATGCTATAGTTTAATACAAAACATCCTCAAAAAAGCATCATATGTCTTTTTGGAGTCATGTTGCTTTCATAAAACGTTGGACTTCCTTAAACTGAGCGACTCCAAAATTAGCTGGGTCTGTATATATATTTCTTGTGAATGATATAAACCGTTCAAAACCATTTCCTCTCCTCTCGCATCACAGCTGTTTGTGGAACTGAGCCGGCTCCAAAAGCCCAGTGGGATTTCTGCCGTCATTAAAGCCGCTGTGTCTCTAATGCGTTCTGTAAAGCACTTTAAACCACCGCAGACGAATGAGGCTGGCAACAGGATAAACAACAACAGAGCAGCGACAGAGGGAGAAAAAGAGAGAGAAAGAGGAGTATAAACAACAACAGAGCAGAGAGGAAACAGGGAGTGAGAGAAAGAGAGTGGCTGCAGAGAGAGAGGAGGAGCAACGGTATAAACATAACACAAATTGAGCCGGAGAGGTGAAGAGGAGAGAGCGACGGAGAGAGGGAGAGGGAGGGGAAGCACAGAGAAAGAGGGAGAGACAGACAGAGAGTGAGAGGAGGCAGAGAGAGAGAGAAACAGGTAGAAAAAGGGAGAAGAGTCAGAGAGAGAGACTGTACAAACTTAACACAAACTAAGGAGGGTAGAGAAAGAGGAGAGTGACAGAGAGAAAGGAAGAGGGGGAGCACGGGAGAGACAGAGTGAGAGGAGGCAGAGAGAGAGAAACAGATAGAACAAATAGAGAAGAGGCAGAGAGAGAGAGACTGTATAAACATAAGACACTAATCAGAGAGAGTTAGAGAAAGGAGGGCAGAGAAAGAGGACTGACAGAGCAAAAGAGGGAAGGGCAGAGAGACAGAAAGCAACATAGAGAGAGAGAGAGTGGGGCGAGCAAAAAGAAAGGAGTGACAGACAGAGAGAGGAGGCGGAGAGAACAAAATGGATAGAAAGAAGGGTAGAAGAGGCAGAGAGACACTAGAGAGAAACACAAAGAGAGGGGGAGAGAGAGAGAGTGAGGTAGATAGACGGTGAGAGAAAGAAGGGCAGAAAGAGAAACACAGTCAGACAGGGGGAGGCAGAGAGAGAAACAGGTAGAACAAATGGAAGGGAGAAGAGGCAGAGAGGGACAGACAGTGAGGGGGCAAAAAGAAAGAGGGAGAGACACACAGAGAGAGAGAGAGGAGGCTGAGAGAAAAAAAGATTGGAAGAGGAAGAAGAGGCAAAGAGACTGGAGGGAAACGCATAAATCGAAGAAGAGGGAGGTAGAGACAGTGAGAAAAAAGAGCAGAGAGAGAGACACACAGTGAGAGAGAGATGGGGCGTGAGAGGAAGCATAGAGAAAGAGGGAGAGACCGCCAGAGAGTGAGAGAAACAGATAGAACAAACAGAAGGAGGGAGAAGAGGCAGAGAGAGAGACTGCATAAACATATCAAACTAAGCATAGAGAGAGAGAGAGAGTTAAAGAAAGGAAGGCAGAGAAAGAGGAGTGAGTGAGAAAGAAGGGGGCAGAAAGGGAAAGAGAGAAAGAGAAACAGAGTGAGAGATAAAGAGATCTCTGGGGTATATAGTCTCTTGGATTGTCTATAAAAACACACCCAAAGCTACAGCTCAGATAAACCTTGATAAACGATTTTCTTGGCAAAGAGTTTTAACAGATTTGATTGGACGACGACGGAAAATCTGCATTGTTCCAAACAGAGGATCTTCAGTTCCATTAGTGAGGTGTGGAGAACAGGGGAATACGCAGGGCTCAGCTATATCTTTGAATCTCTACGCACAGTTTTCAGTGTTTATTTATTTACTTTCACATGCAGATTTTATATTTGAAGTTTCTCTGTGCAGGTATTTATCTGTTAACTTGTGACGACTGGAATCTTTTTGCAGTTACTTAACTTTTCCTGCTTTGTGAGGGCTAAAAATCAGGTTCTCATGAGAAAAATTCTTCAATTATCAGATCAATAGCAAAGATGTGAGGTTTATATCCGGATCAGTCCCCAGGAAATGAATTCAAGTGCAATGTCTTCAAAAAGCATGAAAACCAAACATGTTATTTGCCAGGGGTGAACTTAAGGTCAACTCATTTTTACTTTATGAGGAGACACTGCCCTCTAGTGGTGAAAGCCAGCAAAGAGACAAAACTACTTTTTATTTTTGCCCATCAGATACACCTCCTCATGCTGATTTATTTATAATACAAAATGTGCAAAGAGATAAAACAGAAAATAAAAGATAAAATAAAATCATATCATAGTTTTCTAGACAAAAAAATATTTAACTGAGCTGGGCTGTTTTTTCTCTCGACATAGATTCTAATTTTGTATAAAGTAAACTGGTACATAAGAATAAACTCTCACAGATGTATGTTGTTGTGCCTTGAGTCTAACCTGAAGAGGCCGGTGCAGATCTTCAGCTCAGTCTGGGGTCTCTGCTCCTGGGGAAGGGCCCCGCACTCACACAGGGGCCCCAGCAGCTGCTCTGCCTGGAGGAACACACTCTCCGCCTCGCCCACAGTGCACAGGTCAAGGTCAAGAGGCTGAGTGAAGATAGAAAAGCTACTGCAAACACGTCAACACAGAGAGCATTTTCAACCATGTTAACTGCTGATAGCTACTGTATGTGGCAGGAAATAGGCTGATGTGAACTCTGCCTTTACCAAGAGCTTTCCCTGTGTTCTGTGCCTTATCTAGTATAAATGTGAGTGCTGCTGGCAGTGACTATAGGCACCCTCTTTTCATCAGTCTGTCCCAGGGCAGTTGTGGCTACACAAGTATCATACCACCAGCTGTGTGTGGAGTGAATGCTGCGTAAATCCAAGGCATTTTTAATTTTATTACCCCCAAGTTTTTATTTAGAATGCTGTTTCAGTGATCCTTTTAAGGTAATAAGGTTAAATAAGACGTATTGTGCTTCTGTCTGGTGTATAGTTATAATCTATGACACGAGAGGATCATTATGTTATAATTTTAACATTTTGCAAATATTCATCTAATTGCAACATTCATCTAAAAGTCCCCTGACTTCCACATTAGAAAACTGCGATGCCCAATGGCAGATTTCGCTATAATGTCATCACACCAAAGTGTCTGCACCTCTGACCAATGGCTGCAGATCACACTAACGAGCTGCAGATTTTTTTTAAAGTTTTGAACTAAAATGACGACACATATCATTGATTATGAAAATGAAATTGGAGAATGAAGTAAGTACAGAGCTGTGGGCCTAAGCCAGTGGGGGTGAAAATAGGGATTGATCAACAATCTGGCAATTAAGAATTAAAGATTGCTCAGACATGCACGAATCACTTCAAATACAATTTTGGATGAGTAAATTGTGAGGGGAAACAAGGTTAAAAGCTCTGAAAGTGGATTTGGCAGAAAGGATATTTGTCAGTGAGTAGAGCAGCTTGTCCCTGGGTGAGGCAGAGCCTCAGGAGACACAGTCTGAGCTCGTGTCTGTCCCCGGAGCAGAGGAGGAGGACCTGACGAGCTGAAGAGATGTGCTCCAAAGCCTGGAGGCCCCAACCTGACAACATAAGCACAAAAGGTTACAACACCCAAGGACAATATCTGTGTAAAGAAGTGTTACCTTTAAACTGGAGGTAGGCTTTGGCCAGGCGGGTGTGGGTTTGGGCCAGTTTTAAATGGTTCTTTCCATAGATGAGCTTTACAAGAGCCACACACCGCACCAGGTCCTGTATGCAGGCGTCATACTGTCGAGAGAGAGTGGACACGGGACACAAATGACTCACAACCTGGTTATTCATCATGTACATCTTTTAGAATTGGTTGTTTGTTATTATTATATTGTAGGCTTGGGCAGTATCCAAATTTTGATATGGTTAAACTTTCTCAGCATTTTACTGTGGTATACGGTATTACCATGACTAATTAAAAATGATTTTGTAGCTGCACCTAAACCACTCAGAAACCGAGTCGCAGCTTTATATTTGAAGATGAGGCACAAGTTCTGATCAAACCAAACTTCACCAGCTCGTATCTCCCTCCATTTAATGATCTGGGACACACCAAGACAAGAAAAGCTCAGAAGAGGCAGATTCTGGAGTAAAACGTAAAAGGCGACAGTCCACGGCGTGTGATATTTCCCACTGCAGCGCGTTGTATCTGACAGACCCGCGCTCTCGGCACTCAGAGAAGTTACCGTCTCCTCCGTGAAAGTCTGACTTCGCTGCGTGTGGATGGAAATCTCCGAGCGTAACGACGTTTGAAGAGGAGAGAGGGCGGAGTGGAGAAAGTCGGCGCTGTGCCCTGTGTCTGAAGTGACTGTGGTGGGATCTCTGGCCTGACGCAGGGTCGTAGCTCCTCAACATTTACTGTCTCTCCCCTGTCATTCGGCCTGAAGCCAAAATGCTTCTAATATTATATTAGGTCCTTATGCACTGCAGCTTTTTTTAATGAAACTGATGCCGTTGCTACTTTTTGATACCTCGAGATACCGCATGACTGTATTACCGCCCAACCCTATTATATTGTATCATGTTCTGGCGATGATACCATTGTGTCCTTTGGCAAGACACTTTACTCTTCTTCCCATTATCCGAATGTGTGTGACTCTGTTATGAGTCGAGATTACAGAGGCGGCAGAAGGAAACTGGCTGTCATATTTCCTTCAGTCTCCTCGAAGGCACTGTCTAGGGTTACTGTGGCACCTGTGAGCTTTTGATTTTGCAGCTTTGTGGTCAAAAACGCCTAAATCTAAGTGTGTACCGACTCCAGTGGCCTCTGCAAGTTCAAGTAGTTTGTGGCATCACGCAGCACTGCCCTGATTAAAGCCAAGTGTTTCTGAAGACAAAAACCTGGCTGCAGACTACACCGAGTTTAGCAGCTTTATTTACAATGTGGTTGTGGAAGGAGGTGTTTTTTAAGGCGTTTAATTCCATTTAAGACAAGCGTACACGGTGCAATTTTTGGCGCTTTTTGAGCTGATTTTTCCCTCATGCGACTGTTTTTGGGATCGGGTTGAGTTTTGGCCTAATCGTGTGTGGCGTTTCGTGTAATACACCGATTAATACCTCACGAGCAGCTCCCGATCGGCATTCGCAGGTCGTAAGAATATCAAACCTGCTTGAAATCCAGTCGCCTCTCTTGAGGGTTTGGCACCGTTGAAGTCGTTCGTATTGTGTGAGAACATGAATCGTGAGCTGTGAACTTTTAAACCCTGAGATTTGGTACAGTTCGAGCTGGGGCTGAGTAAAACGATTGAAAATATCTCTCAGTTTACGCCCGGCTTTAAGGAATAGGGGAACTGTTGTGACTGAACTGGACTGTATAGCAGACGCCGCACTCTTGCTTCACCCCCTCACCTCTTTGTTGTCTTCGTGTGTCTGAGCGGACTTGTCGTAGTGCTGCAGTTTTTCCTCTGGAGACATGAGGACGTGGGTCTTGGAGGTTTGGGGAAGAGGGGGGCTTCCACTCAGCTCCTCCCCTCCACTGCTGCTGCTGTCCATCCTCAGATGTGACAGAAGAACTCATTATTTAAAGTATTAATAACATTTTGATTTGACAAGACTCATAACCACATAAGAACTAAACCAGGACTAAACCAAGACCACACTAAACAGAACGCCAAAGGTCTAAACTAGAACAAACCAGGACTAAACTAACAAGAGCTCCGCCAGCGGGGCAAAATACGCCCGTACTTTGAATTATTGTATATAGAATTAAGTTAGAATTTGTCAAACCTAGTTAAAGATGAATTGTTGGTGCAGTTTGGAAGTTTGACATTCCTAGGTGAGACGGTTGTCGAGCTAGAGCGCGGACAAGGTAATGTGTAGTTGTCTTGTATTCTCTCTCTCCCGTTGCCTAGCAACCGCTGCAGCTGGAACTGTGTGTCACCTTTGAACTTTAAACTTCAAAGCTTTGAAGTGTCCACGGACGGACGGACAGACGGACGGACGGACGGACGGACAGCGCCATACCATAATACGTCCCGTTTTATCACGGGCGTATAAAAATAAAGGTCCATTATTAAGGTGACCCAACAGTCTACAGATCTTCAAAGCTTTACATTAACACCAACGTTAAGTCGTTTTATGTCAATTAATTACTTTTTTACAATGGTAATATATATGTACATTAAGATACAAATACAGAGGTGTGTTGAGTAGTCAAAAAATATACTCAAGTTATGCCAAAATAATTTTAGGTCCAGGAAATTACTAATAAAAAGTATGAAAGTAAAAAAAAACTTCAACAGTAATGGACGCAATGCGATTTATAAAGTTTAAAGTTAATGAAATTTGTTCCCTGCATTAAATAACTTCACCTTCAGAGTGCTATCACAACACAATCAGCAGATAAAGTTGTTTTTGCATCATGTTTTTTGTATATTTATGAAAAATGGTCATGTGGGAGCAATAAGAAGGGTTCAAATAGGGACTGGGAGATGTTTTTGTTGAGGGAACAATGCCATGACATGGTAGATTTCCCCAAAAAACATTTATTTTGCGTTATACCCCCTCTTTAAATTAAACTAGGTTTCCCAGGAGTCCCTATTTACCCGGGACAGTCCCAGTTTTGAGCCCTGTGTCCCCTGTCCCAGCAGATTTATCCAAAACCAGTGATTTTTCCCAGTTTTATACAAGAAATGTCCCTATTTTTGACCAATTTAATACCTGCCAACAGTAAAGAGAGGCATAAACTGTCATTTTCTTTCAGTAAAATACAGAAAAGCTGCTTAAAAATGACCAAAACACAAAGAAAACATGACTATACTGACTCACATTAGAGCAAAGTGCAGAACAGTTTTCCTTAATTACGCACTCACAGTTTTATTATGACCAACCACCACAAAAATCTGGTCACCCTAAATGAAACACAAAAGCCTCATACTCACATTTTTTAAGAAACCCAAGGATATTAATCTATCTTCGGTGACTTGAACATCATCATCAGGCGCTGTTCAGTCGTGTTGTTTCCGCTTGGCTCTGCAGACTTCATCCTCGGTGAGTTTGGGTTAAACTTTGACGCACGGTTTGGATCGCCAGTGGCAACGCGCGCTCCTCTGTCCACTCCTCCACAGCACATTGCGCACTCAGACCCTCCTCCTCACTCACTGCTGTCTCATAAAACACATTCAAACCCAAATAAGATGGCCGATCTTAAGATATCGCGATGCAAAATAACGTGGATAAGGCGTAAATATATCGGCTGTTTGGCACCGCGGCATCGTCAGTCTTACGCGCGGATGGAAAAGGCTGGAAAAGAGAAAACAGGAAGCGAGGAATATTAACCAGCCACACACACGCAGGGATCCAAACAGTCTGTGTCTTTGTAACGCTGTTGTGTCGCCACTAGAGGGCGCAATCGTTCAAGAAAATACAGGATTAGCCTATTCATTGTTTTGGCAGGTATCAGTCATTTAAAGGTACAGTAAGTCAGTTTCTGGAGGTGCCATGTAGCCTGCACGAGGAGAAAGAAAGTTAAAAACATTCACCACTGAGATAGACACGTTTCATGCTATAGGAGCCCCTTTTACATGAGACCTTTAAATTTCGGAATATAAGTTAGTTCACATTAAAAACAAAACACATAAGAACTTTATTCCTAATGTTTACTGTATTTTTTGGACTATAAGTCACACTTTTTTCAGGGATTTAGGTGGTTCCTGTGACTTATATATGACATTTTTCACACTGACAGTCCATAGACCAAATATATGAATCATATATATGAATCAAAAATTAAAAAACAAATCTTTATCCTTTTTTTAATTTTGGTTTTAGAGACAAATAATAAAGAAAAGTTTTTTTTCATTTTGTTATTTTTGGTTCTATACTGAAAAACGAATGAACGAATGATACATGGATTCTTCTTTATTCGGTTGTTTTTATTATTATAACTTTTATAACTTTCCTTTCAAGATGAAATGTTGGTTCTTGGTCTCTGATTTTATAAAATAAATTTCTCCCTCATAGTCCGGTGCATGTTTTTTTTTTTCTTCATTATGCATTTTTTGGCTCTTCTTCATTATGCATTTTTTGACTTATACTCAGGTGCGACTTATAGTCTGAAAAATATTCGGATTTAAACTTAATTCCGAATTAAGTGAGTTGTTTATTTTATTCTTCAATCCGATTTAAATTATTCCTTGATCATGTTTACCCCGCTTAATAATTAATAATTCCAGTCGTTCAGGAGAATAATTTAATTCCGACCGATTTAATTCGGAATTAATGAATTTGGATTTAAAATTCTCATGTAAACGGGGCCAGTGTGGAGTAATATTTATTAAAGAATAATATTTCCATGAAAACAAGCCGGGCAGTCTTTCACTGTGCCAAACAAGAGTGGGGATTTTATACACTTTTCTTTTTCTTTTGTAACTTTCTTTTGTAATTTTTAAGATTGTTTTAGGGAATACAAAAGAACAGCTAAAAACAAATGAAAGCCACACGAGGTTACACGTCCAGTACAATCAGCAGATCACATATCACCATTCATTGTCCATAGAATGTGTATAACAGTCCCATTTTTCCAATCATTTTCTCCCTTGTAAAGTTGTAAGCGGAGATTGAAAGTCATGAGTTCCATTGTGCGGATTTGTTTGATAATTCATGTCAAAAGTCCCATTGTAGGTGCCTCTTTTTTTCAACCAGCATTTTGTGATTGTCGTTTTCCCTGAGACATGAATCCAGTAGTTTAACCATCTTTTTCCAGAAGTAAGTTATTCCTGGGCATGACCAGAACATATGGACCTGGCAGATTTTTATACAGTTTTTATACACTGTTCAGTGCAATAAATGCTTTTATTTTAGTCTACGTTTTGTCCTAAAAGTCACATACTTTTTGGATTAAATCATTTAAGACCCAGTTAGTGGCATAACACAAACCAAACGGATGTGTTTCAAGGTTTAAAATACTCTAAAATTATTATTATTTTTATTAAAGGCCCTGTACTCAGTTTTGTCCCATGTATCCGAGCAAAATTTGTCTTACTCCAGTCCAGATACAGGCCTAAGTACAGATGAGCAGTTCTTGAGGTCAGAATAAGTCCACTGTGTGCTGTCTGCATCAAATCATAAAGAGTTTATTGTCTGAAAATCAGGAAGAGCGCCTTAGAGTGCTAGCTATTTAGTAGCGTTACCATGAAAGCAAAACCCCGCTCTGGTCTTTGAGAGTTGTGAAAAGCGCTTAGAAACTCATCACTGTGAATAATTAGGATGCTCAGAAGGCATAAGGTAAGTGTTGGGTCTTTTGGCGAACTTTTCCAGGCCCTATTCAAACCCTCTTTACGGTTAGCTGCAAGATTCTGTCTAATGCTCCACATACAAGCCTACGTCACCCACTCCTACATAATAATTCTCCATAAACATACAAAAACTATACAGAACAACTGGACAAACGTGTACGCTGATGGTGCTGTGATAGGTGGAGTGACTTAGCCTGGGGAACAAAGTGTGGGGAGGCTAAGAGCGTCAAAAACAAAAGTCCTTCCATCCATCCATCTTCTTACACTTTATCCGGGTTGCGAGGGCAGCAGTTCGCCGCCCAGTGCTCTGCGCACCCGACCCCTTATGAAGCTCACAGGAGGGTGGACCCAAGTCATCCTTTCAGACTGAGCCCGGCCGAGCCCCGGGGCGACGTCACGGTCCATGATTTTAGTTCATAGGGGGATAAAAAGGGGAGCAGCCGGCCAAATATATGTCCTGAGTTTTGGGATGGTTGTTGGAAAGCCTTTTGCATCTGCCGGACTCGGTGGAAGTGGGATTGCCGTTGTGCCATATGTCGCCCGTGTCCGTGGAGCTCCGATGCTCCTACTGACCTCTTAACTTAACCTAAAAAACAAAAGTGAAACTTATAAAACATGTTAATACATTGTTTTCAATAAAAGATGACATGGTGATCTGAATATGGTACACGCTAAGAATTAATATCCTACAGAAGTAAAATACCAAATTTTTTAATTAAACTTGCATTTTCAAGATAGCCATGGATACTTTCAATACGAGACAAAAAACAGAAGGATAGACTGACATTTGTTTGTTTGTAAAGTCCTGTTTATGTCCTGTTTTGATCCTGTTTTGACTCGGTCTGGTCCACGGTCACAGTTAGACTTTGACTGGGATTAGTCACGATTTACAGAGAGTTTAAAAGTTTGTAAGCAAAAACATTCTCCGATTGGAGGCAGCTGGAACTTCCTATCTTTACTGAACTAAAGATGGAACAGAGGATTTTGAGCACCGAAGACATCTCCTGGTATGTTTCTGATGAGGAAACGACATTATAACACACAACTTGGCCCAGTATAGGTCCATCTATAGATAGCTCAAGAGAAATGCCTTTAACCTTTCAAAGGAATCTCGCCGGGATAATTTATGTTGTACAAATATGAATGAATCTGCCCGTTAAAGCTCCAGAAATCAGAGCCGTATTTGTGTGTCAGTGGTGTATAATGTTTGCAGTAGTCCCCTGACCACAGCTGTGTACAGTTGTGAGGCCTGGGGCAGAGTATACAGAGGAAATGTAGTCTCCCTGTAAAAACATCCTCCTCCTCGGTCAGACCTCGCCCACTATCGACGGGACTTTCGGCTCCTTTATGAGATCCGAATCTTTTGGATCATCATTTCAAAGAGTCGCCGAAAAGACTGGCTGCTTTGCTATTTATTTATATGACAGACGCCGATGTGAGAACTCGTTTTGGAGAAGACGTATTGCGTTTGTGTCTGCTGTGTAGTTATGATTATGATAAATTATGATTTTTAAGTGTGGTATTGATGTGAAACAAATTTAATAAAAGGAAAAAAATCAGTTGTGTTCCGTGTGGTGCCCAGTGGAAGTTAACGTTGGCGTAAACATCTCAACAAACAAAGATGTGGTGCAGCTGGGACTTCCGACGCGTGGCTGCACACCACACTAGAAATTAGCAGATTATTTTAACCAAAATGCTGCCGAATCCTGCGAGTATCACGAGAAAATTAAATTATAACGCAAAGAGGAGCGGACGGTGATAATGGAGAGTGATCGGCAATATGGCGCCTTGAAAATAAGCGATTAAAGATCACTCAAACATGCACGAATCACTCCAAACCGTGAGAGAAAATGAGAAGGGGAAACCGCCACGCCATGGATTTAGCATAACAGGCCTACTTTAACAACAAACAAATCACCGAGAGAAGTGACTAAGACTCAAATTTGTTTAAAATGGTGCAAACTGAGACGGGGAATGATGCATGGTTTAAATACGACTTTGCACTAATATGTTTTGTGCACAAAGCTCTCACTTGTCTTCTTTGCTGATTCTTGTGTTGGTTCAGACTTAATCCATGTAAAAATGCACACAAATTAGAAAGAGATCCAGTGTTCTGTCAGAATGAGCTCCCCGTTGTCTGAATCGACATTGATGTCTACTGATTCACACTCCCCCGTCAAAATAAGCAACCTCATGTTTTTCCGTTTACAGTTGTCTAGATCCAATAAAGCGAACCTCCCCAGTTTTACTACATATTTCTTTGGATTAGAGACAGCAGATTTTATGCTGTTTGCACACGGTGACTATGTTGTAAGATGGGTTAGAAAGTGGTGTTAAGCTTCTTCAGTGTGCAAATTGAGAGTTAAGAACTTGCCCCCATCACTACACTAGTTTGTTGCCTTGACAGACTCACTGCCACAGTGAGATCTCCACCGAGATCTCCAACACTGATCTGTGCCATTTTTTGGCTTCTGACGGTATTCGACCACCTCTAGCAACGGACTTTAGCTTAAAACGTGCCGGAGTTCAACTTTAAACCACAAATTCCAGAGGGTTATTATGCGTAATCGACTTTTTGGAGCTTTCTGCCGCATGTTATAATGTTCTTTCATGAAAAACCTAAGCATAACACAAAACAATACACTACAACGTCACAAACCTGATGCGATGTGCAGTAGTTTCATTAGTGGGATGTATTGAAATAGGAGGGACTTGGTGGAGAGCAAAAGGAGCAAAGGAGAAAAAACTTGACTTTTTACACTATTGACTTATTGACACATTGTTTTTGGCGAATATATTTTCAAAACACTACATTTTAACATGGTTAGATCACCATGTTATGTGTCAGCAGTTAATACCCCATAGAAGAGTAACACCACCCCTCTTTAAAAAATGTTTGAGTCATTGCTTATCTGGTATAACTCTGTGTTTAGCCAAAATGAATCACAGGCTTAAAAAAACAACAACAAAACTTTTGGCAAGCTGGTGTTTATTTTTTTATCACCAAAGTATTTAAGTTTTCATTGCTTCTGTCCGAGTCTTGGACTATTAAACACGTCCATGAGTCTCATATAATGACTTACTTCATTGATCCACAAGAGAAATTATTTGAACAGAGTAGCTCACACATCACAATATAATATAATAAGAGTAAAAAATATAAATGGTAATAATAAACTCTAAAATAAGTGGCAAAAAAAGTGTGAAAAAACCCAATTATATAAATGTAATAAAAGGTAAGTAATAAAAAATATAAAATCTCAGCTATATACAAGAAGTCCAGAAAAGTTACATAGTGTAGAATACTTGCATTATTATTTTATATATTTTGTATGATACGATATCCAATATTTGGCCTACTGCTGTGGCCGATACCGATATTTAGCTTTCAATATCCGCAAGGCCACAAATGTTAACTTTTCACGTTTGGAAAGATAATAAGAAAATTTATTTATCTAGAACAGAGGTTTTCAACTTGGGTGAACATGAGCCTCCCCTTAGAGCAGGTAAAGACAGAGAAAAGACGGGTATAGACACCTTTCCCATAATCCCGTCTGTCTGTCCTACCCTACACAGGCCGCTGAAGGAAATACATCTTTTGTGTTCCTGCAATGATGAGTTTCAATAACAACCGATAATATATTTTTTAATGTTGTATTTTTATATATTTTTTTTAAAAAGTGCATTCATAAATGATTTTAGCAACAGCAAATAATTTCCATCTTCATGCAGGCCAAACTGAGACGACTTTTAACATCACTGAACTTCAGTCGGCCGATCCAAACCAACAGAACCTGCTCAACATTTGTAATCGCTGCCGAAACTCCCGCTCACGACGCCTGAAGCTGAAATCAACATGTGTCTGGGCCTTAGATTAAGCACCATCGCTGTTCCCCGGACCTGGATTGGGGGTCCAGGCCTTGATCTTGTGCCGTCTTTCGAGCGTGTTGGTCAGATCGGTCCGAACGGGGACGAGGAAGACCAGTGCACAGTGGACTGGGTCTGAGCGGGTCCGTGCCGCCCTCTGCATGCTGGTTCCATGTGGGGAAAGCGAGAATGTGCAGTGGGCTATAGATCCGGGCGGGCTGGTCCGGTCCGCCGTGCTCGAGGACTGCGGCTGGTCCCGAGATGCTGCGAAACATCCGGACAGAAGCATGAATCTGGTTTGGTTACATGTTGTTCTGGGCAGTCCGTTCTCCGTGCTCTTGTTTTTTCTCTCTGCGCTCTTGTTTTTTTTAGCTTCTCAGGCCGAGGCACCGAACCGCTCCCCGCCCCAGCTCCTTTAAGCCCGGCCTGAACCAGAGCTGCTCCTGCTGGCTACAGGATGTTGTGGCAGAGGTGCAGTCCAGGTGACACCAAACTTTAAATAATCAGGATCAGATTTCCTATGTTTTTCGCTGGGTTCTCTCTCCTCCCTTGTGCTGATTTCTGAGACGGAATCACAAAACGATGCATTTTACTGCTAATACACGCACAATTACCCACATCAGCACTGCTCCAGATGTGTAGACATGTGGACCGTTATGTTTTTTTCGCGTGTGTGACGCGCTTCACCAATTGAAAACCTCTGCTCTAGAATAAAAAATGATTGGTTACACGTTTGAGTAACATACAGCCGTACAACACTCTTCTATTTCCATTTTGACTCATTAGTTTCAGATTAGTTTAGTTCAAAAAGAGCACAAAGAGAATGAAGAATCGTGAAAAAAATAGCATAATATTCGTATCATCTTCACGGCAGCGATCTGTTAGTTCTTAGTTAAGGTCTCCTGACAGTCTTCTAATCTCATTTTTCTTGTCATATCTTTGTGTACCAACTTATCTTCTTGTCTATAACATGTCAGCTGTTTTTTTTAAATGTACGGATGTCAAATGAAAGAATCTGCATCATAAATCAACATTGACCAATACTGATATAAAAGTATCTGTAACAATACCGGTCGATACCTACACTGAGACGGGTATATCTCCCATTCTTAATTCTGTATATAGTCAGTGATATGATAAAATCTCAGCTTCAGTACGCAGGGCCCTGCTGAGGCGCTCCGGCCCCTGAGTCCCTGGCCCCTGGCTCTGGCACAGCCCTGCATACCTCAGATCTGGGCTTGTTTGCTTGTCCCTGGCTTTTCCGGCTGGACTTTGGCCCCGCAGTTTGGCCCTTGTCCCTGATGGCTGAGGGGCTTGTATTTCCGGCCCCCAGAGGCCCTTAATGAAGCTGGTAGGGCTGGCACGGGGCCCTCAGACCACGGCCGATCACAGCCCACAGAGTCCTGTCTTGGCACGGCTCTCGCTCTCTCACTGCAGCCTTCCTAATTTAGTAACGCACGGTAAAAATATGTGCTAACGAACAAGGTCTGGTATGTCAGGCTGGAGTCCAGAGGAGGAGGGAGGGAGAGGGGGAGAGGCAACGGAGAGGACAGAAAAAAGAGGAGGGGGAGAGAGGGGAAGGGTGAGAGAACGAGAACGAGAAGGGGAGAGGGGTGTGAGAGAGCAGAGAAGGGGGAAAGGAGAGAGGAGAGGAGAGAGGGAAAGAGGAGGGAGGGGAAGAGGAAAGGGACAAGGAGAGAGAAAGAGCAGATAAGGGGAGAGGAGACGGGGAGAGAGGAAGGAGGAGAAGCAAAGGAGAAGAAGAGAAGGAGAAGCAGAGTAAGAAAGGGAGAGGTAGCGAAATAAGAGCGAGGGATAGGATTAGAAGGAGAAATAGAGGGAGAGAGTGAGACGAGGTGAAAGAGAAGAGAGGCGAGATAAGGTAAAGAGACGAGAGGGGACGACAGAGGTGGAGGTGAGAGAAGAGTGAACAGATGTGGGGAAAGCTGGGTGAAATAGAGAGGTGAGGAGGGACAGCAGGACAGGAGGAGGAGAAGACGAAGAGTTGTTCTGTTTCCTCCCTGAACCCTGTGACACTGTCATCCCCCTCTTCCTCCGCTTAAGTACCTAGAGTCAGGATCAGAAAGTTTGAGTTACATATGAATAAAAATAATGTCTTACCCTTGTAATACAGTCTAAGCTCTACACTGCACCCCGGAGCTAAACTGCCTCTGTAGCCACAGCTGCCCTGGGACAGACTGACAGAGGTGGGGCTGCAGGTTTGTTCCAGGTTGTTAGTTCAGTACATGACATCCCGGATTTGTTGTGATGACATTTACCCTGACGTCAGCTCCTATTGGGTACCACAGTTTTCTAACGCAAAGACCAGTTATGATAAATGAATATTTTGATTTAAAATGTCCAAATCATAGCATAATAATCCATGGATGCCATATACAGTTGTGCTCATAAGTTTACACACCCTGACAGAATTTGATTGATTTCTTGTCCATCTTTCAGAGAATATGAATAACACAAAAACTTTTCTTTCACTCATGGTTAGTGCTTGGGTAAACCATTTATTATCAAACAGCTGTATTTCCTCTTTTTAAACCATAATGGGAACAGAAACTACACAAATGACTCAATGACACTTTGGTGATAGTTGTGGATGTGTTATTTCCTCTGTTGGTAAAATGGACCATTCTTCTTGGCCAAAGGCTCCAGTTCCTGTAAATTCTTGGGCTCTTGTCTGAACTGCAGCTTGAGATCTGGCCAGAGGTCAGAAGAGACGAACACTCCAGAACCTTCACTTTATTCTGCTGGAGCCAGTGACAGGTCCACTTGCCTTTGTGTTTTGGATCATTATCATGTTGGAATATCCAAGTACGTCCCATGTGCAGCTTCTGGAACAAGAAATCATAAATTCTGCCAGAGTATGTAAACTTATGAGCACAACTGTATTATAACATGTAGCTGACTCGAGAATAATATGTCCAAATATCTATGTATAGGCCTATAAATTGACCAAATTAATGGGAGTAATCAGTGGATTACATTAAAATTGTATTACAATACAATGCAAGCAGTTCAGCAGCCTTATAGACTACTTTTGTAATATTGTATTTTTAAAAATCTAAATAGAAAATTCTCACTCTCCCCTTTCTCTTTCAGTCTCTCTCTTCCAGTCTACTCCTAAAAGTGTTTGCAATACACAGAACCATCCAGAGCACCTTCTCTGCCAAACACGCTGCTTATCCCTGTCTTAGCCTAGTTCCTCCTCTTTTGGCCAACGGGCACGTCTCAAATCCACCATTCTACATCACAAAAGCACTAAATCTAGCATTATGAAGACGCGTACAAGCTGTTTGTTGTTTTCTCTAACCATTGTCTACACAGAGAATTCTAACATCACCTCACAAAGCTCACTTTAATCTTCTGAATACAATAAAATTATGTTGACAATGGACTTGTGTTTTAGCAAAGTCAGACTTGGTTCCCATGGGCACTTTGAATGTAAGACTTATCTTATGGAGCAGGAGCATAAGTCGTGAGAAGTGCTTGTTTTGACAGAAGTAGTAATTGTAGCATAAGGAGTATTAGTAGTTAGAAGTATTGGTAATTAGTAGTTGTAGTAGTAGGTGCATCAGAAGGACTAACATTAGTTGTAATGGTGGCATCAGCGGTGTAAAGCCTATATACAGTATTTAGCCTATAAAGTAGTAGGCCCGCCGACAGAAATTTGGGGCCCGGGGCAAGAAGCCTCAGGTGGTCCCCTTCCTAATATAAATTAATAGGAAGAGGGTCCAATTCTAGGCCCTTAAGACTCTAGGGCCCGGAACAACAGACCCTGTGTAGTAGTACAGGGTGTCCCAAAAAATCTGACATTATTTTTGCAGGACAATAATTTTGGCAATTCTTGTTGTAATCACCTAAAATTTTCACAGAATGTATAGAAACAGATCAAGATTTTATATGCAATGTTTTATTTTTGTTCTGTTTTCAGGTTTAACCGTTCACTCCCAAAGAAGAAGTCATTTTGCGTCTTGGAATCTGCTTGCACACAGTCACCCAAGACTGTGCAGCCTTCAATGTAAAATTTGGAAAAACTTCACCAACTGGCAAACAAATATGGACTTTGTACCAAAAATTTTAAGAGGACAGCTGGTTATGCAGGGCTAAAGGATCTGGTAAACCATCATCAACAGAAGAGAAGGTCGAGCAAGTTCATGAAAAACTCGAAGCCCCAAGAAGTCCTAAAGGAGACCAAGTTTAGAAACCCAGATTCCTCGAATGACGATTTGGCCTTTTTTCAAGTTTCTCCAAGTTTCTGTAACAGGTCAACACAGAATTTTTGGCATTTTTCATCTGCTTTTAAAGCCTGGAAGAGCTGCAGACAGTAGGGTTTCATTTCCAATCGTTTCCTCACGATACGCCAAACCGTCATTCGTAACACAGTCTTGGATGACTGTGTGCGAGCAGATTCCAAGACGCAAAATGACTTCTCATTGGAAGTGAACAGCCCAACCTTAAAACAGAACAAAAATACAGCGTTAAATATAACCTCCTGATCTGTTTCTAGACATTCTGTGAAAATCTGAGGACACTATAATAGGCTAGTAGTCTGTTGTGCATCTTGGGAGTATGTTGGTGCAGTAATAGTTGTAGTACCGTAGTAGTAATGTCTAAAGTAGCACTAAATCTAGCATTATGAAGATGCCCACATGCTGTTTTGTTGTTTTCGCTAACCATTGTCTAAACAGAGAATGCCCGCATCGCCTCACAAAGCTCACTTTAATCTCCTGAATACAATAAAATGATGTTGACAATGGGCGTGCGTTTTAGCCAACTCAAATTCGGTTCCTGTGGGCACTTTGAATGTAGACTTTAGCTTACAGAGCACTGAGAATAAAGAGACAATGACGAGGAGTTATCTTATCGCGCTGTAACTAGCATGTCCACAAAGAGAGGAGGGCCGCGAGCTTAAGGCGCTTCTTCGTCGCAGCTCGGAGTTAGCGCGCGGCTATTGAAGAGCGTTTAATTTGTTATCTGAAATGTAGCAGCTGGAGGACATTAGCATTTCACTGGTACGAGGACGGAAGGTGTGGAGTTTGGAGTTTTTCTGGAGCTGCAGTACTAGATAGAAGTAGTAGTAGTAGTACAAGGTAGTAGTAGTAGTATTAGTAGTAGTAGCACATATATTTACTTGAGGAGTTGCAGTAGTAGTTGTGCCACAAAGTAGTAAGTACTAGTAGCACTAGGCAGTAAATATTAGTAGCAGCGCATATATTTACTTACAGAGTTGCAATAGTAGGTAGAAGTAGTAGTAGTAGCAAAAGGTAAGTAGTAGTAATAGCACATATATTTACGTAAGGAGATGCAGTAGTAGTAGTAGCACAAGGTAGTAAGTAGTAGTAGCAGCACATATACTGTATTTATTTGAGGAGTTGAAGTAGTAGTTAGTAGAAGTAGTAGTTGTGGCACAAAGTAGTAAGTAGCAGTAGCACATATATTTACTTGCAGAGTTGCAGTAGTAGGTAGAAGTAGTAGTAGTAGCATAAGGTTAGTAGTAGTAGTAATAGCACATATATTTACGTAAGGAGATGCAGTAGTAGCAGCACATATACTGTATTTATTTGAAGAGTTGCAGTAGTAGTTAGTAGAAATAGTAGTTGTGGCACAAAGTAGTAAGTAGTAGTAGCACAAGGTAGTAAGTAGTAGTAGTAGTAGCAGCACATATACTGTATTTATTTGAGGAGTTGAAATAGTAGTTAGTAGAAGTAGTAGTAGTAGTAGTACTTATATTTACTTAAGGAGTAATAAGTAGTAGTAGTAGTAGCACATTTACTTAAGCAGCTGCTGTAGTAGTTAGTAGAAGTAGTTAGTAGTAGTAGTAGTAACAAGTAGTAAGTAGTAGTAGCACTAGGCAGTAAGTAGTAGTAGCAGCGCATATATTTACTGACAGAGTTGCAGTAGTAGTAGTAGTAGTAGTAGTAGTAGTAGTAGTAGTAGTACAGTGTAGGAAATAGGAGTAGCACAAGATAGTTGCATAAGTTAGTAAGTAGTAGAAACATAAGTAATAGCAGTAGTAGTAGTAGTCAGTTCTAGTGTACCTGGAGGGTCTGTGGGTGTAGTAGTAGTATTAGTAGTTGTACCAGTGTTCATAGTAGTAGCCATTTCTGCAGTACTTGGAGGGTTTGTAGTGCAGCAGTATTAATAATAGCAGTAGTAGTAGTAATAGTAGTAGTAGCTGTAGTAGTAATAAGTTCTGGGGTGCGTGGAGAGTTTGTGATAGTAGAAGTAGTAGTAGTCATTTCTGTAGTACCTGAAGGGTCTGTAGTGCAGCAGTATTAATAGTAGCTGTTGTGGTAGTAGTAATAATAATAGTAGCAGTCATTTCTGGAATACATGGAGAGTCTATAGTGTAGTAGTAGCAGTAATAGTAGAAGCAGTAGTAGTAGTAGTCAGTAATAATAATAATAATAATAAAAATAATAGTAGTAGTAGCTGTAGTAGTAATTTTTGGGGTGCCTGGAGAGTCTGTGGTGCAGTAGTAGTAGTAGTAGTAGTAGTAGTCCTTTCTGTAGTACCTGGAATGTGTGTGGTGCAGCAATAGCAGTAGTAGTAATCCTTTCTGTAGTACCTGGAGTGTGTGTGGTGCAGTAGTAGGTGTAGTAGTAGTAGTATCTGTAGTATCTGTAGTACCTGGAGTGTGTGTGGTGCAGCAATAGTAGTAGTAATCCTTTCTGTAGTACCTGGAGTGTGTGTGGTGCAGCAATAGTAGTAGTAATCCTTTCTGTAGTACCTGGAGTGTGTGTGGTGTAGTAGTAGTTTCTGTAGTAGTAGTAGTAGTTTCTGTAGTAGTACTACTTTCTGTAGTAGTACTACTTTCTGCAGTAGTACTATTTTCTCTAGTACCCGGAGTGTGTGTGGTGCAGTGACAGGAAGTGGGTACAGTTATGAGTGTGTGCGGTCGCAGAGTGAGAAGAGCTCAGATGATTCATAACTCCAGGTCTGAGTGGAGACCTTCCGCAGCAGGTCTGAGGTGGGTGTAGTTACTTCAGTTTTGTGTACACGGTTTTCCCCACACACTCTTTAATGAGTGGTACGGCTATAGTGTGTGCAGTGCGAGGAGGACTTCACCGCCTCGTGACCCCTGACCCCAGCGACCTGTGAGGGGAACCATCTCAGGTAGTCGTCAGAAGTACTTAAAGGGCGCTCATTACGCTATTTTCTGATCTGCAGTATGTTATAATGTTGTTTCCTTATCATAAACACACCTGGAGTTGAGTTTTGTTTCATTCACACACGTTTAACACACAAACCCTGCGTATTTAAGCTCTTCTCTCAAACCGAAAACACTCTCCCACCCTGTGATGTCACGCACCATCAGGCTGGAACAATTTGCCAAATGATTTACTCATCTCAAAACACGATGTATTTGCTTTTAGTGAGGGATCTGTCTGGTTGTAATGATGATGGTTCTTTATGTGTATGTTTAATGTTAATCTGAGTCTCTGTATTTTGTCTTGTTGCTTTGTGTTTGTTTATTAAATATGATGTTTTGTTCTTTTGTATTGGTTTTGTTCTGCTTGTTCTCTTCTTTGATTTGTTGTATCCTTCAGATGCTGAGGTGACTCACCTCAAGGGGCTTTTCCTTAATAAATGATGTATATATATGTGTGGTAATACAGAAAGTGCTCTATTCTGATTTGAAACTCCACGCACCTCCCACCATAAACCCAAATAAGTTTCCAGAACCCCAAAAATTGAGAACTTAAAAGGTTGGACGTCTCGCTCCTCGTACCTTTTGATAACAGCTGAATTAAAAGTGCTCATTTGGCTCAACTTAAATATTTGCAGTTTAGACTCATAGTTTTCTGTTAAGGCAACTCAATTATTTTCATTTATTGGGACTTAAAATTGGGACTTTTCAAACCACTGGAATAAGTTCACTTATTTGGTGAAGCGCTTTGAAATTGTATTGTATTTTCGCATGCACTATATCAATTAAGTTTATTTTTTAAATCATCTCACCTGTTCGAAACAATAGAAATAACAGGACTTTATCATTCTCAGTGTTTAATTACTTAAATCTACTAAGTTGTACCACATCTATGTTATTAAATGACGCTCACTTATATCCACAGCCAAACCTTTCATCAAAAAATTAGTTAAAATTACTAAAAAAGAACATTTTACAGTAAATGGACATAATTAAGTTCGTAGGACTATTTCTAAAACTTTTGCTATACACAACTTAATCTGTGTATTTACTTTGAATCTTTGGGCTTACAGTGTAGAATCTCTTCTGAACAAATACTGATAAAAAATAATGACAGCTGTTAACTTGAAAACTACCACTTCGTGACATCACAAGGTGGAACAGAGCATTTGGAGCTTTGGAGATGTACAGACTAATAAGAAAGTGTTATTCAAACATGTGTGAATGAAACAAAACACAACTCCAGGTCTGTTTTTGAGGAGATAACAACATTATAACATGACTTAAAGCTCACAAGAGTCCATTTTGTGTAATCTAGGACCTTTAATTGAATAGTTTTAACGGTGATTGGACCAAATTTAACTAAAAGATACTATTTACACACTCACACGCAGTTTTATTTTCGCACAAAAGGCAGGCAACCCTCTGAATACCGCGGTGAGTGAAAGATTCTGAGGTAGCAATTTAGCTGCATGACTATTCGCCCGCGCAGATGTTTTACCCTAAAGAAAATGAGTCCAGTTAACACAGATTTGTTTAGCAGAACAAATCTAATGTTTAGTTTTTGTGTCGTGTCTCGTCTCTCTTGCCCCCCCTCCCGTACACCCTTCCCCCCTCCGCACCCTCATGCCAGCCTCATGACCCTCATCCATCACACACACCTTTACATAACTCCGCGTGCATGATGGAGAACTTCCACATACAGTCACATTCAGAGCACCTCTACACCCCCTGCACCCCCACCGCCTCTCCCCAACCCACCCGCCTGTCCCCCCTCCCGTCACCCACCCCCTCCTTCACCTTTTTTAATGATTTCCACACCTCTTCACAAACAAGTGCTCCTCGTGTGTCTTAAAAATGCAAGAAACACTGTGTAATTTTTCTGGTGCTTATTATAAAGCTGATAATGACAAGAGTACGGAAGTGGAGGGGGGCTCACAACAAATGCAAACGCCACAACACGACAAAAAGCCACAACGGGAGTGACCGCGGGACTCTATTTTCCGACGGACCAAGCGAGGAGGATCGAGCGGGAAGTGAATGGGAAAAGTTGAAGAAGAAGAATGGGAAAAGTAAAGGAACGGAGAAGTGAACGAAGTTGGAAACGTCAGTAAAAGTATTGCCGACACTAGCGGCATTCAAGCGGCTGTGAGGATCGACTACTGACTGAAGAAGAAGAGAAACTAAGTTGTTGAAAGAAAATGGTTCAGGAAATGTATTTTTTAGCGTTTTTCAAAAAATATAATTCACTCTTAGATAAATGGGATTAGAAACAACATCGGTAGTTGAGTCTTTTGGGCTTTCACATGTGCAGTGGGAAATCAACAAAGGTAATGCTAAGGCTGCTTATAAAGTTGTTTTATAACGTTTCCAGACACTAATGAGTGAACCAGACAGAGCGTTTTGTTTGTTAGACTCATGACTATGCTGTAAGATGGGTTAGAAAGTGGTGTTAAGCTTCTTCAGTGTGTCAATTGGCGTTTTACGTGGAAGTTAAGAACTTGCCCCAATAACTACACTAGTTTGTTACCTTGAGAGACTCACTACGACTCTACAGCGAAATCTCCGCTGAGGCAACGCTGATCTGTGCCGTTTTTTGGCTTCTGACAGTATTCGACCACCTCTAGCAACGGACTTTAGCTTCAAATGTGCCGGAGTTCCCCTTTAAACTTATCCAACACCATGGAGACATGAGGCGACACCAGCGAGCCAAGTTACAGGTAAGATCTGCGGAGAGGTGACCTTGTTCACAGTAATAATGCGGGGGTTTTATCACATTTTTATCAACAAACAGAAAATTTAAATAAAAGTATGAGTTGGAGTAATGCCGTACGTTATAGCATTCTAGTCAAACCAATAACATGAAAACAAGAAGGTGGCTCTCCACAAGAAAAGTTACATAATGCAGCTTTAAAAAGAGAGTATTATGTTCTATAGGGTATTATTTGCTAAAATGTAGCATATTTCGATCATCATGTTACCGTTAATTGTTTTGAAAATGCTATATTTGTTGGTTTAAGGGTTGTTTTTGATGCTCTAAAGCCGGGCGTACACTGTGTGATATTTTCGATTATTTCCGTCAGCCCCAGCTCAAAATATGTACGACCAAATCTCAGGGTTTAAAAGTTCACAGCTCATGATTAATGTTCTCACACTATACGAACAACTTCAACAGTGTGAAACCCTCATAAGAGCCTATGTTTGATATTCTTGCAACCTGCTATTGCCGAACGGGAGCTGGTCGTGAGGTATTAATTGGTTCTCGTTACCCAATTAAGACAAAACTGATCCCAAAAATAGTTGCATGAGTGAAAAACGGCACAAAAAGCACTTTGTGTTCCATTTTTTTGTATGAAAAATGCTCTATATAAAGTTTGATTGATTGACAAAAGAGCCAAAAATCGCACATAAGTCACTCCCACGTCAGAGCTCTATCACAACACAATCTATGTGCACCCCATTAATAAAACTACTGCACATCGCATCAGATTTGTGCAGTTGTAGTGTATTGTTTTGTGCCATCCTTTTGTTTATTTGCAGGAACATGGGTGATTGTGGGTTGAGCATTGGCCAGAATCATACAGTAAACTATAAGAAGAGTTTGAATAGGGAAAGATTACTCAAACAGGTACGGCTGACGTTTCTGACGAGGGAGCGATGTTATAACGCGGTGGAAAACGCTGAAATTTCGCATAATACCCCCTCTTTAATCTCCGCTAGTAATCTCCTGACCTTTTGCCCCTCTCACTCTGTTTCCCCTCAGCACAGGTAAGTGTAGGTCATGTGATGCCGTGATTACCCCCCCGTCCCTTTACCTCGTCCTCCACAGGCCTCATACACCCCCCCCAACCACCACCACCACCCTCACCACCACCCTATCCCCCAAATCACCGCCCGCCCGACCATCTCCCCGCGGTTTCTAAGTGGGTCAGGAGAGTCTCTGGGTAGATGGGGGGAGAGATTGATGAAGAGCACCGGGGAGAGAGAGGAGGAGAGGGGGGGATACAGCCTACCTCCCCCTCCTCACACACACACACACACACACACACATACACACACACGCCCCCCTACCGAGCACACACACAGCCCGCCGCTCTTTAAATGACCTTCAAATTAGCGTTATTTTTCACACCAGAAGATCTCGTGCGTGGCTGCGGTTGGAGTCGTGTGTGCTCTGGTGATGGTGGTGGAGAAGATACACAAGTATAATACAGTGTAAAAGAACAGAAAGAAGTTTGTAAAAGACAGGATCGTTGTCAAGAGATGTTTTTGAACACTTAATCTGACGGTTGGCGGTTCAATACAAAGCCGTTGGATCCCTCGGCGAGACAATGCAGCCACCTTTTCACGTATCTGCACGGCGAGTTTCTCTGATCTGGCCAAGATTTTAAAACGTATATCAGGTTATTCATATTGTTTGCAGATTTATTATTGACTTAAAGTTCTGAGACGGCTTAATTCTCATCTAGAGGTTGTTTATTTGAAGACAACTTGCAAGTAAAATGATCTGTACATGCAGCCTTTTCTGATAGATTAAGGAGGCCGTGTGGTCTTAAAAGTCTTAAAAAGGTCTTAAATTTCATGGTCCTAAATTATGTTGTCCAAGTCTTATTTTTTTCACAAAGGTCTTAAATTTCATGAGCCTATTTTGCTGTATACTCAACCGGGCTGCAGTGCAACGTGAGACAAGACAATGTGAAAGCTTAGTTTGTCTTGTTAGAATGTTATAAATCATGTTTTGGCCATTGACTATAAATGGACTATAAATGAGTTCTGAATGAGATTTTATAATTAAAGTATTTTTTGTTATTTAAAGCAGTGAGTAATGGTCATTATTAGAATTGGATCTGGTGTTTTTCGCCCGCATAATGGGTGCGATGTTGGTCTTAATTTTCATTTAAGTGGTCTTGAAAAGTCGTAAATTTGGGGTAGTCAAACCTGGGGATGCCCTTCTATTGCCTTTAGCTGTTATTGCTAAAGAGCTGTTGACAGAGTATTTGGGGGATTATGGGGTACTAACTGCTCACACGTAACGTATTTGCATCATCATGTTACGTTTTACTGTTTCAGAAATGCTATATTTGTGAGAACAATGTATGAACTTGTTTTATAAGTTTCCTCTTTGCTTCCCACACAGTCACTCCCCCGTCAGAGCGCTATCGCAACACAATCTGTGTGTTGTACCACTAATGAAACCGGTTTGTTGCTGTGTACAGTTTTGAATCATGCTTTTTACAGCTAACCACCTCGGAAGGTTCAAACAGGAGTTAGGAGAGATCACAAGATTACTCAAACATGCATAGATCAGTACATTTTTGCATAATATCCCTTTTTAATGAAATATGACAAACAAACCTCTTTTCGCACACATTATTTTAAGTGATTAAATGTGAAATACCACTACAAATCCATACAAATTCACTTTATTTTTATAGTGCATCTTTAAACATACTAAAAAAAACAGTTTTGCATCAACTTTTAGAACTATTTATAATATTTAACCCCCTGTAATTTGTCTGGTGATGCTGCTACAGTTGGAAATAAACATTATATCTAAATGAATTAAAGTTTATTACCTGAAAACTGAAAACCTCATTTTCTGTGACTGATGACAATAGTTCTTTTATAACGGTCTGTTCTTGGAAGACAGGCAGAAGAGAGAGAGAAAGAGGAGAGGAGAGAGGGGTGAGAGAAGATGGAGGAGAGAAGAGAGAGAGAGAAGAAGAAAGGGAGGAAGGAAAAGATGAGGGAGGTGAGAGAGGAGAGGGGAAGGGAGCAAATGTTGGAGATAAGAGAAGGAGAGGGGGGAGAGAGGACTGAGGAGAGAGGGGAAAGAAGAAAGGGAGCAAATGTTGGAGAGAAAAGGAGAGGGGAGAGAGAGACGACTGATGAGAGGGAGGAGAGAGAGAAAGAGGAAAGGGGAAAGAGAGCAAATGTTGGAGAGAGGAGAAGGAGAGGGAAGAGAGAAAGACGACTGAGCAGAGAGAGAACTGTGGAGAAAGAGGAAAGAGGAAGAAATGGAGCAAATGTTGGAGAGAAGATAAGAAAGAAGGGGAAGAGAGAGTATATGAGAAGAGAGAAAACTGAGGAGAGGGGAAGAAGAAAGGGAGCAAATGGAGAGAAAAGAAGGAGGGAAAGAGAGAGGACTGAGGAGAGAGAAGAGAGGAAAAAGGAGAAAGAGGAAAGGGAGCAAATGTTGGAGAGGGACAGGGAGAAAAGAGGACTCGAGAGAGAGGGAAGTGAGAGAGGACTGAGGAGAGAGGAAAGGGAGGAGAGAGAACTCGAGAGAGAGGGAAGTGAGAGATGACTGAGAAGAGGGAGGAGAGAGGAAAGAGGAAAGGAAGTTGGATGTTGGAGAGAAGAGAAGGAGGAGAGGGATAAGAGAGAGGCGAGAGAGGAGGGGGAGGAAAAAGAGAACAGAGAAGAGAGAGGAACAAATGTTGGAGAGAAGAGAAGGAGAGGGAAGAGAGAGACGACTGGATAGAGGGAGGCAAGAGAGGATTGAAGAGAGAAAAAGAGAGAGGAGAGGAAAAAGGGGAGAGGAGGAGTAGAGGAAGAAGAGTCACCGTGATCCTCCTCTTGGGCGCGAGCTCGTCCTCCATCCATCAGAGCTCAGAGGTGATGTTCCAGCAGCAGGAGGTCCAGTGTCTCCTCCACACTGTACAGACACAGGACACTATGGACCGAGCGTTACTACTGACTAATTACATCAACGTCGTCATTAACCATTTTCCACACGACTCTTCTGCACCGTAACCCCACCGCAGTGAAGGCTGTGGGTTAAATTCCTCCTCTTTTAAACTGTAGTTTTTATTTGACGCCAGATGTTTCGCTGCGTTATATCAAGGCAAAGATGACCACGTTTACTTGAGCTTTTGCGTGTTCTCCCTGTGACTCGCGACAACAGCAAGTTGCTTTGTTAGACATCAAATCAGAAGTTTATGGGTAAATGGTCCACAACTCAGACACTGCGATTATTATTTGATAAAGTAATTAAATGTGCACGATGTAACTTTCCTTGTGGAGAGTTAGAAACCTGCTCGTCTCCATGGAGATGTTACTGCTTTGCCTGGAATAATCCTCAGTATGGCATTAAAGCGTCTTTGAGTGTCCAGGAAGCGCTATATAAAACTAATGCATTATTATTATTTTTATTATTATTATTAAATGTGTCTATTTTATGTTTATTCATTGCAGTTGTTGTACAGTTATTGCTCAAAAATGCCCTGAAAAACAAATACAGTTCTCCACAGATCTGAGCCGTAACTTAGGCTACGTTTACACGGAAACAGTCTGAAGCAAAAATGTAAAAGTGCGTTTTCGTTCTCACTCTTATTCCGCGTTTACATGAGCGTTTTGGGTGGGGGATTCTGCTGCACATGGAGACGCAAAACCTGCAGTTTGCCAAAATAGTCTGCATGCCCAGAGCGTAGGTGGCAGCACCACTAAGACCAAATGCTGCGTATAAACCTTCTCCCCTTCTCCCCGCTGCTTCTCCGGGGCACCAAAAATGTCTGTGATCTGGTGAAATCGTCGTCTCTGGTCTCAATGACTCTGTGATCAGTGGAGTCACTTTCTAACACGAGTCCTGTGGCATTTGCAGCTGCTCGGGCGAATTGAAGCTCTGCCATGTTTGTTTTTTTCCTGAACTGACTCGTGCTCGTGACGTAATCTCGATACCACGGTTTTCCATTTGCAACTGTTTACACGATGACGACAGGTTGGAGCGTTTTCGAGATTTCCACTCTAGAAAGACTTTTGCGTTTTCACCCCCCCAAAACGTCGTCGTCTAAACGATATGAACATCTGGCAAAGTGTTTTGCGTTTTCCACCCGTTACCGTTGTCGTGTAAACGTCCCCTCAGCCTGGTGCCACTCTTTTTGGCTCCATGGACATAGACAAGTAGATTTAATGTCATACTGTTGAACATTCCAAGCAAAGCAATGACATCTCCATAAAAAGAAGCAGGACACTCTACCAGAAATGTTACATCATACGGTTTTAATTCTCAGCAAAGTTTGAAGTTAAAAGCAGATTTTTTCCCCCCATGTAATCGAGCAAAATGTGTCTTACCCCAGAACAGACATAACATATAAGCAGCTCTTGAGGTCAGAATAAACCCGCTCTGTTCTGTCTGCATCAAATAATAAAAATACGTATTGTCAGAGAATCAGGAATTGCACTTTAGCATTAATGTGATGGACTCTGGTCGATGAGAGTTGTGGAAAGCCCTTATAAACTCATCTCTGTGGATAATTAGGATGCTTGGACTGCATATGGTGAGTGAGGAATAACTGGACCACTGTAAACCAAGATGAACGAATTGGGTTTTTCATGTTTTTAAGATTATAAAAATCTGGTACAGCACATTAGTTACACTATCCAGTGTTGAAAACCTGGTTAGAGGAGGCTCTGGTGTGAAGCTCAGAGGTGACCCCAAACATCAGGTGAGTCTTTGGGGAGAAGTGTGTGGTCTCTGGTTTATTTTGAAGAACACCATGCATCTTTGCCTATCCTCCTGTATTTTATATTTTATTACCTCCGGAGGCGATTTGTCATGAAGCTCCTGCTCATCCTGACCTTGAGCTGAGGGAACTTCAAACTTCTCTACAACAATAGTTTATTTCAACCTGGAGAGATGTAAACAGATGGTCGATGTAGAATGATTACAGAGAAGAAATGAGAAGAAGTACGGAGATGATATGAGGCGGAGGAGGCTGATGGTTCTGCCGTCACTGCTGGGATTTTACACCGTGAAACAACTACAAAAAACAGAATCACTGGCAGGATTTTTAGAATGACTCAAATTCACATGTTGTATGTTTTCATAAGACTACGTATAATTCCCATTTAAAAATGACTGTCCAATGTCGTGGTGGAAGAGAATGAAGTCCCGCGTTTATCGTGGGGGTTACGTTATAAAAGTAACCCGCAATAGGCGAAATCCGCAAAGTAGTCAGCTTTATTTTTTACAATTATTGTATATGTTTTGAGGCTGTAAAACCCTCCGCGATCTAAGCGGAGAGCGGGGAGGGGGATCGCTCCATGCAGACCGGCCCGCGATCTAAACTGAGGAACGGGTGGTGTGAAAAACATAGTTATGGGTCGTTGTTGGCGCTGTTTTTTATTCAGACGGACATGCCACCTTTGATTACGCAGAAAACAATGCGCTGGTTCTCCCTTAGCCAATCAGGGTGTAGCCATAGAACTATAATAAAATCTGGAAGATGAATCCAAGATGGCGCCGTATTGTTTTCAATGGCCTGTGCTCATTGGAACATGACCCCGAAAAACATTTTTACGCAGCCCAACGCAGCCCAACCTGACGTCAGAAACCCAGTTCTGCCCAATCTGAGCTGCTAGAGCGGAGTGCGGGCTCAGAGTGGGGAGAGGATAACTCTTACAAAGCTGACTTTTAGGCGCTTTGATGATTTAAACATTTTTTAAAGTTCATATTGTAAAAATACAGAAGAATCCCTACAAAATCTGACCTTTATAAAACCTGTCGATGTCCTGTCAGCCGAACACGGGCAGTTTTATTTCCCAAAAAATGCACTGTGCTTCTACGGGAGATTTTTTTCTGCAATACCTCAATCTGTGGTCATGTATAGAGGGGGCGTGTCTTATCCGGCTCTGATTATACATCCATGGGCGTAGAACACAAAGAAAAATTTCACAAAAAACTATACAAAATATATAATTATAGTGAGGGACGACAGTACTGTACCAAAGTATACATTTTAGGTATTTATACTTTACATAAGTACATTTTAAAGCAGATATTTTACTTCACTGCATTTGAGAGCGTATATCTATATTTTCTTGAAGTTTTTTCTATTATTGCATGTTTATTTTTAACACGTTCATAGTCCGAGCAAAGAAAATATACAAAGAAAAAAAACGTTCATTCGATTCCATTGTTTCTGTTCAGCACAAATCTTCATCTGAATGTTAGGACACAGGGACAGGCCTCCTCACATGTGCAGTGCAGCGTGGACAGTGTGATGGAGGAACACATGCAGCCGACACACCGCTCGTCCCTCTGCTGCGCCTCTTTGAACACACTTCACACGTAGTTCAGAGGACGGTGCGCCGCCAGCCATGTGCGGGGCATATGCTAACACTGGGCACGGGCCTAAGCGGAGGGCCTCTGGGGGCGTTCCCCGGCTCAGGGAGGGGGAAAGGTGGAGTGTGAGGATGTCAGAAGAGCCTGGAAATCCTTTAGCGGACAAGATACAAAAGGAATAAAAAGGAACTGTTTGTACTCGGGTTAAGATGACTTGATAAGAAAGTTTTATCATGATTTGAGTAAATTTCACTTGACAAGTAAAATGATCTGCCAATGGAACAAGACTTTTTGTACTTAAAATATGAAAATACATCTTGCTACACTTAAAATAAGAAAACCAACAACTTGAATTAAGAAAAAAACACTTATTCCATTGACTGATAATTTGACTAGTCAAGTTAAATCTAGTCAAATAAAGTAAAATGTTCTTAATTTAACTCATTTTAACTTGCCTACATATTGTTTTATTTTCCATTGTATGTACTAGTCACAACTGAACCTGAGTTACCAGAGCCTTAACCTACAGATATAAGACACATACACGTTTGTCTCATTCTCAGTATTCACAGGCCTCATGTGAAAGCTCAGAACCTCCAGAACTCTCTCACTGAGCTGCAGAGGCTGCATTAGCACTGTCAGGTTTGTCTGCAGGTTCTGGGGTTCGGGTGGTGACCGTTCGGATCAGACTCGTGAGGTTCATTCTGCTTTCTGATTGAGAAATCGTCTTGAGAGCCAAAACATTAATTAAACAACTTGGCTACGAATGTTTTTGAAATGAAGAATAATTCCTGATGTGATGCGCAGTAATTTCATTACACTGGAAAAAACTATCTAGCTAAGTAAAAACGACTTAAATGAAGAACATTTTACTGTATTTGAGTCGATTCAACTTGACAAAATGTTCTGCCAGTGGAAAAAATGTTTTTTTCTTCAAGTAACATGTTGTTTTTGGCAACTATAGCATTTTTAAAACAATAAAAGATAACATGGTGATCTATTATGTGTTACACTGGAAACAAGAGCTCCGCCAAAGCGGGCAAAATACGCCCGTACTTTGAATTATTGTATATAGAATTAAGTTAGAATTTGTCAAACCTAGTTAAAGATGAATTGTTGGTGCAGTTTGGAAGTTTGACATTCCTAGGTGAGACGGTTGTCGAGTTAGAGCGCGGACAAGAAATTGTCCACAGACAGACGGACAGACAGACAGACGGACAGACAGACGGACGGATAATCAATAGGGAAATCTGGCTCTTGCAGTAGGAGTATGAGTATGACATCATCACATTCTAGAATCGGAATTCCACCAATCAGATTGCAGCAACAGAACTTAAAGACACTACAAAGCTTTGAAGTGTCCACAGACGGACGGACAGCGCCATACCATAATACGTCCCGTTTTATCACGGGCGTATAAAAAGTAGTTATTTTTCTTATTTTAAGTGCAAAAAGTTGTTGGTTTTCTTATTTTAAGAGCAAAAAGTTGTTGGTTTTCTTATTTTAAGTGCAAAAAGTCTTATTCCACTGGCAGATCACTTAACTTGTCAAGTGACATTTACTCAAATCATGATAAAACTTTCTTAAATCAAGACATTTGTCAGATTTTGTTAGTTGTAATGTAGCAGTTAATACCCCAGTAAGTAAAATACCTCCTCATTTAAGATTTTGCCAGAAATCTCACATGGTTTTCCATATTTTGAACTGTTAACATTTCTACAATTTTTATCTGAGAGTTTTGATGATTCAAGTTTAGAAAGTTTTGCTTGACTTCAGCATTTACAAAACCAAACAGCGTTGTCTCTTGTGCAAACTCGGATAATTATACACTTAAAAATATATCCATGTTACCACGGTCCCCTCCACATTCCCGCCTTTAACGCCATCAGCTTTGTGGCTCTCCTGGGTCAGACACGAGGCTAAATACTAACTTATCTTCGCTAATTGACCACTGGAGTGTTTACATCCCTCAATCCACCGCAGAAATCTTTAAAAAGTCAACTCCGCGCCCAGATTAGCCCATTTAACGCCTCCCGACGCCAAACCCACGCGAGAATCCCCCTCTTAAGTGCGCTGATGGCTGGCCCTCCGCACGGGACACTCGCTCTTTAGTCACTCCTGCTTGCCCCGTGTGATCCCGGGCTCCAAGGCACCGCCGGTAAAAAGGCTTCTTGGCGGGGGGGAGGTCGCCCTGACATCTTCATCATAATTGCCCTAAATATCCCCATTAGAGCAGCTCACCACTCTCCTCAATAACGCCAGTCAACCCGGGGAGTAACGGAGCATCTAATTGACGATTTTCCCCCGTTTTTTTTTTTTTTTTTAAGAAGAAAGATTGCCTGACATCACACGACTCCCCGCGGACTAGCCCTCTTCGTTCTCGGCCGAGCAAAGCATATCGTTATCGCGGCGAGCTAAGAGACCCTGCCTCCCCGCGCCGTGATAATTAACTGTCTGGCTTAGCGGCGTAATGGAAAAAATGCGAACATTGAAGTGAGCGGAGCCGAGGAGCGGAGACAATGCAGGGGTCATTCATGCTTTCTCAGGCCTGATAATGGAGAAGAATACACAGTTATATGGAGAGCAAGGCTGGCTACGCGGGATTGGTTTCATATGATAATTAGCGCCTATGCTAATTGCGGCAGACTTGATGAATTCTGACTTTCTCGCGAGTGTTCCCGTCTTCCTTATTCAAATGTCGGATCGGTTTTTCTCATCTCCTTTCAAAAGCGTTCCTCTGTCTCCTTGTACAGAGTCATTGAGTGGACTGTCAAATGTTCAGAACTGTGAAAAAGTATTACGCAGGTGTAAAAAAAAAAAGAAAAAATGCTGTAAACAAAGAATGCAAAAAGTCATTAAGAACAATCTTCAGCATAAAGAAGAACAAGAAGTCGTGTTTGTGATGGTCTGGCCCCCACAGAGCCCTGACCTCCCACACCTGCCTATAACTTTTGCACAGTACTGTACTGTACTGTACCAGCATGGAGGCCCTGGGGGGTGAAGAGGAGCTGATGATGACTTTGAAAGAGTGTTCAACCTTAATTTCTGCTTAAAGCCACAGTTTAGACTTTTTAGCCATGAAATGAACAAAAATAAAGCATGTTTGCATTCGTTATGGTTGTGTTTATTGCCCTGAAAATCAGAAAAACTTGCATCCTTACAGTGAGCGGGATTGCATCTCCGTAAATCATAAAAGATGTAGATGGATATGTAGATCACTAGTGCAAACGACGCAGTGAACATAGAAAGTGATGTAAGTGCTTTTAATGAATCCCGTTTCGATCAGTGGATCTTCGTCAGGTCATGACTGAAATGTTGTCATTCATAAAAAAGCAGTTTGGAGTAAGGGACTGTTTACACGAGAACGCTTGCGGGTAAAAACGACAAAATATTTTATTGGAAGTGTCTTTCGTTCAGACGGCAACGCAAAACTCTGAAACCACCCTCCAGAGTGGAAAGGTTGAATACGCTCTGCTGTAGCGTTTCCGTCTACACTGCCCAAGACGCAAAACTCTGGTCAGATCTGCTCACGTCGCGTATGCGTTTATGTCACATACATACAAAACACAGAAACATGTCAGATCATTTCCATGCGTCTGCTCTGGCAGCTCTAATAAATGTATAGGAGGCATCTCAACAAATGTACAAATATGTAGAGATACTATTAGTGAACAGAAGGATCTGCGATGACCTCTGTCAAATTCTGGATGCACCAGTCTGTCGCAGGTGAGCCAGACGGTCATGGTCAAGACCTGAGAGAGCCGCCTGGCATGCAAACCAAATCGAAATCCACACACTTTTGTGCCACCGTAAGCACGCAGATTTCCTCATGAAAACCCTCATCTAAACGCAGAATAAATATTAAAAAGCGACGCCACTTTTGCGTCTTCTGTTCAGTCCGTCAACATATAAACGTCGCCTAACTGTGCAGGCTTTGTCTCACTTTCTGTCGCATCTCTGTAAATCTGAATCTTTGTTCTAGAAAATGACCTTTTCCTGCCCGTTTCCATGGAAAAGTTATTTTATGTCACTGTAGCTTCCACAGTATGGTTTTAAACTGATTATGTCTATGGAGAATGCTCTGGAGTGCAGCTTTAACTTTTCAATGGAAACATGCAGGTGAAGTGCCACCTCCAAAATGTTACATACTGTTCCTTTAACTTTTCCTAGTTTGATCTTTTAACCCTGTTCCACATACTTTCCTCATATTGTTTTCATTGTTTAAACTTTGTTCCACTTTGTGATGTCATGAAATTGTAGTTTTCAAGGTAACAGCTACTTTTACATTTATTTCACTGTTCATGTCATTTTATACTTTATGAATGAAATAAACAAACAAACAAAAATAGTTTAGAAGAGACCAGCACTTTCAGGACTGAAATTATCCAAATGATGCTAATGAAGGTGTGTTAAGATTAAAAACTCAGTGTATTACCACATGACATCACAAGCTGAAACAGAGTGTGACCTGTACTCAGCCTAAACATGCATTGTTTGTGTGTTAAACAAGTGAGAATGAAACAAAACACAACTCCAGTTCTGTTTGTGATCACGAAACAACATTATAACACAACAGAAAGCCTTTTTGTGTGCATTTTGCTTATTCTCCCTGTGTCTGGGCGGGTTTCCAGCTAAAACAGTCCTGAGGAAGACAAGCTCCAGTTATGAAAATGAAAGCTGATTATGGAAGATTGGTTTCTTATGCTAATTAGCCGTGTATGCTAATGACTAACAGAGAAAGCCCTGATGGATTCTCCTTCCTATGGCCCTGCTCTTCAAACACCCTTTATCATCCCACATATACTTCATCCCCCAACATTTAGGACAGTTTCAGTAAAAAAAATAAATCTAAATCTAAATCTAAATAAGCAACTAGATTTTAAATTTCGACTCATCACTCATTTACGCAACCGGCAACCCAAGCACAAAGTGACATTTCCAGTCTGTTCCTGAGTCCTGTTGGTTTGCGTTGACGGTAATCAGAGCGCGGCGTGCACGTGTTTGCCTTTCCGTTACCGGGTGGTTGGTGCCGCGCTGGGATCAAGGACACTGCATTAGCGTGCACCTGGACAGGAACAGCTTGTGCGTTCGTGGCGGAGGTGGGGTTGGTGGAGGTGGTTGGAGGTATAGGTGGTTGCCTGTGACCGCGGGCCGGGCGGAGACAGCGCGCCGGGGTGACTGATGGAGCTCCGGAGCGCTGTCAGATCTAGGCCACTCCCAGGAGCTGCAGTTTGTCTGGGCTGACAGCGAGGCTCACCGCGGGGCCGCCCCACTCCCACCCGTCCCGCCCGTCAGCTGCACCGGGAGGCGGGGGGAGGGGGGGAGAAGGAGAGAGAGCGAGCGTCCTTACCTCAGAACGGTGAGTCCTTTCTGCTTTGGAAGTTCGAGCACGTGCGGTGACTGAAGTTGGGGGAGTTACAGTAGCACAAGTGAAGTACACACGAGTAGCTACCTGCTTATTTCGTCAAAACGGGAGCAACCTGTAGTTAATACGATGAATCCGGGCACTGTAAAAGAACTGTATGTTTACACTATTATACGGTCAATAGTGCAAATATATACGACAGCAAATAGGATCCAGGAAAAAGCTGTCTTGCATCACTCGCATGTGAAATAGTACTTTTAAACAGAGCCACACTGAGGTCTGTGGATCAGAGTCTGCTGATGGTTCCTCGTACCCGTTTTCGGACCAGAGGACCAGACTCTGGAATGATCTCCCACTCCTTTTGCGTTCACTAGACTGCATTAATACTTTTAAAAGCCAGCTGAAAACGTTTTTATTTGGTCAAGCATTTTAAATTACAGCAACTTCTTCAGGGACTGATATGATTGTATATTGTCGTGATGTATATTTTTCCTGTGTAGAACTGTCTGTGTTTTTATTCTTGTGTGAAGCACTTTGTGACTTCCTTGTCTGTGAAAGGTGCTATATAAATAAACTTTGCTTGCTTGCCTTCCAATCAGATTTGTTTATTAGACGTATAGACTTTATAGACTTTAAAGTGGCTCTGCCTTTGTACAAGTCTCTCCATGGTACCAAAGTCCATCTGTGACATGTTAGTGCCACATGAACCATCTGCACTGAGGAGCTCAGGGACCGGCCTCCTGCTGGTGCCCACACAGCAAAAAACAACATCTAGTCAAGTTAAGATGACTTAAATTAAGAAAGTTTTATCATGATTTGAGTAAATTTCACTTGACAAGTAAAATGATCTGCCACTGGAATAAGAGTTTTGTACTTAAAATATGAAAATACTCCTTGCTACACTTAAAATAAGAAAAACAACACATTTTTGCGCTTAAAATAAGAAACAAAATCAAATTTTGCTTGAATTAAGAAAAGCACTCATTCCACTGACAGATAATTTAGCTTGTTGAGTTGAATCTACTCAAATAAAGTAAAATGTTCTTAATTTAAGTCATTTTAACTTAACTGGATATTGTTTTTTCCAGTGTAATACTAATAACGCATTTCATTTACTTATTTTTGGACACTCAAAGTTGACAGAAGCCAAGGGAAGTGTCCAGGAGGCATCCGGAACAGATGCCCTAGCCACCTCTGCTGGCTCTTCTCGACGTGGAGGAGCAGTGGGTCTACTCCGAGCTCCTCCCGTGTAACCGAGCTCCTCCCCCCGTATCCACGATCTTGTCCTTTCAGTCATTACCAAAAGCTCATGACCAACCTCTTGTATCATTCAGAACAAAATATATAACCTCTTTTACCTGAGATAAGTAATAGTTTGGTACTTTGTTGGTTCTGAGACCATCCATGCTGTTTCTCTGTCCTCTGTACTTTTTTTCCCCATCTTTACTCGTAAGCAGCCACGTTTGTTTTTGACGTGAACCGAGCCTGCTTCTCTCAGATTGGTGAATCCATCTGCCAGTCACGTCCTCTGAAATCCGGGAAACAGAATATGGCTCCAGATCCACTCATCTTTGTAAAGTTTAGTCAGAGCGTGTGGATCTGGTTGACCAGGTAAACTCTCCATCATCTCTGCACATTCTCTACTATAACATACACTATTCGTAGCCCAATCTCAATCTCTTCTCCTCTCTGTTCCGTCTGACCTCCGCCCATTTCAGACCTCCAGTAAACAAACCCACACCGCCTCCTTCGCCGTGCCCAGGCTGAGGCTCCGGCGGCGGGGAGCTTCTCCAGTGGGACCCCGGTGCTTCCCTGGTGCTTGTGCTGCCTTGGCCCTGTTTACCAGCCTCCTCCTCGGGCTCTTTCCACTGAGAGAGGGCTCCGGAGTCCCACCTGGATCTGGCATTTGTCACAAACAACCGCGGGACATGCTGCTAGAGCCTCAAAGGGCCCCACCTCCCACACTGTGCCCCCTCCTCCCTCTCCCCAGGTCCCTCGGGTGCTGTCACGCTCATCAGGCTGACGTCTCAATACATAAACCATATAAGCCGCATTTAATTCAATCATTTCTAACCTTAACCTTAAAGGTCCTCGATACACAAACTTGACTGTGAGCTTTTAGCCATTCAGTAATCCTTTATCATTAGGCGGTCTACATCTCCAAAGCTCAAAATGCCCTGTGCCACCTTGTGACGTCATGTATGAAACAGAATGTTGTCAGTTTGAGAGAAGAACTCAGCCTAAATACGCAGGTTTGTGTGTTAAACATGTGAATGAAACAAGACAACTCCACGTATGTTTTTGATGGGGAAGACATAAATAAGAAAATGGGCCCTTTAAACATTCCTTATTACTAGGGACCGACCGATATGGATTTTGTTGCGGCCGATATGATACCGATAAAATGGAAGTTGGAGCTGCCGATATAATCGCCGATATATTTATGACGTAAAATTCTCTGTAAATCTTCAATTGTTTATAAAACTTAGGTTTGGCTCTATTGGATTTTCAATTGGGTTTATTTAGGCGACATTTATTGTTATTCTGCCTCTTACATATTTAAAGACATTAGCGTCGGTCTAATGGCATTTTTGTACGATATTCTAGCCTGTAAAGAAAGTACTGTAAGAAAACTACAGCTATTAGCCTTTAGCGGTAAATGCGTGTGCGTCCCAGTAATTTATGATATGCTAAATGTTGATAATTCACACTTCTATTCACAGCTCATTTCCAGATCGATGCATGTCCAGTAACGGCCACTATAGTCACTTTACAGTCGCTAATAGAAGAGAAAACAGCCTGTTTATGTGTGCGAGCTACAGCAGCTAATCGCTAACCAATGAGAAAGAACCAAAACGAGCTTCAAAACCGACACATTTCAACACACAGCCTCACACAGGCTCCTCTCAGATCACAAGTCTGCACTAAGAACTGTCCTATTAATCCAGACTCAAACTGATCATGCGTAAAAAGAATATAATCTCAGTGTTGCGCACATGGATCTATGGCTGCGGGTGTAAACAAATGTACGTGGCGATGCGTTCAGGGGCAGGACGACGTCAAAGATACAGATAAGTGACTCCTCAGATAAACACTGATGCGGCGCCACATATTAGGACATTTATTTGTCTGTAAATTGGTTTAAATGGGCAGAATATAGAGAGTCTGAGCTTTATAACGAGGTAAAACATCTCCACGTGGAATATTGGCCCATATCGGCAAGATTTTGGCCGATATGTTTCCAAGTGCCCGTATCAGCCGATAATAACGGCCAACCGATATATCGGCCAGTCCCTATTGATTACGTTAACAAAGTAGAGGAGATTGATATTTTCTTTACTGTCCAGAATTTTTTCGTAACTATTTCTAGCTTACAGTATTCCTCGACTCTTCCCTGAACTCCTCCTCCGTCCGATGCTTCAGACTCTGGGTTAAATGTGGATTTTCAGTGTCCCTGACATGAGCAGGCTCAGACTGTGCTCATGTGGAGGTCACGTCCAGATAAAGAAAAAGGAAATCGCCTTCTAAGTTTAACCTGCTCCATGATCTCCGCTGAGGGACGCCCACACAACGTTAACGCCAACAGTGTTCTGGGATTAATCACTCAGAGACACGTACAGTACATACAGCATGTCCTGAATTATTTCTCTGAATTATATGAAATGTTTTATTCGAATTACACTGCAAAAATAGAGTAAATTTCACTTGACAAGTCACATGATCTGCCAGTGTAATAAGACTTTTTGTACTTAAAATATGAAAATACATCTTGCTACAATTGAAAATAAGAAAAACAACTTTTTGCACTTAAAATAAGAAACAAAATCAAATGTTTCTTGAATTGAGAGAAAAACACTTATTCCACTGGCAGATCATTTCACTTGTCAAGTTGAATCGACTCAAATAAAGTAAAATGTTCCTAATTTAAATCATTTTAACTCACCTAGATATTGTTTTTTTTCCAGTATAATACTAATAATGCATTTCATTTCCATATTTCTGCATATTTTTGGACACTCAAAGGTGACAGAAACCATCTGGACCACCAACCACCACCGCTCATGCACACAGCACTTCACACACGCCACTGTGGGTGAAGTGTCTTGCCTAAGGACACAACCGCAGTTTCCAGTAGAGCCACTGTCGCTCCTCCGAGGCACATTCCCAGCAGACTCCCATCCGAGTCCTAACCAGACCCAGCTCTGCTTAGCCTCAGACACAGACGAGATCAGGCTCTGACAAGCAGCTATGGAACATTTGTCAATATTTCCTGTCGTTGTTCTGGTCGGAGCAGCTTTGAATCCGATTTAGTCCAAGCCACCGTTGTTACACAGTATTTTAAAAGTGTGAAATAAAACAGTTGTCATCTTTTTTCCCCCCTCCTTTTCTCTCATTAATCTGCGGTTTCTCAGAATGTAAGTTTTTCACTCGCCCTGTCATGCTTCAACTGCCCATCTCGCTGTTCCCCATTATCCGCTCCCTCCTCTCTCCTCTTCCCTCTCTCCTCTTCCTTGTCCCTCCTCTCTTTCCTGTCTCTCTCAGCACTGGCACATTGGGGATAGCTCAGTTTTATTGAGGGAATTATCTGCCTCATCGCTGCCATTTCTCATCCTTCGCCCATGTGCCAAATGGCTCTGTTGCCATGGCTCCCGTGAGTGTTTACCGCACCTCTATCGCCTGTCTCTCTCGCTTTTCTCCCTCTCCCTGCATCTTCATCTCTCTCCTCTCTCTTTTTCTCCATCCCCCTCTCTCTCTTGCAAGATCTCTTCACTTTTTTATCCTCCTTTTGCTCTCGGTCTCACTCTGCTTCTCAAATTTGTCTCTCTCCTACCTCCTCCATCCCTCTCCCTCTCTTTGTCTTTTTCTCTCTATATATATTTTTTTCACCTCTCTTTCTTCCCTTTCTCTTTGTCTCCCTCTCCGTATTTACACAGAACACATATTTAGGTCAGCGTGTTCTCTTTTATTGTTTTAAAAATGCTATTGTCACTCAAAACATGTTAAAATGCATAAAAGTTTCAGTTTAGTTATCGATGTTCTGAGTCTTCCCTCCTTTTGCTCTCCACGTTGTCACTCCCCCTTCAGAGCGCTGTCACAACACAGTGAAGTGTATTGGTTTTACAGGGGTCACCTCACCACAGATCTGAGCTGTAACTTGGCCTGAAGAAGTGTCACATTCCAGGAAAAGCCATAAAATCTCCATAAAGACAAGCGGGTGGCAGACGCTCCGTTAGGGTGGCCCAAAATAACATGCCAAAAAAAAAAAGTTTATTTTTCACTGATTTGAACCTTGCATTAGGATATCACAGATCTAAAACTCTAAAATTTGGTAAAAAGGTTGCACAAGACGCATGAATTTTCTAGAAATCGCCGTCTCGTCTTGATATTTTGTCATTGTGCTGGTCATTTATTACATGTTTTTCCCTTTGCTCACAGCCAATAACAATGTTTTTGTGGAAGGATAATGCAGAGTCCAAGAAAGCAGAGATGGTCCAGTCACTGAAAGTTGCTAATGACGCAGCTGAAAGAGTAAAGCTGATTCAAGACTTTAATTCAATCCTCACCAAAAATGAAGATGAGAAACAATTTCTCCTTCAGGTTTGTACAGGAATATGGAAAAATGTGCCTTTATTCAAAGAAGAGGAGTGTTATTAGTGTTCTGAAACTTCTTCTGTTCTTCTGAAAGTGAAGATGACAAACGTTTCCTCAGAAAAATTGCTGGTTGATGGTTTTGTGTTGTTATATTTGACAGATATCACACGTTTACATGTGGTGGGGAAACGTGTTTATTGGTGTCGGCTTGGTGCTTGTGACTGGTGTAATATTCTGTTATAAGTTAAAGAAATGAAAATGAACAGAGACGAACTGAATCCCTGTGCCTTTACCTTTTAATTTAAATACATTTAGTTACTATTTGTTATAATTTTGCATTAAACATGTGCACACAGGTTAAATAAAGGACAGAACGAGTGATCTTTGACTGCTTTGTGTAACCTCTAAATATTGCTTGATTTAGCTGAATTTTTTATGTAAACGTTAAATCAATAGCCATTTCCTAATGCTGGGTTCAAATCTAGAGAAAAGAGAAAATCTTGGACCACCCCTCCATGAGAAAAGTTACACAGAGCTACTTTAACCTTTTATGATCATTGTAATTTGAGTTATTAAACATATGAATTACGACAGTTCCTCTTAGACGTCGCCCCAATAGAACATGGCCGTATACACAGTTAATTAGAATAACACTATGGAAGAAAACACATTTTGATGGTAGCAGAAGTGTAATAAAACGCTCCCGCAGACCGGTTTAAGACGGAGCACATGTTTGATCTGAGAGCAGTTCGGTTTATAAGCCTGCTGTTATGTGGTATGTTACACAAGCAGTCACCAAGACAAAAGAGCTGCAGATCAGACACAGAAGAGCTGTGGAGAAGTGGAAATAATGAGCCTAAAGTTATAAATCATCTGCTACATCAAACCGTGTCAATATACATTTAAAACTGACAGGCGTTTTGCAATGTCTGCGCCTGTGACTTCAAGTTCAAAGACCGAGAGGTGCATTTAATTAAAGAAGTGCTGAGGCTGAGGTGGAGAACCTGGAAAAACAACAGAATAAATGTCACTTACTGCTAACATTAAGAATACATATTATTCAAGGTATGTTGAATTTAACACCGATTTATAGTAAGACAGAGATAGAGTGTGATAAGTTAGAGCAGGTAAAGACAGAGAAAAGACGGGTAAAGACCCCAAAATCCCCTCTGTCTGTCCGACCCCACACAGGCCTTTGGAGTAAATGCGTCTTTTGTGTTCCTGCAATGATGAGTTTCAAGAACAACTGATAATATATTTTTTAATACTGTATTTTCATATTTTTACATCATCATCATTTCTAACTTCATGCAGGCCTAACTGAAGCGACTTTTAACATCATTAAATATCAGTCGGCCGATCCAAACCAACAGAACCTGCTTAACATTTGTAATCAGTGCCAAAACTCCTGCTGACAACACCTGATGCTGAAATTGGGTTGTGTCTGGGCCTTACAGTCCTCCGTGCTCGAGGACTGCGGCTGGTTCCGAGATGGTGCAAAACATCCGGACAGAAGCACAGATCTGGCTCTGTTTGTTGCCTTATTCCGAGCGGTCCGTCCTCCGCGCACTTGGTTCTTCCTGAGGAAAACTCTTCTCAGGCTGAGGCACTAAACCGCTCCCTGCTGCAGCCTGGCCTGAACCAGAGCTGCTCCCGCTGGTTACATGATGCTGTGGCCGAGGTGCAGTCCCAGAACCCGATCTGGAACAGATCTTTAAATCATCAGCGTCATATTTCCTATGTTTTTTGCCGGTTCCTGTCTCCTCCCTCACTGCTGCTAATACACAAACGCACAATTACTGATATCAACACTGCTGCAGATGTGAACACATGTGGACCGTTACTTTTTTCCGTGTGTGTCGGGCCTCACCAGTGGAAAACCTCTGCTATAGAACATTGCAGGCAAAGAAATATTGTCAAGCCATTCACCAGAAAAGTTACATATTATTTATTTATTTTTATGTCCTGGAGCTGTGTTTTTTTTCATTCACATGTTTAACCCACAAATCCTGCATATTTAAACCTTCACTAGAATAATTTGGATCATTTCCGCTCTGTCTTGCCAATCACTCCTGAACTTGAACTGAAAGGAAACTGCCAACTTGAAACTACCACTTCCTGACATCACATGGACGACATTTAAACAATGCCCACAGTTCCCAAAGTGCAGCGACCAGCGGAGCCTTCAAACTTGTATGAGGCGTCCTGCTGCCCGCGTCTGATTGACAGATACATTTGGACAGGCACCGCCCCCTGAGCACTGATCTGGCGCCTAATTGGTGGAGAGGAGAGGGGCATTACCTGAAGACATGAGAGTCCCAGCTGATCCTGCGTCTGTCTGCCAGCTCCTATCCTGTCATCTGCACCGTCGCCCGGAGTCTTCACCGTTCAGGGCAAAAAATCTGGTCTGCGTTGCTTGTCATTAAATATTTATTAGCACAGCGAAAATTACAGCAGGCCTATGATGCAAAAGGGACTTTTTAGAGCTTTTAACCATCCAACCGCCCGTTTTTATTTACCGTATCATTCGTGCATGTTTGCGCAAACTCTCAAACAACTCTGAATGATTTGACCCTGAAATTTTAACCCTCCAGTGTTTGCTGTGTAGAATGTGCACATTTCTAAACTTGATCATAACAAGTGCGCTTCAAGTCATCTTCTCTTTTTTTTTCTTTTTCTTTTTTTTTTACTTTTTATGCTGCTATTCCTTTGAAAGACAAAATCATTTCAGTGGATTTCGTCTCAGTCTTCCATAAAGGATAAAGGGTGATCCTGGTATTAGCAATAGTCTAAGCAAGACCCAGGCAAAGGCACTTATAATGGATAATTTATGGATGAATTAAACTAAATTGACTTTTTTTTTTAGCTTTTAACCGTATCATAACATTGTTCCCTCATCTAGAACAAACCTGGAGTTGCATTTAACTCCTTTTATGCTTGTTTCAGTAATTATATGTAAGAAACAAACAAACAAACAAACAGTTTTTTTTTGCCTCTGAACCTCAGATTTTACGCAGCTTGAATTTTCCCATGACTGGTAGAAACGCTGCACCCGTTTAAGTCCATAAAGGTAATTTCAAGGTAATTAAATAAATGCCAGACACACAGTTTTAATTCTACACAGTGGAACATTCCAGACAAACCAGCTCAACCGGAGAAGTTGTAGAGCACCTTTAAAGTTAAGCACATGAATGTAGTTCAGTTCAGCTTCTGTGACTGTTAAAAATAAAGATAAAGAATAAAGAAAAACTGAGCTCTTACCTCTCAGAAGTCTCAGGTTCACTTCCTGATCCATATCACACACCGTTTCTCTTAATAAGTCTCAATATTATGCTTTAAACTGCGTCCACACACAATTTGGATCAAACCAGGACTAACCCAGAACTAGAACAAGTTAACAGGATGAAACGGGGCTCAAACCGGGTCTAAACCAGGACTAAACCAGGTCTAAAGAAGGACTAAAGCAGGACAAGAACAAGTTCACAGAATAAAACAGGGCTCAAATCAGGACTAAAGCAGGACTAAAACAGGTCGAAAGCAGGTCTAAAGTAGGACTAAACCAAGACTAAATCAGGACTAAAGCAGGACTAAAGCAGCACTAAAGCAGGACTAAACCAGGACTAAAGCAGGACTAAAGTAGGATAAAGCAGGACTAAAGTAGGATAAAGCCGGTCTAAAGCAGGTCTAAAGCAGGACTAAAGCAAGACTAAACCAGGTCTAAAGCAGGTCTAAAGCAGGACTAAACCAAGACTAAATCAAGACTAAAGCAGGACTAAAGCAGCACTAAAGCAGGACTAAACCAGGACTAAATCAGGACTAAAGCAGGACTAAAGCAGGACTAAACCAGGACTTAAGCAGGACTAAAGCAGGTCTAAAGCAGGACTAAATCAGGACTAAAGCAGGACTAAAGCAGGACTAAACCAGGTCTAAAGCAGGTCTAAAGCAGGACTAAACCAGGACTAAAGCAGGTCTAAACCAGGACTAAAGCAGGTCTAAAGCAGGACTAAAGCAGGACTAAAGCAGGACTAAAGCAGGACTAAACCAGGGCTAAAGCAGGTCTAAAGTAGGACTAAACCAGGACTAAAGCAGGACTAAAGTAGGATAAAGCAGGTCTAAAGCAGGACTAAATCAGGACTAAAGCAGGACTAAAGATGGACTAAAGCAGGACTAAAGCAGGTCTAAAGCAGGACTAAAGCAGGTCTAAAGCAGGTCTAAAGCAGGTCTAAAGCAGGACTAAAGCAGGTCTAAAGCAGGTCTAAAGCAGGACTAAACCAGGACTAAAGCAGGACTAAAGTAGGATAAAGCAGGTCTAAAACAGGACTAAAGCAGGACTAAATCAGGTCTAAAGCAGGTCTAAAGCAGGACTAAATCAGGACTAAAACAGGACTAAATCAGGACTAAAGCAGGACTAAAACAGGACTAAATCAGGACTAAAGCAGGACAAATGAGCGCAGCCTTCGTCTCTTGGAGGTAGACATCTATTGTGTGTGGGTGTTCCCTGGTGTCATGCATATGCTTTGTCTCGCGCTGTGCTTAATACTACACTCCGGATACACTGGGCAGCTCTGTTCCACTGTGAGACATTCTTCAACTCTTTCCTCTGGTATAAATAGCCCCACAATCTAAAGATAAAACAGGCTTCCTTCACTGTACAATGGCCCACAACCAACACAGCAATATGTCAACAAAAGCAGGGGCCCCAGAACTGCTGCTTGTGGGAGGACTGTTGGTGTAAGCAGGAGTGGAAAAAGATCTCTGAGTAACTAGAACTACAACGGTGGGTTTGAGCAGCTGGTCTTGCGCATACAGTCCTTTGATGAAACTGTAAGATTTTTTATTTAAATGTTCCAATCAAATATAGCTCATACAGTGGATAATTGCAGTGCTGATTGGTTCTTGTTTTGACTGAGGCGTGGGCTGTCCATATACTGAGAATGAGAAAACCGTGTACTGTATTTTTTGGACTACAAGTGCAGGGTTTGGGTGGTTCCTGCGACTCAGGTGCGACTTATATATTACATTTTTCACCCTGACAGCCCATAGACCAAATACATGAATCCTATATATGAATAAAAAATGAAAAAAACTAATCGTTATCCTTTTTTCCTTTTGCTTTTAGAGACAAATAATAAATAGTTGTTTTTTTTTGTTTTCTTATTTTCTGTTATAATTTTTCTATTTTCTGTCATTTTCTTATCAGTTCTGTATTGAAAAACTAACGAATGATACATGGATTGTTCTTTATTGGGTTGTTTTACTGCTATAACTTCTATAACTTGCCTTTCAAGATGAAATGTTGGTTCTTGGTCTCTTATTTCATAAAATAAATTCCCCCCAAACAGTGCGATATATGTTCTTTTCTTCTTCATTATGCATTTTTTTGCTGGTGCGACTTATAGTCCGAAAAATACAGTATGTGTCTATCAGCAGGTTCAGACACCCAGGTTCAGTTGTGATTGTATTAGTTTTTATAACCGTAAAAGTGCAGACATGCAGTTCCTTTAAGGTAAGATATACACCATTTAACTGACTTTATTGTCGTTTTAGAAAAATCTGTCATCTGCACAAGAGCATCTCCCCTATTTTACCCTCTCTTCATTGGCTCCCAGTGTGTTTTAGAGTCGATTTTAACATTATTTTATTTACTTTTAATTGTTTGCACAGCCTAGCGCTCTCCTACCTCTGACCTGATCCGCCCTTAGGCCTCCTCTCGCACTCTCAGCTCAGCACCAGCTCCAGCTCCGGCCCAAACACTAAACTTGAGCTTCATGGAGGCTGTGTGTTTTTTTTGCTGCTGCCCCACAGTTGTGGAACCAGTCGCCCTTAAAGATTAGACCAGTGGAGTCTGTATCTGTTTTTAAAGCACTCCTAAAACACGCCTTTTTTCACTGGATTTTAACAAGTGAGATGAACATTTCTTGTTGCTGAGTATCTTACTGTTTTTTAATGTTTTTTAGTAGTTGTATTGTATATTGTGTTGTACTGTCTTTGTCTTTTCTATGTTTGTGTGCAGCACTTTGGTCGACTGTACAGTTTTTAAAGTGCTATATATATAAATAAAGTTGGTATGGTATTGGACCCATCCTTCACTCAAAGCCACTGTGGTTGAAACTGTCAGGAGCTGTGTGCCTTGTGTGCATGTTTCAGGATAATGGGGTAACCGCCTTCCTTATTTCCCCAAATACGTGACCGTTCGACGTGATAACCATCGGCTAAAGCTCACGGCGATGGTGACATGAGGATCCCATAGCTCAGCCCGTGCGGCTTCAGATTGTGTTGCAGAACAATTGAAAATGACATCAGGGGTTTTCCAGCTGTAGCTGTGTCACAGAAACAATGTCTTTAGACTGGACTGACTGAACGCTCTCTGGAGACTGGGTCAAAACTGGACTGAAGAATGGAGCCAGGCTTGTAGGAATGATGTTATAATATGCCTCGAGTCTTGTTTTTTTGTTTTTATAATGAATAACACTGTATCCTGGAGCGTCACTGGGCTCCTTACCCTATGGGACATCATCCTAAACTTCTCCCTGGTGAAGCAGCTCCTCAGCCGGTCTCAGAAGGAACATCCAGGAGCCTGTGGAGCAGCCATATGTGGAAGGAGCGACTCAAGAACACAGACTTTTGCTTAAACAGGGGGTATTATGCAAACGCCACTTTTTTGCAGCTTTCCGCAACATCGAAAACATGTCCAAATGCAGAAGACAAAGTGATATGCTACAGCTCCGATCGCAGTGTGAAGGGGGAGTGACTTGATTCAGATGATCAAAACAAAAGTGAATCTAATAAAACATAATAATAGTGTTTTTGATGAATGTAGCAACACAATAAAAGGTAACACGGTGAACTAAATATGTTATGTGTTAAATATGTTATGTGAGTACACTGTAAACCCAAACATTCAGAGGAATTAAATAGATTAAGTTGTGCACTGCAAAAAACAAAATCTAGTCAAGTTAAAATCACTTGGATTAAGAAAGTTTGACCATGATTTGAGTAAATTTCACTTGACAAGTAAAATGACCTGCCAGTACAGGAAGATTTTTGTATTTAGAATATGAAAATACATCTTGCTACACTTAAAATAAACTTTTTTTGCACTTAAAATAAGAAATAAACTCAAATGTTGCTTGATTAGGAAAAAACACGTAGAAGATAATTTCACTTGTCAACTTGAATCTGCTCAAATAAAAGTAAAATGTCCTGAATTTAAGTCATTTTAACTTATCTAGATATTGTTTTTTTTCCAATGTGTACAGTCAGTTTTAGAAATAGTTCTACTAATTTAATTATGTCAAGTTGCTGTGACATGTTCTTCTTTTTGAGTCATTTTAACTAATATTTTTTGATTAAAGGTTTAGCTGTGGATGTAATGAGTGTAACTTAATAACATAGATGTGGTACAACTTAGTAGATTTAAGGAATTAAACACTGAGAATGATAAACTCCTGTTATTTCTATTGTTTCAAATAGGTGAGATGATTTAGAAATAACCTTAATGTATATAGCACATGCTAAAATACAATACAAAAAGTGCTTCACAAGTGAATTTATTCTATTTAGTCCAAATTTTAAGTCATAATACATGAAAATAAATGAGTTGCATTAACAGAAAACTCATATCCATCATATAAACTACAAATATTTGAGTTGAGCTAAATAAGCACTTTTAATGCAGCTGTTTTCAAAAGGTACAAGTGTTAAAACCGTCCAACTTTTTAAATTCTGGAAGACTGTGACTTTTAAGTTCGTCAACTTAACATTTTTTGAGGTTCTGGAAACGTATTTGGGTTTACAGTGTGGTAAATACCCCACAGAAGTAAAGAAAACACATGATTTGATGATTATCTGGTATTTAATTACAGCATAAGTAGATCACAATTTAATATTTTAATTCTAAACCAGGTGTACACCAATATTTCCCCACTTCAAGCACATAGTTACTGAGATTTCTAGCGTCTTACATGTACATAAAACTCCCATAAAGCGCATGTCAGTCTGTGCCTGTCCTCACCTCCCTCACCTTAAAACCATATGGTGCGGGTTTATGTTTATTAGGTTCATATGGATGATTAACCTTTGACCCCGGACTCCGCTCATTAACTCCTCCCCTAAACACAATCGCCCTAAAGATCCCATCGTCACGGAAACATCCATCACTGTCCGGGCTCACGTGGGACTCACCACCCGACCGGGAGGACTGCTTTCCTGTACCTGCCTGTCACGTCTCCTTATGCATTACAGATATGATCACGTACTTAAGGACATACATACCATCATGTAAAGAGCCTGTGTAATGCAATATATTGATTAAGCCATACTCCACATAGGTCTGAGAGTCTGGTACATTCAAACACTTTCCTACATTACATCGTTAAAAGTACTGAGTAGTAATTATACAAGCAACATATAGTACTTTGAATCGATTAGAAGCAGAACGTACGCTGGAATAGTCTCAACGTGTAATCGGGAAGTTGTAGCACTCGCAAACGTGGTGATGTACGGCGTTCTTCTAATGGAAAAAGTTTCTAATGTATGCATGTAAGTATGTTGGTATAGGGGGACTTAAAGATGCACTGTGGGACTTTTCTGGTGGGAGGTCTGACCCTGCTTGATGGCTTGAGATGTCAGTGGTTTGCCTGACATGTCGCACACAGCATTAAAGAAGACACGTCGTGCTTGTGTCGGCTATAAAGTTATAACCTATGACTATTGTAACACACTCCTCATCGGGATTTCTGGCAGGAGCATCCAGAGACTGTAGTACGTTCAAAACGGCACTGGCAGGATGCTGATGAAATTTGAGCATATCACTCCCATCCTGAAATCCCTTCACTGGCTCCCGATCCCATTCAGGACTGAGTATAAGGTCTCCCTCCGCACCACCAGTGCATCCACAGACAATCCCCCCAGGAACTCCGGCACATTTGAAGCTAAAATCCGTCGCTAGAGGTGGTCGAAGACTGTCAGAAGCCAAAAAACGACACAGATCAGCGTTTTCTATGTGGAGATCTCGCTGTGGTAATGAGCATGTCAAGGTAACAAGCTAGTGTAGTGAATTGGGCAACTTCTTAACTTCCACGAAAAAAAAACCCATTTGCTTCACACTGAAGAAGCTTAACACCACTATCTAACCCTTTTTACAAGAGCCATGAGTCTAACAAACAAAACGCTCTGCCTGGTTCACTCATTAGTGTCTGGAAACGTTAGAAAACAACTTTATAAGCAGCTTTAGCCTTACCTTTGTTGATTTCCCACTGCTCAGGCCAAAGACCAAAAGACTCGATCGTCAACTCGACGAGAGGCTCGAGCCGCCAGAAGCAACAAGTGAGAATCGACTACTGATCATGAAGAATAATAGAAACTGAAAGTTGTTGAAAGAAAATGGTTCGGGAATGGTTTTTTTTTTTTTAGCATTTTTCAAAAAATATAATTCGCTCGTAAATAAATGGGATTAGAAACGACGATCGAGTCTTTTGGGCTTTCGCATGCGCAGTGGGAAATCGACAGAGGGAAGTGTAAAGCTGCTTATAAAGTTGTTTTATAACGTTTCCAGACACTAATGAGTGAACCAGGCAGAGCGTTTTGTTTGTTAGACTCGTGGCTGTTGTAAGATGGGTTAAAGTGGTGTTAAGCTTCTTCAGTGTGAAGCAAATTGGCATTTTACGTGGACGTTAAGAACTTGTCCCCATCACTACATTAGTTTGTTGCCTTGACAGACTCACTGCCACAGTGAGATCTCCGCAGAGGAAACACTGATCTGTGCCGTTTTTGGGCTTCTGACAGAATTCCACCACCTGTAGCCATGGACTCCGCTCTGCATCCAAAAACACTCTCCAACCTCCCAGAACCAAACTCTGCACCGTGTGTGATCGGGCTTTCTCTGCTGCAGCTCCAAGGCTCTGAAATGCACTCCCCGACCACCTGAGAGCCCCACAGTCTATGTCTGCTTTTAAACAAAATCTCAAACCGTGTCTTTTTACCAACACTTTTTGTCAATTTTTATTGGTTCTATGTTGTGCGCTGTCATAGCTTGATGCACTTTTATGCTGCTGCACTTTTATTCACTGCTTTTTTGCCTGTAGCACTTTGAGATTATCTTATGTAAAGTGCAATAGTTTAGTTTATTTATTTCATGAGACAGGGGCAGTGCCTTAACAGGGGAGATGCATGTACCAGGTTGTAGCTCCAGTGCAAATTTCCACTTGTCGTCCACGGTAAGGCTGATGTTAAAGTTCAGAAAATCAAATATACAAAGAGAATGTGTTTATAATGACCGGAGCATCATAACATATAATAATAATAATACACAAGGCTGCAGGGACGGTTCTTTATACCCGAACACCTTCCTCCCCGTCACTCTTCCCTTTATTCCTCCAGGTACTGCCCAGTCTACTCCAGTGCGGTTATGGGTGGAGTTTATGGGTTTCGTTGCACTTTAAACACTCTCTATATTTTTTACAGTGTTGTTAGTCGCAGTTAGCAGCTGTTTGCTCCTCTCTCGCCCCCTATCTCCCTCATCTCAGTCGCTCGCCCTGCCACCTGCGCGCAGCCCTGCCCCCGCCTGCTGTTTGTGATGAATACACGGGTATATTTTAGACGCTGTAGTGTTTGCGGTACTCTCGGGAAGGGGGGTGGCGGGTACTCCCCTCAGCCCAGTGGAGACATTACTCTGCTTAGACTGTTGAACTCCTTCATCATACGCGGTGGTACATTAAAGGAGCAGTATTCCTCTGCGGTTTGGGGCTTTGAAGTGGGGATGTGCTCTCTGCTCCATAGACACTACATTCACATAGACTCCAGGAGAACCGGAAAACTAGTCCGATTTAGACAGATTCATGAAAACGCATGTACACCCAGAAACTATGATTGAAGTGTGTAGATTCTTCCAGATGAAGAGAGGATCGGAGAGGCATTCAACTGCACTGAGTAAGAAACAACCAGGGAAATATTACACATGTGTTTGGATTTACTCAAGTCAGAGATGGGCGAACGTTTTGGCTCTTCTAAAATTGGATGGAAGAGTCGGACCAGGAGCAAATGACCTCATAAGAGAAAAAATGTACATAGGCTACGTCAAAAACGTGTGCTTTAATTTCAAGTGAAAATTATTGCAAAGCATCACAACAAAATATCTGCCTTTCAAGTCCCACGGTATTTACTACTTATTGAACTCTTAAAACACTGAAAATTAAATTAATAAAATACAACTTTTTTTTATTACCAACGGTTACTATTTTAAAGCACTGAAAGTTCTGTCGTCCTTCAGGATATTATCACCATCACTCTCCTCCTCACCGTCTTTATTTTAAAAACAGTCGGAGATGCAGATCCACTTGTCCTGTTCTTTCTGTTCAGTGTGTCCCCAGTGCCAAAACTCAACAGTGACCAGTGCGAGGACAGAGGACAGAGGACAGAGGACAGAGGACAGAGGACGGAGGACGGAGCAGTGACAGCGTTCCATTATTCGGTTATATCTGGTTTATATTGAGAACATACGTGGACCTGCACACCACTTATGTGCACAGAAATGACATGTACCTTATTTTTTACATAACAGCAGAGAAACTTACTTTTGCTTTCAGTGGGAACAGTGCTGATGTCCCTTTTCAGTCAGTGCATCAGAGTCTGGAGTTAGTTTTGTTGTGGCAGTTCTCAGGATGAATCTGAGGTGTTCATCAGGCATACAGCAGCTGATCTGTGTTCTGTAAAAAAAAAATCCTCTCCTTATTAAAACACTCAACATTCTCTGTCCACTTTTCTTTTTTAGCTCTGTTCAACTTTACAGAAGAGTTGAGGTGTCAAAAAGTAAAATGCACACGTGCAGTAATGTGTAATGTGTTCATGTGGTGTCAGAACGATCGGAAAAATGACTTTCCCACTGGGAAAATTCACATGAACGCCCCCTCATGTTGGAAAGACCACTCGGCAAGTCAGATCTTCTGACACCACATGAATGCAGCATAATACCATGGATGTATAATAAGAGCTGCCTGTAGCCCAAGAAAAAATCTCCCATAGAAGCACAATGTATTTTTTATGAAATCAAACGGCCCGTGTTCGGCTGACAGGACATCCACAGCTTTTATAAAGGTCAGATTTTGTAGGGATTCTTCTGTATTTTTACAATATGAACTTTAAAAAATTTTTTAATCGTCAAAGCCCCAACAAACCAGCTTTGTAAGAGTTAGCCTCACCTGCTCTGAGCCTGTGCTCCGCTCGAGCAGCTCGCGCTCTGATCACAACTGTGTTTCTGATGTCACATGTCGGGCAGACCAACAGTGCCCGATGTCACACGTTGGTCTGTGTTCGGCTGCAAACAAGGAAGTAAATGCAGAAGTAAAAAAATGTTTGCGGTCATGCACCAATGAGCACAGGCCACTGAAAACAATACCATCCTGGATTCATCTTCCAGATTGTATTAAACTTGTATATGCACAACACGCCGCACCTCAACAACGGTCAGTGTATCTAGAGTGCGACATCTATTGGGAAACGCTGGAATTGTGGGGAAAATAAAACATGAAGAAGGTTTATTATTATAATTTATTCCACGTATGGCCCCTGAGCCGTAGTTTGCCCACCCCTGGTATAAGTGAGAAAACGTTTGCTTTTCAGACATTCTAGGTGCTGCATCATTTGCTGTATTAAAGTTATTTGCTCTCCACAGCACAAATAAACACTGAAGCTCCTCTAAGTTTCATTTCAGGCCAGGACCTGATTCCAAACACATGTCGAATACTTTCCTGACTGTTTTACCCCATGCAGTTGAATAGAGAGTTGAATGAGACTTTTCTATGTCATAGTTTGTTGTAAGTTGTAAAAAACAGCTAAAACAGTTGAGCAAACGTCCAAACAAATGTCTAATATTCTTCCCAAATCTCTTTCTCTTCTTCCACCCCTCTTTTTTCCTCCTCTTCTCTCTATTCCTCTTGGCCTTCTATGTCCTCTCCTCCTCGCTTCTCTTTATCCTCCTCTCTATCTTCTCCTCTCCCCCTTCCCTGCTGTCCTCCTCCTTTCCCCTTCTCCTCCTCCTCTCTCTGTCCTTCCCCTTTCCTCCTCTTCTTCTCCTCATCTCTCTATTCTGTCGCTTCTTCCTTCCTTCAGTCCTCCTCCTTCCTTGTCTTTAATCTCATCCTCTCTGTCCTGCCCCCTCCTCCTCCTCTTCTTCTTCTCATCTCTTTATTCTCTCTCTTCCTGCTGTCCTCCCCCTTTCCCCTTCTCCTCCTCTCCGTCGTGCCCCACTCTTCTCTTCCTCATCTCTCTATTCTCTCCCTCGCTCTCCTCCTTTCCTGCTGGTTTCCCCCTTCCCCTTCTCTCTCTATCCTGGCCCCTCTCCTCCTTTTCTTCTCCTCATTTTTCAGTTCTCTCTCTCTTCTCTTCTTCCTTCCTGCTGTCATCCCCCTTTTCCCCTTCTCTCCTCTCTCTATTCTCTCCCTTCCTACTTTCCCATTTTCCTTCTCTCCTCCGCTCTCTGTCCTGCCCCCTACTCCCTTCTCCTCCTCCTCTCCTCATTCTCTCCATCTCCCTTCTCCTTTCCTGCCGTCTTCCCCCGTCTCCTTCTATCCTGGCCCCTCTCCTCCTTTTCTTCTCATTTTTCAGTTCTCTCTCTCTTCTCCCTTCCTGCTGTCATCCCCCTTTCTCTCCTCTCTCTGTCCTACCCCCTGTCCCCCTCTTCTTCTCATCTCTCCCTTCCTCCTTTCCCATTTTTCCTTCTCCCCTTCCCTCTTCTCCTCCTCATCGCTCTTTTTCTCCCTTCTCGCTGTCTTCCCCCTTTCCCCTTCTCCTTCTCTGCTTCTCTCTCTGTCCTACCCCCTCTCCTCTTCTTCTCCTCCTCCTCCTCCCTTCCTCCTCTCCTCTTCCCTCTCACAGCACAGGCAGGAGGTCAGTCGCAGGAGGAAATCCAGGGGAATTCCCAGTGATCAGTGATAAAATGGACTCTTCTGTTCTGGAGAAACACGAGTCTCTGTTATCAGTCTGCAGAAAGAAGTCGTTTCATGAGCGTTATGAAGCTAAAAATGTCAAATGTACGCGACCATCTTCACCCGAATGTATGATTTTTGCACACAGCGACGGGCAGAGGTGGGAGAGAGGGCAAAAATTCACCTCAAGTGTAATGAACTGAAGGGACGTAACAAGAGCAAGAAACACAAATGTTTAACTCCTTTCGTATTGTCAACATAAAGCTTCTGTCACTTAGACTTACGGTGAGAAGAGGAACCAAAATCTTTCCTCAAGTAAATTTACTTTTACTTAAAAAACAGTCCTCAAGTAGGAGTAAAAGTACGCTGCTAGAAAAATACTCTGAAAAGTAAAAGTTGTGTAAGTGTAAGTACAACCCTCCTCTTTTATTCCTTGGCGTTTAACCCCGCGTGAGTTGTGTGGTCCTCTGTGTCTTTTATTTACTTCTTTTATTGCGTTTATTTATTGCAGTTCTGTGGTTTTGCTCTTATCTTATTTCAATGGTTTTATTGTTTTAGGACTAGTATGATTTCATCTGAGCGTATGGTTTTTGCTCTTTATTTTATTGTTTTAAGACTAACATGAGCAAATCTGAGCATTTATTCATTTATTTATTTTTATCGTTACTCTAATACTGTATTTGTGCAGCACTTTGTTTATGAAATGTGCTGTGTAAATAAAGTGGAGTGGATTGGACAAAGAACTAAAGATGGACCACGTACCATTTTCAGGAGGAAGGGTCTTGAGATGTTCCCCAATATGGCATTAAACATTAATCAGTATATATCATATCATATCCGTTACTGATGTTTTAGCGCTGAAATATTTGTGCGAAAAAATAAATAAACTGAAAATGAAACTGAATATACATTTAAAAACATGTATTATTAATGTGAGTGCAGTTTCCTCTCCACAGATCTGACCTGTAACTTGGCCTGGCGACGTCTCCATAGAGATAGATGGCAATAACATTGTCATGGAGACAAGCGAGTGGTGAAGCCAAATTAAACAGTGCAGGTTAATGTAACAGTGTGTAAAAATATCTCACCTATTGATACTTTGCAATTACGTCACTCATTACACACGTTAACAAAAGTTTTAAGATCATGTGAAAACTAAAAAACAAAAAAAAACAAAACGGATTTAAACATGTTTCCAGGAGCCTGTGACCAGTACAGACGTTCATGGTCCTGTTCACCGTTTGATTTTCAACAAAATGGTGAATGTGACTGAAAAACTCTAAACTTGTGACCGTAATTTCAGACTTGAGAGCACAAATCATCTCCGCTGTCATAGTAAACCTCTTATACCCCACGCACCCACACCTCCATGCACGCCCTGACCTCCTGCGACCCTCCTGCCCCCTCTGCCCCCTCTGTTTGATACAGAGGTGGAAGTATTAGCCCGGGCTCACATGAACATAAGGTGCTCTTGTTTACCTGCTGCATAAACACACTGGTACATGAATGATCAACGTGACACAGACTGTATCAGGAAAGGGACATGGAGGTGCGTTCAAAGACTGCTCTGTGTGGGACAGCTCTACGCAGCGTTATTTTTTATCTTATCAGAAAGAGCATTTTTAACTTTATTAATCTTAAATGGATTTTTATTTTTAAACTGGTTAATCATAATTTTAGGGCTGGGGTTGGTGTAAGTTTAAGGGTTATGGTTAGTGTAGGGTTAAGGTTATTTTCTAGCATAGTTAAACTGACTTGAATTAAGCAGATTCATCTTAAAAAATCAATTTTAAGATTTTTTTTACTTAATAAGATGAGTTTTTTTTACTTGTTTCAAGATATTCCATCCTGATTTATCTTATCTCGATATTACAACTTATTCTAAGCACTTTTTATATTAAATCAGTCCAGGTTAAGCCTCTTTAACTTCCTCCTCAAACCAATAAGGTGAAAAATCTTGCCATAAATACTTGAAACTAGTGTTTTCTGCTTAGAACAAGATTCGTATTTCGTCTTGTTTTAAGAAAACTCGGTAAGTGAAAATTTCTTACTGCACTGGCAGATAATTTCACTTAAAATAGGACATTTTTACCTCAAAAGTGGTATTTTTTTCTTATTTTTTGATAGGCCTTTTTTGCAGTGTGGGGACAGGGTCAGGTTAAGGTTGGGCTTAAGACTGGGGTAGTGTCACAGAAGAACAGGAGCAAAAATGTGCGCAGGAAATATTTACAGTGGTACAGTGAAAAAAACAAGGTCTACTTACAAGCATGTACAAAAACATCGACTTCTTTAAGTCTCTTTGCTTTTTCTCTCTCACTCTCTCAGTCTGTTAGGTCTCTCTATCATTTGTTCGCTCCCTCACTCTTTCAGGGAGACACTACCTTCATTGTAGCGAGGACACGACCCGACCAGATGAGAGTCAAGACTAAACTGACCTGGTACTTCTTCTTCTTCTTCTTCTTTTTGTTGTTTTATGGCGGTTGGCACCATGGAATAGGAGCATTACTACCGCCAGACCTGGTGCTGAGCGGCAGGGCGCACCTTTATACACCCCTCGCCCCACCTGTATGTAACTCCCCTTTAAAACCTTTAACTACATCATTCCTACAACTGAAGGAGAAATATTACAGGAGCCAACAGTTACACAGAGAAACGCTATTGTCTCACATCCATAAATGACCTAAAACAGTTCACATACAAATAAAATGCAGTTAATTCTCCAGGCCAGTCACTTGTCACTTGACGCTCACGTGACGCCCGGAACGCGCGCAACGGGAGGATTTAAGCTTCCGGCGCGGGTGTGTCCGGGTTTGGCCAGTGCGCCCCGGGATGAGGAGCAGGCGGCAGCGCGACGGTGAGTAAAGCGTCGCGATGTGTCCTCCGTGTCGAGGCTTCGAAGCGTGTGCCGGGTAATCCAGGAAGGCTTTGGTGAAGTGCGGATCGAGGCTCGTATCAGTGACGTTTGAAGCCTCGCGAACCGGCCCTACCACGTGACTGGTTCAAGAAATGATTCACGGATTTAGCGCGCGCATTCTCCTGTGCACCTCTAAACCAGAACTAACACCAGGACTAAGACAGGTCTAAAGCAGGTCTACACCATATGTAAACAAGCATTAAATCAGGACTAAAACCAGGTCTAAACCAGGACTAAAACCAGATCTAAACCAGGTCTAAAACCAGGTCTAAACCAGGACTAAAACCAGGACTAAGACAGGTCTAAAACCAGGTCTAAACCAGGACTAAAACCAGGACTAAGACAGGTCTAAAGCAGGTCTACACCATGTGTAAACAAGCATTAAATCAGGACTAAAACCAGGTCTAAACCAGGACTAAAACCATATCTAAACCAGGTCTAAAACCAGGTCTAAACCAGGACTAAAACCAGGTCTAAAACCAAACAAGAATTTGCAGGAGGTGGTTGCTACATTCATGTAGTTTACAAAAAAAAAGACAATATCAAGTAATCCAGTTACTTATTTAAGTAATTTAATGGATTACATTACAAACTACATTTTGGGGTATGTAATCTGTAATCTGTAGGGAATACAGTTTAAAGTAACCTTCCCAACACTGTCAACAGAATTATCAAATGTGTCACAATCAAACGGAAGTCAAAACTTCTGAAACGAAAAATGTTAATTTTTGGAGTGGAAAATCATCGGCCCTATAGATGGTGCACATGTTGAATTGAGATGTTTGAATATGTCACATGTAAATTGTTGGATCCTGCAAGTTATTTTCGTCTTATTTGCTGGGTTGACGTAGTCAGACTAGAACACTCCATCCATCTGCTCCTGGTCCGGCCCTTCCATCAAATTTTAAAACCCTTTGTGGCCCTCGAGCCAAAAAGTTTGCCCACCCCTGGTCTAAAACATCGTCACTATGAACTGTTTGATTTCTTGTGAGTATCTGTACTCTGGTAGTATTTTTTTAAATTTTTTTTTGCAATCCAAGGGGCGCCACCTGAAATCTTGCCTAGGGTGTCAAAATGGTTAGGGCCGGGCCTGATGACCCCATGTTGATAAGATAATAATAAATTCACAATTTATGTTGATATCACAAACATTCAAATATTTAATCATTAATTTGTTCAATATAAATCTTTCCATCAGAACCACGATGATCATGTTGATTGTACTATTATCACTCTGGCTGTTATACTTTTTTGGCCACTTGATGGCGCAGTGGAGCAAATGACGCACCTTAAAGCATCGGGCTCAAGAGTCGAGCAGTTGGATGGAAGCTTCAGTGCTTCATGGGGCTTCATCACTAGTAAAGGGTCGATTTATTGCGGGGTTTTGGAGGGTTGTTCTGGCGCTTTCAGGTGTGCACCCTTAGTCGCGGCCGAGGTCATGTAAAATGAAGTTTATTGTGAGTTTGGACGATGGAGTTCGTGGTAAACAAGGAAACAGGTGAGCGTGCGTTTTCCCGTGCTTCCCCCGGGGACCGCGCTCTCAGGGACGGACCTGCTCCGTCACAGGTAGGATTTGGGTTATAGGTTAGGTTCACTCCTTAGTGTCTGGAAACGTTATAAAACAACTTTATAAGCAGCCTTACACTTCCCTCTGTTGATTTCCCACTGCTCATGCGAAAGCCCAAAAGACTCGATTGCAGATGTCATTTCTAATCTCATTTATTTCCGAGTAAATTGTAGGATTAGGGTTATGGTTTAGGTTTAGGCAAAGGGCTCTAGGTTAGGGTTAGGCAGGTTAAGGTTAGTTGGGGGGTCAGGGTCAAAGGTTTAGGCACCGGGGTCAGTGTCAGGTTATTTATGGTTATAGGTTAGGGTTAGACGGGGGGGTAAGAGTCAGGTTAAGGTCAGGATTAGGGTCCGGTTAGGGGTTAAGGTTAGGTGAGGGGTCAGGGTCTGGTTAGGTTTAGGCAAAGCCTGTGGATGTGGATTTGTCTTTTCCACCACGGATGCACCCAATTTCACATTGTGTCACCTCAGTGTCCGTGTTGAAATTTCTCTTTGGTGATTTTCTTAGTTCTCCTCTTACTTTTATAACTGTACAAAATGTTTTTTGCAATTCGATTTACAACACCTCTGAACGAATTAAATACATCACCAACATCAAAACTGCATTTTTATTCAAGATCTTGTGAAGTGGGAATCTGCGAGAATCCGTTTTTCTAGCTATTGCATTAAAAAACTGACTATTTTCGTAGTCACGGGCCTTACATAAAATCTCTTCAGGCGTGTTTTTGATGAGAGAACAGCATTATAACACGGTAAAAAGCTCCAGAAAAGTTGCGAAAGTACATATAACTGGGTAAATGTCCCGGAGTATCCCCCACATTTGGATTTACAGTAACGCTATTGAACATTACATTTCTTTCAGTGTTGTACGAGAGCCCCGAATCCATTTCTCGAACCCGTCAGTCTCATTAAAAATTGAACGGGGTCAGAAATGAACCTGCTCGCGCCGTTCCTCATCCTGCCCCCCCGTCTCCCCGTCTTCTGCCCCTCCCTCTCATTAATCAGACCCGTGACTCAGATGAGGCGGGTGTCGGCTGTTGCTAGGTGACATCAGTGGACCGTACATACCCCGTGTTCACCTGGCGTTCGAGAGCGAAAGGAGCGCCGCCGGGTCGGGGCCAGCGGCTTCATTATGTCTGGATTTCATTGTTGGTGTGAGATTCTTGGTCTGCAGGTGAGAGCAGAGAATGTTCAGGAGACGTCCTGATTTCGCCCCAGATCCTTGTTGTGAAACCGGACACAAATAAGCAGTGGTGCAAGATAACGTAAAGGAATAAAAGTTAAACTACAATAGTTATCTCTACTGAAGTCAATTTATAGAGTGCATACTTTTACTTTTCCTTCACTACATTTAAAAGAGGGTATTTGTACTGATTTCTAAAATACCTCAAACTCTAGGAAGAATCTGCAAGATGTCTCCACAGTGTCCACTCTTGAGGGAAATGAAATTGAGGTGGTTCATTTGTACAAATATCTTGGTATGTTGCTTGATGATGCCCTGACTTTTAAACCCCACATTGAGAATCTTGTGAAGAAACTCAAATTGAAATTGGGTTTTTTATTCCGAAATAAATTTTGTTTTTCTTTTAAGGTTAAAAAGTGCCTTGTTACTGCAACTTTTTTATCCATTTTAGACTATGGAGACTTGCTGTATATGAATGCTGCAGCTCAATGTCTGAGTAAGATTGACTCTGTGTATCATGAAGCTTTGAGGTTTGTTACTAATTGCAGGGCCTTGACCCACCACTGTGAACTGTATTCCCGAGTAGGATGGCCGTCTTTATCCACTAGGAGATTGACTCACTTTTACACTTTTATCTACAAGGCCATGCTTGGACTACTGCCCTCCTACATCTGTAACTTAATCACACAGAGAAGTGTTGATTCTTATGGTTTGCGTTCGAATGATCAGTTGTTGCTCTCTGTTCCGTTTGTTCGCACAGAGTTGGGAAAAAGGGCTTTTGTCTTCTCTGCCCCCTCGACATGGAACAAGCTGCAAAAGGACTGGAAATTAACAGAACTTATTTCATTGAATGGCTTTAAATCCAGACTGAGAGCACTTGAGACAGCCTCCATAAATTGTACCTGTTTTAACTAATCTGTATGTCATTTTAATTGTGTTGTAATTGTCTTTTTGCTGCCTCTTGGCCAGGGCTCCCTTGAAAAAGAGGTTTTTAATCTCAATGGGATTTCCCTGGTTAAATAAAGTTATAAATATATATATACCTGGCTGGTAATAATAACAATAATACCATTTATTTATTAGGCGCCTTTCTGGACTCTCAAGGTCGCCTTACAACAACATAAACAAATTAAGTATGATTAAAACATACAGTTAAAACGTGAGCCAGTATTCAATTCATTGATTGTATTTAGTATTTGTTTTAGACAGTATTCTAATTGATTGATTTTTACAATTAGCTATCAGTTACTCTTCTTGGAGACCTATGTAGCATGTTTTGGGTTGAAGTGGGAAACCGGAGTGCCATGGTGTGCGTAGCCTGTGCGCTTACAGTTTTTTCAAAAGGTATTTCATTCACAACTGAACCTGAAGTGCCGGGGCCTTGACCTGCAGGTGAGGACATACAGAGGTTTTTCTCATTCTCAGTATATGTACAGACCATTCTTCTTGTGAAAGTTCAGAACCCTCACTGAGCTGGTAAAAATCTTGTACATTATGCCCAATGTTTTTGCACTTAAAGGTGAACTCCGGCACCTTTGAAGCTAAAGTCCGTCGCTAGAGGTGGTGGAATTCTGTCAGAAGCCAAAAAACAGCACAGATCAGTGTTTCCTCGGCGGAGATCTCACTGTGGCAGTGAGTCTGTCAAGGCAACAAACTAGTGTAGTGATGGGGACAAGTTCTTAACTTCCACGTAAAACGCCAATTTGCTTCACACTGAAGTTTATCACCACTTTCTAACCCATCTTACAACAGCCACAAGTCTTCAAACAAATTGCTCTGCCTGGTTCACTCATTAGTGTCTGGAAACATTAGAAAACAACTTTATAAGCAGCCTTACACTTGCCTTTGTTGATTTCCCACTGCACATGTGAAAGCCCTAAAGACTCGTTTGCTGATGTTGTTTCTAATCCCATTTATTTACGAGTGAATTACATATTTTACTAAATGCTGTGGTTAAGTATTTAAATCATCACCACAATATTGCAGAGCAGGGATAACAACAACATGGAGAGGCACTGGGGAACTTTTGCAGTCGATCCTTCTGTTCTGACCCCGAGCTGAACTCTCACTCTAAAATCACATGTGAGTTTGTTGTTGCAGGAAAAGATACTCCAGCGGCCACAAGCGTCTTCAGCCGCCAGAAGCAACAAGTGAGGATCGACTACTGACTGTGAAGAAGAAGAGAAACCGAAAGCTGTTGAAAGAAAATGGTTCGGGAATGTATTTTTTAGGGTTTTTCAGAGATGGGTGAGAAAGTGGTGTTAAATTTCTTCAGTGTGAAGCAAATTGGGGTTTTATGTAGAAGTTAAGAACCTCTAGTTCATCACTACACTAGTTTGTTGCCTTGACAGACTCACTGCCACAGTGAGATCTCCACCGAGGAAACACTGATCTGTGCTGTTTTTTTTTGCTTCTGACAGTATTCGACCACCTCTAGCCATGGACTTTAGCTTCAAACGTGCCAGAATTCCCCTTTAAGAATAAATCAGCATCAGAAGAGCATTGTCCTCAGTAAATTTAAGATTCAATGTGAACATATGTGCTTTATATTTTCTACTTAAAATATGAAATATGACATGTCTTGCCTTTGATTTTCTCACAGGGAACATAGAGCGTATATAACACAGTCGCAAATATTAATCGCAAACAAAGTTGAATCAGACCAGCAGAGCTTCATTTCATTCTGCTAACATCACTGCACAGAAGAAGTTTGTCCATTCATTTCTTCGGCTAACAGACTTTGCACTTTGCCTGGTCCAGTCGGTCCGGGGGTCGTCTGTCTGTTGACCCTTTGACGTCATGTCCATTCACAGCACACAGCCCCGCACACTCGCCGCTCTGTGGAAATGTAACCGCTCACATGTGGAGGCCAGAACTGTTTCAGACTTTAGTAAACAAAGACACACAAGTGAGTGTCCGAGTGCCCCACAAGCAGCTCCGGCCAACTGTTCCCCCGGTTTAAGACCAAAAAGTCTAATAGTTGTAGTGAGTTAACTGACTTTTTGGAGTTTTACTATGTCGTTTGTACCTCGAAAACTTATAAAGACAATTTGTTTTGTTTTGCTAAGGCTATAATTTAGAATAATACCAACATTAGGCAATGCTCTTTGGAATTTTTAAAGGGGAACTATGTCACTTTTCTGGTGGATTTGTCCAGATTGTCTCTTTATTTTACCAGTCTCCATGAATACAAACAGACAATGTCACCAGTTACAGATTATAGAGAAGTTTTAAAGGAAGTGGATGTAATATTTTGATTTGAAATTTCATATTCTTGGCCTGTCTGAAAAGTGTTTTATTGTTTTTCAGCTCAAATATAGTTTTTACTGATTAAACAATAATGCAGACGTATTTTTAATTAGAAAAACACTATTTACAGGTTATGGCACTGGCACATGGCAAAGGTTCAGTTGTGATTATTACATTTTTACAATTATAACAGTGCAGCATATTTACAATTTGTTCAATGGTTAAATATGATTGCAAAATGTAAAGAATGTAAAAAAAGTCAAATTTCCCTCTGTTTTGTCTGAGAGGTGAAGACGGGAGCGTACCAGCCCTCCTCCTCTCTTTCACTCTCTCCCTTCTCTCTCTCTCTCTTTTGCTCTCTTTCTCGGTTTCTTTCTCTTTTTTCCTCTTTCTCTCTCTCTTTTTCTCTCTCACTTTCTCTCTCCCTCCATCTCATTCTCTTTCCTTATTTTTTCTGTCTCTTTCACTCTGTCCCTCCTTTTTCGCTTTTTCGCTCTCGCTTCCTCTCTGTCTCTCCTTTACTCCTTCACTTTCTCACTCTCTCTCCCCCCTCACTCTCTTCCTCTGCCTGTCCTTCTCTCTTCTTCTGTCTCTCCTTCACTGTCTCTCTGTCTCTCTCTGTCTCTCTCTCTCCCCTCTCACTCTCTCTCTCTTCCTATCTGTCTCTCCTTCTCTCTCATTTGCTCAACCTGTCTCTCCTTCACTCATTCTCTCTCTTCATCCCTGTCTCTCCCCTCTCCCTCTCTCTTCCTCTGCCTCTCTTCTTCTCTGTTTCTCCTCCCTTCTCTTTCCCTCTCTCTGTCTCTCCTTCATTCTTTCTCTCTCTTCATCCCTGTCACTCCCTCTGCCTCTCTTCTGTTTCTCCTCCTCTCTCTCTCTGTCTCTCCTTCACTCATTCTCTCTCTTCATCTCTGTCTCTCCCTCCCCTCTCGCTCTCTCTGCCTCTCCCTCTCTTCTTCTCTGTTTCTCCTCCCCTCTCTCTTTCTCTCTCTCTGTCTCTCCTTCACTCTTTCTCTCTCTTCATCTCTGTCTCTCCCTCTCTTCTTCTCTGTTTCTCCTCTCTCTTTCTGTCTCTCTGTCTCTCCTTCACTCTTTCTCTCTCTTCATCTCTGTCTCTCCCTCTCTCTTCCTCTGCCTCTCTTCTCTGTTTCTCCTCCTCTCTCTTTCTCTCTCTTCATCTCTGTCTCTCCCTCTGCCTCTCTTCTCTGTTTCTCCTCCTCTCTCTCTCTCTGTCTCTCCTTCACTCATTCTCTCTCTTCATTTCTGTCTCTCCTTCTGCCTCTCTTCTCTGTTTCTCCTCCTCTCTCTCTCTGTCTCTCCTTCACTCATTCTCTCTCTTCATCTCTGTCTCTCCCTCTGCCTCTCTTCTCTGTTTCTCCTCCTCTCTCTCTCTGTCTCTCCTTCACTCATTCTCTCTCTTCATCTCTGTCTCTCCCTCTGCCTCTCTTCTTCTCTGTTTCTCCTCCCCTCTCTCTTTCTCTCCCTCTCTGTTTGTCCTCCTCTCCCTCTCTCCCTCTCTCCTCTCTGTCCTCCCTCCTTTCTCTCCCTCCGTCATCACTCCTCGGGTGTCGATTGCATCAGAGGCTCTGTGGTGTCGGGCTGTTGTCGGGCTGTCGGTGGTCGGCAGGTGCCATCACTTCCCATTCTCACCGCTCTGATGGAGGAGGAGGGAGGGGGCGGGGCCTGGGGGGTGGGGGTGGGGGTTAGCACGTCAGGCTAATGCTACGCTAACGTGCGGTGGAGGTGAACGGAGACGAGACTAAAGATACACGTGAGAGAGAAGAGGAACCAGACGAGGTTTGGAGGTCCTGAAGACACGAGACCCGACCTCCAGCTACGAACTGCACATGAAGTACTGCAGACTAAGTACTGCAGACTATGTACTGCAGACTATGTACTGCAGACTAAGTACTGCAGACTAAGTACTGCAGACTAAGTACTGCAGACTAAGTACTGCAGACTAAGTACTGCAGACTAAGTACTACAGACTATGTACTGCAGATTAAGTACTACAGACTGTGTACTACAGACCGTGTACCGCAGACCGCGTACCGCAGACCGCGTACCGCAGACCGCAGACTACGTACCGCAGACTACGTACTGCAGAGTATTTCCACATGGGCAGGTTCATTGGTTTACACATGATAAAATTATGGTGAACACAAAAGCAGAGGCATTTTTGGTTCACTGCAGGTGGATAATTTAAGTTTGGATTTTCATTTCCTATGAGGACTCAAACAGGCATTGTGTATTTCATTTGGAAGCATCAACCAAGTGTCTTTTTTGAAAATGTGTTTTTTTTAACATTCAGAAACAAATTTCCATGTTCTCTGTATCATTTCATTGATTTTGTAAATGCAACACAATATAGTCTTTTATACAGCGCTACAGATACAAAAATGATATGCAGTGTTATCCTCATTTTAGATGGAGGGTTCTGTGGCTCTGGGTGTTTTCTTTTCTGTGGGAGACGCTCCGAACGGCTCTTTGAGTATTTAAGGTTGCCGACCCCTGGGCCAGAGTCCTGCATGGGTCCGTTTTGGGAGACCCGCACCCGCTCGCACCTGTGCAGTACAGGGCCACACCCGCCCATAAAAACGTGATTATTTTAAAGGGAAATCTGCACCCGCCCGGACCCGTTAACATTCCACCCGTTACCCGCTCGTGATAAACCACACACAAATTAGAAGCATTCTAACTGACGCACTGTAATATTTTCGATGCGCCTTTCAAAGAACAGCAATAATAAGTCGCCTTTAAGCCTTAAACTAATAATACATGATACACACATCTTTTTCTTTTCTGTCAACTTTTTGTAGTAGCTTAATCACTGGTAGGTTAAACTTGTGGACTAAACATTTTGCTCTACCTGAGCCCTAAGTAGCACAATAACAACAAAATGAACACGAAAAAAAAAAACCAATGTCAGTTTAACACAAAATAAATGCTTTAATTTTATCTAACCAAGGTGACTCTGCAGGAACAGTGTTTCTCAGGTTTCGGCTGCGTTCTGTGTTCTCGGATCACAAATCCAGCAAAGGAAAAGTCTCTCTCACTGGCAACGCTGGATGTGGGGATTGAGAGCGTACCCCGTGCATTGATTCACCTCATTCGCCCGTGTGTAATCACTACCCACCCGCATACCCGCCTGTAATATTCCAGAACGTTAAAGGACTCTGCCCTGGGCCTAGAGGGTTAGCTGTGTCAATTTACATACACAGTCTATGTTCCCGACCCACTCGTCTTTGCAAAGTTTTGTAAAAGCGTCAAGTTCTGGCTGGACAGGCGAGCACAGCATGGCCTTTAAGTTATATACGAGAATGGTCTCCTCTTCACAGATCTGACTTGAAACTTTAGCCACTGGCAACATCTACTACACCATGAAGATAGAAAAGTTCAAGCTCAGTTGCTGTAAACAAAAAATCCACAGAAAGCAATTACATCTCCATGGGGAGGAGCGGAAAAGTTATACCGTGCACCTTTAACTCCCCCAGTGTTCTACCATCCGTTGCAGATCCCATTGCATGTTTTAAGTGCTTAGCTCCAGTGACTCACAGTTGTACAAACAGGCCACTCTAGCGCTAATCCTGCTGAGATCATTTTGTATTCATGTTCTACAAACCTTCTCAGACAAATCCTTCAGTCGTCCTGGCAGGAGAAAGCGGAGCGGGCGTGTCAACCAGCCCCCCTTAAACCCGCTTTTGTCCTCCGCAAAAAGACAACGCACTCATCAGCTTTTCAACGCTCGACTTTTGTGTTCCCTCCATATTTTTTGCATTCTTTTTTTCTCCGAGGTAAATACCGAATGGGCCGCGCGCAGTTTAACACAACAGCTCATACATTTGCGTGTCAGGCTGCGCGTCAAAGATTACACGCGCTTTGTTTCGGGGTGATTTACGATGAGGTCTGGGAGGAGCGCGTGCGGGCCGGGAGGCTTGGGTGCTGCGGGTGAGGCGGGGTGATGGGGTGGGATGGGGTGGGGTGAGGCGGCGGAGGGTCTGGGGGGTGCCTGCTGTCAGATGTACGGGGAGAGTGATTGGTCGGCGTTCTGAGCGTGCCCAGTGCGACTCTCACCTGTGTCATTAATCACGGGGCGAGCGAGGCTTTGTCTCCGGTTGGAGCTCAGAGCAAGTGTCAGGAGGAGTCAGGGCCGTCTGGTGTTAGAGGCGAACTTAGTAGGGATAAAACAATAACCGAAAAATCGTGATATCGTATCGTCAAAGGTCCCACAGTAATATCGTGGACCATCACAATATATCGAATCACAAGTCTCTTTGCTTAAATGAATAGTTCTGATGCAGAAATAGCTAAAAAAAACAGAGGGAACTACATAGACCATGATCCTTTGCTCTGTTTCAGTGCAGACGACATGAAGAAATAACTGTTCTAAGCACTTTTACATCTTCATTCTTTGGATTAAGACTTGTAAAGGCATTTTTTAGAGGAGCATATTCACAGTTTTGTGAACCTCCTCAAAATATTGCAATAAATATTGTAGCGTGACATGTACAGTACTGTGCAAAAGTTACTACAAACTACAGAACAGCTTGTATGAATTTAAATGATACATTATGAGACATTGTGGGCCTATATCACTCAGTAAATAGTCTTATCACATCCAATTAAAGACCCAACCAGGATATCAGATGAACTGATATGAAGCAAATGTTTCTGGATCAGTGCTGATATTCTGTATCGGTATCAGGACATTTCTAGTAAATTTGGCCATAAAAACATCCTGTACTGTGCAAAAGTTATAGGCAGGTGTGGAAAAAATGCTGTAAGCTAGGAATGCCTTCAAAAATGGAAGTGTTCATCATTCATTTTCATAAATCAACAAAATGCAGTGAATGAACAAAAGAGAAATCTATATCAAATCAATATTTAGTGTGACCTTTGCTTCAGAAGAGCATCAGTTCTTCTAGGTTTACTTGCAGTTTGTGAAGGAACTGGGCTGGTCACTGTTCCAAACATGTAGAAGATCTAAGCTCAGATCTTGTGTGGATGGAGCTTCCTCACATCCTTCTGTCTCTTCATGTTAATCCCAGACTCACTCCATGATGTTGAGGTCAGGGCTCTGTGGGGCCAGACCATCACCAACACAACTTCTGACTCTTTATGCTGGAGATCGTTCTTAATGACTTTGGCTTTTTCTTTTGTTCGCTCACTTTGCATTCTGTAAACTGATAAAAACAATCGTTATTTATATTTTTGAAAGAATTCTTTGTTTACAGCATTTTTCCACACCTGCCTAAAACTTTTGCACCACACTGTATATAGTGAAAATATCATACAGAGATGTGGATATCCTTACATCCCTAATGACAATAAATGTTGTACCAAATGACTGGCTAAAGCGTTTTATAATGTCAGTATTGTTATTATGTCGAGTATCCTTATATCCTGAGCCTCCCCACCGTATCGTGAGCTTTCCCACGATATCGCAATAAATATCGTACCGTGAGGTTCATACCGTGACCATATCATATCGCGAGTCTTGGATATCATCCCACCCTTGAACTTAGGTCTGACCGTAGAGGCTTCTGAATGTTGGTGGTTCAAATCCACTGACCAATAGATAAGTGGTAAGATTCCAGCATCTTCAGATTCTGTCTTTGTGTCCTTTGACAAGACACTTAATCCGCCCAGTGTCTGCATACACTGCGACTGAAGGCCTCAACAGTATAAAAGTAGTATAATGTAGTACAGTATAGTTATACTGACTATTTGTTAATGAAAAGTAACAAACAAAAGTGGAGACAAAGTCAGAACTAAACATAACACAAATCATCACTTTTGGACACCTAAACTAAACTAAATCAATGCCCATATCCAGAGCTGTATTTTTGTAAGATTTATTCCAGTTTAACAGGCAAACAACAATGGGTACATGATCAAGGCCGACTTACTGCCTCCTGCCGACTGTGAAAAACCATAGGCCCACCCAGGTGCACTCTGGTCCTGCTGTAAAACCCGGACTTACCGGTCAGCAGCATGATTTATTGAGCTTTTTGATCCCTGGTAGGTAACTGATGGATACAGCCAAGAAAAGAAAAGTTTTTGAAGGAAACAAAGTTTGCTGTGCCCCACGGATTAAACCAAAACAGAAAAGCTACTAAAGGTAAATCATAGCAAATGAGACTAAACAAATTAACATAATATTAACATAGCAATAGCAATTATATTATACACATTAACAAAACTAAATTAGCAAACTAAATGACGAACAAAAATAATAAATAATTTTAGAATAAATGAAATAAGCAAATAGTTCCGACAGTTGTGGTTTAATAGTATCAAACACCATTGAAACTAATATTGTGTCATACATGGGGCAGTGGCAGAGTAGTTTGCACTTTGAACAAACAGTGAGATAGTTGCAGATTTGAATATTCAATTTTGAGCTGCCGTTTCCAAGTCTGGACAACCATAACAACTTTCTGCGATCTGGAGAAGGTTTGATGGACACTGCCCTGCCCATTCCATTTAAAGGTCTACTACATAACTTTTCTGACTTAGAGTCTGCCATCGTAGCCTGATTCATCAGTCGGTTTCACTTCATGGAAAGCAGCTGATCTCGCAGCGTTAGGATTCATTCTCTCGACGGTGTGTATGTAATGTGTCAGAACGCTCAGTGGTGTCCAAGTAATCGCCGGCACAACAGCAAACAAAGCTGAGTGAACATGTCTGTCAGTGAGCACTGTCGTTTCTGAGAGGTGAACGTGTGAATTAAAGGTACAATTAAAAATGTGAAGTTATTATTTGACAAAGGAAGTCCAAAGGAGGAAAGCGTATGCAGTCTGCTATTGCAACTCGGGTTGGTTCGCAGGCCCGTAGCCAGACTTCCAAGGGGGTGGGTCGTTTTTTAAGCCAAAAGTGACCTTTTTATACGGGTGCCTTTGCGACCCAGTGATTGTACTATAAGTTAAAAGGTTTATTCCAGACTTTCAGTACTAAACTTGTGTATTTTTATTTATGAAGACTCAATTATTTGTTTGTTTTGGTTAATATTCATTTACTTCACTTGTTATCTATTACATTATCTATTGTAATTATGCATATATTGTTAAATTATTATAAAAATACAACCAATTATATAAAGTTATTTGCTTATAAGAACTGGAATTTATTAAATATGAAACAAATCTTTATTAGCATTTTAGAAATGGTTTACAGTATATTGCATTTACAGCACTCGGCACTATTTTTTTTTAAATATTTTTTGGAAAAGGTGACCCCAGTCTCAGGGGGGGAAGTCGTCCGGCCCCTCGACCCCCCTGGCTACGGGCCTGGTTCGGGCCAACACACCACTTCGCTGATTGGCTGGTGCCCCGACTACAACTTCTGGGGTTCTTGCAAACCGCCGACTGTATTTTGATTCCTGACGAGTTGTTGGAGAGAATTGAAATTGAGCAGAGGCACTAGGTGGCACCAGCCTGGCTACTGTCACCTGCTTGTCTCCATGAAAAAACGTACTGTTTTTTCTGGAACGTTCCACAGTCCTTCTTTTTCCCTCTTCTCCTCTCTTTTCTCCTCCCCTTCTTTGAGTTTCTCCTGTGCCTTCCTCCTCTCCTCCTTTACTTTCCTTGAAGACGTTTGGAAAGATGCGATAACAACTTCTGTAGTTCCCGACACTGGGCCCGACCGACTCTGACAAAACCCACTGAAATAAATGTGATCGGGGTAAACTGAAGACTGCATACGTATGTACTGTTTGGAATCATCTTGAATTTGGCGTTTTCGTCTCTTTTAATCGCATGTACTCAGTGCGCTCGGAGTTGTGCGTCAGTGGGAAAATGATGAAAAACTGAGGTACGGTTGGAATCGTTGGTTCGCCGAACATAACGGAACGCTGCAATGACATGTAGATGAAGAAAACTGGGCCATTTTCTCATTTTTCCGAGATTTTGTCAGACTTACTACCGCGAACAGAGCCCGCCGGAAGTTGTAATCACATCTTTCCAAACTTCTTCCTGGTAGAGGTTGAGGACAGAATTTTCGGTCCAACTCCTGCCCGCAAAGAATTGTAATTTTCATTCCCGGTCCCGCCCGCATCTGCGATATTTTCAGCATTAAGCCCTGCAGTCTGAACGTAGCCGAATTGTCTAAAATGTGTGTGGGATTAGACAACAACCGCAATTTTTGCCTGCTTAAAATGTTTTCACTGATGCCAAATAAAATACCCAGCGCGTATGTATGATAGTCAAAACATAGTCATTTGTATGTTTTACTTTACACTCATATTTAGTTTGCATATTCGCCCCTGTGACCACAATGAGCTTTCAAAATGTGTCCCACGCCGCAGTGTTTTGCATTTGGTCCCGCAGGTGCAGGGCTTTACTTCGTGGTTTGTAACGTAAGTGTGAGTAGAGCGCATTGATCAAGATCCCAGCTCCAATTTTTGACCCTTACTCTTTGTGTTTTCTGGGTTAAATAAAAATAAAAAATCAAGTATCCACTGCACAATATTAGAGACTAACATGTTCTAAAAGCCTTTTGGCAAGAATATCACCTGTAACTCATCCCGGTGGCATCATCTGCGCGTCCTGGTGGAGTTTAATACGACACTGTGAGAAATCCCTGATAACGAAACGACATCTCCATGGAAACAGGTCGGTGGCAAACGCTCCACCTGAACTGCACCTTTATTATTAACCTCATCTGATTCTGCCACTGTGTCACTGGGCAAGAAACCCCACACCTTTTCTTATCTCTTTGTCTAAAGTCGCCAGAACCTCCAGACGTCTCATGTAGCGCCCCCTGCAGGCTGTGGATGGTACTGCAGCGCTCTCATGTTGACAGAGTGTGGACAGAAAAGGGGTGTTAGGCCTGTCAACACTGTAACACCAGGACTGTAAGAAATGTCTGCGAGATGACTTGGAATTGGAAACTTAGAATTGTGGAGCTGATTTGGGGAATGAAAATGAATTTGTTAAACCTGATTCTGCTGAGCTTGTGTCAGGTTGACGTGAAAAGAGATTGGACGTGAGGTGGACAGATGTTTCTCAGATATGGATTCTATTTCTTAAAATCCACAATCGGAATCGCTGAGGTTCAAAGTGTTGGTTAATCCTAGTTTATCGGGATGTAACAATAACCAAAATATTGTGATATTGTATCGTCAGAGGTCTCGAATCACAAGTTTCTTTGCTTAAATGAATAGTTCTGATGCAGAAACAGCTAAAAAACAGAGGGAACTATATGGACCATGATCCTTTGCTCCGTTTCAGTGCAGACGACATGAAGAAATAACTGTTCTAAGCACTTTTACATCTTCATTCTTTGGATTAAGTCTTGTGATGGCATTTTTAGAGGAAAAAGTAGCAGATTCACAGTTTTGTGAACCTCTGCAAACTGTGGCAATAAATATGGTACAGTGAGATGTATATGGTGAAAATATCGTACAGAGAAATTTGGATATCGTTACATCCCTAATGACAATAAATGTTGAACCAAATGACTGGTTAAGGCATTTTATAATGTCAGTCTTGTTATTATGTAGAATATCGTAATACTGTGAGCTTTTCCACCATATCGCAATAAATATAAATAAATACCGTGAGGTTCATACTGTGACAATACTGTATCATGAGACTTGGATATCGTTACACCCCTACTAGTTTAGTGTTCAGCCCAGGTTCATTTTAGACATATTTTACCTCAATTTCCCTCACCTACAATGGTGCCTTCACACAGTTCTGTTTTTTAGTGATGTGACATTCGTGAACAAGTCGACTCTTTTTGATGGTTGGAACAGTTGGAACCGGATCTTATTTTTTAAAAGAGGCACATATTTTTCTTTTGAATGTACTTTTATACTGATTAAAGCTGATCTATAAAAGTATTGTTGTGGAGGAACAGAGTGTTTTCAGTTTGAGAGAAGAACTCAGGATTTGTGTTAAACATGTGTGAATGAAACAAACTCCAGGGGAGAGCATTCTAACAAGCTAGAGTGACCAGAATTTCAACATAAAAAACTGAGACGTCCTGTTTTTTTGGTGGTTGGTAACAATAAAATTGTGAAACGAGTGCGTAATTAAGGAAAATTGTTCTATAGAGACCATCCATGATGAACATGTGTGTCAGTATGTCACATTTTCTTTGTGTTTTGGTTGTTTTTAAGCAGCTTTTCTGTATTTTACCTCAACAAATTACAATGTATGCCTCTCTTTGCTGTTTGCAGGGATCAGATTGGTCAAAAATAGGGACTCCTGGGACTTTCCTTGTATAAAACTGGGACAAATCACTGGTTTTGGATAAATCTACTGGGACAAGGAGGACAGGACTCAAAACTGGGATTGTCCCGGGTAAATAGGGACGTCTGTTCACCCGACTTAAAGTTCAATTTTGCATAATAAAAAACCTTTAACTATTGACGAATCTTTCACTCAAGTTTGTAAGATGTCTCCAAATACAGACATCACCACAGTGTTTCCATCTGCGCCTGGTCTCCGCCTCAGCTTTCTGACGCTAATCGCTCTCATTAGCATTAGCTCGTGTAGCATGCAGAGCACCAGTGGATGCTAATAGCCTGTTAGCGTTAGCCTGCGGTGCACAGGTGTGGACCTGTCACCGTTTATTATGGGATCCATCACTGTCACAGTTTGACCTTGGACCACCAGAAATGATTATTCATAAAGGTATAATCATCAAAATAAATATGAGCTAAAATACATGTCTCCTGCAACAGTTCTTCTTTTGGCAAGGAAATAGGCAATATAGGTCAAAATGAGTCGAGTGTATTTCTGTAGAGCTGAAGCCAGGTTTACTTGTGTTTTTTTAGATAATGTGAAGGAAATAAAATAGGCCAATACTTCATGGATAGTTCTGAAATGCAAAATACTATCCTTTTTTATAAACTTAAAATTCAGAACATGTAGATTCTCATTAACACTCTCATTAGAGGCAGTTTTGGAGAAATAATTATAATTTCACAACATGCTTCCTAATGTTCCCCAACCTAGTACTAAACCTGGTCTAAAACAGCACTAGGACTAAAATTTAGAACAGAACAAAGCAAAGTCCACATCAGGACTAACCCTGCGTTCTATTGAATGTCGGTAGTCGATAAATCCGAGTCAGTTCATCCGATGTAAATGTGTTCCAATGCAGCAGTTGGGAAAATATGGACGCCTGAGAAAGTTTAATGTAACATCCGGTATCGCTCCTCCTGCTAATAAAAAGAGTGTGTTAGCTAACGTTGGCTGTCGGCGACCCCTATTATGGCAGTTTGACTCTTACATGATCGAAAAAAAAAGTAGTAAAAAAAGTAAGTAACATGATTAACTTAGGTTCAGGAGCTTCCTCTCCAGCGAATCACAGCTCACTTCTACCACACCTCAGTTTCCCAGAAGCCTATTTATAGCAGCTTATCCTGGCAACCCAGTTTGTCCCGAATAACTCAACCCCACCCTCCCAACCCCGATCTGTTCACTTCCAGACACAAGAGGCCTACGAGGGGGGTCCCGTCCTGCTGGGCCATGTGAAAATTGAGACTGAACCCCCACCCTGAGTCTCAACCCAGCCGACCCACCTCGTCTCCAGATAATAAACTCTTTTTTCTTCTCACATGTGTTGTTGGCGTGGCCCTTGCAAGTGAATAAGTATTTAAAGATGCACTATGTAACTTTTCTCTTTCTCTGGAGGGTCTACCACATGTTTGTCTCCATGGAGATAGAATGGAACTTATCTATCCTCATGAAGTTACAGGTCAAATCTGTGTGTTTGAGGAAAAAATACTTGTCACTACAAAGTTTTTAGAAGACACTTCTCTTCACAAACATCAAAATGACAAAAAGTCAATTCTCTTTACCGTTTACTTTGTGCACTGCCATTTTTGCTGTGACGTAAATCCACCTTCACTCGGTCTGCACGAGGGTTGGGCAGTATCCAAATTTTGATACCGTTAAAACTTCTCAGGTTCCTAATGAAGTTACTGCGCCTATAGACCCCTTTAGGGCAGAAGTGATTTTTAAAAAAGCTGTGTGCACATTTTGGCAACGGAAGTGTCATTGTTCCCCGTTCATTCTGATTCATTCAGACTGAACATGGACAGAAGAAGACGGAGATAAAAACATTTCCAGCACCAAAATGTCTGGGTGTTCTGTGTGTGGTTGTCAGAATCGATATTCTACCGGCGGACTAAAGTTTTAAAGTTTTACTCACTGATCGCACAAGGATCTGGCAGTCGGACACCATGTGTCAATGTCGGCTCGCTGAGGAAATATTCAGGATCTTTTGACAATAATCCTTTGGCAGAGCTCGACAAGCTGCTGAGTTCTGTCGTATTTCTGTTGCCAAAATGCGCAACCGAGCCTACGTCATCACTGTTTACTCACACTAAAAGAGTCTATACCATTCAGAAACAGAATAGCAGCATTATATTTGAAGATGAAGCACAAGTTCTGATCAAACCAAACTTTACCAGATATAATGAAAATATTATACGGAGAGATTTGGATATCGTTACATCCTTAATGAGAATAAATGTTGCACCAAATGTTCAGTCTTGTTATTATGTAGAATATTATAATATCGTGAGCTTTCCCACAATATTGCAATAAATATTATACCGTGAGGCTCATACCGTGACAATACTGTATCGTGAGACTAAGATATCGTTACACTCCTAATAAAAACAGATTATTTTCAAGCTTCAAGCGGCTGCGATATCAACTGTGTCTTGCGCACTTGACTCTGTGGACTGAGTGGCGTTTTGTACACCCTTTACCTGGCATTAGCGTGCTCTGTGGCTGCCTGCTCCTCGCACACAGCCCAGGGGAGATGACTGGAGAGGAGGATCCGAGAGGAGGCCCGGATCTCCTCTGGGACTCCACACAGCAGCACCAGGGACCGGCACCGTACAAATGAGCCTCACGCATAGCAACTTTCTCTCAACCACTTTTCTGCGCGATAAGCATTCAAGAAGCTGCATTTTAATTATAACCAGTGTTTGCCGTTCCTGGGTTGTTCTATTTTTTTTATTTTTTATTTTTTTACTGCTTAAACTGCAGGCGTGAGATATAACATTTAAAGGGCCCATTTACAAAATTCTGATTTATGTTATAATGTTGTTTCCTCATTAAAAACAGACCTGGAGATGTGTTTTGTTCCATTCACACATGTTTAACACACAAATCCTGCAGATTTAGGCTGAGTTCTTCTCTCAACCACTGCGTTTTTAAACTCCATACACCTTCACTAGAATCATTTGGATAATTTCAGTCCTGGAATTACCCATCTCTACTGAAAAAAAGATAAAAAGGTAGCTATTAAACCTGAAAACTATCACTTCATGACATCGCAAGGTGAAACAGAGCGTTGTGATTACTCAAACGAATGAAACTAAACACAACTCCCGGTATGTTTTTGATCGGGTAACATCATTATAACATGGCTTAAAGCTCACAGAAGTTGTACACAGCATAAAGTGTGAACATCATCACTTTTATGTTAACACCTTCAAGAGGGGTATTCAGCTAAATCATTTTTGGAGCTTTCTACCATCTTATAACATCAAAAATGTCTGAAAACTTTATGTCACCCATGCATGTTTGAGTCCTTTACCTTTAGTGTTTTAAAAATGCTGGATTCCCCCGAAAACAATGTATTAACATATATATTTTTATTTGTTTCACTTTTGTTTGTGATGCTCTGAGTCCCCCCCTCCCCTTGCTCTCCATGTTTAGTCACTCCCCCTTCAGAGCGCTATCACAACACAATCAGCGTGCATCCTGCTCATGACACTCCTGCACGTCACATCAGGTTTGTCAACTTGTAGTGCACAGTTTTGTATCTTGGTTTTATGTATCTGTGGATGAAGAATTGTTGTGTAGCACGTTTACAACAAATAATTAGCAGGGTTTGAATAGCGTCGTGGTGAGATCACTAAAATACCTGCAAGGATGAAGTTTTTGATGAATGTTATACGATGGTAGAAAGCTAAAAAACCAACAACAAAACAAAACAAAAAACAACTTTTGAGGAATGTTTGAGATCAAGTTTTCCAAATGTTTTTAGCCAATAGTTTTCACTGAACATGTTGTGCATTTATAATTATGTTAATTATGGCTTGCATTTGCATTTGCACTGTCACTGCTAAACACTTTAGTCCCAAGTCTGTCTCTCTGTTATGTGTCTGTGCAGCCCGGCAGGTTTTGCATAAGTTTTATTGTAGAGTAGTTTATGTGTATTATCTAGCAGTTTTATTCATTTTTGTGTGCACTGTGAAGGAGCAGCTTCTCATCTCGTTACACTGGCAATAAAGGCTTTCTTTTCTTTTCTATTTTATTCTTTTCTATTCTATTCTTTTCTTTTCTATAAAATCCCTCAGTCGTCCAGGTAGAATCTATGGCAAAAGGAGAAATTCAATTGGAACAACTGGACAAAAGTTTATTTTGGTCGAATACGTTTTGCAGCTAATCCAAACTGACCAGAACTGAAGAAGCATTTTGGATGAGGTGTGAAATGTATTAGACCAAAATAAACTTTTGTCCAGTTGACTAATTAAGTTTCTCCTTTTGCCATTAATTATGGATTAATAACAATTTGTCTACTTACATAAAATATTGTTTTTTGCGTTTGTCAAACCTGTCCAATTACTTTTTTTTTCTTCATCATTCTGTATTTGATATAAAACGCAATTTCATACTATGATATTCTTGTTTAATCCTGCTAAAATGTGGCCTACCACTTTATCGTGTCTCTTTGTGAAGCTGCTCTGAGGATAAATAAACACAATAATCTCATAGATGAGTTTAACGCACGCCGCTCACGGTAAAACTAGAGGTAAAACTTGTGCCTTATTCCTCTTTTCTGTCCGTGTTGCTTTTACGACGCGCGCACAGACCGTCGCATCTTCTCCGCTGCTCCCAGACTCACTCTCCTCCTCCTGGACCCCCGGATTCTCCTCCTCCTCCAGGACCCCCGGACTCCCTGTGGCACCTGCTTCCATGCGCGCACTCTGACAGTCCAGTCCAGGAGCCACGCCCCCCGGGTCTACAAATACACGTGACCTTTAAGTGCGAGCGCGCCACGTCCCGCCCTCCTCCCCCCTCTCATTGGCCGCTTCACAGGCGCTGCAGCCGCCCATTGGTCGAGAGAAACGTCCATCAAACCGAATTCCAGCGCCGTTGTCTTAGCGATGTGACGTCAAATGTCTAATGTGACAAGAGGAGTGGGCGCGCCGGCGTAAAGTTAGCGAAATTCTGTGCGTAAAAGGCGCTTTATTGAATATGGCGTTTTGTAATCATGTTAGTGGATGCTGTTACGTTAAAAAATCCATTTAAACTGTGAAAATTGCGTGGTTCGGACATGCTTTGTTGAAATCTAAACTTAAAAACACGAGCAGTTTACTAAGTTCAGCTGGTATCACGTTCTTACAGCGTTATTACCAAATAAGTGGCTTGTATGAATCTTTTACCGACACGAACAATCTTAACTCGTGTGCCAAAAATGAAAAAAAAGAAAAGAAAATAACTCAATATATTTAAAATCCTCCAGTGCGTAAAATAAACAAAGTCCTTTCCCGTTACTTCTCCGCATGTTTCTCTGGTGCGTTCGAGTGCCAGGGGAAAGTAGCGTGTGCGTCGCTCCGGAGGGGGGCCACCGTTCGTCAGCGAGGAAGGGGGCGGAGTCTCTCACTGACAAGACAGAGCCTGGCTTCTGTGAGTTTGTCCAAGCCCCCTAAAATAGCAGTCGGCGCGTAAATGTGCACCGAAATTACTCGTATCCAAGCGGAGACACCGATATAGCGCCTCGAGTCTATATCCAGACACTGACTTCGGAGCAGAGGTGAGTGGCCGAAATAGACGCGCTTGTGACGGGGGGAGAGAGCTATTTGACAGGGACGAACGCGGAATGTGTCAAAGACTGAGCTCCATCATGTTGTAACGGACCTGGTTTAGTCCTGGTTCAGACCTGGTTTAGTCCCGCTTCAGGGCGCGTTCGCTGCTTAACTCGCGCCGCATCAAAACTGGGATAAACTCGGCACTAAACCAGGACTTAAGCAGGACCAAACCAAATCTACATCGGGTCTAAACTGGACTAACAGCAGGACTAAACCAGAGCAAGTGAGAACCGGGTTTAGACCTTATTTGGACGTTAAACATGTCCAAGATCGACCTGGTTTATTCCTTGTGCAGTCCAAGTTCAAACCTGGTGTTTAGTTGGGATTTAGATCTGGGTTAGTCCCGTGTAAGTGCTGGTTTAGTCCATGTCAAGTCCTGGTTAGTCCACGTTTTCTTTTTTAGACATGATTTGTGCTGGTTCAAGTTCTGATATGATTATTTTTTTCGTCACGACTAAGTCCTGGTTTATAACATTCTTGTTTGTACCCAGTTTACACCCAGTTTACACCCGGTTCAGAACTGGTTTAGCTCTGGTTTAGCTCTGGTTTAATCCTGGTTTAGTCCTGGTTTAGTCCTTACATTCACAGTCAACATATTGAGGAAAATGTAAGGTCCGGACCGATGTCTATGGTGCGTACGGGGAAGCGCTTCACTGAACTGTCTCGGATGAAAAACTAAAAAAAACAACGCGCTTTTCTACACAAAACATGTCACAATTTACCCACAATAATTCCTGATAATTCCAGTCAACTTGTATAGTTTTATCCCACACTACATCAGTCGGATCGCGCTGTTTTCGCTTGGCGTTCGTGCGTAATAGGTGCCTCGAAAGTGTCTTGTTGTGAGTTTGTTTTGGGACAGCGCGGTAATCCTGAAAGTGCATTCGGTAAAGCGAGCGCGCAATACGGGCAAAACAGCAATCAGTGTCTATGTAATAACATCCCTGCGCGGAGGAGAGAACATGCTCCGGCCAGCCAAGGACCAGAGACCAGAGACCAGAGAACCGTGTCATGAACCAGTTTTAGTCTTGGTTTAGAGCGACTAGTGCCGGTTTAGGTTTTTGGTAAAAATTCAGTTTTAGTTTGGTCTTGTTTATGCCTGTGTTGTAAGGGTTTTATTCTTGGTATTCTATGGTCATGGTTAAATCTGAAATTTGCCTGGGTTTAGTCCTGGTTTAAACTTGATTTTATCTGGGTTTAGTCCTGGTTTAGTCCTGGTTTAGTCCTGGTTTAAACTGGATTTTGTCTGGGTTTAGTCCTGGGTTAGTCCTGGTTTAAACCTGATTCTGTCTGGGTTTAGTCCTGGGTTAGTCCTGGTTTAAACGGTTTAAACCTGATTCTGTCTGGGTTTAGTCCTGGTTTAGTCCTGGTTTAAACCTGATTCTGTCTGGGTTTAGTCCTGGTTTAGTTCTGGTTTAAACCTGGTTTAAACCTGATTCTGTCTGGGTTTAGTCCTGGTTTAGTCCTGGTTTAAACCTGATTCTGTCTGGGTTTAGTCCTGGTTTAAACCTGATTCTGTCTGGGTTTAGTCCTGGTTTAGTTCTTCTTAGTTTAAACCTGATTCTGTCTGGGTTTAGTCCTGGTTTAGTCCTGGTTTAAACCTGATTCTGTCTGGGTTTAGTCCTGGTTTAGTTCTTCTTAGTTTAAACCTGATTTTGTCTGGGTTTAGTCCTGGTTTAGTCCTGGTTTAGTCCTAGTTTAAACCTAATTTTGCCTGGGATTAGTTCTGGTTTATATCAGATTTTTTTTTTTATTTAGTCCTGATTTATAGTTGATGATGTTCTGAATTTAGTCCTGATTTAGTGCTGCTTTTGTCTGGGTTTAGTCCTGGTTTAATCCCTGTGTGCCACCGATTTGGTCCTTACTAATGAAATATTGCTGTATAATATATAAAACACATTTATAATTTAGGCATAGGCTCCCCCCCGATAGTAACACCACCACCGTCACTGCTCTTAAACCTGGTTCAGTCCTGGGTTAGTCCTGTTTTAGTCCTGCCTTATAGCTCATTTTGTCTGGGTTTAGTCCCAGTTTAATCCCTGTGTAGTGCTTGTTCAGTCCTTGTTAATCAAATATAGCTTTAAACCTAGTTAAATCCTTAGTCCCTGTTTAAACCCGATTATGGTCGTCCTGGTTTAGATCTGATTCCAGTCTTCATTTAGTCAAGGTTTTGATCTAGTTTTGGTCTGTGTTATACCCATTTTATTCAGGATATTAGTCTTTGGTTCGGTTTAATCTTGGTTTAGTCCTAGTTAAAGGTTCTTTATTACACAGAACTGACTCTTGTGAGCTTTAAGTCACGTTAAAATGTTGTTATCTCCTCAAAAACAGACCCGGAGTTGTTTTGTTTCACTCACACGTTTGAGTAATCCTGGTTTATCTGTCTCGTGTCGTGGTAGTTTTCAAACTACAAAACACAACTCCGGGTATGATTTTGATGAGGAAACATTATAAAGTAGTTTAAAAAATAGCCTAACATGGGCCATTTAATATCTAGTGTAGTCTAGTCTTAATTTGGTCTGGTCCTGGTTTAGTTCTTGTTTTTTTCCTGCCTGGAATCTACCTGCTCATCTTCTATTTTATTACTGTTTTGTGTTGGTCAAATCAGATACATTTTTCTGCCTAAAATTTTTATTTTGTGAAGCAACGGCTGTTTTGATATTAGACGGCAAGAAGATGAAATTTATGTAACAGTTTAGCCTTGGTATAGTCCTGGTTTAGTCCTGTTTTTTGCCTGATTTTGTGCTGGATCGTGTTTAGTTTTGGTTTCTTTCTTGTGCATTCCTAGTTTATTGTTAGTATAATCTGGGTTCTGTCCTGCATGGTTTTTGCTTCTTTTCTAGTCCTGGTTTAGTCCTAGTTTAGTCCTGGTTTTTGGCTGATTTTGTGCTGGTTTAGTCCTTGTTTTTGGGTGATTTTGTGCTGGTTTAGTCCTTGTTTTTTGTCTGATTTTGTGCTGGTTTAGTCCTGTTTTTTTGTCTGATTTTGTGCTGGTTTAGTCCTGTTTTTTTGTCTGATTTTGTGCTGGTTTAGTCCTTGTTTTTTGTCTGATTTTGTGCTGGTTTAGTCCTGGTTTTTGTCTGATTTTGTGCTGGTTTAGTCCTGTTTTTTTGTCTGATTTTGTGCTGGTTTAGTCCTTGTTTTTTGTCTGATTTTGTGCTGGTTTAGTCCTTGTTTTTGGGTGATTTTGTGCTGGTTTAGTCCTTGTTTTTGGGCGATTTTGTGCTGGTTTAGTCCTGTTTTTTTGTCTGATTTTGTGCTGGTTTAGTCCTTGTTTTTGGGTGATTTTGTGCTGGTTTAGTCCTTGTTTTTGGGTGATTTTGTGCTGGTTTAGTCCTGTTTTTTTGTGTTATTGTGTTCTGGATTTAGTCCTGGTTTTTGGGTGATTTTGTGCTGGTTTAGTCCTTGTTTTTTGTCTGATTTTGTGCTGGTTTAGTCCTGGTTTTTGTCTTGATTTTGTGCTGGTTTAGCCCTTGTTTTTTGTCTGATTTTGTGCTGGTTTAGTCCTTGTTTTTGGGTGATTTTGTGCTGGTTTAGTCCTTGTTTTTGGGTGATTTTGTGCTGGTTTAGTCCTTGTTTTGGGGAGATTTTGTGCTGGTTTAGTCCTTGTTTTTGGGTGATTTTGTGCTGGTTTAGTCCTGGTTTTTATCTGATTTTGTGCTGGTTTAGTCCTGTTTTTGGGTGATTTTGTGCTGGTTTAGTCCTTGTTTTTGGGTGATTTTGTGCTGGTTTAGTCCTTGTTTTGGGGAGATTTTGTGCTGGTTTAGTCCTTGTTTTTGGGTGATTTTGTGCTGGTTTAGTCCTTGTTTTTTGTCTGATTTTGTGCCGGTTTAGTCCTGGTTTTTGTCTGATTTTGTGCTGGTTTAGTCCTTGTTTTTGGGTGATTTTGTGCTGGTTTAGTCCTTGTTTTTGGGTGATTTTGTGCTGGTTTAGTCCTTGTTTTTTGTCTGATTTTGTGCTGGTTTAGTCCTTGTTTTTTGTCTGATTTTGTACTGGTTTAGTCCTTGTTTTTTGTCTGATTTTGTGCTGGTTTAGTCCTGATTTTTGGGTGATTTTGTGCTGGTTTAGTCCTTGTTTTTGGGTGATTTTGTGCTGGTTTAGTCCTGGTTTTTTGTCTGATTTTGTGCTGGTTTAGTCCTGGTTTTTGTCTGATTTTGTGCTGGTTTAGTCCTTGTTTTTGGGTGATTTTGTGCTGGTTTAGTCCTTGTTTTTGGGTGATTTTGTGCTGGTTTAGTCCTGGTTTTTGGGTGATTTTGTGCTGGTTTAGTCCTTGTTTTTGGGTGATTTTGTGCTGGTTTAGTCCTGGTTTTTGGGTGATTTTGTGCTGGTTTAGTCCTGGGTTTTGGGTGATTTTGTACTGGTTTAGTCCAGGTTTGCATCTTGTTTAGTGGTTGGTTTAGTTCCTGTGTAATCCTAGTTTATTAGCTATAGTGTAATCTGTTTTCTGTTCTGGTTTTTACGTCTTTTCTAGTCCTGGTTTAGTCCTGCTGTAATCCTAGTGTATTCCCAGTTTGATCCCAGTTTAGCCCCGCTCTAGTCCCGCTTTAGCCCTGATTCACATTTACTGTAAACACTCCTGATAATAGCTGGACCCGTGAGACCTGGATGTTACTACAGGCTTCCTGACCCTGGCATTTGAACTGTGTAAAGTGGGCACATCTTTTTATTTCTTCGGGCTCTACTGGGGCTGAAAGCTTTGGTAAAAAATATCTTGTTGCGATTTTCCTGACAAAATTTGCTTTTAGAATAGCAGTTTATGTTTTAATACTAGGACTCGATCCCGCTTCCGATACCACTATGATGATAAAAACACTCTTTTTTTCCCGTAATTTTCAACATTAAATCATTGGACTTTCTTTTATATTCCCATGTGGCCTTATATCTGTGTAATCCCTCAGTCGTCCATGTAGGTTCCATAGTCGTTCTTGGGCGTTTACTAGTTTATATATGATTTTTGAGTATTAACATTTGCTCTAGTTGAAATTTTAGTATTGATTTGTGTCTGATTTTTAATACTTTTGCCAACACTACTAGGATTCTGCTCAAAGTTCAACACACTGAAATATGAACTGACAAACTAATGCAAGAACCACCTGTATTTCTTAACTTTCTTGTACAGATCCAGACTCCAGGTTTGCGATTTTCACGCAGACTAAGACGGAAGATTTTGCAGGTTGAGGAAAAAATTATGGTACTTAAAAAAAAATTGCAGCCTTTGCGATACTCAATCAAGTTGCGATTGTGTAGTAGCTCTTTATGTCAAAGTGTCTGAATGTGGAGCATTTTTAAAGTTACAAAATGTGTTATTTAGTGGTATTGGTTCAACTCGTGTTCCCAATTTGGCTTTTGCAAATAAAATAAATGGGATTTTCAGTCTTTAAATTTGATTATGAATAGTGTTTCAGTCCAATTTTCTATACTACATAAAAATAAAGGCGGCATTATGTTCCAAAAGACTGGGCTATGTGATATGGCTCTTACGTATGCGCAATAACGATAATGTATTGTTGTATTTTAATATATACACAATTTTAGTTTATATGTGCGTGCTCTATTTTGTTCGTCTGGTAAAAATAAAAAAACAAAACTTAAATGAAACCAGGGTTAATTTAATTTAGAATGGAAAATAAATGAAATCTGCCACCTTTTCAGATTTTTTTGTACATATACTGTAATATATTGGGCTAAAATGTGCACTTTTTAACGTGCTGACTGACTTAAATCTCCAGCAGATGTCGATATTTTGTCTAAATTTGCATTTTATTTTATTCCAACACTTTGAAATCATGTAGAGGACACTGCTCAAAACGTGACTACACCGTTGCACCATCCAGTTTGGAGCAAAACAGGGCTGTGCACGAGTTTGTCGTAAATCCAGACGATATAAAAGAATGGAAATCGGCCCAGAAATATCGGCCACAAGTTCCTCTGAGCTGTAAACAATCAACATGTCATGGAAAAACAACATATTGGTCGTTTTTGGGATATCGATTATTGTGTCAGCCATTAAGTTCAAAACATAAATCTATATTACACAAATAAATGAGTAAATACAGTGTACATTTTCTCAACAGATACGTATCGTGCTTTTTTCACTGACAAAAATCGAACTTAACATAAAGTTGGAACATGGCCTGGGAACAGAGCCTCTGACCTTCTTGTTATAAGGCAGAAACATGCGCCACTGTGCCACCTTAATAAGTACTAGCCTGTTGTTTGTGTCTAAAGTGCTGGTGATAATATGGAACGATGACACAGGTTCCCAGCAGTGCCCCTGACCCCCTCGCTGACCCACTCTTTGACCCCCTCTGACCACTGACCTGTGTTTGTTTAAACCAGCGGAGCTCAAACTTGTGCTCAGTAAAGTGGATTAAATCATTTTGTTATTAGGTTTCTTTATTTGCATGTGTTGATTTGACTGTATGTTATTATTATTTCATATAATAGTTATGGGTTTCTTGTCCCGTTTAGTAAAACCAAGGTTGTGGATGAGTTTGGACTGAATTCAAATGAGATAATTTGGGAAAAATGACCTAAATCAGCCCTACATTTTGGGCCAAAAACATCGGCAGTGTTTGGCTTGTGAACGGAGCCGTCCTCTGTCTGTTGTGGTGCATTCAGGTGCTCTCTGTTGTGTGACCTGTGTATGTGGATATGTTTTACACTCTTCTATACATCGTGGTGCGTTCAGGTGTTCTGTGTTTGTGCGACTTGTGTATAGAGCTGTCTTCTGTCTGCTGTGGTGCGTTCAAGTGCCCAGTGTTAGTCTGACGAATGTATGGAGGAACATTCTTCCGTTGTGATGCGTTCAGGTGCTCTCTATTTGTGCGATCTGTGAATGGAGCTGTCTTCTGTTGTGGTGCGTTCAGGTGCTCTGTGTGACCTGTGTATGTGATCATGTTTTACACTTTGCCGGCCTCTGTGGTGCGTTCAGGTGCTCTTTATTTGTGTGATCTGTGTATGGAGCTGTCTTCTATCTGCTGTGGTGTGTTCAGGTGCTGTCTTTTTGCATGACCGTGTATGGAGCTGTCCTCAGTCCTCTGTGATGCGTTCAGGTGCTCTCTGTTTGCGTGACTGTGTAGGGAGCATTCTCCTGCCTGTCGTGGTGCGTTCGGGTGCTCTCTGTTTGCGTGCCTGTGTAGGGAGCAGTCCTCAGTCCTCTGTGGTGCGTTCGGGTGCTCTCTGTTTGCGTGCCTGTGTAGGGAGCATTCTCCTGCCTGTCGTGGTGCGTTCGGGTGCTCTCTGTTTGCGTGCCTGTGTAGGGAGCAGTCCTCAGTCCTCTGTGGTGCGTTCGGGTGCTCTCTGTTTGCGTGCCTGTGTAGGGAGCATTCTCCTGCCTGTCGTGGTGCGTTCGGGTGCTCTGTGAGAACACGAGAGTTGAGGATCAGATGGTTGTTTGAGCAGAGCGGTGTGTGGGCAGCACAGAACAGGAGCATCTATCAGCCACAATACTCTGCTCTCCGCACTCGTCTGTTTATCCTGCGCTTTCTGCCTCTCCTCTCATTCTCTACTTCTCTTTCCTTCTCTTTTTCTGCCTCTCCAATGCTTCTTTCTCTCTTTCATCCCCCTCTTCTTTTTTGCTTCTCTCTCTTCCTCCCTCACCGTCTCTCTCCTTCTTTTTCTCTCTTCCTCCCTCTCCATCTCTCTGCTTTCTTGCACCTCCTCTCTCCATCTTTATTTCTAACTTTCCTCCTCTCTCTCCCTTCCTTCCATCCTCACCCTCCCTCCTTTCTCTCTTTCCCTCTCTCCCTCCCTCCCTCTCTCTCACTCGTCTGTTTATTCGTCCCTTTTTCTGCTTCTCCTCTTTCATTCTCTCTCCTTCATCTGTCTCTTTTTCCTTCTCTTTCTACCTCCCTCTCCAACTCTTCTCTCTCTCATCCCCTCTCTCTCTCTCTCTCTTTTCCTTCCTCACCCTCCCTCCTTTCTCTCTCACTCCCCTCTATCTCCTTTCTCTCTTTTCCTCTCTCCCTCCCTCTCTCTCTCACTCGTCTGTTTATTTGTCCCTTTTTCTGCTTCTCCTCTTTCATTCTCTCTCCCTCATCTGTCTTTTTCCTTCTTTCTTTCTGCCTCCCTCTCCAGCTCTTCTCTCTCTCTCATCCCCTCTTCTTCTTTTTCTCGCTCTCCTCTCTCTTCCTTCCTCACCCTCTTTCCTATTCTCTCTTTCCATCTTTCTCCCTCTCTCTCACTTGTCTGTTTGTCCTGCTCTCTTTCTGCCTCTCCTCTCTTTCCAACTCTTCTTTCTCTCTCTCACCCCTCTTCTTCTCTTTCTCTCTTTCCTCTCTTTCTCCCTTACCATCCCTCCGCTTTCTCTCTCCCTTCCTTCCACCCTCACCCTCTTTCCTCTCTCTCATTCTCTCTCTCTCCATCTCCACCTCACCACCCCTCTCCTTTCTCTCGTCCTCCTCACTCCGTCTTTATTTCTGACTCTCCTCTCTCCCTTCCTTCCACCCTCACCCTCCCTCCTCTCCCTCACATCTCCTTCTTTCTCTCTCTCTCCTCCCTCCCTCTTACCCCCACCCTCCTCCCTCTCTCCCTCCTTTCTCTCCCTCCCTCTGCTCTCTCTTTTCTTCTCTTCCCATGTGAGCTGAGGAGAATTGTCTCAATAACAGTAGATTTGTTTGGACCAAAAACAGTGTAAATCACAAATGTCTGAAAACCTGTTTAATATGAGACACGCTCCAGGTTTTCAGGTGAATATCGGCTTTGGGCATCGATATATCGATACCGATACCAGTAAATCTTTCTCTCAAAATGTCCCGTCATATCAGGGAGAATTCACATGTAACCAGATATAAATATTTTTAATCTGGACACTGGGCTCAGGCAATATTTGCTGGTCAATTCGAACCCTGTTATAAAACAAAGCAGGTAACAGGCGTTAGAAACCAGTGCAATCAAATTCAGTGCAATAAAACCCAGTGCAATAGATGCTGGTGCAGTTGAACTTAGTGCAGTAGAGCTCAGTGCAGTAGAAGAGTTTGTGCAACACAGGGCAACTGCAATAGAAGTTTGTGCAACATGAATTAGTGCAATAGGGGTTTGTGCAATACACGTGCAATATATTTGAATAGGGTTGGATTTATGTGTCTATTTAACAAACATGTCACTGTCATGTCTGGACGAATCACTGCTCCTGTTTTTGTGCCTTTGTCCATTTTGTGTCTAGTTTTTGTAAATACTTTATTTCATGTTATGACATCAACCTGCCAGGGGGTCTGCAGGTGGAAATGAGCCTAAAGCTATAATCTGGAATATTTACATTTGTATAAAATGTTCATTAATATTCACTGTTCCCCCTTTTTCACAAATAAATGAATCAACCTTATTACATTTGTTTACCCGAGGTTCAGTATGAGACCATGAGCGCTCTGTTTCCCCCTGTTTCTCCCCTCTTTATTCCTCTCTATTGTCTGTTTATCTCCCTCTTTTTCACCTCTCTCTTTCTCCTCTTCTCTTTTCCATCTGTCCCCTTCTCTCCCTCCCTCTTCCTCTCTCCTTTTTCTCATTTTGTACTTTTAAGCGACATAATAAATGTTAAAAGTCAAAACCCCCCCTCCCCGTCTTCTTACTCCCCCTCTTCACCTCTCCTCCTTTTTCCTTCCCTTTTCTGTCTGTTTCTACACTTTCTTTCTCTCTTTCCTCCATCTCTCTCCAACGAGTCCACATAGCACAGAAGCAGAGGATGTACTAACCCGATAGCGGCGCAAACAAACAAACTGCTCTGTGATCGGACGCTCCTCAAATCCTTTTATTTTACTCCTTATTTATTACGTCATAGTGGAATAAACGCCGCTCTTTGTGAACACCGTTTATCGAAAGTTTCAAGGAAGTTTGGGAGTACGTCGCACCACAGTTTTGTTTATTCATAAGAAATGATAATTCTTTCCGTAGACGCTATTGTCGCCTCGTTTTTCTATTGTCTGTAGAAATTCTTTTGTCTTTTTTGCGCAGCTGTCGCTATAAATCTACTTTTTGGGGCTTTCTACCGCGTTATAATGTGGTTCTCTCGTTAAACACGCGCCTGACGAGGTTTTCGATGTCATCCGCGCGTGTCTGAGTAATCTAGAGATCTCTCCCAGAGTTGTTGTCATTGTAAGATTCTCTTTTTTTCACAAATATACAAAAGCAGGATATAAAACAATACTCCACAACGTCAAACCTGGTGCTGTGTGCGGGAGTTTCATCAGCGGGATGCACGAATTCAACATTTTAATAGGTTTAATACTGGAAAAAACAATATCTAGGTAAGTTAAAATGACTTAAATTAAGAATATTTTACTTTATTTGAGTAGATTCATCTTGACAAGTCGAATAATCTGACAGTGGAATCAGTGTTTTTCTCTTAATTCAAGCAACATTTGACTTTGTTTCTTATTTTAAGTGCAAAAAGTTGTTGTTTTTCTTATTTTAAGTGCAGCAAGATGTATTTTCATATTACAAAATGTCTTCGTTTTACTTGTCAAGTGAAATTTACTCAAATTATGTTAAAACCTTCTCAATCCAAGTCATTTTATCTTGACTAGAGTTTGTTTTTTGCAGCGTTACATACGTCACGACCAAATAGCAGCGATTGGTTAAAGAAAAAAAGTAGCCGCCCACCGTCAAGACTTTTTGTACTTAAAATATGAAAATACATCTTGCCTCACTTAAAATAAGAAAAAACAACTTTTTACACTTAAAATAAGAAACAAAATCAAATGTTGCTTGAATTAAGAAAAAAACTGGTAGATTATTTGACTTGTCAAGTTGAATCGACTCAAATAAAGTAAAATGTTCTTAATTTAAGTCATTTTAATTTAGCTAGATATGGTTTTTTCCCGGTGTTGCCTCATATATTTCATTCTGTGTTTAAAATGTAGAATATAGTCAAAATAAGGGATAAAAACACATTGAATAAAATGGTAAAATAATGAACCAGATTTGATTCTTAGGACATTGAATTAATACGGTTTGGTCTATAATTTAAAACAAATGATTAATTCTATTCGGGTGCTTAATAAATCTTCCTTTTCCATCACGTTGAGGCGTTTCCTGCTCACAAATTACACTTTTCATTTCGTTTTCATCCGCAAAACAATTACAGAGAACAGAGATTACGCAGGGAAATGTCAGTCGAGCAGAAATGGCCGTTAAACCTGCGCAGAACGAGTGGAGACCCCGTCGTGTCTCGGCTCGGACGCTCTCGGGTAAGTCATGTGACGGCGGCAGGGGGTGGTGGTGCGTCCTGTTGCCACGGCGATTGTTTATTGTTCATCAACAGTCGGGCGGTTTGCAGATTCCCGTGCGGGTGCGAGAGCTCGAGCGTCGGTGTAGAATCTGACGCCGCGCAGATAATGTGAGCCGGGGCAGTTAGCTGTGGACTGTCCCCAGCGCTGAGTCTCATCTATTTATACGCTCGTACGTAAACAAACAATTAAAGACGCCCCGTGTAACTTTTCCGGTTGTCGCCATGGTGATGATGGGGGGGAGGGGGGTCGCTTCGTCTGCAGTGGGAGTTTAAACGCGTGTATATTCGATCGCAGGTGGTTTTATTGTTCACAAATACCCCGAGAGGTGTTCAGTCGTAGCGTGAGCGGGGGTCGCCTCTCCACGGATCTGACTTGTAACTCGGTGTGGGAGCATTACCGCCTCATAAAACACAATCACAAAAGGCATGTGCCAGATTTTTCCCATGATTCAGCTAAATATGTTTTGTAACAGTACAGATTTATTGTATAAGGGTCAATGAAATTACACTTTTCCTCAGTTAAAAAGGTTCAAATTTCATAATAATTCAGCACATTTCTGTCGCACCTCTGACCTCCATGGAACTAAATCTTTTTTTTTTTCAGAAATCATGAGTTATTCTGCATGTTTTTTGTACTTAAAGTGTTAAAATGTCATGTGGTGCGACCGTGCATCATGTGGTGCGACTAATAACAGCAGTAATTCTATGGCTGGAGTTTTAATAACAGACAAAGTCGACTTGGGTGAATGGTTCTTTAGTCATTTTTCTTCATTTTCTGCATTTTACAGGGCAGTAGTTTGTTCATTAAACACAAGCAGGCGACTGTCATACTGGAGCAAAAGAAAATATCGATATGCATTAAAAATCAAAATAATGTTTCTATACACTGCAAAAAAAGGCCTATCAAAAATAAGAAAAAAATACCAATTTTGAGGTAAAAATGCCCTATTTTAAGTGAAATTATCTGCCAGTGCAGTAAGAAATTTTCACTTACCAAGTTTTCTTAAAACAAGACGAAATATGAATCTTGTTCTAAGCAGAAAACACGAGTTTCAAGTGTTTATGGTAAGATTTTTCACCTTATTGGTTTGAGAAGGAAGTTAAAGAGGCTTAACCTGGACTGAGTTAATATAAAAAGTGCTTAGAATAAGTTGTAATATCTAAAATATATCAGGATGGAATATATTGAAACAAGTAAAAGAATCTCATCTCGCCCGGCTCCTCCTCCTCGCCCGGCTCCTCCTCCTCGCCCGGCTCCTTCCCCACCTGGGTAGCTGTGGTCATACCGAACTGGCCCACGGGCCTGGACATCTATAGCCTGTCCGTCCATGGGAGTGGATCTCTCCTTCACTGTAGTTCTCCCCGAGGTTTCTTCTTTTTCCCAGGACCCTGGGTTTTTTGGAGTTTTTCCTTGCTGAGAAGGAGGGTCGAAGGACAGGGGATGACTGGACGATGTTTCATTTGCTGCTTTACATGAATGTTGTTTATTCCTGTTTTGATATGTCTGTGTGTATGTTTGGCTCATCCATATCTTGGAACGCCCTTAGAGGCAACTGTTGTTGCGATTTTGGGCGCTACAAAATGAATTGAATTGTTAAGTTTCTGTTTTTTTAATTGATCTTTTAAGATGAATCTGCTTAATTCAAGTCAGTTTATGCTAGAAAATCATTTTTTGCTGTGTACACTTCATATTACTCAGAACTTAGATTAATATCCCAACCATGTTTTAGAAAATAAAACAATTTTAAGGTTATTCTCGGTCGCACCACATGACATTTTACATTAAAAAGACTTAATATAAATGTTAAACACAGATTTATGCACCTGACACTGTGAAAAAGTTTAATAGAAACTAAGTTTTTTTTTATATTTTAAAATTTGCCTGTTGAAAATCCTTAGAAGTCATTGCCCCATAAGCAGATCTTGTGGTCAAAATAAATCTGCTGTGTATTGCATTTTTTTATTAACCGAAAATCGGGAAGTGATGGGTAGCATGGTAGTTGTGGTTAAAGTTACCGTGACAGCAAAACTCTACGATGGTCATTGAAAGTTGCAAAAAGTGCTTAGAAAGTCATAAAGTCGTTTTTAAGACAGTAAAAATCAGCTTCATCAGCACCTTTAATTCCATGAACATAGAAATGCTTTAAATAATTTTCATTCAACAAAAAAAAAAGGGAAATTTGTTCATCTAAAATCGTCTTATTGTTGCTTGGCTGCAGACTTCTCCATTAAAGGTCCCGTATAACGTGAAATTGACCCTTATGAATTCTTGTTATAATGTTGTTCCGTCATCAAAAACAGACCTGGTTTAATCGTCTGTCTATGTCTCCAAAACTCTAAATGCTCCGTTCCACCTTGTGATGTCATGAAGCGGTGGTTTTCCAGTGAACAGCTCCTTTTATCTTTCGTTTAGGTGAGATTAGAAAATGATCTAAACTGAATTATTCACTGAAATGATCCTAATGACTCTAGTGAAGGTGTATGGACTTTAAAATTGAACTGATTGTTTTTATTTTGAGGAAAAAACTCAGCCTAAATATGCAGGATTTGTCCATTAACCCTTCCAGATTTAATGGAAATTTTAGTACATTTGTCCTCGCCTGGAGTTTTTTATTAACCCATTTAGGCCAGATGCTGCGCAGCGCAACATTTAGTCTGCTGCTTTCTGCTGTGTAGTGCAGCATTGTTGTTGATTTGTCCTCATTTTCATAAATCAAATATCATTTCATGGCATAATTTAATAAAAGCTGAGTCTTATCTTTTAAAGGCAATTTATTATTTTGTGTTTCTATGTGCTTCAGAGGCCGAGATCACTGAAATCAAAATTCTTCGAAATTCTCAGGCGATAAGGACTGTTTTTTGCAGGCAATTTAGGCGTAAATGGGTTAAACTCCCCCTAATGAAGCGTTATACATCCTTTTTTTTTCACTACAACCTGTTATTTCACAATCTGCTGCTGTAGTTGTGTCAAATGGCTGTAATAGAAGCTATAGGACCAGAAATACAAATGAAAAACAAAACAACATTCACACTCTTTCATACAAAACACACAGCAAACATGTACAAAGAACTTGGAAATAAAAAATGCTTAATTTAGGTCCTTAGCTACAAAAGTCTGTATGCGAACTAAAAAATGTTCATCCAGGGTGTGTGTGACGTAGGATAATGCCGGAAATATGCTCAGAAAGCCGCAGTTGTCAGCTTTTCAAGGAGGAAAAAGTATGTTTCTATCTTTTAGGCACGGTGGCTGAGTGGCTAGCACTCATGCCTCACAGCAAGAAGGTTGCGGGTTCGATCCCCGGGTCGCCCGGGCCTTTCTGTGTGGAGTTTGCATGTTCTCCCCGTGTCTGGATGGGTTTCCTCTGGGCACTCCGGTTTCCCCCATCAACCCAAAACATGCACTGTAGGTGTGAAAGTTGTGTGAGTGAGTGTTGGTGGTGGTCGGAGGGACCGTTGGCACCGCTTGGCTTGGCAGCCGCGCCTCCGTCAGTCTACCCCAGGGCAACTGTGGCTATAACAGTATCTTACCACCACCGGGTATGGAGTGAATGAAGAATGCTCTGTAAAATGCTGTGTAAAGCACTTTGGGGACATGTGTCTGTGTAAAGCGCTATATAAATAAACCTTACCTTACCTTACCTTACCTTTTATGGTTGTAAAGTTATGCGCAGGTATCGTACATGATATCGTCAACAAGTGTAAATGAAACAAAGCACAACTCCAGGTATGTTTTATGATGAGGAAACGGCATTATAACAGATCAGAAAGACCACAGCGAACCACTGACCATTAGGCATGACTGGATCTCATTTTGCTAATATTACGTGGGCCCATGTATTGGTATAAATGATAATATTGTAGTGCATTGTGTTGTCTGCCTGACCACACACCCACACACTCTGTATTAGTCACATGTGCTGCTGGAGCGCAGTGAAAGGGCTCTCACTATTTCACTTTTAGAAGCACTTTAGGATTTTTTATTATTTTTTTGTTTTGTTTTAAATCTGTACAACTGTATTCAATTCATCTGTTATTTAGCTGAACACTTCACCTGAGTCTTAAAGGTCCTATATTACACAACATGTTGTTATCTCCTCAACATACTGGAGTTGTGTTTGTTTCGCTCACACATGTCTGAGTAATCCTTTTATTATTAGTCTGTACATCTCCAAAGCTCAAAATGCCCTGGTTCACCTGGTGATGACATGTAGCGGTAGCTTTTGTTTTGTTTTTTTCAGTAGAGATAGACCATTTCAGGTCTGAAATTATTTAAATGATTCCAGTGAAGGTGTGTGGAGTTTAAAAACACAGTGGAGCACTTCCTGTATTAACACATGATAGAACTTAGGGGCCGTTTACACGACAATGGTGACAAGTGGAAAACGCAAAACATTTTGCCAGATGTCTGTATCGTTTAGACGGCAACAGTGTTTTGGCTGAAAACACAAAAATCTGAAAACGTCCTCCTGAGTGTAAATCTTGAAAATGCTCCACCCTGTCGTCGCCGTGTAAACGGCTGAAAAGGGAAAACTGCGTTTTCGTAGGCCGTGGCTTAGAGATCATATCACAAGCACAAAAAAACAAACATGGCAGAGCTTCAACCTGCCCGAGCAGCTGCAAATGCCACAGGACTCGAGTCAGAAAGTGACTCCACTGATCACACAGTCATTCAGAGAAGTCCGTCCACATGAAACTGGAGACGTTGTTACACTTCACCATGTTGTTTTGAATTGACGCGCTGGAGAAGAGGAAGTAGAGAAACAGGTTTATACTCAGGCATTTGGTCTTGGTGGTGCTGCCACCTACGCTCTGGGCCTGCAGACTACATCGACAAACTGCAAGTTTTGCATCTCCGTGTGCAGCAGAATTCCTCACCCAAAACGCTTGTGTAAACGTGGAATAAAAGAGAGAACGAAAACACACTTTTGTGTTTTTGCTTCAGACCGTTTCAGTGTAAACGTAGCCTGAGTGTTTTCTGTTTGAAAGAAGGACTCAGCCTGGAAATATGCAGGGTTAGTGTGTTAAACGTGTGTGAATGAATGACACTAAACACAACTCTAGGTTTGTTTGTGATGAGGAAACAACATTATAACGTAGATCAGAAAACAGCGTAATATGGTCCCTTTTAAGTGATTTTTTAACGTGAGACAAAAAGGGCAGATCACACATGAGGAGAATCTACAAGATTTAAAACTTATGGTCCTCCGAGCGCAAAAGCTGCATCCAAGAGACCGCACACCACAAGCTAAAAGTTGTGAAAGCTCGCACACTCATGTCACCTCTTTTCTGTCTGGAGCAACTCACTTTGAAACTTGAAATAAGAATTGCACACCCAGTGTAAAGTCAGTTAAAACCGTGTTATTATTGTTTTGTAATCCGTGGGTCAGAAAATGTTTTGCTTAGAAAAAAGCTGGAGATAAACACAGGAAACAGAGTCACGTACAGTAGGAGCAGGCCTGTTATGATAATTACTATATCAATATAAGCTGGAACAATATATTTTGGGGCTCATTTTTTCATTTTGGGTACATTTTCTTTGTAAAAGTGGGGAGATTTGGGGTATTTTTGTTGTAATACAATAAGATTTGCGCAGTAGAGGGTTGCATTACGACTTCTATGGGCGGGTAATGGTTAATTCTGCTGTTTATTTGTTGCAGCTCAAGCCTTTTGAATGATACTCTTCATTTAAAAATGGTTTACTGGGATTATGTTGCATTATTGTTATTGAGTTAGCTGGATAAAGTAGTGTGTCACTGTCAGTTTATTTATCTCAAACTCGTCCGGATGATTCTTTTGTAAGTGACGAATCAAATTGTTCGCGTTGAAATGAGCTCTGCTGCTTCCTCCATGAGAAACTGTTTGTTTGCAGCGATTGCGTCGCTGTTTGACTCGCGTTTTGTTGTAGTGAAAAGTTCCACACAGCGACATGGCTGCGTTTTGATTTACGGCTGCCGTAAAGCGCATTGACGCTGCAAAAACATGTGAAGCTGGATCAGTCCAATCACGTGACTGAATCCAATACTGTCCGATACTCATAAAAGAGCTGGATCAGGAGCCGATACTGATACTGAATATCGGATGGGGTCATCCCTAGTAGTTGTTGGCACTGTTTTTTCTTCTGGCCGAGAATATTCTTAGAAACAGACGTTCCACCTTCAATTACACAGAACAGCCAATCAGGGCGTAGAACACAAGGCTCGTTCATATGCTGTTAAAAAAAGCACGCAAAATGACACAAAAAAATAATCTGCGATACAGCGAGGCTTCAAAAGGTGAAGGGCGACTGTATTATTGTTGTATTACTGTTTGTTGCAGTATATTTTTAGCATTATATCATCCAAACCTTCTAAATTTGTCATAGTGGCAGGTCTATGCAGCTTCCTCATGACGTGGACCACTTCTCCTTTTCTTACTTGTGACTTGCTTTAAACAGTGCTTCAAACTGGATTAGTAGCACTTAACTTTGTGGACTGGGCCCCCTGTATTTGCAGAGGAAACACTTGGCTTTTGGATATAAGGACATAGACGAACGCCACAGTTTAAGTCCATCGTGTTCTGGTGAGTATAAAGTCATCCTCGTCCGTTTCACTATTTCTTTCTTCGTTTGTATCGTGTGGCTCTGCGTCAGTCACTCCTCTCTGTTTTATTGTCCGTTGCTGTGGTGATGTTTTGTGGTTAAGATATGAAACAGCAGCTCAGAGTTGCGCTGCCACCGCACATGTGCATAAACCCACCATTTCCTCCTACATTTCTGTATATTTGTTTTTGCATGAACTCCCTGCAGGTGTAGCCTTCTGAGTCAGATCTGCAGGACACGTCCTTATTCGACCGAGACGTTCTTTCGTCGACTGCAACCCTATAAATTTGTTGGAGTAAATGCGAACGCAAGTCACCAAATACTGTCAGTGATGAATATGAAAACAGTAGTAGTTATTACCAAAAATGGTTAGGGAGTTTGAGGGGGATTTTTCTATTTAAAAATACCGTGCTCTTTCTTTTGGGACTTTGGCATGGACAAACTCTGGAATGTAATGCCAACAGAGTGAAATATATTTTGTTAATTTTGTTATACTCCCTATTATAGCATCTTTATTTTCGTTTATAATATGTTAAAGGGCCCATACTACGCTGTTTTCTACGTTATAATGTTGTTTCCTCATCAAAAACACACCCGGAGTTGTGTTTTGGTTCATTCACACATGTTTAACACACAAACACACCTGCATATTTAGGCTGCGTTTTCCCCTCAAACAGAAAACACTCTATTCCACCTTTGCGAGATCATATGGTAATACAGGAAGTGTTCTACTGTGTTTTTAAACTGTGAAAAAAAAGAATCTGTTTTTTTTTTCCCCCGCACAGCGTATCCCCCAGGTTTGACTACTCCAAATTTAAGACTTTTGAAGACCACTTAAATGAAAATTAAGACAAAAATGGCACTTTTATGCGAACGAAAAACACCAGATCCACTTCTAATAATGACCTTTACTCACTGCTTTAAATACAAGAAATACTTTTATTATAAAATCTCATTCAGAACTCATTTCTAGTCATATGCATTGCTTGTAAAATGGCCAAAAATAATTTAAAACATTCTAACAAAACAAACTACCGTATTTTTTCAGGGTTTGGGTGGTTCCTGCGTCTTATTCTCAGGTGCGACTTATATATTAAATTTTTCACACTGACAACCCATAGACCAAATATATGAATCGTATAAATGAATCAAAAATAAAAAAAAACAAATCGCTATCTGTTTTTTCATTTTGGTTTTATAGACAAATAATAAAGAAAAGAGTTATTTTTTCATTTTCCTTATTTTTGGTTCTATATCGAAAAATTGAATGAACAAATGATACATGGATTCTTCTCTATTTGGTTGTTTTTATCACTATAACTTCTATAACTTTCCTTTCAAGAGGAAATGACGGTTCTTGGTCTCTAATTTTATAAAATAAATTTCCCCCCAAATGTGTGACTTATAGTCCGGAGCGACTTATATATGTTTTTTTTTCTTCTTCATTACACATTTTTGGCTGGTGCGATTTATAACCTGAAAAGTATGGTAAGCTTTCACATTGTCTTGTCTCACATTGCACTGCAGCCCAGTTGAGTATACAAAAAATACGCTGATGAAATTTAAGATCTTTGTGAAAAAATAAGACCTGGACAACATAATTTAAGACTTTTTAAGGCCTTAATGTAGGAACATGAAATTTAAGACCTTTTTTAAAGACTTTTAAGACCCCGCGACTACCCTGTGTCCATTCTCAGCGTCCTAATTATTCACCGCGATGAGTTTTCAAGCACTTTTCCCAACTTTGAGAAGCCACTAGTAAAGCAAACACAACTAGCATGCTAATAAGTTCCCGATTGCCTGACATTAAAGCGATTTCTGTTTAGACGCAGACAGAACGCAGCGGACTTATTTTGCCCTCAAGAGCTGCTCATACAATATCTGTCTAATATCTGTCAATGTTTATCTAACTATTTCTGTACTGGGGCTGGACACATTCTGCTCAAATACACAGGGAAAAAAATAATAAAAACGTGAATACAGTTTGAACAGTGAATATTGTCAAAATAATACCCCATAAACCCATTGACGGGGCGTTCGGGGACTGGCGTGTTCTTGTCCCTGCTTGTTAAATAGGTCATGTTAATAATATGTGTAGTATTAAAGTGACAGGTGGGTGCTGGTTGGCGGCGGGTGGGTGGCGGGAGGGTAGGTGGGTGTCGGTGGTTTCCGTTCGGACCTCCATGTTGAATCCTGGTTATTAGCTCCTGGTGATGAGCTGTCATTAAGAAGCTGCACTGCTGAGAGGGCCACGGGGCTGTGAAATACCACGGTGCTGCAAACAACAACACGCAGGGGATGTGCTGGGAGATACTGACCGAAATTTATACTGAAATTTTTTGCTAAAAAATAGAAATTGAAATGGAAATCTGTCAAGAATGTGCTAAAATGTCACTGTACTGCAAAAAACATAATCTAGTCAAGTTAAAATGACTTGAATTAAGAAAGTTTTACCATGATTTGAGTAAATTTCACTTGATCTGCCAGTGGAATGAGACTTTTTGTACTTAAAATATGAAAATATATCTGGCTACACTTAAAAATAAGAAAAACAACAACTTTCTGCACTGAAACAAAATCAAATGTTGCTTGAATTAAGAAAAACACACTTATTCCACTGACAGATAATTATATTTGTCAAGCTGAATCTACTCAAAGTAAAATGTACTTAATTTAAGTCATTTTAACTTACCTAGATATTGTTTTTTTCCAGTGTGTAAAATAGAAACAAGGAAAACAAGATATTTTAATGATATAGTGCTTTTCAGGGCACTCAAAGACAAATAATAAAACAAATCAAAAGAGCAGTAAACGATACCACGTACGTTGGACATGTACAGACTACATCAATAATCCAGGTGCTAAAACTTAATGATATTGTACATTGTGCACATAGTTCAATTCATCACACTGGAAATACTTACAGTGCAATGTTCATATTAAATTTAGAATTTGGATGAACAGATTTGGGTTTTTTCATGGCTGCTGTCGATACCGATTGTTCAGAATCTAGAATTTATATTACAATACAATCCAGAACTTCCTTTTTTAATACTTTATTTAAGAATTTTCAGTTTTATACAGAAGTATATAAACAAAACACTTCAATTTAGAAAGTTTCAGACACACATATCCACATGTGTGCATTACCATGTCACATACAGATTAGCCTCAAGGATGTGGAAGAATAACATTTAGAAAACCCAACATAGAACAAGCAAACAGACACAAAATAATAAATAAATAAAACAAATAAGTACATTAAAAGGCCACTTTACACACACCATAACACAATTAATTATGCAATATGCACTCCGCACTCATGTAAATGGTAAACCCTCGATATGCAGTAAAGGGCGCACATGTCTTATGATACTTATTTAGCAAACCCCATAAACTACATCTTAAATATTCCATTTGTAGACACATCATAACCTCTCTCACCCTCACCACTTAGTATTAACCTTTGGGCCAAGAGAGATGAAAAAGCTACAGCATTTTTTTTGATCAAAGGTTTGGCGATGTTGGTAGAAGTTACTTTTTTTAAACATATTTTTTGTGGTTCATTAGACAAAGGTACTCCTGGAACTGATTTTAATCCTGATGTTGGCAGTAACAGTTGCGAGATAGGGCCTTATCCCGGGTCTGTAGCTCTCTATACTATATTGTTATACAGTGTTTGTATTGTCATCGTTGGTAAATGAATCAACCTGGAAAAGTACTGACCTTACCACAGAGCACTGACATTAAGATGAGCAACCCTACAGTGTCTCCTTGTGCCACGGACTCCTTTTAGTGCGACCCTTAAGCGCCCTTATTTCGTGCCCTACGCTGCATCTGCCCTTCACTGTCACCGTTTCCTGACTCTTAGTGCCCTTCATTTCCTCACTTCACTGCGAGTACAAAGCACCCTTCACTTCCTCCCATTACTGACTCTTTTCACTACCATCCTTCAGTAGTGCTGTTCATTACTCTCCTCACCGTCCCCCCTCCAGGGTCTCCACTCTGTGCCACCCTTTAGTACCAAACTTTATTTCTGTCCTTCAGTAATGCCCTTCCTTCCCTACAGCTGCCCTTCACTTCTGCCCTTCACTGACTCCTCTTAGCGCCCTTCATCAGTAATGCCCTTCATTGTTACCCTATACTGCGGCTGCCCTTCACTGACTCCTCGTAGTGGCACCCTTCAGTACCGCCGTTTACTGCCCCCGTCCGGTGTCACCCTCCAGTGTGTCCTGTGCTGCTGTAAGCCCCTTGTTTGGCCCACTCAGCAGACAGGGTGCTTAGGCCAGCCCTCCCGTGTCCCCTCCACTGTCCTGTGCAGAGATGGTTTAACTCCTAACACATGTGGATCACCACATTACCACTTTTTATTATTTGCAAAAAGCTGTGTATTAACAACAAGTTTCGTTTTTGTTTTAGGGACAGTTCAGAATTTTGGACATAGGGCCTCATTTCCCCGCGAGCCAGAGTGTTGGAGACGCGTGGAGACACTTTTTAAATATTCCATCCAGTCCTTGTATTTGCAGAGGTTGCTGGTGCTAGGCTAGTGCAGGTCAATGGCCATAGTCGTCCTGCTACTAAAAACAGTCTGACCCACTCCACAGAGCACCCGAGGCAAAACTATTATAACTCCAGACTGTCCATGTGAATGTTTGTGTCGACAGAATAATGTTTGAAATAAAACTAACCTTGCATCACATGAACCGTCACATGTTGAGGGACTATTTTCTCATATATCAGTCCACCACCTCCGAGCTTTCTATCAGGAAGTACAACTCGCTGCTTCTGCTCAGACATAAATTCTTCAAATGCAAAGGTTGGTTTTACTTCTAAAATGATTCTACAGGCACAAACATTCACAGGGACAGTCTGGAGTTATAATAGTTTTGCCTCAGGTGCTCTGTGGAGTGGGTAAGACTGTTTGTAATGGCAGGACGTCTATGGCCATTGACATGCACTAGCCTAGCACCAGCAACCTCTGCAAATACAAGGACTGGATGGAATATTAAAAAAAAAAGTGTCTCCACACATCTCCAACTGTCCCTTTAACGCTCCCTTCGTTAAGTCTCTCCCCCTTCAGAGTGCTGTCACAACACAGTCTGTGCATCCCACTATGAAACTACTGCACATCGCATCAGGTTTGTCGTGTTTCTGTCTTGCGGGTGGAAGGTGACATAGGCTTGTGGGCTGAGGGTTGCACAGAATCTTACAGCTAACTGTGAGGGGGGTTTGAATAAGGCCCAGGCGAGATCTGTAAATTACTCAAACATGCATGGATTACATTTAAAATCTCTTCAGGCGTGTTTTTGACGAGGGAATGTTATAGCATGGTAAAAAAAAAAAGATGCATCATGCCCCATCTTAAAAAAAGCTGCTTTGTTCAGTCTGTGATCAGTCTGCCTCTGAATGGGCCAGAGCTGAATGTCTGCAGGATATATTTATTATTTAAGTAACTATAATGGTCAAACGTATTGAAAATCACATACCACATACCACGGTATCGAAACTAGATACTCATTTGAGCAAATATTGACGAGTCCCATTCACAGGACAAAAATGAACGACTCCTGAATAGCTTTAGAAAGATCTTGTGCTGTATCAATAAGGGCTGGGTATCGATTCAAATTCCAAGAATTGATTCAATTCCAATTCTCAAGATTCAGAGTCGATTATCACGATTCGATCCGATTTCGTGTTACTAACCGTTTAACCATTTTTGAGCTGTTACCTGAGCTGTTTCAAGTGGTTCCTGAGGCTGGTTGTATTTCCGCTGTACTTCACCTCCATTTGGCCTTCAAATCGCTTTGCTTCTGTCAAGTGCATCTTTGTCTTTATTGTTTCTGAACCTGAAATGGTGCCAGACGAAGCTTTGAGTGTTTTTGGCCTCTTCAAAGCCGGGACTTGGCTCACGTTGCCACTAGTGTCTGATGCCATGTTAATTGTTTTGATATAGTCAGACCGCAAGCGCCTGCACCAATTCAATGATGCGATGAGTGAGGTTAAAGTTCACCGGGGGAAAATGTATTGAAAATTAAATCCATTTTTGGATATACGAATTGACCTTAAGGAATTAATATGCAAATCGATTCAGAATCAGAAAATCGATTTTTTCAACACAGCCCTAGTATCAGAACAAGTATAAGATCACATAGCCCATGGAGCACTGTGGGACCAACCTGGTCGACTGAGGGATTACACAGATATAAGGCCACATGGTGATATAAAAGAAAGTACTGTATTTTTCAGACTATAAGTCGCTCGGAGTATAAGTAAAAAAAAAACCTATATAAGTCGCACTGGGCTATAAGTCGCATTTTGGAGGGAAATGCAAGTTATAGTAATAACAAAACAGAGAACAACAGGCTGAACATATGTCTGGTGTGTTCACGTCACATATGAACAGTTATTCAGAAAACTAGAGCATTTTTAGCCTGCAGTGAGCTTTTTTTGTTTTCTTCATTACAGTTCAAATATCCTTCGATTTTCTCCTGTCAAACAGAAGTTTCTTGCTCGCTCCAAACTTTCTTTCTGCTGCTTGATTACCATTTTTGGCTGCCTATTTCTCCACTTGCAGCTTGTAATCTGCAGAACATGATTAACAGTTCTCTATGTGAAATAATATATTATATATTTTAATATATAAGTAGCACCTGAATATAAGTCGCAGGACCACCCAAACCATAAGAAAAAGTGCGACTTATAGTCTGAAAAATACGGTACTATGATTTAATGTTGAAAATTATATTCTTTTGTCTAAATATGAGTGTTTTTGTTATGACATGGTATCGGAATCTGTATTGAGTATCGAGTCTGTCCCTTAGTATCGAAATCAAGTTTGAAATACAGGATAGTGCAGTGGCGATCCCGGCCCCCACGAGATGCCTGCCCTGCTGGTCCGTTCCCAGGGCCGCCTCTGTGGGAACACTATTCAATAGCCTTTCATTTACTGTCACAAAAGTAACCACAAAACTGATCCATGAAGGTACAGCGGTGATGTGGTGTGTTCCTCTGACTCATTTAGTTCCCTCTTACGTCTTACCCCATTTCACACCTTCTCACTCCCACCTGTTTGTCGTGCGATCTGACCACAGCCAACCTCACGATAAGCATGTCAAAGGGCGAGGGTGAGACAACAGGGAAGACAGATCACATAAAGGTTCATTTGTGTCCTGCACTGGAAAAAAAACAATATCTGGGCAAGTTAAAATTACTTAAATTAAGTACATTTTACTTTATTTTAGTGGAATCAACTTGACAAGTGAAATTATGGTGGAATAAGTGTTTTTTCTTAATTCAAGCAACATTTGATTTTATTTCTTACTTTAAGTACAAAAAGCTGTTGTTTTCCTATTTTAAGTACAAAAATCTTACCACTGGCAGATCATTTTACAGGGTTTAATTCCTGAAAATAACTTAACTCTAATTTTATTCTTACTTTGAACTGCTTGTTGCAATGATGATACATTATCTTAATGCCATATCCGCCACCAGAAATGTTACCCAATGCCCCTTTAAGATGAATGCAACGTTTAAAGTTTTATATTTGCGAAAAAAACAGTTCGCTGATTGTTTGACGTAGATTCATACCAAAAACTTATTTATCCACAAAATGACTGGGACACAGCAGCTCACACATCATGATATAATATAGTAACAAAGAGAAAAAATATAAATGGTAATAATAAATTCTAAATTGCTAGCAAAAAAATAGCAAGACGTGTAAAATAAGACCGTTCCAACTTTATTTATAAAGCAATTTACAGCCGTCCAAAGTGCTGCACACAAACATAGAAAAGACAAGGACAGAACAACACAGTGTACAATATATGGGTCAATGACATGACGCCTACATTTTCTGTTCATTTGCAATTTTCTCAGTTAATTCACCACATTTCCGTAGTTCCTCTTAGTTATTCTGAATGTTTTTGTCCTTAAAGTGACATATCTGAGCCACTGGTGAAAAAAAATACTGTATTTTTTTTTTTATAATCATACGTAGACCGCTCACAGTGCTCCCTTTTCTCTTCTTACCCCTGAAAAACTGCTTACACTAAACAATATTTCTGTACCAGGGCAAAAACACGTTACTTGAATACATGAAAAAGCGTCGTACAGCTCTGATACAAATTTTTATCCAGAAATCGGGTCACTCCTGCTCACGCGAACGCCATTTCTTCGCCGTGTACCGAGACTACTTCAAACAGCAAACAGTCGCATATATTTCATCGTCTGTAAATAGAATCTCCCACTCTGCGAAGTGTCTCTGAACGTTCCTCCGCACACGTCTCTGAGCGTGGGGCCTGTGCGCGTCCCGGCGGAAAGCCCATTTTTACATCTACACTAAAACGCCGTAGACCCCTCAACGGCGCACGAGGAGGACGTTTGATCTGCGTAATTATATTGTAATGTATTCTTTTGATTTTTAACTCCGCATAATCACAACTCAGCAAAGAAATCTTCTCTTAACATGAAGTGTCATTACGTCGTTTTTTAAATTTAATTATATCCACGTTTTGAATGAAATTAGCCTCGCCCCAGTACAGATGTATTGTATTCGACGCTCTTGAGGTCAAAAGATCTGTGTGCTGTCGAATTGTGAAGCGTTTTTTTAAATTAGGAAGTACACATTAGCATGCTAGTTGTTGTTAGCCGCCTTTACCGTGATGGCAAAACTCTCTTTGAGGTTTTGTGAATAGCGCTTATAAACTCATCGTGGTGAATAATTAAGAAAAATCAGGATGTTTGGAAAGCATAAGGCAACTGAGGAATAACTTTGGACTAGGGAAGTAACGATATCCAAGTCCTACGATACGATATTGTTACGGTATTTATTGCAATATCATGGGAAAGCTCAGAATATTACGATGTTCTACATAATAACAAGACTGACATTATATAATGCTTTGGTCATTTGGTACAACGTTTATTGTCATTAGGGATGTAACGATATCCAAATCTGTACGATATTTTCACCATTTATATCTCACGTTACGATATTTATTGCAATATTTTGTGTGAACCTGCTACTTTTTCCTGTAAAAATGCCTTCACAAGACTTAATCCAAAGAATGAAGATGTAAAAGTGCTTAGAACAGTTATTTCTTCATGTCGTCTGCACTGAAACGGAGCAAAGGATCATGGTCTATGTAGTTCCCTCTGTTTTTTGAGCTATTTCTGCATCAAAACTATTCATTTAAGCAAAGAGACTTGGGATTCGATATATTGTGATGGTCCACGATATTATTATGAGACCTTTGACGATACCATATCACCATATTTCGGTTATTGTTACCTCCCTAGTATCTGTACTTTTACTTTAGTAACAACACTGAGCACTTCTTCCTCGACTGGGACCGGTGCAGACTTTTTGATGTTTAGTTAAAGAAGAATAAAGAGAGAAACCACGTCCTGCAGGTGCTCAGACAAACAGCAGCAGCACAGCGGCCCCGTGCTACAGATCCGGGGGCCACGCAGGGTCAAACAGGGGCCAGTGCAGCTGCAGGGGCCCCTCTGTTACAGCTACTGACTAAAAAGTGTCCAACTGTGCCCTTGGCTGCGTATATTATTATTGCTGTGAGTTTCATTCAAGGTTCATGGCGACTCCACCTCTCCAGAACACACAGCTTCACCCACATGTCCTTTGTCATCCTTTTTTCTCGTCTGAAAATTGCTTTCCTCTTATGTTTTTGTCATCTTTTTGTCTTCCCTCTCGATTTCCCTGTTACTTACACACACACAACATCACCCCCCAATTCTCTCCTCTTCCTACAGCAGAAAAAGTAGCTGAGCTGAGGTTAAAGTATATATATTTATTATAAGCAATATTTTCAGCCACCGGTAGAGTAAAAAAAATAGCAAATAAGTCCAAATTAAAGGAAAATTTAAACCAATATTAGGATGCGAACAAATGTATCACAACTGGGAGCCAATGAAGAGGGGCTAAAATAGGGGCGATGCGTCTGTGTTTCCGGGTTCCAGTTAAAAGTCGAGAACGACTGACGTAATTATATAAAGTATAAGAGACAAACCGAAAGTAGGACCAGCACACACAGGAAGTACACATTTGACTAACCTTGATTTGAAAGGCCACGCCATACCACATTACTGAAATACTTGGTCATATGGTCATATATGCTCTGTTTTATTTTAAACAGTTTGAAATGGTCCAAAGTCACCGAAATATGGTGATATGGTATCGTCAGAGGTCTCACAATAACATCGTGGACCATCACAATATATCGAATCCCAAGTCTCTTTGCTTAAATGAATAGTTCTGATGCAGAAATAGCTCAAAAAACAGAGGGAACTACATAGACCATGATCCTTTGCTCTGTTTTAATACAGACTATATGAAGAAATAACTGTTCTAAGCACTTTTACATCTTCATTATTTCGATTAAATCTTGTGAAGGCATTTTATCTTGAGATCTGGATATCGTTACACCCCTAACAGATGCCAGAGCAAAGAATACTCAAAAGTATAACATGAAAAAAGTATGAAAGTACCTTCGAAATTCACTTAACGAGTCAAAAGTAAAAGCAGATTTTGAGGTCTAATAAAGCTTCAAATGTAGTGATTTTGATAAAGATTTGGGCTGAATTTATTTACTCTTTCTTAGCTGTTTTTTTGTGTGTATATTTTTGTTTGCTGAAACCACAAATGTGTTAAAGATGAACCCCTGAGACTTTTCAGCAGGTCTCAAACAGCGATGAAAAACACTTTGTCTTTTTGTCCTGTGGTGGAGTTGAAAGTACAGATACCTGCTCTCACCTGTCAGGAAGAAAAAGGAAAAAGTATCCGCTTAAAAATCAACTTAAAGGTGCATGACGTAACTTTTCTGGTGGATTTTCTCTGTGTTATGTTATTTTTTTTGTCTGGAATGTTCCACAGCGTGGCATTCAACCTTTCTATCTTCATGCAGACCAAATCGGACCAAGTTACAGGTCAGATCTGTGGAGAGGCGACCCCGCTCACAGTCAGAATCCCTGTTTTTTGAGTATTTTTGAGCTCCTGTAATTGAATAAATGTAAGGCAAAGCTGTTTAATGTCATACAGTGGAACATTCCAAGCAGAGCAATGACATATCCATAGAAACAAACGAAAAGAAAGTGACTTAGTGCACGTTCAGTTTGTATAAGGAGTCGTAAAAGTTCAGAATTCAACCCGAAACAGCTCAAATCTCATCGTAGAACAGAAAACTCACAAAAATTTCCCAGTAATACAAAGAAAAAGCACCTATGATAAATACTAACCAATTATTGTCATATCTGTCATGTATTGAGCAATTTGTTTAGTAATTATGGTGACAGGCCTACTCACTGCTTCTAACTTTAAGTATTTAGATTAAAATGATTCAGGCTGTTTGTATTGGCTGCAATGAAAACAGCAAGCGTGGGCGGTTTTGTATTTGCCAGCTAATATCAGGCGAGCGGCGGACTTTCCCGTGGCTTTAAACACACTTATTAACAGGCAGAGGTGCTTTTAAAGGTTCGATATTACGTAAAATGGACTCTTGTGAGCTCTAAACCGTGTTTTGATGCTGTTATCTCGTCAAAAACATACCTGGAGGCATGTTTTGTTTCATTCACATGTTTGAGTAATGCTTTGTTATTGGTCTGTCTGCGTCTCCAAAGCTCAAAATGCTCTGTTCCACCTTGTGATGTCACGAAGTGGCCGTTTACCTTTTGTGTAGTGATGGGGAATTTCAGGAATTTCCACAAAACACAACTCCGGGTATGTTTTTGATGAGGAACTTTATAACACAGATCAGAAAATAGCGTAATCCAATCCAAAGAAGTGAATGCTTATAAAGGCATATGAATGTAAGGTGTTTAATGTCATACTGTGGAACATTCCAGGCAATGACGTATCCATAGAAACGAGCAGGTGACGGACCCCCAACCAGTGCATCTTCTCTGCAAAAAAGCTAGGCCAAAATGTAAGCTATAAGGGTCAATGACGTGACGCCTAAATTTTCTGTCCAATTGTAATTTCCTCAGTTTAAAAGGTTAAAATTTCATAATAATTCACCACATTTCTGTAGCACCTCTGACCTCCATGGAACCAAATCATTTTTTCAGAAATCATGAGTTATTCTGCATGTTTTTTGCACTTAAAGTGTTAAAATGTCATGTGGTGCGACCGCGCATCATGTGGTGCCACTAATAACAGCAGGAATTCTATGGCTGGAGTTTTAATAACAGACAAAGTCGACTTGGGTGAATGGGATTTTTTAGGCATTTTTCTTCATTTTCTGCATTTTCCAGGGCAGTAGTTTGTTCATTAAACACAAGCAGGCGACTGTCATATTGGAGCAAAAGAAAATATCAATATGCATTAAAAATCTAAAGAAACACCAAGAGTTTGTTTCTATACACTTCATATTACTCAGAACTTAGATTAATATCCCAGCCATGTTTTAGAAAATAAAACTATTTTAAGGTTATTCTCGGCCCCACCACATGACAGTTTACACTAAAAATGCTTAATATAAATGTTAAACACAGATTTATGCACCTGACACTGTAAATATTTGGAAAAACTTCAGTAGAAACTAATATTTTTTTATATTTTAAAATTTGCCTGTTGAAAATCCTTATACGTCATTGACCATAAACACTTAAATCTATCAGAAAATGACTTAAAAGTATTGAAATGATCCATGCAGCAAGATAATTTTACTTAGCATTAGCATTAAGCAGTCTCAGAACCAGTAAATTGATAATAAATCTGAAAACAAGATGAATAACCTGGTATAAGTTTAAAATCTTGGCCCGATCAGAGAAATTTGAAGTGTTTCTTTCAATGTTATTATGATATTTAAGTGGATTTTTAGTTTATTTTTTCGCAAACTCCACCAAAAACTTCCATATGATCTTGAAACTGAACCCACAACCTTTTGCTCTGACACAATGCCATTCTCACTGCTCTTTTGTTCCTTCAGCCTCGGTTCTATTTCTGACAGGACTTGAACAATGGCTGATTCTAGTTCAGATGTCAGATTTGATCGCTTACTTGTAGTGGCGGAGTGTTTCTCCCTCTGTATAAATAGTTGAAGCCTTGGGGGAACTGTCAGCGTGGAAAATGAATGTGTTAAAAATATCCACGCAGTGCTTAGAATCAGGAATTATCAGTGGGTCCACACACACACACGAGTCCACTTTCACTTTTGATAAACAAGTGTTCGACAGTCGGGCCTGGGTACCAACACGGTCTGGAGGAATATTGGTCGAGACGAGTCAGCGTGTCGTTCGTTTATTCGTCTTTCAATGTAAAAGCAAATAAGAAAATGAAAAACAAACTCTTTTCTTCATTATTTGTCTCCAAAACCAAAATAAATAAACAGAAAATGATTTGTTTTTTTCAGTTTTCGATTTTGAGCGATTTTGATGAATAATGGAAAAAACAGATAACGGACGTTTTCCGAACCAAACTCCTGGTCCTAATATCCAATATCCTGAACCAGGACTGAACCAGGACCAAACCAGGACCAAACCAGGTCTAAAACATGTCTAAACCAGGTCAAAACCAGGACTAAACCAGGCCTGAATCTGGACTAAACTAAGTCTAATCCAAGTCTAAACCAGGCCTGAACCAGGACTGAACCAGGACTGAACCAGGTCTAAACCATGTCTAAACCAGGACTGAATTGGGACTAAACCTGGTCTAAAACATGTCTAAACCAGGACTGAACCAGGGCTGAACTGGGACTAAACCAGGGCTAAACCAGGGCTAAACCAGGTCTAAACAAGGTCTAAACAAGGTCTAAACAAGGTCTAAACAAGGTCTAAACCTGGTCTAAACCAAGTCTCAACCAGGACTGAACTAGAACTGACCCGGGACTAAGCCAGGACTAAACCAGGTCTAAACCAGGTCTAAACAAGGTCTAAACAAAGTCTAGACCAGGTCTAAACCAGGTTTAAACCAGGTCTAAACCAGGACTGAATGAGAACTGAACCCGAACTAAACCAGGACTGGACCAGGTCTCCGCCCCTCCCTGGTCACCGTCTCGACTGACCGATTTTCTACGGGAAACACTGAGTCCTGGTCCAGTCCTAGTTTAGAACCTGGTTCAATCCTAATTCAGTCCTGGTTTAATCCTGGTTCAGTCCTGGTTCAGTCCTGGTTTAGTCCTGGTCCAGTCCCGGTGATCGACTCGCAGTCCGCTAATGATGCGCGCTCAGGACTGGACATTAGGACCAGGAGTTTGTTTCGGGAAACGGGAATCGGCCGTGATCCATTTTTTTTTCCATTATTCATTTAAACACAAAATCGAAAACTGAAAAAACGAATCGTCCGTTTTTAATTTTGGCTTTGAAATCATACAATATTTTCTCAAAGTTTCCACAGCCTTCAGAGGTGGGTCCTCAGTTAGATTTACTCGACGTACGTTTACTAACTTTATAATAAACTTGTGCTTCTCTGTAGTTTTTACTCCGACTTGAGCTTTTAAAAGTTCCTCTTCCCACTGCGAGTAACTCTACAAGCGACGAAATGTTTATGTTGACACTCTGAGATGATTCTTGCCGCGCTCCTTCAGACATGATTTAGTTTGTCTCATTTTCGTGTCCCTCGGGAATATAATCTTTTGTCCTTCCAGGCGCATAATTCCGAATTATAAATCAGATGTTACGCTGAGTTGTACTTTCCCCAAATGCCTTTTTACTTGAGTCATTTCTTGGACCTTTACTCGATACGACTTGAGTAATCACGTTTTGAAGCGACTGTATAACTGAAGTAACTCTTATTCAAGTGTAATTTTTGGTCTTGTTTTTCCTGTACGTTCGTTATCTCCTCTAAGCACCGCTCCCTCACAGTAACAGGATCCCCCCACAGAATTCCAGCGACTGTTTCTGTAACAAAAGCTGGATTTAAGTCCTCCATGTCAGCCATTATTTTTCACAAGGCGCTCTCTTATTCTCTGCCTGTCTCTCTCTTCTTCTCTTTCCCCTCTTTCCCTTTCTTTCTCTCCTCTCTCTCTCTCCTTTTCGCACTTTCCCCCCTTCACTCTCTTTCTCCTCTCACTCTTTTCTCTCCTTCCCCTTTCTCTTCTTCACTCTTACTCTCGCTTTCTTACTTTTCTCTCTCTTTCCCCTCTCTCTTCCCCCTCACTCTCTTTCTCCTCTCACACTTTTCTCTCTTTCCCCTCTTTTCTTTCCCCTTTCTCTCTCTCTCTGTCTCTCCTCTCACTTCCTTTTTCTCTCTTTGTCACTCTCTTGCTCCTCTTTGCCTATCCCTTTCTCTCTCTCCTCTCTATCTGCCTATCCCCCTCTTTCTCTCTCCTCTCTCTGCCTATCCCTCTCTTCTTCTCTCACTTCCTCTCTCCCTGCCTATCCTTCACTTTCTTTCTGCCTATCCCTCTTTCTCTCTCTCCCTATCCCTATTGTTCCCCTCTTTTCTCTCTGCCCATCTGTCTCTTTCTCTTCTTTCTTTCTCTTTCTCTCTCTTCTCCCCCGCTTTCTCTCTCCTCTTTACCTATCCCTCTCTTTCTCTCTCCTCTCTCTGCCTATCCCTCTTTTTCTCTCTTCTCTCTCTGCCTATCCCTCTCTTTCTCTTCTCTCTCTGCCTATCCCTCTCTTTCTCTTTTCCCTCTCTGCCTATCCCTCTCTTTCTCTTCTCTCTCTGCCTATCCCTCTCTTTCTCTCTCCTCTCTCTGCCTATCCCTCTCTTTCTCCCTCCCTCCTCTCTTCCTCTCCCCGGTGTGACTGTGAACGCTGAAGGTGTTGAGTCGTCCCGCTGTTCCCTCGCTCCTCCGCCCCCCCCCCCCTCCGCTCCTCCCTCCCTCCTGGTCCACTTCCATCTGTGCGCTGTGGGCTGCAGATTTAGGTGACAACGAACCAGCACCAGAGAAACATTTGGCTTCCACGCCGCAAACATGAATATCTCCGACCTGTTCTCAGTGTTTATCTTGGTACGTGGAGTTGTGACCGGAGTCTGGAGCTTTGTGCTTTTTAGGTCTTGGTTTTGGTGCTGGTTTAATTTTCGTGTCAGCTGTAAAATGTGTCCTGGAGTTTGTTCTGCTTTATACTTTCTGTCACCGATCCAAAGCCAAGAGGGTTTGGAATAGAGAAGTGGGGATGTTAGTGTTGAAACACGTGGACTAAAGGAGCGTGATGTCACCCATAACGTTCGGTTTCCGGTCAAATGATGCTCAAGAGGCAAGCAGTTATTAAGGGACAAAACTGTGAAATAAAAACATGTAAAGCGGCTCAATGTGAACGTTTAAAGACTCGAATAAAGAGCCTGACAGCAGCAGTTTTAGAGGAAGGGAGCTGAAGGAGCCGGAAACGTGCCCGTGCTCACTTCCTGTTTGGACTAATGTCAATCGTATGTTGTTGTTGTTGTAAGGCGCACTTGGGTGTCCAGAAAGGCGCCTAATTAATAAAATGTATGATTATTATTATTATTATTGTTATAGATGAGTCATAATTCAAATTAGACAACTGCGCGGGACTGTTTTTTCATCCCACTTCCGCTGAATTTCTGAGCATTACTGTCCCCACTCGCAACGTGACCGCCCCATCCCGCGACGTGCACGTCCACTCCCGCCCGCAACCCACGAAACTCTGAGAATTATGTCCGCACATGTACAGTATAGTCACGCTTAACAACAGAGATTTGTTTCAAGATGTCAGACGTGCCTTGTTTGTTTTTTATGCTCTTTAACCCGTGTTTGATGCTCTTCTCTTCTTCGTTGGTTGGCTGAGTCGTCCTGTCGCTAGGCTCGACTCTCCCGCACTCTCCCGCAGTGTTTCTTTTGCCGCCCACTCCCGTTCACAGGTAAACTGAAACCGCCCGTTCCCGCGAGATTTGCTTTGGGACCTGATCCCAATGCAGAACTCTAATTCCAATAACAATCACAGTCAAAATGACATATAGACTTAATATACATTAATATATGTTTTATTTATTTATTTGAACATTTCATTATATTCAGTTCAGCACTTAAACAAAACTAAACAAAAATAACAAGTGAGTTAAAAACGAGTTTAAAAACAAAGCTCAAAGAGAGCAGGAAGCAGTTTCAAAACGTACTGTCCTACCCCTCAGGTGACGGAAATTACTATTTTAAATTTTACCTAATGAGAATAAGACACATTTATTTCTATATTTTACTTCATAATACATTTCTGAATCTATAAAACAAAACAAAAATTGTATAACTGAATATAACAGCATCAAGCACATTAGTTAAAAGGGATGTAACAATAATTGAAATATGGTGATATCGCATCATCAAAGGTCTCACAATAACATCGTGGACCATCACACTATATTGAATCACAAGTCTCTTTGCTTAAATTAATATTTCTGATGCAGAAATAGCTAAAAAAAAACAGAAGGAACTACATAGACCATGATCCTTTGCTCCGTTTCAGTGCAGACGACATGAAGAAATAACTGTTCTAAGCACTTTGAAATCTTCATTCTTTGGATTAAGTCTTGTGAAGGCATTTTTAGAGGAAAAAGTAGCAGATTCACACAAAATATTGCAATAAATATCGTAACGTGAGATGTTTATGGTGAAAATATCGCACAGAGATTTGGATATCGTTCCATCCCTAATGACAATAAATGTTGCACCAAATGACTGGTCAGTGCATTTTATAATGTCAGTCTTGTTATGTAGAATATCGTAATATCAGGAGCCTCCACATCATATCGTGAGCTTTCCCACGATATCGTAATAAATATCGCACCGTGAGGTTCATACCACGACGATATAGTATCGCGAAATATAGTCCCTGTGACGACTTTAAATTATTAGTAATATTTGCATTTTAAGAGGGCAGGACTGTCAAGCTTCACACAAGAAGATTTTGTTTTATCCAGTCCTCAAAAATCTCACTCGGATTTAATGTTTTTATTGTGCAGTCTAAAATCATGATTTATTCTAACATTTATTAATTGCTCAATCATATCCAATTATTTTTAATGACTGTATATAAGCAATAAAACCAGAGCGTGTATCTGGTTGTATCGGTGGATGCCCGCAGGGGTGTGCTTTGTCCCCTCTGCTGTTCGCACACTGCGTTCATGTGACAGAAAGCACATATCATCTGATTCGGCTGCAGAATTCCCCCTCACAGCGCGCGGGATCAATGGCACCATTCAGCCGGGTACATGATGATGGACTGGAATAGACAAGCGCTCAAATGCACTGCAACACGGCTCTATCTCGCTGTGAAATCTGAAGGAGATATTTCACAGCTGAGATCTGCTCACACCGATGACCTCCTGACTTTTTACGGGGAGGGGGTAAAAATAAACTCATTATTTTTACACAACAAGGGAAAAAAATTGCAATCACATGACCAGGCTGCAGTAGCTTTTAACCACGTTTGAACCACGTCGTAATGTAGGCAGTTTCTTGATCTTATAAAGGTTTTTTCTTGCTTTTAAAGGTTGGCAGTGTAACTTTTTGGATTGGGGTCCGTCATTTACTTGTTTCTATGGATATACGGTCATTGCTCTGTTTGAAATGTTCCACAGTATGACATTAAACAGCTCTACATTACACAACACCTTGAAAAAGAGGGGTTCTGACTGTGAGCGAGGTCGCCTCTCCACAGATCTGACCTGTAAGTTGGTCTGGTTTGGCCTCCATGAAGATAGAAACGTTTAATGCCAGATTATGAAACATTCCAGACGAAACATCTCCATGGAAACAAGCATTTGACAGACCCTCCACCAGAAAAGTTATACAGTGCACCTTTAATAATATCACAGCATAACATACATAGATTATCTTATTTTATTTACATTTTTGCATTCATTATATATATGTGTGTATGTATTTATTTATTTTGAGCAATTAATAAATTTACATTCCTTTACAATGGAACAAATAACATTACAGAAATCATAATAGAAATAACAACAACAACAAAATATTTTGAAATATTTTGCCCACAAAGGAGTGGGAAGAAGAGAATTTATTTAATCCCACCCCCCTCTTCTAATATAGTACTATGAGCTTTATTTGACACTTTTCAGACATTTTACATTAAATATATGAACTAGTTACAAGTGCGGACAATGAGTAACTGTTCTAGCTCAGTAACGTAATTATCATTATATCATTATATATAATAATAACAATAATAATACATGAGGATCCCAGCAATGGTCAGAAATGTAAAGATACAACATTAGTAATGGTAATGGTTGTGATGAGGATGTTTTATTGTATTTATGTTAATTGAAAACCACAATATTGACATTAAAACCCCTAAAGCAACTTTTTTCTTTTTCAAATATGGCAACGCAACATTTCGGGATCCTTTGTGTTTGCAAAGAATCTCAATTATGTACAACCGAGTGGGCGGAGACAGGAGCTATGTGGAAACACACATTTTCAGAGAGCTCAAGCCTGGAATGCCGTACATTACAGGATTATTCAAGCATACACGAACCACTCTGAGCAAGATTCTTATGAAGCAACACCATTATGACACAGTTAAAAGCTCATTAAAGCTGATTTAACATAATCATCATAATGTGTAAACCAGGCACCACTTTATACATTGGTATTTGCTTCACTTCTCAGTAGAGGTGTGCACTGCCTTGAGTCTGACAATACAATAAATATAATACAATATAATATAATATAATATAATATACAAATATAATATAATATAATAAAATAAAATAAAATAAAATATAATATAATATGCATGTCATGATTTGATATATCACGATATATCCCAATACTAAAACAATGGATGATATATTGCATTTTATCAATAATTACTTCTAATAATATTGTCAGCTACACCTTCACGAGAACAAAATTGCATGAAATTAATTCATTACCTTTTTTAAATCATGAGAACAGTGAATGCAACTAATGAATTTTACTGAAAAATATTATTTTAAAAATTGATTCAGATGCATTTTGAATCAATTCGAGAATTGTGCAATGAAGTATCACAGTCTGCTTCTCAGTAATACATACGGCACAGTATACAAATGCAATACCTTTTCCATTTATGCCAAATAATAGTTTACAAAGCCTAAATTGAATATCTGATGTTAAAAGGAACATATTAGACAAAAAGCAAGACACAAAACCTGCACTACAACTTCACAAACCTGATGCAATGTGTAGCAGCTTTAATACGATGTTTAATACGGCATTTTCAAAGCAATAAAAGGTAACATGGAGACCTAAACATGTTATCTTATCTAAATTATGTCTTGTTATGTCTTATGTGTTAACACTTAATACCTCATAAATGTGATATGTACAATATGCAGTTCCAGATCAATATTGCACTTTTAAAGGCACTAAAAGTAAAATACTGATCTACGTATGACTTAATTTAAGAGTACATTCTTAAGCATAATGTCCTCCCTGACCCCCCCCTCCTCCTCTGACCGGACTCTCTCGGTCTCATTCACACAATCTAGTTCCAGAGGTGTAGTGTGTCTCCATTAAAGCGCCTATAGACAGAGGAGCAGCCCGGGCAGATCAATGCTCCGGACAGGCTCCCTACTGCTGCTGTTACCACTCACCGGCCTCTCTCTGCTCGGATAACAGCCTCCCTCTGTGGAACGGAGTTTTGGGGGTTATAAGATGATAAAAATGATCAGATTTTGTGGTTTGCGTGTCATTTAAATAATCTGACATGTCCGTAAATCAGGTTAGAATCAGATTTTTGGTGTTTGTAATCGCAGACACTTTGGGGGGAGCCACAAGATTAGGGGAAAATCAAAGGTTTATTTTGAGCATGTTTATTTTTTTTTGTTTTATTGAAAGCTTGACAAAGAAATTAAAATTATATATGTGAGTTAAAATAGGTAGACATATTTTTTATTTGGTAATTTTATATTTTTTAGACTAGTTCTTGATGACTTGGTGCTGTATCATGTTAAACTAAATCCTCCGCTTGTAAAGTAAAAAAAATGCAAAAATATTTTTCATTTGGGAAACACCTTGAAAATCATGTGTTTTTGCTTTATCTCTTGGCATCTCTTCCTCCTTTTTTCCATGGAGAAACCTACTTTTAATGCCATACTGTGGAACATTTCAGCCAAAGCAATAAGGCTACGTTCAGACTGCAGCCTGAAGTGACCCAAATCTGAGTTTTTTTTTGCCCCTGTGCGACCTGTATCTGATCTTTTAATGACACTCTGAATGACACAGATCTGATTTTTTTAAATGCGACCCAGGCCACTTGGATTTGTGCTCCTAAAACCGATACATATCTGATCTTTTGACATACGACTTCAGTCTGAACGGTCAGGACACATTCATCCGACCTACACGTCATCAACAAGCGAGAGTTTTGGCTATTGTGCTGTAACAAGCACCTGTTATGAGCCAGTACAGCCCAACGCCGACACGTTTGCTCACTGAAATAGGCCAAAGACGTGTTTCCTCTCATGAGAGTGGTACGACAGCAGCTTTAAAATCACCAGGTGCTCAGTGCAGCGTCCATGTTTATGCGACTTCCGTAAACACTGAGCTCGCTGCTGTGATGTCGTCGTGTCCTCAAATACTCATGCGGGACACTTTTGGTGCATTTGAAGTTCACACTGGAGATCACAGACAATTCACATTTAATTGGAAATGTGAACGACCTCGTAAAAAAATCGTATTTCACAAAAAAATCCAAATTGAGCATTAAGCCCTGCAGTAATGTAGCCTAAGACAAGCAGATATCCCCATGTTTCCATCAGAAAAGTAACGTAGTGCACCGTTAAAGTGGAACTAAACACCTGAACATTTCAAAAAGAGCTGCTAAACTGGGCAATACCATGAGGATTAAAGGGAGAGCGATGGAGGTGGGGTTGAGTCTGGGGCTACAAGAACATTGTGATTTGTCTATCCACACTTCAAACTCCGCCCTCCTGCCAGTTGTTTATAATCAGAAAATACCATTTAATTTCATCTGGGCAGTCTTTCGTGATGTCACCTTGTACTTGAATTTGCAGAGGCCCCTGAAGGCATCACAAACTTAGATTTAGACGTTTTTGACCAGCTGCGAATGTACCTAGATTGGCCTAAAGTTGCCAAAAATATAATGCTATTCAAACACCATATACACAGTTCAGTAGCAAAAAAGTAGAGTTAGTGTTTAATTCCTTCTTGCACATCTGAAGTGAAATTTTGAACCACATATTTTAACAATTTACAGCATTGGAATACATGAAAATTTGACGGTCTAACCTTTGCAGTTTGGCCCTCAACATGTGTAGGCTGCGATAGGCTGTGATAGACCATCATGAGGAGCACTGTCCCTGGAGCTACAGTCTGTCTGCACTGGCCTCCTTCTCATCTCCCACAGTCCCACAGCGCTCAGTGGAACATCCAACCGCACCGCTGCAGGGCTCCTCCGGGGGGCGCCACACTGGGCTGGCATTACCTCGGTACACTGGGGAGTAACGGTGACAGACAATAACCAAACACGGGGAACAAAGAGGGGGGTACTGTGCGAGTAATGCTATGCAGATGTGAGGAGTCAAGTGCTGCTTTTTGTCTGTATTTGTTTTGTGTCGTGCTGTTGCCTTTGCATAAACCGGCGTGTGCGTCAAAGTGGGTTGAAATCGGTGACCATATGGTTGAAATGGTCCTACAGCTGTGCCACTGCATCCGTTTCCACTTATTTTTACTCTGTTAAAGTGATTTTACTCAGAGTTTAGTGCAGAAATCCAGTTCCAGTTTGCAGGCCCTTGTAATATTCTTTTTTCCTTTCTTTTTTCCTCTTCAGCAGCCATATTTGTTTTGATACAGACAAACCATGTGTGTCCCTGATTGGCTAATTGGCCTGTCAGTCACACCCATCTGAACTCGGGATATTCACCAGACTCACATGTTCGTAAAGTATCGGAGAAATGTGTGTACTGGAAAACAAGCAAAACATACTCAGGAATATTGCAGGTCTTGAATGTTTCCAAAGCCTAAAGGACACTTTACTAGCCAGGAAAACGCCAACAGCACATGTGCGAAGCGAAAAGCGTTTTTTATATTGAGACGAGGCGGGTCGGCGGGGTTGAGACTCAGGGTGGGGGTTCTGTCTCAATCTTCACATGGCCCAGCAGGACGGGATCCCCCCTTGTAGGTGTCTTATGTCTGGCAGTGAACAGATCGGGGTTGGGAGGGTGGGGTCGAGTTATTCGGGACAAATTGGGTTGCTGGGATAAGCTGCTATAAATAGGCTTCTGGGAAATTGAGGTGTGGTAGAAGTGAGCTGTGATTCGCTGGAGAGGAGGTGAGGCTGGTTGAGGCGTGGTCCTGCTCCTGGACCCAAGTTAATCATATTAACTACATATATTGTGCTGGAGCCAGATTTTTAGTTATAATCCGATATATAGTTATAATGACACCCATGTTATAATTTGCACATTTTAAATTGCAACACTGCTCTAAAACGAATGAAACATGACTTCTGTGATAGAAAACTGCACTGAACTGCATTTGTGCACATGAGAAACAACTAGGCAAGGCGAGTTTATTTATATAGCACAATTCATACACAAAGTAATTCAAAGTGCTTTACAGGACAAGAAATACATTAAAATCACAATACAAACAAATCACAGCATAAATAATCATCATAAAAATGTAAACTAGAGAGAGACATTACATGAAAGAGAATTAGAGAGAAGAGAAGCTCTAAAAAGCTGATTTTGCATAATTGTCGTCTATTTTTTAAAAGCCTTTACCATCTCTATGGAGACAAGCAGGTGGTATTAGCAGGTGGGTAGTTAGCCTTTAAAAAGCAGCTTTTTGCCCCAATTATCTTTTATTCTTTTATAAATTGAAATGATCAGACAGTCAAGCTTTAAGGATGTCTAACAACTGGACACATAACGCTGCAAATGGCCTATCAATAAGTGACATCCATAAATGGACAAATGGCATTTGTTAATAGGCCGGTTATTAATAGGTTTTAAGAGCATAGCAAAACTAAGCAGGAGAGTTTGAGTTAAATCCTGGTTTAATCCCGTATAATCCCAGACAAAGGTCATTTTAAAGTTCAGAGGTCGTCATACTAACGGTGTGAATGTGCTGGGGTCAAACATGTCTGTGCCCAGTTATGAAGAATGCTGTTCCATGACCTCATTGAAACCTCATCAGACTCTTGCATGTTCCAGACTCTCTCTTCTGGTCTATTCATAATTCATGTGCTATAACTCATCCCCACTCGCATTAAGGGAGGGAGACTTTCTCTCTTCTTCTGAAACTTTGAGAGGACTGGTGCATGCTGGGATTTACCATTTATGTTCTTGGTGTATTCCAGTCGTATTTCTGATGGATTGAAGGGTGAAGCCGTTTAAAGGGCTCATATTACACTATTTTTTGATCTATGTTATGTCCTCATCACAAACGTACCTGAAGTTCTGTTTTGTTTTATTTACCCATGTATAACACACAGATGCTGCATATTCAGGCTGAGTTCTTCTTTCAGCCCTGGAATTGCCCATTTCTACTGAACTAAAGGTAAAAAGTAGCTGTTAGCTAACTCAAAACCTACCTTAATATTGCATCACAAGGTGGAACAGAGCTTTGGAGATGAGGACAATCTGATAATAAAGTGTTACTCAATTAATTGGAGGTAGCAACATTCTAACATGACTTAAGGCTCACAAAAGTCAATTTTGCATAATACAGGACATTTAAATAAGACTAAACAATAGCTGCTTTGTTTGTTTGATGTTAAATACATGTAGTGAAGGCACTCGGGTTAAATGATATGGATTGCTACAAGATGAGGGCAAGATGTGGAAATTTGAACTGAATTGTAATTGAATCGTTCCCAGAATAATGGCTTTTAATGGACATGTTTACTTTTTTATTTACAGCTTTATATTCACTGTCATTTCTCCAGACCCCACCCCTCCACCCTTTGCCGTATCAGTGAAAGTGAACTGGAAATGAGCTTTTTGAGAGAGACATGCTAATGAATGTAGATTTAGCTTTTGTTGTGTCGTTCTACCTGATCTGAGCATGTGCGGAGGGTGTTGTCTTTACCCTTGCCAAAGTGAGGATCATCCACTGGCTGAGCAGGGCCTGTCTGTGGGAATAGTTCTGTCCCTGCAGTCATTATGTTACAGCACAAACAACGGTGCGTTCAGGAGCACAGAGAGAGAGAGTGGTGTGTTCAGGAGCACGGAGAGAGAGAGAGTGGTGCGTTCAGGAGCACAGAGAGAGAGAGTGGTGCGTTCAGGAGCACAGAGAGAGAGAGTGGTGCGTTCAGGAGCACAGAGAGAGAGAAAGAGTGGTGCGTTCAGGAGCACAGAGAGAGAGTGGTGCGTTCAGGAGCACAGAGAGAGAGAGTGGTGCGTTCAGGAGCACAGAGAGAGAGTGGTGCGTTCAGGAGCACAGAGAGAGAGAGTGGTGCGTTCAGGAGCACAGAGAGAGAGAGGTGCGTTCAGGAGCACAGAGAGAGAGTGGTGCGTTCAGGACCACAGAGAGAGAGGGGTGCGTTCAGAAGCACAGAGAGAGAGAGAGTGGTGCGTTCAGGAGCACAGAGAGAGAGAGAGTGGTGTGTTCAGGAGCACAGAGAGAGAGAGAGAGTGGTGCATTCAGGAGCACAGAGAGAGAGAGTGGTGCGTTCAGGAGCACAGAGAGAGAGAGTGGTGCATTCAGGAGCACAGAGAGAGAGAGTGGTGCGTTCAGGAGCACAGAGAGAGAGAGTGGTGCGTTCAGGAGCACAGAGAGAGAGAGTGGTGCGTTCAGGAGCACAGAGAAAGAGTGGTGCGTTCAGGAGCACAGAGAGAGAGAGTGGTGTGTTCAGGAGCACAGAGAGAGAGAGTGGTGCGTTCAGGAGCACAGAGAGAGAGAGTGGTGCGTTCAGGAGCACAGAGAGGGAGCGGTGCATTCAGGAGCACAGAGAGAGAGAGTGGTGCGTTCAGGAGCACAGAGAGAGAGAGTGGTGCATTCAGGAGCACAGAGAGAGAGAGAGTGGTGTGTTCAGGAGCACAGAGAGAGAGAGTGGTGCGGACGTTTGAAGCTAAAGTCCGTTGCTAGAGGTGGTCGAATACTGTCAGAAGCCAAAAAACGGCACAGTGTTTTCTAGGTGGAGATCTCACTGTGGCAGTGAGTCTGTCAAGGCAACAAGTTAGTGCAGTGAATTGGGCAAGTTCTTAACTTCCACGTAAAACACCAATTCACTTCACACTGAAGAAGCTTAACACCACTTTAACCCATCTTACAACAGCCACGAGTCTAACAAACAAAATATTACGCTTGGTTCACTCATTAGTGTCTGGAAATGTTAGAAAACAACTTTATAAGCAGCCTTACACTTCCCTCTGTTGATTTCCCACTGCACAGGCCAAAGCCCAAAAGACTCGATTGTCGACTACAGCGCAAGTGAGAATCGACTACTGACGGTGAAGAAGAGAAATTAAAAGTTGTTACAAGAAAATGGAATGTATTTTTTTGTGTTTTTCAAAAAATATAATTCACTCGTAAATAAATGGGATTAGAAACGACGTTGGCAATCGAGTCTTTTGGGCTTTGGCCTGTGCAGTGGGAAATCAACAAAGGTAAGTGTATGGCTGCTTATAAAGATGTTTTATAACGTTTCCAGACACTAATGAGTGAACCAGGCAGAGCGTTTTGTTTGTTAGACTCGTGGCTGTTGTAAGATGGGTTAAAGTGGTGTTAAGCTTCTTCAGTGTGAAGCAAATTGGCGTTTTATGTGGAAGTTCAGAACTTGCCCCCATCACTACACTAGTTTGTTGCCTTGACAGACTCACTGCCACAGTGAGATCTCCGCCGAGGAAACACTGATCTGTGCCGTTTTTTGGCTTCTGACAGAATTCGACTACTGGGCGATACGGTGATACAAATCCAATTGTGACATGATATGATGTTTTGTTCATATTGTGATTCACTATTTCTCTTTAAAACTTGAGACATGCAAACTTTATTGATCCACAAGGGAAATTATTTGGACACAGAAGCTCACATATCACAATATATTATAATAACAAAGAACAAAAACATTAAGGGTAATAATACATTCACAATAATAGCGATTGGTCATTTAAGGCATGATTATATAAATGTTTATGTACAAGTTAAAATAAAATATAGAAATATAGTAATGCAACATATTTATATAATACAGATGTTCAAACACAGTAATTTTTTCACATCTACTTCACCGATTGGTCAGAGCTGTAAGACTGGACGACTTAAATCACCTCTTAAAAGTCATATCTTACACAAAATGGACTCTTGTGAACTTTAACCCATGTTATAGGTTTTGTTTCATTCACACATGTTGGAGTAACCCTTTATTGTTAGCCTATCTACATCTCCAAAGCTCAAAATGCTCTGTTTCATTTTGCATATAGTGGTAGTTTTCAACTTAACAGCTACAGTTGACGTTTTGTTCAGTAGAATGAAATAAAACACAACTCCAGGTTAGTTTGTGATGATAAAACAGCATTATAATATACAGTAGATCAGAAAATAGCAAATACGGGCGCTTTAAAGGCAGTTTAAAGTGCAAATGTACATGAAATCTGGCTCTGGCTCTGAAATTCTGATAAAAATTGTGATATACCTTTTTTTTTTGCCATATTGCCCACCCCTTGTTGAAACTGTTCAGAAAAGAAAACACTTTTTTAACACGGGTAAATGAAACAAAGCACAACTCCAGGTAACAGTTGTTTTTTTGTTTTTTTTAAAATTCAAAACCACATTCTAACACATCTGGTCTTTTGATCACACCTGTAGTCCCCATTGCGTTTGAAGCTCGCAGGGGAAGTTGCAGTGTAAACTTTGTTCTGAGTGAGGAAACCGTCCATCATGACCCTGTCTGGTCCGTCTGCTGTCCGTCCTGTATCCGTCCGCGCCCGGAGCTAGTCCCTCTGCTCTCCCCTGACTGTCCAAACCACGGGTGCGTTAGAAGAGACGTGTATTAATGTAATGTCAGTGCGTTCGGCGAGGAAGGCCCCCGGGCGTCTCCTCAAAGTCACCTTGTCCTCCGCGGTCCCCTCGCTCCCCCGACGCCACATTCTGTCTGAGCCTGTCTGCCGGAGGACGCGCTCACAAGCATCACTCACGCCGCCTGTACACGGAGCACAAAGCACGGGGAGCTCTTCTACACTATTGGCACTTGTAATATCAACACTGTCATGGAGATGGGGCAGGTTCGGTGCTGTTGTTAAAGCTGCACTGTGTAACTTTCCTGGTGGTGCAGGGTCTGTCACTTGCTTTTCTTCATGGAGATATTGCCTGGATTGTTTTGTAGTAGGGGCGGGCGGTAATACAGTATCCCACAATATCAAAAAGTACTAACGGTATCGGTTTCATTATCGTCATTTAAAAAATCTGCATAAGGGCCTAAAACCACAGCAGGACTTCCTCCCCTCCGCTCTCTCTCCTCTTCAAACGTCATTACTCTCTGAGATGTCCATCCACACGCAGCGAGGAAGAAGAAAAAAAACCTGACTGACGCTTCGTGTGTGATGTTGAGCCGAAAAGTTTGCGATGGAGACGTTTTATTGAGAGTCAAGAGGGGACGAGGCGCTGAAGAGGAGAAAGTTCCTGCTCGAGGGCGAAGTCAGACTTTCACGGAGGAGATGGTAAAGCCCAATTTATGGTTCTGCATCAAAACGTGTTTGCGTCGACGTGCATCCCCACCACACAGCGTCCACGTCAACCAATGTGGACCTCTTAAACTTTCTAACTGCGCGTCAAATCGATGCGGACAGTGAGGGGAAAACAATAAGGGCTGTGATTGGTCCTCTCGACCAACGCTCTACATTTCCTGTGCTCCGCTCATTATAGACTTTGAGTAATAATGTGTTTAATGCAGTTTTGCGCACATTTGTTTACGTTTTACAGAAACAAAACTTAAAACTGCATGGCTCATTTGCATACAGAATAAGCGCTGATAAAAACAGCTCATGTGCTTTGCTGGTTTGATCAGAACTTGTGTCTCATCTTAAAATATAATGCTGCTATTGTTTACTACTACTGTTTCTGAACAGTAGTAGTAAACAATACAGTAAGTACAGTACAGTCTGAACAGTAACATTAAGTTCTGATTCTTAATTAGTCACAGTAATACCGTATACTCCGGTAAAATGCTGAGAAGGTTTAACTGTATCAAAATTTGGATACCGCCCAACCCTATTTTGCAGTATTTTACAGTATACACTTATTTATCCCTACAGAGACAGCAGGTGACACCACAGGGCCAGGTTACATGTCTGATCTGTGGAGAAGCGAGCCACTCACAATAAGAATCCAAGATTTTAGGTCAACAGGAAGTCATGTTATTGAGTAGCTGCAAGATGGATACGTTTAATGACATAGTGGGACATTCCAGACAAAACAATAGCATCTCCATGGAGACAAACAGGTGGTTGTGGACTCTCTGTCAGAAAAGTTCCAAAGTGCTCCTTTAAACACTCTGCAACCCATTGGATCCAAGCAAAATGTGTCTTGCCCCAGTACAGATGTATTGTATGAGCAGCTCTTGAGGCCAAAATAAGCCTAATCATTCCTCTAGAATCAGGAAGTTCACTGTTGGCATGCTAGTTGGTGTTAACATTACCATGACTGACTCCGCTCTGGTCTGTTGCACTTATAAACAGAGAGTAGAGTAGACAAAAATGTTACTCGAGAGTGACATAACTTCAGAATAACATTACTCAAGTAGGAGTACGAAGTAGTGGTCCAAGAAACTACTCAAGTAACAGTAAAAAAGTATTTGATAAAAGTACTACTCAAGTAAGAGGAACCGTCGGGACGCAACTTCTGATTTATCATCTTAAATTAATGTAACTGGAAGGACAAAGCATTAAAATTAAAACATTAAATCTGGTATTTTCAAAGAATAGACACACACACGAGACAAACTAAATTATATCTGAGGATCTGGTGCAAGAAAAATCTCATTTCAAATCATTTCATATTGTCAACACAAAGCTTTTACCACTTACGCACAGTGGGAAGAGTGACCAACACTTTTATTAAAATAACACTGAGCATAAGGTAAGTGAGGAAGAACTTTGGACCAGTGCCCGGCCACATCAACCCTCCCATTTTGATTGTTAAATTTGAAATGTAATCCAAGTCATCTCTAGTGTCTGAGAACCTTGAGATTTATTGAATTGACATGTGGGTCATAGCTACAATGTGCTGTCTGGACCAGGGCTGCACAGTGACTTTCTATTGAATAAAGAGTCTGCATTTTTCAGGTAAAAGAATGTCCTCTGCAAAAAACAACTTGTTTTTTGAAGAAAAATACTAAAATACATAGACCTCATTTTGTTATTAGGAATGTTATTTCAAATGTGATGAGTTTTAGCAAATGTTAAGAGCGCGCGGTGATGGGAGGGGAATGCGCCTGATCATTGACAGTTTATAGTGTGAAATCAAAGACGTTTTACACTCAGCATCCCCTTAATGTAGAATTCATGGAGAAACTCGGGGTCAGATAGAGGCACAACGACCCACTTTCAACACATTTTGGGCCCAGTACAGAAACTTACTGTATAAGCACCTCTTGAGGTCAAAATAAATCTGCTGTGAACTGTCTGCATCATAGACTGTATAAAAAAGTGGACTAAGCGAGTGTGACGTCACTCGGCGCCGTTCAAACGAGGCTCGCGAGGCCACGGTTATAGGAGCGACTCTGGAGCCAGGATATATGTTGTTGTAACCCTCGTGCACGGAGAGAATAGGATTTTTTTGATAGATAAAATAGCCCAAAAAAAATTCAGGATCATGCAGAGCGGGTTAATACGAACAATTTAAGACCAAAATGACGAGGCCACAGCAGCAGTTACAGAGAGAGGAGACAAGATCCCGATATAAGCCAATTGGAGCCAGAGTCAGAAGGAGCCGGAAGAGCCTCCTGGAGCACTTCCTGTTTGGCACACGGCGGTTAACGCGTTAGCTATGTCCATTCATATATACTGTCTATGGTCTAATGGCATCTAATTATGAAAAGCTTTATTGCCTGAGAATGAGGAAGTCCGTTGTTAGCATGGTTTCTGGTGGTTACATTACCATGACAGAGTTGGGTAGAGTAACCAAAAAGTAACGTTACCATACTCAAGTAAGAGTAACGTTACATCTGATTCCATAATGATATAGCAACTACTGCTATTAGATTTTTGTGATAAATAAAATATGAACGGCTTCACCAACATTGTTCGGCAAAATTGCCAATCCTGTACTGAACCAGCTTTTAACAAGGACTCGACTCGTACCAACTGGGTCTTAACCCGAACTAATCCAGCAGAACTAAAGCAGAATTAAACAAAGACTAAACCAGGACTAAATCAGTACTAGTTCTAACCCATAATCACACCACGTATAAACCAAGATCATATATATTTTTAATTGGAAGACACGGCCACCAGTGTGAACAGATACTCTTTTTAATGGATCCAGGCTGTGCTGTTAATATAAACCTTTATGCTGTCAAATTGTACATGTAGGATCGTGCTACGTTGATAATAGAGAATTACTGATCCCAAGTACCCATCCTAGCTAGGCCTGTCATGATAACAAGTGTGATATATAGCTGAAGTACAAGCGATAACCGAATAAACTGAAACCAAAACAGAACGCAGAATGAACCTCAAACTGTATTCTAAATGTACGATATTGTTAAAACATGAGCTGCAATAATAAATAACAGAATGCAGCACTTAGAAGCTGTTTGTGTTGGTAATGAGCCATAGAAGTTCATAATGCAGCCTTTTACAGCTCAGCTCTCATATACTATCAACACATCATCATAGTGCAGAAAATAACCAAAACTGTACCACTAGTGCAAAGAATAAGTGACCTACGATTAATAGTGACTAGGGCCTGATCGATATATTGGTTGGCCGATATGGGCACTTGGAAACATATTGGTTATTGGCCTAAATCTTGCCGATATGGGCCAATATTGCACGTGGACATGTTTTACCTTGTTATAAATCTTAGACTCTCTATATTCTGCCCATTTAATTCAATTTACAGACAGATAAATGTCCTAATATGTGGCTCCACATCAGTATTTATCTGCAGAGTCATTCATCTGTGTCTGTGACGTCTTACTGCCTCTAAACACACCCCCACATGCGTTTGTTTACAGTCGCAGCCATCGATCCATGTGCAAACACTGAGATTATATTCTTTTTACAGATGATTAGTTTGAGTCTGGATTAAAAGGACAGTTCTTAGTGCAGACTTCTGATCTGAGAGTGTTGGAAATGTGTCAGTTTTGAAGCTCGATTTGGTTCTTTCTCATTGGTTAGCGATTAGCTGCTGTAGCTCGCAAACATGAACAGGCTGTTTTCTCTTCTATTAGCGACTGTAAAGTGACTATAGTGGCCGTATATATGTTACTGGACACGCACTGATATGTAAATGAGCAGTGAATAGAGGTGTGAATTATCAGCATTTAGCAGATCATTAATTACTGCAGCGCACACGCATTTACCGCTAAATGCGAATAGCGGTAGTTTACTTACAGTACTTTCTTTACTGGCTAGAATATCGTACAAAAATGCCATTAGGCCGACCGACTGTCTTTAAATACGATGCAAAGAGGCAGAATAACAATAAATGTCGCCTAAATAAACCCAACTGAAAATCCAATAGACCTTAGTTTTTATAAACAATTGAAGATTTACAGTGATTTTTTACGTCATAAATATATCAGGGATTTTATCAGCTATCAGCAGCTCCAACTCCCATTTTATCGGTATCATGTCGCCCGCAAAAAAATCCATCAATCGGGCCCTAATAGTGACCCCAAAAACACAGTTCCACCTGTCACGTATTGAACGATATGTATAAAGTCGATATCTTATTTATTGTAACAGGCTTAAACCTAACGCCTCTTAGCTTGAGGGCAGGATCTTTAACCACTACTCCACCGCTCCATTATGCAGACTGCAGACCCATTCATTCCACTCATGTCTTTTCACACTCTCGCTGCCTTCACTTTTTTTGTTCTGCCCATCGCGTTTATTAATTACCTCTCATTAGTCGCCGTGGAAACCGAAGCACTTCCTCCGTAGCGCCGATCCGGGGGCAAGCGCGAGGAAAATGCGCCCGGAGGATAGGCCTTGTTCTGGGGATCAGCTGTGTGTCAGATTAGCATCGGGAGACATTAGCGCTCGCGACGCCACCGGGCCCGCGAGCCTGCTGCCTTTCAGGAGATAAGAGCGTGCACAAAGGAGGAGGAGAGGAAGAGGAGGAGGAGAGGAGGATCATAGGATGCTGGCCGGGTTCCACGCTCCCTCCAGGCCGATTGCAGAAGCATTCACAGGTACAGAGAGGACAGGACGCGGCGGAGACGACGCGCGTACGCTGGTGTAATGGTGTAATGTTGGGTTTGACACTTTTGAGTTAGATGTTCTGAAGAATGTCACACTGGATTAAGTCTGGACATAGTAGCTCAACGTATCAGAGAAAGTGTATGAAAAGCATGGTGTTTGATTTTATAAGAGGTGATTCAAGCTTATGTAACCGGGGAGTAAGTTTAGTAAGAGCGTTTGAATCAGTGTTTTCACGACAAAATAAGGCCGTTACAGTTTGCAGTTTTGAAAAGTTTTAAATTCAGCATCTAAGATTTCACAGAACCCACAGTTGTATTTTTTGCCCATATAGTAGAGCATCTGTTTTGCCACCATAGTATATTACCTTATAGTCAAAATGAATTGTGAAATGTGCTTATGAACTTCTCACTGTGCAGAATTGTGTTAAGAAAGTGAGTAATCAGTTTGGTCCTCTTCTGACTAACAGATTCAGTAGCTTTTTTTGGAGGTTACACTATTAACACAATGGTGCAGTGAGTAAAGACTGAACCTGACTTGAGTGATGTAACAATCACCGAAATATCGTGATATCGTATCGTCAAAGGTCTCACAATAATATCGTGGACCATCACAACATATCGAATCACAAGTCTCTTTGCTTAAATGAATAGTTCTGATGCAGAAAAAACAGAGGGAACTACATAGACCATGATCCTTTGCTCCGTTTCAGTGCAGACGACATGAAGAAATAACTGTTCTAAGCACTTTGAAATCTTCATTCTTTGGATTAAGTCTTGTGAATGCGTTTTTAGAGGAAAAAGTAGCGTATTCACAGTTTTGTCTTTTGCCTCCACAAAATAGTGCAATGAATATCGTACCGTGAGATGTATATGGTGAAAATATCATACAGAGAAATTTGGATATCGTTGCCGTTATCGTTCAATAAATGTTGTACCAAATGACTGGTCAAAGCATTTTATAATGTCAGTCTTGTTATTATGTAAAATATCGTAATATCGTGAGCCTCCCCACCATATCGTGAGCTTTCCCACGATATCGCAATGAATATCGTACCGTGACGTTATCATATCGTGAGACTTGGATATCAGTCTTATTATGAACTTCTCATTGTGCAGAATTGTGTTAAAAAGTGACTAATCAGTTTGGTCCTCTTCTGACCAACAGATTCAGTAACTTTCTTTCTAGGTTACACTATTTACACAGTGGTGCAGTGAGTAAAGACTCACCCACAAACTGCAGGGTTGTCCGTTTGACTTTAGTGATAATATCGGCCTGTGTGTCCCTGAGATTGCCTATGGAGATAAATATTTAATAGTAAAACACAGTGTAATGACATGCAGTGAAATGGCCAAAGAATATGTGTGAGTTGGAGTCATTGTGTGATTCTGAGGCTCAGATCTCACGATGGCGTAGATTGGCAGCATCTCTTCCGTCAGTGTGCCGCAGGGAAGCTTTGGCGACATGAGTAACTTTTCAGTGTGAGTGAATGAATAATGCACCAAATTGTAAATCAGCTTTGAGTGAAAGTGTGGATGCTGCGACAGTTTTTTTTCCATATTTTACTGAGACATCTCTTTGAGCTGACCCTCTGTACGCTCCCTACCTCCTGCGCCTTACTTTCTATGCCACACTCCTCGCTCCCATCCTCTTACCTCCTACAAACCTATTGTCTCCTGCTCCCTAGCTCCTCCTTCCTCTGCCCTTGTCCTCAGCTCCTTGTGTATCCCACAGTGGCGCGTGGTGTGGTCGGTGCAGTCGTGAATAACAGGAAGTGGGGTGTGGGGACGGGAAGTGGAGTCTCGTCTGCCCTCTGCCCTCTCCGGTCCTGGGTGCTGTGGGGGCGGGAGTGGAGCAGGATACAGGCTCACAGTTAGTGCGCCGGAAGTGTGAATGCGAATGGACTGAAAAATTGTTCATCGTAAATAAGGCAAACACTGTGGAGAGCAAACTTTTGAACATTTTTTGGGGAGGTATTGTGCAGCATTGACTTTTTGGAGATCTGCCGCCTGCTTGTCTCCGTGTAGATGTTATTGCTTTGGCTAGAATGGCTAGAATATTCCACAGCACGATATTAAACTTGTGAAAGCATTAATACTTTTAGCTACCGTGGCAAGATTGGGTTATCAAAAAGGAAGGCAGCCGGTTCAGGGGCAAGAAAGTGGACAAACTGTGTGCAATTTGCTGTTTTTCATTGGATTTTAGAGGTTTACAAAGCCACAGCTCGATAATATGAACCAATGTAACCTATATTTTTCCATGGGTTTATTTTCCTGACAGTGTCCATGTGCCGTGTCCTTGCTCGTGTACACCGCTCAGACAGGACGCTTCAGTCTGTGCTACAGACAGAACAAACACTGCAGCCTCTATCAGGACATCTGAACGTGTGTTATCCTGTATTTATTATAAGGTACTGCTGAGAGAGAAAGTTACATGTGTCTGGGTTTGCATCACGACAAACTTTTTTCATCTGTTTTCAGTTAAGTAAAAAGTGGTGTAGAGTTCGAGACATGATGTACTCTGTTGTGACATCAAACCTCTTCACAGTATGTATTTTATGGCTTTGCAATACGATTAATCTCGGTGCATTTTCTCATCAAAAGGAGCGGTCTGTCCACAGTCCTCTCACAGTGTTCGATGTGAGCGCACACAGGAGTAAGGAGAGGAAAGGCGGAGTTTAGACGCACCTCGTTTGGGGAGGGTTTTATTGTTTGTATCTGATCAGATGAGCGAAGATTGTCTCTTGCACAAAGCTGTTGATTGATGAAAAATCCCAGATATTTTGGGGTAATTTTGAAATTCCTCCCAGATGTTTTTTTGCGTCCCAAAAGGAGGACATGTCCAAAAAACAAGAATGTCTACATCACCCTGTCTTAGTGGGGTTGCGTCTCCACAGATCTGACTTGAACATGGCCCTTGGAGAGGCGCTGTACCTGGTTTTTAATGTCTTTACAACAGAAGTAGTTCATTTTAAATGGTTTGCAATGGTCCAGTTATTCCTCACTCACTTTGTGCATTCAGCGCACCCTAATTATTTACCTCGATGAGTTTATAAGGGTCTTTCACAACTCTCAGAGACCAGAGCTGCATATATAATATTTCTGTACTGGGGCAAGACAGATTTTGCCAGACATTCTTGGCAACATTGCGACCAAAAAGTTACATAATGCTCCTCCGTTTCAAGCAGCGTTACATCATAGCTCCACTCCAAAAAGTCAGTTTAGCAGAACATCTCCTTTCACACACTTTATCACCAACAAACAAAACGGTGGCACGGTTCGACGCTCATTATCCGCCCCGCATAAATCTGTAACTTTACCGTACATTTTATATAGGACAACAGTTAAGGGAGCAATTCCTCAAGTTTGTACGAAGCAGGCGGGCGAGCGTTCAGTGGGGAGGCTGCACTGCCGGATCGGGTAATTACACAGGGAATAGAGCATGTTTTATTGATCGTGAAAAGGCTAGCCCTGTCACCGAGCCTGTCTGGGGACTCACAGCGCAGGGCCCATCTGCACCTGTCACCTCGGATAAAGGAGATCGGACGGTGAAGTAAGAAGAGGAAGAAAAGGAAGGAGGAGGAGGAAGAAGAGGGCTTTGGGAGAAGAGACTTGTGCATTGTTGGTCTGTAGGCTCGCCATGATAATTACTAGGGGTGTAACGATATCAAAGTCTCACGATACGATATCATGGTGTGAAAATCATGGGACGATGTTTATTGCGATATCGGGGGAAAGCTCATGATATGGTGCGGAGGCTCATTATATTACGATATTCTACATAATAACAAGACTGACATTATAAAATGCTTTGACCAGTCATTTGGTACAACATTTATTGTCATTAGGGATGGAACGATATCCAAATCTCTCTGTACGATATTTTCACCATATACATCTCACCGTACGATATTTATTGCAATATTTTGACTGTGAATCTGCTACTTTTTCCTCTAAAAATGCCTTCACAAGACTTAAGACAAAGAATGAAAATTTCAAAGTGCTTAGAACAGTTATTTCTTCATGTATCTGCACTGAAACGGAGCAAAGGATCATGGTCTATGTAGTTCCCTCTTTTTTTTTTTTAGCTATTTCTGCATCATAATTATTCATTTAAGCAAAGAGACTTGTGATTCGATATATTGATGGTCCACGATATTATTGTGAGACCTTTGACGCTACGATATCACAATATTTCTGTTATTATGGACTTATAGTTCAGTGTATAAAAGTTGACAATATTGTAGATTTAGAATATTTTTTGTAGTTTAAAGGTGCATTGAGTCACTTTCTGGTGAAGAGTCCGCCACCTGCTTGGAAATATTATCACTTTGTCTAGAATGCCCCACAGTATGGCATTAACCTATTACTACTAAACTTTTTCCATGTAGACAAACCCACATGCCTCCAGGCCGAGATCCAGGTCAAATTGCAAAGAGGTGAACTCAGTCACTGTAGAAATGCATGTTTTTTTTTTGGTTTTTTTTGTAGTATTTTAGAGCAATAAAACACCTGGAATTGAATAAACGTTACTTTCATTCTTTGATTCGTTTTTATTTCAAGTTTGTGCCAAGAGAGAAACAATAATCATGTGCATATTACATATACATTGTAAACAACAGAAAAGCACATTTCTCAAAAAGGAGCGGGAAAAAGAAAAAACTTATATTATACGAACTTACCCCTGTTTATGACATAGTTTAAAAAAAAAATCTAAAAATATGTGGTTGCTTCTGTACATTGATGCTGAAACTTAACACATATTTACATATGGCAAAATAAATGACATACTATGGATACTTTATATAATTTTAACCCAACTTCTTTCTTTTTTTTGTATTGTACTGTATTATGATTGTACAAACTTATAATAATGATATAGAAGGTACAAAAGATTATCGTTTATGATTACATCAAAATAAGCAAAATGAGAATGAACAATGTACTTTTTTAAATTTAAGGTTGTACAAACTAATAATAATGTTAGTGAAAACACAAACGTTTTTTGTTGATGAGCATACAAAATAAACCACAATGAAAATGAAGAAATGAAAGGATTTTTTTGTTTTGTTTGTGTTTATGGTCGTACAAACTAATAATAATGACAAAGAAGGCACAAAATGTATCGTTTATGGTCATATCAACATATATGAGTTTAATCCCATACTCTGAATCCTTCATGCAAAGCAGTAAAATATCCATGGAAATAAGTTTGTGGGGAAAAATTACACGAGTACCTTTAGATCTGCTCTTGTTTTTTGTGTCAGTGGCATGTAGTAGTTTCAGTAATATCGTTTAACATGTTGTTTTCTTCAGCTACACATCGTACTTCAGAATTAGTTATCGCGTCGGGCGTAGTGGTCTTATGTGAGAGAAGAGTGCGGTTGTTTCAGTGTCGAGGGGAGATACAGAGAGGCAGTTACAGACAGGAAGTGCAGCCGAGATAAGAGTGTACAGGAGGCAGGCTTACAGCGGCTCACAGCACCGAACAAAGACGACTTGCACAGTTAGAGGCTCCACGGCTTAAGATGTGCGCTGTGAAAAGTGAGGCCCGGGAATCAAAGCGTGGAAGGAACATTCTCGTAACTCAAGTGGAGACACGCAGCTCACACCGCAGTGCAGTTCACTTCAGGTGGTTCAGAGTAGCTCACTCCTCACAGCGTGTTCGGTCCCACGGTCGCCCAGGCCTTTCCTTTCTGTCTGGAGTTTGCATGTTCTCTTTGTGTCTGGGTGGGTTTCCTTGGGGCGCTCTGGTTTCCCCATTAACCCGAATGCACAGTAGGTCAGATCCTCCAGCTAAGGTAGTCCTGACCAAGATTAGGTCAAGATCTGGAGGGGGGTCCCCAGGCGCTGACAGGTTGTTCCTGCGGCATGAAAGGATGGGTCAAATTTCCCTACGGGGACAATAAAATGCACCTTCACTTTAACATTTACACACTTCGCAATCTTACCTAAATAACTTATAAAAGTGGCAAAACCTGCACAAGAAATCTTTACTGAATACTGCAGCCGACTGTCAGTGGACCTCAGGAGCCCATGGTGGCCCTGATTCTAGGAGCTTTGTTGCCCATCCATCATGCATCATGTTTATGGGGTCTATATGATAATAATAACAATCAATTTTTATTTATGTGGCATTTTTAACCCTTTTAGCCCTATTATTTCCATGCATCAAAATCCCGCCTGGATTTTTTTGTTCCTTTGACTTAAAAAATGTCAGAAAATGTCCCAGGAGTAAGTGCTTTTGCCCCATTTTACCAGGATGAGTTCAGCTTTCAAGATCTGGCAGTTGTTCAAACATTACTGTATGTGTATTAATGTGTAATAACCGTTGAAAGAGAAGAAAATCACAAAAAAAAAAAGAAAAAAAAGAAAAAGCACCGAAAAACCACTTGTAAACTACCGCCGCTCTCGCCAAATCTCCGCCACTCTGCGCTCGATACTACAGGCTCGGTGCCGGGTGCTGCAGAAATTTGCCGTAATAACCCGATATGGGTAGAAAGCGCAACTTCTCTGCTTTCAGGAACTGTTGGAATTTTTTCGATCGTACATGTAGTTCCAGTGATACGGTAATGAGAAGATGCGCATGGAAAGTGGGAGCGTGGATGCTCCCGTCGGTCTGTGAGGGTTAAAAACAAGAACAATAGGCATGAAAAGAACAATAGGCGTAAAAATAGCAAACATACAAAAAGACAATGATGCAATATAAAGTGAAATAAATAAAATAAAATAAATTATAATAAATAAGTGAAAAGAAATAGAAAAAAAAGAAATAAGGAATAAAATCAAGCTATAAAACCAGCTAAAGGAAGGCCAACCGATAAAAATGGGTTTTAAGAAGCGATTTAAAAGATGGTACTGATGGTGCGAGCCTTCTTTGCTCAGGCAGGTCGTTCCAAAACCAAGTGGCCTGGACTTTGGGACAGCCACAGGGACCTGCCCGAGGATCTAAGGCTGCGGGAGGCTCGTACGGGGTTAAACGTTCTGAAATGTAACTTGGCGCAAGACCTAAACAAGCTTTAAAAGTGAGCCGTAAAATCGGTGAAGTGAAAAGGAAGGATAGATCTTCACGGGTTTCCTATGAATAGTCAAACAGCAATCAGGGGCCTACTCTGTCCCTCTCTATTCCTCTAACTCTACTCTCTAACCCACCCCCCTCTTTTCCCTCTCTTTCTCCCCCTCTCTGTCTATCCTGTCCAAATCAGCCTCACACCATCATGCCATCATGGAAGGACCCCCGCACAGAGCCTGTATTGTTCTGTCCATCCTCTAACGCGCCTGCTGAAAATTACATCACTTTTATTCACCCAAAAAGATCCCCATCCTGTTAGCATCCTTTAAACATCCTGTGCGCATCCTTTAAACATCCTGTGAGCGTCCTTTTAGCTCTTCTCCTGGTTCTGCAGGCAGGAAACAGCTCCACGCACTCAAAACGGAGACTTGTTAAATTTGGCGTTTTCATTATGAGGCAGTGTTAATTTTGACGACTAATATTAATTTTGTTTTGGTGTCATCTTTTGTCTGCAGTGCTGTTTAATTACAAGATTACATGGTCACATTATTGTCTTAAGATCCCAATCTTTATAATAGTTGAGTGTTTTAGCGATCTCTCCTCCGGGCCTGTTCAAACCCTTCTTACGATGAGCAGTTTGAGCCGGTCCGACACTCGGCCCACGAGTCTCCTCTGTTCTTGCGCGACTTTTTTTTTATAAATATACAAAAGCGTGATACAAAACAATACACTACACACCCGATGCGATGTGCAGTAGTTTCAGTAGCGGAGTGCAGGCTGATGGTGCTGTGATAGCGCTCTGAAAGGGAAGTGACAATGTGATACTCTGTCGATCGCTGATATTATATTACACAATACTTTTCAACATGCATATCCATTTTCATGTTTGGACTTGACACTCTGATATGATATGATATGGTTTGATTTTATTTGTACAGGGGTGGTGTATAATGTTACACTGACCAAAGAGGGAAAGATGCTTTGTACTAGAGCTGGATGAGTTTCCGCCCCCAAAAATCTTGATTCACTCGATTCACTATTCGGTTTGATTCGACCGTGTAGCAGCAACCAAGACTTTCACCATGTTGTGAAAACCTCTTTTCTCCATTGGAAATTGGAAGCATATGAGTAGCTGTACAGAGGGTCATTTCCTCCATGATGCCTCCGCCCTTTTCATATGGGACACAGTATGATACAGGGATGGGCATTCGATTCAATTTTCTTAATCGAACATTGGGAGAATTAATGATCGATGATTGATTAATTGATGTTTCTATATTAAAATTATCATCATTATTATTACTATGACTAATCTGCATAAATAAACTCAATTTACAACATATAAACCATCACCACTACAGAGCCACATCACATTATAATGTGTTTAATGCAGCTTTGAGCATATTTTTTTTACGTTTTAATAAATGCTGAAAAAAAGCAGCTCTTTCCTTGTGCGCTGATGTGGTTCAGCTTCTTTTGGACTAAAAGACATGACTGAGTGGATTATATGAGCGCTCTTTCAGTGAGATTTGTTTGTGCCTGTGCTGTTTTTGGGGGGAAAGTGAAAGAGACGCACTGCAGGAAGTGACTATAGCCTATAGGAAGTCTTGGTGAATGCAAAATGTAATGCACTGTACACATAAAATAAATATATATATATGCTGTGATAGGGGATAAAAACTATTTTAAATATCAATTTGACTGGCCAACTCCATTTTTAAATCAAATTGATTTTTTGCCCAGGCCGTCTTTGTACCAAGTTATAGAAAAACCTGCTAATTCCATACGTAGCCCCTGGGCCGGTTGTAGTATTGCAGTAAAAGCTACTGAGTTTAAACAAGAACCAGTGTGTGTGATATGTGCGTGTAAAAAAATCTTAAAAGTTGTAAAAGTAAGTAGAGTCCAAAATAAAGTCTTTTATTATCCCGGTGCTCAGGGACCTGCAGGTGTTCAGGTGTTTGGCTGTGATGAATGTGACTCTGGGGAGCTGTATGGTCCTGTCGGCTCCCCCTGACAGGACAGGTGCCCAGGGGAGGAGCTCCGGCTGAACCAGGGGAGCCAGGTTACCGCGGGGCCTGAAGGGAATACAAGCGCTGGCCCCTGAGACTGGAACCCCGCCGGCCCCTGTCAGCCCCCGTCCGCCCCTGTCAGCTCTGCGACGGGTGCACTCTTAATCATGTAAGCGCAGAGTATCAGAGCGCTGACCTGCTAAAGCTAATAAATGTGCCCACTCTGTCACCGCAGCCACCAGACGGTATTTGTGGAGTGGGCAGTGGAGTGGACGGTGGAGTGGACGGTGGGGCCAGGTTTTTAGATTAAATAGAACAACAGATTTTCAGCTAAAACTAAATGTTAATTGTGGATTTCAATGACGAGTTCGGACTATAATTGTGTAACATTTACTTGCCTAATAAAAAGGCATCTCTGTCCCGATATTTTCGATCATTTTTGTGACAAACTTTTTTAAATATTTGGCAACACATTTTGGCAGCACTAATACGTGGTTTATGTTATAGAAAATTATTCAAAGTACTTCCTTTTTATTTCCGTATTAAAATACAATTATTCCTTTTAGGGCCCGACCGTTCTATCGATACGGGCACTTGGAAACATATCGGCTATCGGCCTAAATCTTGCCGATATGGGCCGATAGTCCACGTGGGCATGTTTTACCTCATTATAAAGCGTAGGATCTCTATATTATGTCAATTTAATCCAATTTACAGACAGGTAAATATTCTAATATGTAGCCGCGCATCAGTATTTATCTGTGGAGTCATTTGTTTGTCTGTGACGTCGTACTGACCATGAACGCACCCCACATTGTTTACATAGATCCACGTGCGCAACACTAACATTATTTTCTTTTTACGGACGCTCAGTGTGAGTCTGGATTAAAAGGACAGTTCTTAGTGGAGACTTCTGATCTGAGAGTGTTGGAAATGTGTCGGTTTTGAAGCTCGTTTTGGTTCTTTCTCATTGGTTAGCTATTAGCTGCTGTAGCTCGCACACATAAACAGGCTGTTTTCTCTTCTATTAGCGACTGTAAAGTGACTATAGTGGCCGTATATATGTTACTGGACACGCACTGATATGTAAATGAGCTGTGAATAGAGATGTGAATTATCAGCATTTAGCATATCATTAATTACTGCGGTGCACACGCATTTACCGCATTTAGAAGCTAATAGCGGTAGTTTGCAGGCTAGATAATGTCATGCGAAGATGCCATTAGGCCAACCTACTGTCTTTAAATATGACATAAAGAGGCTGAATAACACTAAATGTAGCCTAAACAAACCCAATTCAAGGTGGAACGAAGCATTTTCAGGTTTGGAGATTGGACGGACTAATGTGTGAATGAAAAAAAACAAACTCCAGGTATGTTTTCGAGGAGGTAACCGCATTATAACATGGCTAAACGCTCACAAGAGTCCGTTTTGTGTTATATACTAATGTCAACAGTCAAAAAATGCTACTAAATCGCAATGTTTCTTCTCGTAATAATGCTATCACAAAATTTCTGCCATGTTTCCCATTTTAGCTGGTTGATAATAATAAACTTCCACCCAAACCCTGACCTCTTTTTTCCCTCTCTCAGGTTGTATGCGACCCGAGGAGCAGCGGACCAGTCCCACCATGTGTTAGGAGCTCCGCGCAGAAGAGCCTGTTGTTCCTCTCATATCTCTGAAGGTTCCACACACCGGGAGAGCCATGGGGCGCAAGAAGATCCAGATCACCCGCATCATGGACGAACGCAACCGGCAGGTGGGTGTCACGAGGGGGCGCCGTCGCCCAGCACCCACAGGCGCAAACGCAGGCTCACGCAGTCCAAACGGTTACGCAAGAGCAAAGGGACATGCGAGGAGAAGAGGCTGATTTGGGTCAGCTCCTTTATTGGCAGCTCTCACACATACTGTACTGTGCTCTACAAATGAGCGCCACATTTTTGGAGAATTAGTGGGACTTACCTGAGCAGAAAAATGTGCTTTCTAACATTAGATACTTTTCAGCAGTGGGAGGCACGTGTACTCAGATACATTTACTGAAAAGGCCCATACTACGTGATTTTCTGATATATGTTATAATGTTATTTCTTCATCACAAACATACCCGGAGTCGTGGTTTGTTTCACCCACACGTTTAACACACAAACCCTGCATTTTCAGGCTTCTCAAACGCAAAACGCTCTGTCCTGCTGCGCTTTTAAACTCCGCACACCTTCACTAGAATCATTTGCGTGATTTCAGCCCTGGAATTGCCGATCTCTCCTGAAATAAAGGTGAAAGGAGCTGTTCACTTGAGAACTACCCCTTCATGACTTCACAAGATGGAACAGAGCATTTTGAGCGCTGGAGATGGAGACAGACATGTGTGAATTAGAGGTCTGCGTGGGACCGAATTTTCAATCCCGAAGAATTGTAATTTTCACTCCCGCATCTCCAATATCTTGTCCCGCTCCCGCCCTTAAGTTAGAGACGTTCGCATGTCTTGATTTCTTCAGTTTCTTCATCAGGTTTCTTAATCTTTTGACAGTAAATGTAGCTTGTTTTAAATAGTTTATTTCTGAAGCACTGTGAGATTCGGTAGAGGTGCTCTGTTCTTCAAGGCTCTATCAAACACGGAGAAGCTTTAAGGAATTGTTTAAAACGTGCGCAAGATTAGGCCGCGTCCGCAAGTTTAGGCTGTTTTTATTCAAGCCAAATAAACTATCCAGAACAAATTATGCATGATCCGCATACATTAATCATTCGTAGATTTTACTTTACACTCATATTTACGCAGTTTATCATCATGAGCGTAGAAAATGTGTCCTGCGCCGCACTGTTTTGCGTCGGCGTGGGGCCCATGGGACCCACGGGACCCGACAGTGCAGGGCTCTACTGTGAATGAATGAAGCAAAACACAACTGAGGAGGTAACAGCTTTATAACATGGCTTAAAACTCGCAGGGTTTGATTTTGTTTAATATAGGACCTTAAAAAAATATACTTCTGCTGTTGTAGTGTAAGGGGAGTCTCGTTGTGACTGAGTTTGCAAATAACGAAAGCTTTGTGTGTTTGTGTTAAGTGCATAAGACAAGTTAAACTATTTATTTCACTAAACCATAGTTAACATGGCCGGTTATGTATTTATTATTATTATTTTTTGAAACACATTTTTCTTTTCTTATTCACCAATAATACAGTGATTTAAATCAATACAAACATTTCAGTTTTTTTTGTTTTTTTTACAATATAAGTTTGTAACAAAAATAAGCAAACAACAGGGTAAAAGTGGCATAATTAAACATCCACTCTTTATATAATTAGACGTCCACTCTTTATATATCAGAGAGCGTTGTAAAAGAAGCCCCATGTCCCCCCTACTGTATTAACAAAGGCAAAAGCGGTTTCCAGTGCTTAATAAATGTGGGTTTTTGAATCCTTAAAGAATATATTATCTGCTCCATTTGGTATATATCCTGTACTTCCTGGATTCATATGTTATAAGAAGGGGGATGGTTGGTTATTTTTAAGATTTTAAAGATTTTTTTCTAGTTTTTATTCTTTTATAATTGACTTGACTTTTGACAAAACCTTTCAAATCAGTGCAGACTTACCACCCTGCAATTTTCTGCAACCGCCCTTCACAGATCTGGGTGATGAGGCAGCAGAGAGGCCCGCTCGTGTGGGACTGAGCTGAGGTTTGCCGGGCTCTACCTCCAGACCTGCTCCTCTGATGGGAAAAACAGAACGAGTTCATTTTAAATAGTTTGCAGTGGTCCAAAGTTACTCCTTACTTGCCTTAAGCATCTATAGCATCCAAATTATTCACCGCCTTGAGTTTATAAGATGATGAATCATCGCATTTTATAAAACACATTTCCACCTTTTTAGGCTTTAAAGAGGAACTCCAACACGTTTGAAGTTAAAGTCCGTTGCTAGAGGTGGTCGAATACTGTCAGAAGCCAAAAAACGGCACAGATGTTCTTAACTTCCACGTAAAACGCCAATTTGTTTCACACTGAAGAAGCTTAACACCACTTTAACCCATCTTACAACAGCCACGAGTCTAACAAACAAAACGCTCTGCCTGGTTCACTCATTAGTGTCTGGAAACGTTAGAAAACAACTTTATAAGCAGCCTTACACTTACCTTGTTGATTTCCCACTGCGCATGCGAAAGCCAAAAAGACTCGATTCCCGACTCCAGAAGCAACAAGTGAGGAACAACTACTGGCAGGTGAAAAAGAAGAGAAACTGAAAGTTGTTGAAAGAAAATGGTTTGGGCATGCATTATTTAGCGTTTTTCCAAAAATATAATTCACTCGTAAATAAATGGGATTAGAAATTACATCGGCGATCGAGTCTTTTAGGGTTTCACATGTGCAGTGGGAAATCAACAAAGGGAAGTGTGAGGCTGCTTATAAAGTTGATTTATAACATTTCCAGACACTAATGAGTGAACCAGGCAGAGCATTTTGTTTGTTAGACTCATGACTATGCTGTGAGATGGGTTAAAGTGGTGTTAAGCTTCTTCAGTGTGAAGCAAATTGGCGTTTTACGTGGAAGTTAAGAACTTGCCCCCATCACTACACTAGTTTGTTGCCTTGACAGACTCACTGCCACAGTGAGATCTCCACCGAGGAAACACTGATCTGTGCTGTTTTTTTGGCTTCTGACAGTATTCGACCACCTCTAGCAAAGGACTTTAGCTTCAAACGTGCCAGAGTTCCCCTTTAAAGTGCTTTACATCAGCACGCTTTTCTTGATTCTCGGACAATAAAACGCTTTCTGATTAGATGCAGACAGTTCACAGTGGACATATTTTGACCCCAAGAGCTGCGTATACAATATATCTGTACTGGGGCTTGACATTTTGCTCAAATACATTCATAACACAACAACAAAAAACGGGTAGAGGACCATTTAAAGCTTGTGAGAACTGAAGTCGGATTAGTTGCTCCTCCAGACCTGCTCCTCTTTTTTTTTTTTTTGATTAAAGCAGCCACAGTCCCACAGCACCCTCTCATTTACAGGGCGGGTCAGCGGGACACATCTCACCCTCTGCTCCGTCTCCGAGGTTAAATTTAAACCAGTGAGGAGGAAAACAGGCAAGTGCTGCGGTTCTCAAAGTGCGGTGCGGGTTCCTCGGCTATGCGTGGGTTTTGGAGGGATGGAAACTGTCGTCTGTTGCCATAGCGATGGACAATTTTAAATAAACGTGGTGGGCTAACGTAGGGCTGCTCGATCAGTCATTATCACAATTATCTTGGTCAATATTGAAATCACGATTAGTTTTTTAGTTATACATTTCATGTATTCAGCATTTCTCCCTAAAAAACACTTTGTTATTGATAATTTACGCAAAACTTTCAAATGGAAAAGAAATATAGTAGTCTACAGTTCTGTACGTTCGAGCAGTTTTGCGACATATAAAGCATAAAATTAATAAAATATACTTTGAACATGAAATAAGGCATAGAAAAACATAAATGTATCCAAAATAAACTATACTAAAAAATAAATGATACAGAAAACTCTGAAGAAAGTTGCATTTTTAAGCATGTTTTTTCAAGTTCCTAACTGGAGTTACATTACCTCGTGGTTTTGCAGTGGTATTTAGCCTCTGCACATTTACCAAACACATGTCGTGACAAATTCAGATGCATTTGTGCACTTTTATTGGCAAACTTCAGCCACATGCGGTCGTAGGTCTGCTGTGTGCTGTAGGTCTGCTCTGGGCAGACACTGCAAAATCAATTTAGATTAGTTTTTGCACCACGTTTCGTCTTGCCCTTCAAATCAGCGCCCACTGAGAAGCCAAAGTGTGAAAAGGCAAAGAGCAGCACACTGACATAAGGCAGACGGACAGTTAGGATATTTTTAAAAATGTAATCTTCCCTTTGATACGCGTGTATTTGTGATGTGGCGCGCAGTGTCCACACAAGTGCACAGGCTGCAGAGAGATGCTCCGCACGCTCCCGCACGCTCCCGCACGCTCCCGCACGCTCCCGCAGTACAAGTCGGTACAAGTTTATTGCCGACAGCTGCAGTTGTAATGAAATATGATCGCAATCGTCGAGTGTCAGACCTCGAGTCCAAGACAAGAACGAGACCATAAAAAAACGACGACACTTAGTTGCACAGCCTTAAACTAACGGAAGTTTGAGGAAGTTTGAGGAAGTTTGCGGCTGCTAATCTGCCCCATTGGCCCCTCTGACCAGGATCAATTCACACTCAGACTAGGTAAAGTGGATGAAGTGAAAGTGGTGGAATTGAAGCGAGACACTTCTTCCAAATACCAACCCACAATGCTTGCCTGGAAGTTGGTCAGACGTGAAGGAAATTTGACCACTGAAATGATCCAAAAGAGGTGGATGAGGAGATGGACTTTGAAAACGCAGAGGAGCATTTGTGTTAGAATAATGATCACCAAATGATAGTGCAGGGGTTGACCTCAAAGCAGACCTATTATGCAAAATTGGTGAGGTATTATGCTTTTTTTTTTAGCTTTCTACCATGTTATAACAATGTTCCCACATGAAAAACATATCTGAGGAGATTTTAGACGCCATGTTATTGCCCTATTCAAAGCTTCGTTACGTTTAGCCCACAGCCCTATGTCACCGATGCTTCCATACGGCAATTCTCCATAAATATACAAAAACAACTTGACAAAACTGATGCGATGTGCCGTTGTGTTGCAATAGCGCTCTGAAGGGGAAGTGACTTAAAGCAGGGAGCAAAACGAGGGGAGACTCAGAGCATCAAAAGCGAAAGCAAAATGTGTAAAACATTACGATTACAGCATTTTCAAGACAATAAAAGGGAACATTGTGATCCAAATACATGTTATGTGTTAGCAATTAATAATAATAGAAGTAAAATACCCCCACTTTAACAAAGATCTATCAGTAAAGTTCGATATTTACATTTGCAGCTTGCCAAAACTGAACCAGATTTGTGAATTCCAGCAGTGTGTGTGTACAGCAGACGTCCTCCTCACAGGTGTCGGCTGCAGCCTCCTTTCCGCGCACACAAGTGCACAGTACATGATAAGGCTAAACTCAGCTAGCCCCTCGCCCGTGTCTGTGCCCGACGGAGCAGCAATTACCCGGTACAGCTGGCCCGGAGCAGAGGGTACAGAGCAGGTCGCCCCCTCCCCTCACCAGGCGCCAGGCTCCTTCTGTCTGTCACGCCTCCGCAAACAAGCACCGTAAAGGAATATTCAGGTAGACAAAAGGTGAGGCCGGGTCGCTCAGAATCAGGCAGAGTTATAAGGAGTTCGTAGCTGTCTGCCATGTTGTTATTGAACAGCTCCAAAAGGACATGTGTCTGCCAATTTGTGAATAAAACAAGACCGAGTAGAAGACAAAAAAACGGCAATTGTACTAGGCCTAAATTCCCAAAAATATGAGCCTCACATGAGCCTTAAAGCTATTCCAGTTGGTTTAAACCTAAAATGCCTCTCTCTGATCTGAATCGTCGCTACCTAAGCCCCAGCCCCAGCAGACAAACGTGAATCAGTGCTAGTGCAGCCTCTGCAGCTCAGTGAGGGAATTCTGGAGGTTGTGAGCTGTCACATGACGAATGGTCTGTCCATAAACTGTATGTGTCGTCTGTGTGCAGGTTAAGACGCTGGCAGCACGGGTTCAGTTGTGATTGTAGAACATTTCTTAAAACTGTAAGAGCACAGGATACAGACAGTTAATTTAATTTACAACTGTGATTAAACAACTCAAATAAAAGTGTACTAAGAATACTGAAAATCTGACCAGGTACAATATTATCTTCATAAAGATGTTTTACTTTTCCCTACAATGTCTCAGAGCATGGAATTCAACATATTGATCTCATTAGTTTTTATTACTAACAGTATCTAGTAAAAAATGCATTCTTTCTCTTAGCGGGGTCACCTCTCCACAGATCTGACCTGTAACTTCACTTTGTGGTGTCACTTGCTTGTCTCCACAGGGATAGATAAGTTAATGCCATACTGTGGAACATTCCAGGCAAAGCACTAACATTTCCTTTGGCGAGCAGAAGGCTTCAACTATGCCTCCTATTAGAAAATAGGGATGTCCCGATCCGATATTCAGTATCGGTATCAGCTCCCGATCCGGCTCTTTAATGATTATCGGACAGTATTGGATTCAGTCACGTGATCAGACCGATCCAGTTTCACATGTTTTTGTGGCGTCGACGCGCTTTACGGCAGCTGTAAATCAAAACACCACCATGTCGCTGTGTGGGACTTTTCACTACAGTCGTCTTGCATTGATCGTTGGGGTTATGTTCTAAAAATAACCCTGAAAAATCCTGTAAAAAACTGTAAAACCCCTCCATGATATGAGCGGGGAGAAGGAGCGGGGAGGGGGACGCTCTGCACAAATCGGTCACGATCTAAACTGAGGAGCGCGGGGCTGAAAAACATAGTTATGGGGAATTTTTGGCGCTGTTTTTTATTCTTATAAACAGACATGCACCTCCGATTATGCAGAAAACAATGTGCGGGTTCTGCCTGAGCCAATCAGAACGCAGAACACAATGCACACTCATACACTGAAAACAAAGAATGCAAGATTGCACTAAAAAAAATCGCGAAAGGTGAACCGTGTTATAGTGAGGGACGACTGTACGACAAAACTAGAGTCAAAAAGCGAAGCAAACAAACAGTTTCTCATGGAGGAACCAGCAGAGCCACTTTAACACCACCAATCTGATTCATCACTTATAAAAGAATCATCCGGACGAGTTTGAGATTTACAAGCGCAAAGACATTTCCACCCACTGGCCCTCATTTATCAACATTTCGATGAAAGCCACAGCAGCAAACACTGGCGGAGATACCGGATCGCTATGGGAAAGGGCACAAAAAATCGTATCGGAAGCCAAAAAATCTTGTGACATGTCTACTAGAGAAAGTCTCATAGTTTAGCAATAGCAGTTATAGTAAATTGTATTCTTTTAGCCTCCTCCTAAACCAAGTTTATCCGAAGCTCCAGACTGTTAAGTTTTCCCCATTTATGCGAGCTCAGCAGACAGCGCAGTCACAAAGGCCACACGCTAAACTCCAGAGCGTCTCCACAGTGATGTATGTGAGAGTATTATGGTCTGTTTGCAGAGGGCCGACTCCCAGGGGCCTGGCGCTAACCAGAGGGGACAGCCATTCGCCATTAACATACGCGCTTCGTTGTCAGGGAGCCATTTGAGTCTTTACTCAGCCTCTGCGGTGTATTCTCCAAGCGCGAGGATGAAGGAAGAGCCCTGCGCTGCAATTAAACACTCTTACTATATGTTACAGATAATATGGGCTCCTATAGTGTTAGCAAAGGCTGAGCTAAGTAGAGCAGTCCCATTGAAACAACAGAAATCCAAATATTTATGTTAGCTCAAGAAAAAAAAGAACATGCAATTATACTTAATACATTCATAGAGAAGGAGGTTTTCAAGGGGCAGTGAATGAATGCCACTTGTAGCACTTTGACAGCCTTATAAAGCACATCGCCAGTAAAAAGCTTCATTTATTAACTAAGTCTTAAAGTTTTTAACCAAAAAAAACACATCCCCTTAACATTATCTCATTTCTCACTACATTTGAGGCTTGGGTGCTCGGAAAAATGTAAATTTTCGCCCCCTATTTCCGCCCACTGGCCCTCATTTATCAACATTTCGGTGAAAAGGTTGCATATTTGGGTTTATATTTGTGCTTATGCCAGAGAGCAGGTGGTATTCATGAACCTGCTGTCCTCTCGAGCAGAGGAGGGTTGAACAATGTGGTAAAAATATAAAACTGCAACTGCGATTGTGTTTGGACAAGCAAAATATGACATTGCATTCTAATGTGACCTCGGATTTTTATTTGACTTCATTATCTGTTAATTAAATTCTACTTTTTTACATTTTAAACACATCCAAAAAAAAACAAAACAGAACTGACAAATAGGCTCATGAAATATCCTGGTTATTCTGGATATTTTATTGAGGACATTCTAGCTGGAGCCTTCACGATTTGATAGATGATGATATAACTTTCCAAAATATAATCATATTTCGAGATGAGAACACATTCTGATAAGACATCATTATCTCTGGATAATAGGATTCAGCGTTAGCAGTTTTTATGCAGAATAAGACAGGAGATTTCGTTGGTTGTGTTGAAAACGCCTTCACAACTCTAATTATATTGTTTCCTCCTCACTAAAGTTGTGGTTGGTTTTGCGCAGTAATCCAGAATAGTTTCTTTTCCCAGACCATACACTTAAACCGCCGCGCTCATTTTAACACCGCATTTTAATTTTGTTTAAGTCGGCCATTTTAAAAAGATGTTTGTTTGAGGTTTTTTTTTTGATTTTCTTTTTCAATTTAACTCTTAATTTTAGTGAGCATCCTGTTAAACGGAGTGCGTTCTTCAAACTAATCCTAATGCAATTCCTATTATAGGGACATGAGCGGTAATATTCTGGTGCAGCTGTCAGAAGTCGTCTCTGTCTGGTCTGAGGCGGCCCACAGTCACAAAGTCTCATCACCACAGACAGAGACAGATGATTGCAAATGAATGGGCCATAATAAGCACACCACTCTGCACACCGCACACTGCACACACACTCTGCACACTGCACACACTCCACACACTCTACAGACGCTCTGATTGGAGCATTCACTCTAATTATGACCCTCTGACACCGACTCACGCACACTTATTTCTATGTCTCACACACACTCTGGTCGCTGCTCTGTCTGGCACAGCTGTATATGCTAAAACACAGAGCTCGTCATATATCTGATATTGAAAATAACATTGCCAAGGCCAAAGCGTTACCTCATGTGATCTAAAGAATTGAGATATTAATCGTGAATTAGAACAAATCAACCACGTATTGTGTATTAACCAGATATGCTCAGTTAAAGGGCCTACATTATTTTATTTCCCAATTTATGTAATAATGTGGTTTCATCATCAAAAACACAAACAACACATTATTTTTCGGACTATAAGGTGCACTTTATTTTCTCAAAAATCGACTTGTAATCCGGTGCGCCTTACGTGTTGTGTTTACTGACCTCAAAGCGATTTTATGTGGTACACGGCGCTCAAAAATCCGTCAAAATGTTTAAGGACGACTTGGTTAAGCTACAAAGCTGCACCGCTTGATGGATTGTCGGAGCCTCGCGGAGTAATACGTACTGTGCTTCAGCATAATATTATGGTGTTTAAAGAGCCCAAAATGGCACCTGTTCAGAGACATGCAGACTTACACGCCCAGAAAAAGGAAACTAATTTGGTGCTGCATCATTTCGGGTGGATTCACCAAAGAACTCCAACCCCTAGGTGTTGGTGTCAGCAGGTCGTTCAGAGTTAAATCGCTGCTGTGTGGGAGTGTTGGACGACAGAAGGTGAACACACATTCACCAAGACAGGGAGGCAACGCCAAACGAGTTACACCATGATCTGCCAGTGGATCGTGGACGCCCGGGCTGAGGGATCAGTCTCACTTAGTGCGCCTTATGTATGAAAATAGACCTGTTCATTGATATTGCGCCTTATAATCCGGGGTGCTTTATAGTCTGAAGAATACGGTAGCATTCATTCACATGTTTAACACACAAACGTTGCATATTTAGGTTGAGGAAAACACTGTTCAACCTTCTGATGTCATGTTGTAATACAATAAGTGCTTCACTGTATTTTTAAACTTTTTTTCTTCATTGCAGTTCGAGTTTCCTCCATTGTTCTCCAGTCCCACACAAGATTCTTGCTCACTCCAAACTTTCTTTCTGCTGCTCAGTTACTGTTTTTGGCTGCATATTTCACTACCTGCAGCTTGTAATCTGCAGAATATATATGAAATTATATATTTTAATATATAAGTCACACCTGAGTATAAGTCGCAGGACCACCCAAACCATGAAAAAGTTATAATCTGAACAATACGGTAGTAGTAGTTTATTCATTCGGTCATTTTGCAGCACTACAAATCAAAACAAAACAGAGACTACACCCCCATGGATCATGACCGAAAGGGTTTATGGTGAAATAAAAAGCACTAACACCAAACCCTATTAAACAATGAAAGAATTCCAAGAAAGAAAAGCAGCGTATGAACAGCAAGTTTGCATTTACATTTTCACTTCTGACTTACAGTATATATAAGAGACAAAATATAAATTAAAACAAGCACAATTTAACGTATAATTCATTCATTCCAGAGCTTTAAACACACTTTAAACTCTTTTTTAAGGCTTCTACAGTCTTAAGACTTTTTAAAAATCATCACTCTGATTGTTCCATAAACTAACCCCTCTAACAAAAATAAAATCACGTTTTTTCTGGTTTTCAGTTTTTTATGGTTGTACAAACTAATAATAATGATAAAGAAGGCACAGAAGTTTATTGTTTAGGATCGTATCAAAACAAAGCGTAATGTTAAAGAAAATGTTAAAGAAAAGCATGTGTTTAGTTAATAGTCTAGGCATTTCTATTTGACTTTTGTATTGTGTATTACTACTGGGCTGCTAATGCCAGAGCACTTTCATTTTGGAAACTTGACTCCCCAGATGATGCCCAATCCATTTCCACTCCAAAATGGGTAAAACTTGAACTAGCCTTTTATCCATCCTTCAGTCTGGGTATAAAAATGGGCCCAAACTCCCTAAAGATTATTTACTTAATCAATCCTTGCAAATACTGAATCGAATAAAAAAGACGTTGGATTTGAATTACAGTATATCTCTGTTTACTCTTAACAAATAATATGTTATTCAAACCCTCTCTTACAGACTTTACTTTTACAGGAAAAATACTCCCTTCCACAATCACATTGTTTTCCTTACCTACAAACCAGACACTTTATTCAACAAAATATTACAAATTATACACCTAAACCAGAGACTCATATATTCTTCAAGTTGATACATATAAATCCAAACTCCAAACAACTTATATCATGTTTTGTAAAAATTTTTTTATATATATTGTGGTCATGAACACAGCACTTGAGGGGGAAATATGTTAACAATTAGGGATGGGCATTCGATTAAATTTTCTTAATCGATTGTCGGGAAAATTAACGATCGATTTTTAATTAATCGTTAACATTTTGATATTAAAATTATCATCATTATTACTGTTACTAATCTGCATAAATAAACTCAACTTTACAACATATAAACCATAACTACTATAGAGCCACATCAGCCCGTGTGAGATTAGAATGTGTTTAATGCAGCTTTGCGCACATTTGTTTACGTCTTACAGAAACAAAACTTAAAACCGCACGGCTCATTTGCGTAAGCGAAAAAAGCAGCTCTTTCCTTGTGCTGATGTGGTTCAGCTCCGGTTGGACTAAAGGACACGACTCAGTGGAATATGAGTGTTCTTTCTGTGACAAAGAGACGTGATGAGGCTGGTGAGTCTGTTCTGGGCGTATGTCGTGTTGGAGATGCTGCGTGTACATGCAAAACCGGGATACTCAAAAAAAAAAGATCATAACCGGGATATTGATGTGCAGGTAAACGCACTCTGAGGGATATAGTGATCTCCAAGGAGCCAGAACCGAGATGTGAGACTGTGAGGCCACAACTCCAGTGTTTGTGCTGTGAGACGCAGCCTCGACTCGCACAGCAACCTGCATTCGGTTTGTCGATTAAAATGAACGTGATCGACAAAATTCTTAATGATCAATTATCGATTAGTTGACTAATGATGCCCATCCTTAGGAACAATCATCGTGCAATGAATTGAGTGAGAATGAGACAATAGAGAAAAAGTTTTCTCCAGCCTAGACCCTGGTGGTAGTGAAGAGTCGGAGGAAATGGCGAATCTGAGGAGGCTGATGGTTTTTGCTGCTGCGGTGGAGATTTGGTGGAGGAGAATCGTCGCTGAACAAATGAAAATGAGCAGAGAAAGAGTGGGCGCGATAGGTGATTGGTTGAGACGCAGAGGTAGCGGACTACGATTGGCTGACAGAGACTGACGAAATGAAACACCTCTGTCGAAATGCTCAGGTTTCGTGCATTTCCATATTCTGTTTCTGCACTCAGCACTAAGTTTAGCCTGCGCCTTCATGCCAGACCATCTCCACATGTGAAAGACGGTGATTAGCTTGGCGCGCTGCACTTTGGTGAGCTTGCGTGGCGTCGGAAAGGGCCCGGTGTCGCCTGGTGTGCGCCGGATGCCATTACGCCAACTCAGTCCCGCTAATTGCCCAAGTCATTAAAAGTTTGATGGTTTGGCTGCCGGGTGGAGGGTTGAATTCCCGGGCTGCGATGGCTCGTTTTGGGTCGACTCGTGGCACATCAGACGCCCGGGGGCCCATAGCTCCTCTCTCTCTCTCCTCCTCTCTTTCTTTTCTTTTCTTTCTCGTTCTCTCTAGGGAGGAACGCAGTGTACCCATTAAGGCTTGCTGAGAGTATCTGGTTGGCAGCTAAAGCTCTTGTTGATTGAGACTTGTCTGAACAAACTTAAACTGTTGTAAGTGACGGTGCATAAATTATAGTTGTAGGATTGCGGGCCAACTGTGCACATATTAGTCAAGGGGAGAGTTTGGTGAAGTTATGTGGTGTGCTGTTTTCATTTCATTTTCAGTTTAAAAGCACAAAACAAAAACAGTTATTACGTAAAAATACATAGCGTGGTGTTTTTACTGTAGCTTTCTGTTGGTTTTGACCGTCCTACCATGATATAACATTGTTTCCTCATAAAAAAATATGCCTGAAGAGGTTTTAGACGTCGTCCATGCGTGTTTGAGCGTTTTAGCGATCTCTCCTGGACACTATTCTGCCCATAGTCCTACGTCATGTGTGATTCCACTTGACAGTCCTCCATAAATAAAAACTAAACTAACTAAAAAATAAAAACATGATACGAAACAGAGCAACTTGACAAACCTGACGCGATGTGCAGTAGTTTCATTAGCGGCCTAATTGTGCTCTGAAGGGGGCATGACTTAAAGCAGGGAGCAAAGAAAGGGATGATGGTGATCTGAATATGTTATGTTATGTGTTAGGAGTTAATACCCCACAGAATATCCCCTTCTTTAAATCAACAATTACGCTGAATGATGTCGGCAGTTATAATTATGGGCTATACAAAAAGAAATTGAATTGAATATAGGATTTGTGGCTAAAACTTCTTGTCAAAGCCTGAGCTCTTTGGATCTCAGGAGCTAAGCAGGACTCAACCTGGTTAGAACTTGGATGGGAAACCGCTGGACTGCAAAAAACAAAATCTAGTCAAGTTAAGATGACTTGAATTAAGAAAGTTTTACCATGATTTGAGTAAATTTCACTTGACAAGTAAAATTATCTGCCAGTGGAATAAGACTTTTTGTACTTAAAATATGAAAATACACTTGAAATAAGAAAAACAACAACTGTTTGCACTTAAAATACACACAGTTATTCCACTGGCAAATAATTTGACTACTTTTAAAAAGCCAAAGTCATTAAAAACTATCTTCAGCGTAAAGAAGAAGAAGAAGTTGTGTTGGTGATGGTCGGGCCCCACAGAGCCCTGACCTCAACATCATGGAGTGAGTCTGGGATTAACATGAAGAAACAGAAGGATGTGAGGAAGCTCCATCCACACAAGATCTGAGCTTAGTTCTTCCACATGTTTGGAAACACCTGCCCAGTTCCTTCACAAACTGTCTGCAAGTAAACCTAGAAGAACTGATGCTCTTCTGAAGGCAAAGCTCACACCAAATATTGATTTAATTTAGATTTCTCTTTTGTTCATTCACTGCATTTTGTTGATTGATGAAAATAAATGATTAACACTTCCATTTTTGAAGGCATTTCGAGTTTACAGCATTTTTCCACACCTGCCTATAACTTTTGCACAGTACTGTATACTTTATCAACATTGGCTGATGCCATAATCGAGATCACAACAACACAAAATTCTTCATTTTACAGAAGTGCACTGTTTTTGGAAAGGAAATGGACAAAAAAGCAGATTTTATTCATGATTTCCCTCATGAAGTCCTACCTTAGACTTGGGTTGGGTCTTGGATTTGTCTTAGATAAGTTTTTATTTTGATCCAGTTTGACTAGTAAGACATGTGCATTTTTTGTTTTAATTTAACTGTACGTATTGCGCAAAAAAGTGCATTCAATTATCGCAATAATATCGTTTCTCACAAACATATTTATTGAATATCTTCCAGCCCTGAATCACTCCCTGCGATAGATGCTCCTGTCCATAGTAAACCAGGATCACTGAGCTCTAATTGTGTTCCAAGGTCGGCCCCTGCGAGGACGAGCGCTGCCCCCCGCCGAGAGCTCCAGGGGCCCTCGGCGGTCTGGGTGAGCTGATCTGTGCGGGCAGAGTGTCCGGAGGGTGGGTCAGTCTGCAGCTGGTGCCACACTCCGGGGGCCCCCTCTCTGGGCTGTGTGAACTGCGGGGGGTCTCACACAGGGGCCCCTCTCTGTCACGGCGTCTGATAGAGCAGGAGCCCGGGGACACACATGATAAAGTGTTTGACAGTTGGTGTGTCAGGAGTGGTGACAGGATGTGTACACACTGTCTAGGAACAACAAGACAGGGAAAGTTATACCCAATGTCATTAAGTATAACAGTAATAGTATTTGGTTATCGATAACACTGATCTGCTCTCTTTATAGTTGCACTGTGTAACTTTCTGGCTATGGGTCCTCCACCTGCTTGTCTCCATGGAGATCTCATTGCTTTGCCTAAAAAAGTATCTTGTGTTTTGCAAACATCTACATCTGTGAGCAGTTGGTGATTGTCTAAATAATAATGTCACACTCCCAGATGGGGGCAAGAGAGTTTCCTGTTGATTACTTTGTACTTTGCCATGAAATATCCAAAAGGTAAATCCACAAATGTTGAACCGGATCATTTCCATTTGTGAGTAAACCCTAGAAGTCACTGGATCTAACAAAACCAAGGGTGTAGATTTGCACAGGGACCGCGGGGACATGTCACAACCAATATTTGGGGAAGATGAAATAGTCCCTGCCAATATTTGCCAAAAATATACATTTATTCCAACATTTTTCCAAACTCCATAGTATTAATTTAACACGTTTTAATTCACATTTTGTTTATTAGAGGTTCTGAGATGTATTTAGTGATATGGCATTTTGGCTATATTAATTTTAGTGGTCCTCTGTCTGTATTAAATATAATTGTCCTATTGAATGTTATGGTGTCACCTGAAACGGCGTTATATCAATGAAGGGTCTATTTTCATACATAAGTCGCACCGGATTATAAGGCGCATTAAGTGAGACTGAGACCTTAGCCCGGGCATCCACGATCCATTGGCAGATCGTGGCGTAACTCGCCCAGCGTTGCCTCCCTGTCTTGGTGAATGTGTGTTCGCCTTCTGTCGTCCAACGCTCCCACGCGGCTGCAGTTTAACTTTTAACAACCTGTTGATGCCAGTATCTAGCTGTTGGAGCTCTTTGGTCAAACCTGGAATGACGGCAGCACCGAATTAGTTTGCTTCACTTGGGCGTGTGAGTCAGTGTCTCTGAACAGGGGCCATTTTGGGCTCCTCATACACACACCGTAATATTATGTTGAAGCACAGTACGTATTACGCCACGAGGCTCCTGACTAGAGTAGCCATAATGCTCCGACAATCCATCATAGCTTAACAAAGTCGTACTAAAACATTTTGACAGTTTTTGAGCACCGTGTACCACATAAAATTGGTTCCAGGTCAGTAATTATATAAGGCACACTGTTAATTTTTGAGAAAATTTAAGTATTTTAAGTGTGTCTTATAATCCGACAAATACGGTATTATAAATAATGACTACTCAGAATTGCCATATGACGGAACAGGTTCACAACGTGAGGAAATTGCTGCGGTACTTGAAGCGAAACGTAGACAAACACTAAACATGCAATTAATAAGATAGAATAAAATAAAGTAGAAAACACTAAACTGCATAAATTCTTTTTATGCTGAAAACAAAGATATCTGTTGTGAATGTGAATCTAGCACCATCACAGCCTCCATGATGCCTGTGGTGCTGTGGAGTTTGCATGTTCTCCCTGTGTCTGGGTCAGTTTCTCTCGGTGCTCTCATTGCCTGGGCCCAGACAGTTGTTTCTCTACTACCATGGGCCAAACCAGACGTGTGCAGCAAGATGAATTCTTATGAAATTCGTTCACAAAGAATCTATGTTGGCAGGCTCCTATTATTATGATTGGACCTGGGCCAGCAGAGGTTCAGACCAATCACAGAGCGGCATTGTGGTTTGGGGTGGAGCCAAATGTGAAGTTCCCAAACCAAAACAAACACGGCGGTGCCTGTTTGTGTAAGGAAGTGCATTGTGCATTTGTAGAAGGAAAGACATCCACTGCGATGCTCAGATTGAAATATTTGTCATGACTCAACTCAGGGTTGGGTCTAACAATTAATTCCATTCATCCATCCATTTTCTCCCGCTTAATCCGGCTGGGTCACGGGGGCAGCTTGCTGCCCAATACTCATAGCACCTGACCCCCCCTATGAACCCCTCTGCAGGTGGTGAGCCCACAGGAGTAACAGTTAATTAATTTACTTTATTCATGGTTCAAATTTGGATTCAGACCTTTAGCAAAACTAACTTTCTAACACAGTTCAAAGTTTCATGAAAGATACTTAAGTGCAAAGAGCTGAAAATACAGTTCTAAATGAGCTCCCAAATAAGTTGAGGTGGACTGCGTTAAAAGGTCAGACTATTTCTGCAGCCACTAACTGTAAACCAGGGCGATATTCTCATGATCCCGACCTTATCAAATCCAGGAGCAGTTTTGCACAGCGCAGAGCAGGTGGAGATGTGTATTCCAGTTATAACAGTCCCAAATGTTCCTCTGTGGTTCCATGTGGGCTGCGAGGGGCCGGTGCTCTGGTGAATGTGGTGCCGGGGTCAGTGTGGCTGAGCGGCAGAGTGGTTAGCCCAGCACACGCCCACTGCGCCTCAGGCATGTCTGTGGGCAAATGTGTCAGATGCCCTCAGAATAAACAGGGCTGGACCAGGGTAGAGCTCGCCAAAGTGTGGGATTGGAGAATGCGCAGACTTCGCGTAATACATTCTTAAAGGGTGTGATCAGCTAAAGGTTTGGGGGTTTGATTCCCAGTGGAGTTTGCATGCTCTCCCTGTGTCTTGAGAGTGTTCTTTCTGGTGTTAAAGTCAAAGTCAAAGTGAACTTTATTGTCAATCCCACCCATAGACCGTATATATGAGTGGACTAAGTGAGTGTGACGTCACCCACAGTGTTTAGCGCAGTTCAAATGAGGCTCATGATGCCATATTTGGCAATTCGACAGCGAGTATCATAGCAACCACAAGAACCAATCATCACCAAGGTCGTTAAATGTGCCCGTCCTTCTCATGGCAGAGCGGAGATACTCTGCACCTGCACGGGCCGCTGTATTTCAGTGATTCTTGAGAATAATAAGGAAACTTTTAGCTTTTATCATCAAACTGTAAGTAGTAAATTTAAGTAACTGATTTATGTTATATGGTCTGTTAGGTGCGAACAACAATAGAGTCGCGATTTAACGAAATTCACTTTACTTTATGCTAGTTAAATTATGCTAGTTAAGATTCTAGTAACGTTAGCTATTGTAATTTGAGATATTTTGTCATTTTATTTCAAAAATAGTCACTCGGGGCAGGAAAGCGGGAAGGGAACTTACCTGGCAACGAAACGAGCTGTCAATCAAGCCTGTTGCTAACGCTAGGGGGAGGGACCTCGGGGAATGAAGGCGTCTGATTGGTCCGTTATTTATGTTCATATCTTGATTTAGGAACAAAATAGCCAAATGAAAATTCAGGATCCTGTGTCGCGGGTTCATACGAACATTTTAAGACCAAAATGACGAGGCCACAGCAGCAGGTACAGAGAGAGGAGCGATAAGATCTCAGTGTAAGTCAATGGAAAAAATGGAGAGAAAGAGCCAGAAGAGCCTCCTGGAGCACTTCCTGTTTGGCACGCGACAGCTAACGGGTATTTTGTTACATGATTCCACCATGTAACAAAATTACATAGGAGGATTGAAATTGCGATTTCAATCCTCCTATGGTATTTTGTTACATGATTCCACCATGTAACAAAATTACATAGGAGGATTGAAATTGCGATTTCACCAAAAAATAACTCCAATGTGCAGTTAAAAGCATGTTCTTGTGATTATATTGAGTGTGATGATTAAACTAATGGCCTTGGGAAGAAGCTGTTGCATAGTCTACTAGTGTTGCACTGCTGCGATAACGTTTGTCGGATGGTCGGAGGGAGGGCAGTTTGGGTGTTGGGTGGTGGTGTCCTTGATGATATTGATGGTTCTCTTGATGCATCGGGATGTGTTCAAGTCCTGAATGGCTGTTTGGGGTCATCTGATGATCTTTTCTGCGGTCCTCACCACCCTCTGTAAGGCCTTTTTGTCCAAACAGCTGCCGTACCAGACTGAGAGGCCGCTGGTGAGGATGCTCTCAATAACACCTCTGTAAAAAGTGCTGAATGCAGAAGGGGGAAGGTCAGCTCTCCTCATCCTGCAGAGGAAGTGTAGACGTTGATGTGCTTTCTTGACCAGGGAGGAGGTGTTGTTAGTCCTTGTGAGGTTATTTGTGAACATGCTTTAGTGATCGTGCGACAGTGCTTTTCACAGACTCCACAGCACTGCCATTGATGGAGAGCGGGGTGTGTGACACGTGTTTCCTTCTGGAGTTCACTGTTATTTCTTTTGTTTTGCTGACAGTGAGTTGAAGATTGTTATTTCACACCAGTTGAAGTGACTAAACTTGAGAACAAAATCCACTTCTTTTTGTTTTCTTTGGCAACTTTAGTATAAATTACTTTAATTCATTCACATTTTCAGCTTTCTGGTCAAAAACGCCCAGTGGCCTCTGCAATTATAAGTACTATGTGACGTCACACAGAAGTTTGACGTGGATACCTAAACCAATCACACTTCTGATACCTCTTATACCTTATACCCCTCCTCCGCCTTCACTCTCCTCTTTAGTCCTCTAGCCCAATTTAGGAATTCTATTTGAAATATGGTCGTAGGCGGATTTTAGGAGTTTTGTTCTAGTTTCGACAAGTTTCCCCAGTGGCACTGAAGAATGGGTTGGAGAGAATATAAGACAGTACTGGTACAAGACATTCAGCATTTGTATTTGTAATTTCATAAACTTGACCTATCTGTGTCCCCAGATCAAATATAGCTTTTACTGATAACAATTGTAATGCTGATTTATTCTTAATTATTTCTAAATGAGCTTCAAAGAAGTTGAGGTGGACTTGGGAGAGCCTGCGTTAAAAGATCAAACTATTTCTGCAGCTGCTAACTGTAAACCAGAGCGGTATTCTCGTAATCACTGGTTAGGATTTACAAGTTGCTTCATTTGGTGAGAAAAACTTGTACTAGTACGTGTCCTCTATCTGCAGGTTAAGACACTGGGAGCACAGGAGGTTCAGTTGTGATCGCAGTACCTTTTTTTTAAACAAATAAAGGTTAAAAAAGACAGTTTGCAGCTCCTATATTCTGGCTGTACGTATCTTTTCAGCTCCGTGTGCCACAGACGCTCCCCTCGTCTCATATTACCACAGACACAAACTGCTCATGTGCAGAATAGGCTCCAGCCTCGTCACCTCCACGGGCTCTAAAGGGCAGGACCAGGACTGGCTGCCCCTGACGAGGTTACACTACCGCCGTGCGTGGGTCAGCAGCTCCGGGCCCCGCGACGCGCCCATCCGGAACAATACCCCCCTCAGCACACCCGCTTCCACCCCCTCCCGTACTCCCCCCTGCTCCTCTGTGCCCCGCGGAGGTGACACAGGACAGGGCTTATCCGCTCCGTCATTCCCCTAAGAGCACCTCCGCACACATATACTCACACACACACGCATGCACAGAACCCCCCCGCCCCCCTCCGCTGCTGCAGGTCGGGCACGTGGGGGAGGGGAGGGCAGGTAAATGGGTCAATAGGCAGTGCCAGTGTGAAAGGTGCCACAGTTGTCGTCGCTGACACAGATACCGAGGGCAGAGCACATGGTTATCAGCTCTTAACACGGCGCTGCCAGGGAACAGTGCGTGACCTGAAATCAATGCAATCGTGATTTGGAATTTGCACAGGTTTATTTTGATGTGAGATCCTCCATTTGATTAATATTTGCACATTTTTCCCTATGTAAATGGAAATAATAGTATAGCTCATTACTTTAACATTTTTAATATGGCGAGACAATTGCCACATTGACATGAGCGCTTTAGCTGTAAATACTTAATTCTAATGAAAATGATTATTTAGAATTAAACTTAATTCCAACTGGAATCGTCAACTGGGCTAAAGTTGACTATGTTTCACTGCTTCTTCAGTTCTGGTCAGAATGCTAGAGGACACTGCCTTAAATCTGCCTGCAAAGGGTGGAGTTATCTACCAAGAAATTACTCTGAAACTAACACCCTTCTTGTTTACAGTTTCTGTTGTTTGCTAGGCCTATTGAAAGTGCTCTGAGTGTGGGGTCATATTAGCATAATTCGAAGTAATTCCAAAATAAGTGGGTGGTTTATTCTGCTTTTGGAGCCAGATTCATTTATTCCACGATCATGTAAAAGTTTATTCTTTTTAAAAATAATTCTGGTCGTTCGTGCTCGTTGGGTTGCTGTTTTGACACGATCCAGACGATCCGGCTCCACCAGTCGTCTCTTCGGACTTTCATCCACGTCTCTTTGGATTTGTGAGCGGGATGTGGGAGTGGGCTGAGGTGTGGCAGCCTCAGACTCAGTTTGTCTTCTTCCTCCTTCTCCGACACTCTTCCTTCTCCTCCTCAGCTCACAGACGTAAAGCGACTGCAAAAAAAGTTTGGATCGTGTTTGTGTCCGTGGCGTAATGACAAACTGAGATGACAGAAAAGCCGGTAGCAGCTGAAGTGTTTGTTTTCTTCTGGTCGACGTAAATACGTTTGTGTCGCTGTCCAATCAGAACCCTTCCAGACTCCCAGACTCCCAGACGTTGAGCGGAATTAAATAAAGATGACTTAACATGTTTTCCATGTAAACCTCAATTCAGAATTTTTTTTCCATGTAAGTTTAATTACAAACTATTAAATTCAGAACAATTAATTCGGAATTAAAAAAACATCATGTAGCTCAACAGTCACCACCCATGCCCCGGAAGTAAGGAAATCAGGAAATCAATTTCTCATTCATTTTTCTCATAGATTTCTGGAAAAAAATGATATAAAATGTCTGAAAGCTTACTCAGGCGTATGTCGTGACGTGAGAACAAGACCTCTGATTTTTTTAATTACTTAAAATTCGTTTCTGAAACCAAAAGTTATTAACGCATTTCGCTGATTCTTGCGTTTTAAATGTGTTTTATTGGACTTAAAACAATTGTCTTGGATGATATTCGTTAGTGCGTAGCTGGTTAGCCTCTGTGATGTCTTTGAACTATTCATATTTGAAATTTTCTAAAGGACTATGGGGAAAATGAATGGACAATTTTCTTCAATTTTTTTCTTCAAACACATTAAAAGGTTTATAAGAGCTGATAACTGTTCCACCAAATCTGCTTTTCAATTTCTAAAGTAAATGTGGCTTTAATAGCTTTATAGACTTTGCACAACATTGGCAGGATGTCTGTGTATATGGAAGGTTGTGGGTTCAATGCTCAGTAGTTATATTTTGCTGTTATGTGTTCCCCTGGTTCTTTGGTTCCTCCTCTGCCTAAGTGTCCTCCAGGTGTAGCTCCAGCCCGGCACCTGCAGCCTCTAATGAGACTCAGCACATAGACACATCTCTCACTGTCCACTGTCTGCTCCCATTGTTTAATCTGGGCCCTAAAATGGAATTCCTACAAGACTAAAATACAATTAAGTTCAATATAATACTTTATTCTGCATGTCCCTGTGTGTCAGATGCCCTCCTCTCGTCTTTGTGGGGTCTTATTCTGTGTAAAAGCTGCAAATAACCATGTAGTTTAGACCTTTACAAACATGCCAAATGCCCTCATGGTGTGTCAGATGCCCTCCCAGTATCTTATTGTGTGTATAAACTGCTAATCATCTAGTTCACATTATAGTATTCTCTCAAATTGTGTTGCTCATGGATGGTTTAAACACAATCTTGGCTTAAAAATATAAATTGCAAATCAGATGAAATACTGTTTTTAAAAAATATACACAAATTTGTATTTTATAGAGGTATTGGGGTGCACTATGTCTTATTTTCGACTTATCCATTACAGTCCATTAGCTTTTTTTACACTCACACACACATAATATGATTGAGATTCAGTCATTTCTATGGCCAATGCACAGTTTAGAAACATGTGGTTTGGAGCATCACGTTGGCTACGTTTAGACTGCATGCTCGATTGGATTTTTTTGTGAAATCCGATTTTTTTGTGAGTTCGTTCACATTTCCTATTAAATGCAACTTGTATGTGATCTCCAGTGTGAACTGTAAACACCCCAAAAGTGCCCCACATGAGCATTGGAGACACGATGACGTCACAGCTGCGAGCTCAGTGTTTACAGAAGTCGCCTAAACATGGACGCTGCATTGAGCACCTACTGATTTTAATGTTGTCGTCGTATCGCTCTCGCAGGAGGAAACACGTCTTCAGCCTGTTTTAGTAGCAAACATTTCGGCGTTGGGCTGTATTGGCTCACAACAGGAGCTTGTTACAGCACGATAGCCAAACTCTCGCTTGTTGATGACGTGTAGGTCGGATGAATGCGTCCCGGCCGTTCAGACTGAAGTCACGTGCCAAAAGATCGGATATGTATCGGTTTTAGGAGCACATATCCAAGTGGCCTGGGTCACATTTGGAAAAATCGGATCTGTGTCGTCCAGACTGTCATTAAAAGATCAGACACAGGTCGCATAGGGGTGAAAAAATCAAATTTTGGTCACTTCAGGCTGCAGTCTGAACGTAGCCTTTGTTATCACTTTGTTAATGCCGTCATGTGTAGCTAAATCTAAGTTTTTTTTAATCAATTAAAAGAAAAAAGACAAAAAATTGCTCACTTAAATAAAATGGAATTGGGAAAAAAAGTGACTGATCGTATAAAAATAATAATAAATGTACTGGAACCACAAATTTGCCCACAGAAACACAAGCATCATCTCCACATGTTTTCTCTTTCCTCTCCTCTTCCTCCTCCTCCTCCTCTTCCTCTCCCTCCTGTTTTGTACCGTAAAAAGCTGTGTAACATAAGAACATGTGTGAGCCGACCACACCAACCCAAGTCCAGATACAAAATCACTATGGAAGGAGGGAGAAAGAGAGAGGGGAAAAGAAAGTGGAAGCGTGAAAAAGCGAGAAGAAGAGAGAAACAGGGAGAAAATTAGATGGGGAAAGAGAAGATAAATAAAGATGGAGAAAGAGAGAGCAGAGAGACACTTTGGAGAGAGAAAGGGAATAGAGATTGACGAAGAGGGAGAGTGCAGAGACAGACCGATAGCGGGAGACGGAGTGAGGGATAGAGAGAGTGGAGAGAAAGAGGAATGGGAGAGAAAAAGAGAGGGGTGGATGCGCAGAAGGCCGTGGGGCTGTGATGGATGAAGCTGTCCCGCCCTGAGCTCATATTACAGGCTTATGCTTACATGGACATCTATATGGAGTCATGTACGAGGGGGGAGAGGAGGGAGAGAAGGGGTAAGAGAGGGTGGAGGAGGAGGTGGAGGGAGCTCTGACTCAGCACGCTCGCTCTTCACCTCCAGCAGCGACCTCACGGAGAAGAGCAGGAGGAGAGAGTCGTCACCTATACTCACGTATTAGTCCAACTGTGAAATATTCCTATTAGGTGTTAAATCCCGTGTTTAGGGTGACCAGACGTTCCTATTTACCCGGGACAGTCCCACTTTTGAGCTCTGTGTCCCCTGTCCCAGCAGATTTATACAAAACCAGTGATTTGTCCCAGTTTTATACCAGAAACTAAGAGTAAACTAAGATTAAACTCCGACTACATCATCTTTAAAACAGGACTATCACAATTTTTGACTAATCTGATCCCCGCCAACAGTAAAGAGGAGCATAAATTGTCATTTGTTTGGCCAAAATACAGAAATCCGTGTTTGCGAGTGACCATAAAGCAAAAAAAAAAAAGTCCCTCAGATTATATTATGACTGACACGAGTATGCGCAGTCTTACACGCTCTTTTCACAGTTTTATTTATACCAACCATCCCAACCCGGGTGTGTCCCAGTTTAGAATTTAGAAAATCTGGTCACTCTATCCTAGCCGGATTCATGAGCCGGTTTCATTTCGTGGAAACGTCTGACCTCACAGCATTAGGATTCGTTCGCTCGACGGTCGGCGGGTACTTTTTTGATTTAACCAATTGCTGCTATTTGGTGGTGACGTATGTAATGCGCCGGAACGCTCAGTGGTGTCCAAGAAATTGCCAACATAACAGCAAACAAAGCAGAGTGAACATGTCTGTCAACGAGCATTGTCGTTTCTGCGAGGTGAACTTGCGAATTAAAGGTACGATAAAAAATCCAAAGTCCAAAGGAGGATAGTGTCTGCAGTCTGCTGTCGCAACTCGGGTTGGTTCTGGCCAATACTCCGCTTCACTGATTGGCCGCTGCGTCAACTACAACTTCTTACAAACCTTTGAGTGTGTTCTGATTCCTGACTAGTCACTGGAGAGAAATGAAATTGAGCGGAGGCACTAGGTGGCGCCAGCCTGGCTAATTCTATCCCATGAATTTGAGCAAAATATTTCCCCAGTCCAGATATATCGTATACGCAGCTCTTGAGGTCAAAATAAGTCTGCTGTGAACTGTCTGCATGTAATTATAAAGCATTTTAGTGTCTGATAATCCGGAAGTGCATTTCTTGGCTAGTTCTTGTTAGCATTACTGTGATAGTAAAACTCCTCTCTGGTCTCTGAGAGCTGTGAAAAGCATTATAAAGTCATTGTGGTGAATGATTAGGATGCTCAGATTGCATGAAGTCAGTAAGGAAAAACTTTGGACCGTGGAATCTACAAACAATAAAAATCTGGTGCAAACAATAAAAACCAGGTAGCGTTTTAAGTTCCTGCTCTGGACCGTGCTCTGTGGACCGTGCCCTCCTGTACGAGCTCAGCGCTGTCCACGGCCCGGAGCAGCTGATCCTGTTATCTGTCACCTTGGCAACAGTCACATGGCCGAGCCGAGTGAAAAGCTCCATAATTGGACCATTGTTTTGGATTAGAAGCACTTGACATAATAGAAGAGAGGATGGGGAGAGATATGAGAGCAGGCAGCACTGTAGACAGGAGGGAACAGTTCTACTGACACTGCACTTATTGAGTTTGGGCTTTTAACATGCTGCTTCAAGGTTGTGGGTTCAAACCCCAGGTGGGCACACACAAATCTTTGAAAATAATCAGTGCTTTGTTCGTTTGTAACCATGGTTTAAAGGCTCTAGCTTGTGCCCACTGTCCTGAACTAGATTTGGGATGTTGCATCTGTAGTAGCTGGAACCTGTCTCACACCAGACTGAATGTGTCGCTCTCTGAATGAAGTTATACACAAGTCTGGGACGGCTCTCGCTGAAGCCATCAAGACGCTCAAATAAAAACTTCACAAGAATCAAGCTATTCAGAGAAAGGCACAGACAGGCACAGTGAGGTCAGTCTGACCTTTCTGTGTGGAGTTTGCATGTTCTGCCTGTTTCTCTGTGGGTTTCCTCAGGTACTCCGGTTTCCCCAACTAACCCAAAACATATGTTCTGATCTGACCCGTATCTTGGTCTAGTTCTCAGATTTTCTCCATGGAGAAAAATGTTGCTATGCTGTGGATATTATTTATTAATTTATATTTGACCCTCTTTATAAACAGTTCTGTTCTGTTTATGTATGTGTGTGTGCAGGTGACGTTCACCAAGAGGAAGTTTGGCCTGATGAAGAAGGCCTATGAGCTGAGCGTGCTCTGTGACTGTGAGATCGCCCTCATCATCTTCAACAGCTCCAACAAACTGTTCCAGTACGCCAGCACCGACATGGACAAAGTCCTGCTCAAGTACACAGAGTACAATGAGCCACACGAGAGCCGCACCAACGCCGACATCGTCGAGGTGAGTTCCTACACTACACCACTGCGTCTGAGTGGACCGCATCACCATGAGTCTGTCCTGCATAACTGCACTCACCGTCAGGGGGCTGCCTTACAAAGAACATGAGTAAAAGTGGGAGGGATATGGCAGAAGACAAGAAATTATTCATACTGATCATTCACCACATAATGTTTTCTGTGGCCCCATTTGTCTGTGCATCCGTAATAAGCTTTTCTGGTGTTCTAATTTGTACAATCATCCCCAAGACAATTTTCAAATGAAGAGCGACATTGTTTCTTTACTACAGTTGGTGCATTCACACTAAACTGAGCACTAACCCTGGACTACAGAGCTGGTTTGTGATCTACAAAAAAAAAAACTATCCATAGAAATGTACAATCCAATCCTTAAGCTCTGAACTTTGCACAGAGCTCAGAGAAATGAGAAGTGAGAATGTTTGTTGATGTTTTTATTTCATCCCTATGTACACTTTATGTAAAAATTCCACCAGCCCGAAGGTCGGAGGATCGATTCCCGTCCAGAGTGCACTGTGGTGTATGAGTGAGCGCTGGTGTTGGTCGGAGGGGCCGATGTTGCAGCTTGAGATCCCTCTTCCCGGGGTCCCTTCTGGCAAAGAACAAATGGAAACTGGCCCCTGACATGTTACACCGATGCACTGTCCTTGTAACAATAAAATCAATACATTCACATCCTCGCTTCTGTCAGTCTCCCACCTCTTTCTCTTCAAATTTGGACTCCGGCCTAAAATACTTCCAGGAACAACCACAACTTTGAAATGCAATACCAAGATTAACTCTTCACATCCCAACCGTCTCCCCTCTCTGATCTCACAGCGGCTCTGCGCAGCCTGATAACCCAACCATAAACGGCCTCCTAAGCCCTATCTTTACATTATAGCCCTCTCCACCGCTGCTCCTGCCGCTCGCCGGATGGTCGTCTCCAATGGCAACGGGCGCCGCGATGTCGTCTTTTTAGGAAATCATACAAAGTCAACAAGCTCTCGTGGTCTTCGGGCTTTAAAAGAGCGGAAAGACGAAGAGAGGCCCACTTGTTCAGCCATCAGAGCAATGAAAACAAATTAGCCTGATTAGCAATTCAGTGCTAGCCAAGAAGCATGGAAATATTATACAAATGTTTATTGCGCGGTTTTCCAATTACGTCATTAGATTCTGTTAGCGGATACGTTTGCAGCGAATGGGTTGGGTAAATATAGTGAGATGTTGGAGCAAGACATTTTCATAGATTTCGCATTTGTTGATTTTTCTTTTCGGTAATTATCACCAAAATGTAACATAGATAAAAGAATACTGGCTAATCTTCCCGGGATTTGAAGGAGCTGTATGGAAGATTTTGATGTTAAATTCCACCCATTCTAATGCTGATTTATTCTGAACTACAAAAACACTGGACACGATGGCCAAGTTATTATAATCTAATTTGATGCTTTGGTTCTCAAGACGATTATCGGATCAGAAAGCAGCACAAATCTCTTGTGAGTCTCTTATTTGGGTTGCATCATGGCCTGTCCATGTACTGAGAATGAGAAATACTTGTGTGTGTCCTCTATCTGCAGGTTCAGTCCAGGTTCAGTTGTGATTGTAGTATCGTATTTAAAACTGTGAGAGCGCAGGCTACATACAGTACACAACATACATATACATATTTATTGCTTATTTTATTGAAAAACATGCATTCTTAAGCTGGAACATACACTGTGAGATTTTTTGGCCTTTTTTAAGCCGTTTTTTCACTCATGCAACTGTTTTTGGGATCGGTTTTGGCTTACTCAAAAACCTACGACATCGTATACGACTCAAGGAATATGTTTTATATAACCACGCATAACGTTGTAACCGTAAAAGATAGAAACAGACTTTTTTCCCCCTCTGAAAGCAGAGACTTAACTCTTCCCTACATATCTGCGGCATTAACCTACATCCAGTGGGAACTTTGTTTTCTGCCGAACACATGCGCTTCAGCTATTTTGATTGGCCAAAACTTTGCCAAAGAGTGAAGTGAGTCAAGATGGTCGACTCCTCTTGTATGTTTATAACGACTGAACAATCTCTAAGTGCAATTTTCTCAAATAAATGGCAAATTACGCATCTTGGTGTGTGTAATCATGCATCCTTTGCTATTTTTATTTGAAAAGTTTATTTCACTCAAAATGGACAAATACAAATGTAATAAACTTCATGGAAATGCAGGAAGTGCTGTGGCTCTGACCCTGGACCTGACAGGAGCTGTTTCCATGACTGGACCAGGAAAGTCATGGGGGCGATTGCGCTTTTTTTGTTGTTTTTAGGACAATAAGGATATTTTTAGTTTACTTACAGACTTGATATTTTGCATTTTTGTAGCATAGACCTGGTCCTATAGCTCCTATAGCCACATGACACAACTACAGCAGCATATTCTGAAATAACAGGCTGTACTGAACAAAACGCTGTATGACACTTAATTATAGGGTTTTAAAAGCAAAATTAAGAAAAAAATCCAGGCGAGGAGAAATGTACTAAAATTGCCCTTAGATCTTCAGGGGTTAATCGTGTGTCGTGCTTTTATACTGCTCTACAAAGACAGAACGGCGTAACATCAGGTTTGGTTAAAAATTAGTTAATGTCATGTTGGGGGTATTTCAGACCTCCTTTATCATGTGAATAAATATCGTGATCGTTTTAATGAGGAAATAAAAGGCTATGACAACCGTAACATCCAAAACCCTGAGAGAAACCACAGCTTTGAACCTCTGAAGTCATTTTTCTCAGTTTCACACTCTGGCGAGTTAAGGTCCGGCCTTTGTAGAGCGGTAAAACATGGGGTAACGAAAACCGATTAATACCTCACGACCAGCTCCCGATCGGCATTCGTGGGTCGCAAAAATATCAAACCTGCTTGAAATCCGGTCGCCTCTCGTGAGGGTTTCGCACTCTTGAAGTCGTTCGTACAGTGTGGGAACATGAATCGTGAGCTGTGAACTTTTAAACCCTGAGATTTGGTCGTGCAGTTTGACATTACTGTGAGTGGGGTCGCCTTTTCTCCACAGATCTGACCTGTTCTGAACTCCGCCCTGGCAACCGACAGAACGTGGAACAGTGAAAATAAGGCTAAAAACTGAAAAATGGACCAGTCATTCTCTGGGTCTTTCTTGTCGCGGGGACTTTTTCCTGGATTATATTAAGATAAGAATATACGATTTGAGCTGTAAAAGGTTGAATAAATAACTTCTATGACTTATCATAGATACAAACTCACTACTAAAGTGTTTTATTCTCGTAGTTTTGAACCATTTTAGAACATGTTTTGGGATAATTCTACTTTAGGGTTATTGTATTGCATAAGTGAGTTTCAGTATTATTGTTTATCGTCTGTAATTTCATCAGCGTTGGATCATACTTCAAATGTCGTTATCGTACTTCAGATTTTGTTCGTAGGAGCCGTTTCGCAGAGATGTGAGTGTGAGAGAGTCAAGAGTAAAGAGACGGTTTGGGGGCAGCTGGAGCAGGTGATGTTTTGGTGGTGGATATTTGCTGGAGACTTAGCGAAATGACACAGTGTACGAAGCATCAGCTGTGGATCATTATGAGTCTGTGCATCACCGGGGTGGAGGGAGGAGAAAGAGGAGGAGGGGAGGAGGAATAGAGAGAGGAGAGGCGGGAGAAAGGAGGGAGGGAGGTGAAGAGGAGGAGATGGAGGAGAAAGAGGAGAGGAGGAGGAGAGAGGAGAGGAGGGAGAAAGGAGGGAGGGAGGGAGGAGAGAGAGGAGAAAAAGGAGAGGAGGAGGAGAGAGAGGAGGGAGTGGAGAAAGAGGAGAGGAGGAGGAGGAGAAAGAGGAGAGGAGAAGAAAAGAGAGGGGGAGGAGAAAGGGGAGGGAGAGGAGGAGAGAGAGAGAGGAGAAAGAGGAGAGGAGGACGAGAAAGAGGAGAGGAGAAGAAAAGAGAGGGGGGGAGAAAGAGGAGGGAGAGGAGGAGGAGAGAGAGGAGAAAGAAGAGAGGGGGAGGAGAGGAGAGGAGGAGAAAGAGGAGGAGGAGGAGAGGGGAGGAAAAAGAGGAGGAGGAGGAGAAAGTGGAGAAAGAGGAGAGAGGAGAAAGAGGAGAGAAAGAGGTGAGGGGGAGGAGAGAGAGGAGAGGAAAGAGGAGAAAGGAGAGAAGGAAGAGAGGGGGGAGGGGGAAAGGAAAGAGAAGAGAAGAAGGACAGAGAAAAGAGAGAGGATGGGAAGGATAGAGAAGGGCAGCGAGAGGGAGAGGAGGGGAAGAAGGTGAGGAGCAAGAGAACAGGAGGAAAGAAGGAGACAGGAGAGGGAGGAGAGATGGAGGGGGAGAAGAGGAAAGAGAGAAGGGGATAAAGAAGAGTGAGATGGGGAAGTGGGAGAGAAGGTGAGGAGGATAGAGAAAGAGGATAGGGGAGTGGAAAAGAAGAGATGAGAGGGAGAAGAGTGAAAGGTGAAAGGAGAGGGAGAGTGATCCACAAAGAGCAGAGAGGAGATGAGTGAGCGAGAGGAAAGGACGGAATGAAGGGAGGATAGAGAGGGAGACAGAAGAGAGACATAAATAGAGAAAGAGAGAGAGGGAGAGCAGAGGAAAGAAGAGAGGGAGACGAGGGAGAAATGGCACCATCAAGGGCATCACCTGCATGAAAAATACATGAACTCATTCAACACCCACCACAACCATGTCTCCTGTCCACTCTCTATTCCTCTTTCTGTCTCCATCTCTCTGCTTCTCTCTCTTTTCCTCTCTCTTTCTGTCTCCGTCTCTCTGCTTCTCTCTCTTTTCCTCTCTCTTTCTGTCTCCATCTCTCTGCTTCTCTCTCTTTTCCTCTCTCTTTCTGTCTTCTCTCTGCTTCTTTCTCTTTTCCTCTCTCTTTCTGTCTCCATCTCTCTGCTTCTCTCTCTTTTCCTCTCTCTTTCTGTCTTCTCTCTGGTTCTCTCTCTTTTCCTCTCTTTCTGTCTCCATCTCTCTGCTTCTCTCTCTTTTCCTCTCTTTCTGTCTTCTCTCTGCTTCTCTCTCTCTCTTCCTGTCTCTTTCTGTCTCCCTCTCTGTTTCTCTCGCTTTCTGTTTCCCTCTTTTCTTCTCTCACTCTTCCTCTCTCTTTCTGCCTCCCCCTCCCTTCTTCTCTCTCTCTCTCTTCTTGTCTCTTTCTCTCTTCCTCTCACTTTCTGTCTCCCTCTCTCTCTCTCTTTTCCTCTCTCTTTCTGTCTCCCTCTCTCTTCTCTGCTTCTCTCTCGCTTTGTCTCCTCTCTGCTTCTTTCACTCTCTTCTTCTCTCTTTCCATCTCCCTCTCTCTGCTTGCTTCTCTCTTTCTGTCTCCCTCTCTTTGCTTCTCTCTCTCTTCCTGTCTTCTCTCTCTCCCTTCCTTTCTTTCCGTCTCCCTCTCTCCTCTTCTCTCTCTTCCTGTCTTTCTGTTGCGCTCTCTTCTTCTTTCACTCTTGCTCTCTCCTCCTGTCTCCTTCTCTCTGTTTCTGTCTTCCTCCCTCTTTCTGTAACCCTCTGCTTCTCCCTCTCTTCCTCTTTTCTCTCTCTTCTGTCTCTCTCTCTCTGCTTCTCTCTCTTCCTGTCTTTCTTTCCCTGCTCCTTCTCCAGAATTATCAACCCAAAATAAAAACTGTAGTGCTCCTGACTCTCCGCTCTTTACGCCTGAACTCCACCTGTTTTTAATAGGATGGAAAACGAACGAAAAAATGAAGATCACCGAAAAAAACAATTTTGATTTTTATTTTTCCTCCATTTCACCCAGTCCCAGGTACAACCCAGCCCTGACCTACTCCTGACCGTTTCCCGATTACACACTATTTACTCTTCAAATCCCAGGAAATTCAGCTGCTCTGAAATTTAGGTGAATCATTCTCATTCGTTCATTTGGTCTTCTGATAATTTATGTTAAGTTTAGATTTTGTTAGGTATGAAAACAAACTCTTGGTCTGAAAAAAGAACCGAATAGCATAAATTAATTGAATATTTTTTGTAATTTACACCCCATAAAAGATTTTTTTCGCGAAATATTAATACAATCTTAAAATTTCACACACATACACATTTTTTGCACAATTTTTGGGATACATAATATGATCATTTATGTTATTAGGTTTAGGTTTAGATTTTGTTAGGTATGAAAACAAACTAATAACATAAATTAGATGAATCCTAAAAATTCACACTCAATTTTCAATTTTTGCACTTTTTTGTGTTACAATACTATTAAAATAGGTTGTAATTGTAATAGTTTTTGTTTCTAGTTTCAGCTCAATATGATTTTCAGTATTTTGACAACAATAATATATTCTAGATGAGCCAGCTGCAAATATATTTCAGCACAAAGTATCTAGTTTGGATACGTTTAGTACTTTTAGTTATAGTATAAATTAGTATCTTATTTTTAGTGCTTTTGACAGCCCTATACAAGTTAACTAAACAACAAGCTTATTGCCTATCCACTGGTAAAAATAGGGGTAAATGTACTGTTATTAGTAAAGGAGCTATTATTAAAGATCTACTATGGAACTTTTCTGATTCACTTGCTTTTCTCAATTATATTTATTCAACTACAGGTGTCTATATTGCTGATTATAAGTTAGCTAAACAACAAGGGGCGCTCCACTGGGGTAAAAAAAAAAGGCAAAAATAGCAAAGCCCGACATGGTACTAAGTTGTTATATTTGATACCATATTCTAAATCTGGCACTCCTTGTGTAATCTCGGCTTGTAGTAAATAGTTTGTGTTCGTGTCTGTTGGTTTCTCTCCGCGTCCCCCCCGAGCGTACACTGAGCGCTCGACAATGGGCCAGTACAAGCCCCGTTGTCCCGGCTCACTCGACCGTCCCCTCGGCTGATACGTTTACCCTGCGTGCTCCCGACCCTTCGCCTGATGTGTTTAAAGCTCCCACCCACTATGGTCCAGTCCCCTCGGCTCGTACGTTTATCCTAGAGTACTCCTGTCCTTCTGGCTGATATGTTCTCATCCCCTGCCCCCACGCTCCTGCCCCCGTCCCTCGGGCTGATGCGTTGTGGCTGGCTCGGGCTCAGGTTGTCAAGTGGTGAAGCAGAGCGGAAGTAACCGGCCGGTTCACTTCACAGACTCAGCCTCATTTATGAGCTTTGATCCACCAGGAGAGGCTGTGGCTTCAGACCAGCTGAGAGTTTGTCAGATTTTACCAACAAAAAGCGTCACGTCCACTTCTTCCCTGAATCTATTATGTTTAGGATTGATGTATCTACTTTTTTAGCTCTAACCAGGGCCGGGTCGCTGATGCAGCAGCCTAAGCATGAAGTGCCACACACATTTCCTCCAGCTCTTCCAGGGGGATCATTCCCAGGCCAGCTCAGAGGCATAAACCCTCCAGCATGTCCTGGGTCTGTCTTGAGGTCTCCTCCCAGTGGGACATGCCTGGGACACTTCTCCAGGGAGGTGTTCAGAAAGAATCCAGAACTGAATGTTACAGTTTGGTGGCTGTGATTTGATAGTCCCAAACTGGATGGTTGGTTCCAAACCCTCTGGCAGTTGTACAGAAAGTAGGAGGGCCCAGCAGGAAAGCACAGTCTCTCACTGTGGGCAGAGCCAGAAGAATATGGAGAGCTCAAGGCCTTTCAGCTAGGAGTTGAGTTCCAGAGCCAAGGCTGTGTGATGAGGTGAGACTGACTTTATCTGTACATTTCATTTCATGTACATTTTGGCTCCTGCTCTCTTGGCACCCGAGCCCTATGGTTCCCTGTATGTGGGTGGTGAACCCACAGGAGGCAGCAGACCTCACATACAAGCCCCAGTCTCAGACCTGACCTGTCAGCACCTGCCTTAAAGGGGACCTCCTGCACATTTGAAGCTAAAGTCCGTTGCTAGAGGTGGTCGAATTCTGTCAGAAGCCAAAAAACAGCACAGATCAGTGTTGCTTAGGCAGAGATCTCGCTGTGGCAGTGAGTCTGTCAAGGCAAAAAACTAGTGTAGTGATGGGGGCAAGATCTTAACTTCCATGTAAAATGCCAGTTTGCACAGAAGAGGCTTAATACCACTTTCTAACCCATCTTACAACATAGCCACAAGTCTAACAACACTGCACATGTGAAAAGCCCAAGACTCGATTGCTGATGTTGTTTCTAATCCCATTTATTTATGAGTGAATTATATTTTTTGAAAAACGCTAAAAAATACAGTCTCAAACCTTTTTCTTTCAACAACTTTCAGTTTCTATTGTTCTTCACCGTCAGTAGTCGATCCTCACTTGTTGCGTCTGGCGGCCGCTGGAGTCGGCAATCGAGTCTTTAAATCGACAAAAGTAATGGTAAGGCTGCTTATAAAGTTATTTTATAATGTTTCCACCACTAAGACCACTAATGAGTGAGGCAGGCAGAGCGTTTTGTTGAGTTAGAAAGTTGTATTAAGCCTCTTCTGTGCAAATTGGCGTTTTACGTGGAAGCTGAGAACTTGCCCAATTCACTACACTAGCACTGATCTGTGACAGTTTTCGACCACCTCTAGCAATGGACTTTAGCTTCAAACGTGCCGGAGTTCAAATGCCACATACAGCACGGCTCCTGGGATCACTGGGACCCTCAAACTCCCTAACCTCAGTCAAGTTACAAACCAAAAGTTCTTCTAAAATAACCAAACCTTTACTTGAGCATAAATACGAAGAGCCTGTGTTGTGTTGCCCCATTTACTGCACACTGTCCCACACAAGGAGCCTGACTGTACCTCCTCCTCCTCCCCCTGAGCAGTGACGGGGAATGTCTCTCACATGAGGACACTTACACTGGACACTTATCGCAAATACTTGAATTACATTACATTAGAGATCGCTATGCTGATGGTCATGCGCTTCTGCCGCTGCTGCCGCTGCTGCTGTGGGCCTCGTAGAAAAAGTCCCGAGTCCAGGTACTGCTCGAGTCTGGGACAATCTGGGACAGTTAGGAACAACTCTTCTTATTTCTCCAACAAAAAACAATGTATTTTAGAATCAGCACTTTACAGTTTACTACTTAGCAAAAGTTTAAATTGCCAATACGCTTACATCCATATTTATTTGAAGGAAAACTCGACATTTACCTCTACATTTGCTCCCCTAAGAACCTTCTCAGATCTTGGTCTTGGAGTTGCTTATCTTACGTTTTTGTTTACTCCTTTTTTGTTTACTCCAGCCAAATGAATCCTCTGCTGTTAGTCATTACATTAACCCAATAATATCCCCTAATCCCTCCGTCGTCCACCTAATCGCATTGACCTCATGTTTCTCGATCGACTAACAAACGCTCCTTTATATTCCCCAATCTTCAGAAGGCAACAACATATGCGTCTATCTGCACCGCTCTGAGTTATCCAATCAAACCAACATGTCGTCTAATGTATGAAATTAGCGCGGGGACATTAAACTGACACTTAATTGTAATTTTGTAAACTGCGAATCGCGAATGACCGCTGATTGAATTTGGGAATGCGATTTTTAAATACCGCAGCCTTGTGACGGTAGCTAGATTGGCTTCTCCTCTTTTCCACGTTAGAAATGAAGGCGAACCTTTCCACATCACTCACAAAGAAATGATTATTATTATAAGATTCCAAAGCACAAACGGAAACAAATTAGCATCCGTTTTATGCTAAGATGCTATCGGGTTGTTATGAATGGAGGGCGATTATCTAATAAGATATGCAGATTGCGGCCGTCTGAAAATGTCAGCGTATGAGTGCTGCATTGATTCTTACAGTGACCTTTCACTACAAAAGCTTTTTAGGGGCGTGGGAATCCCTAAGAGACAGGCAGAGGAGTCTGGGTAAATCATTTAAGTCCAAGTTTTATATAGTGTTGGTAACTGTGTCGTAGTTTGTATCTCCAAAACCCGACTGACTAGCGTAGTTGTCATAGACTGTATATAAATGGGCACAGTTAACCTGCTAGTCACTGCGGTATAAATAGGAAGTAGCCATGAGCGCGAAGGTTCCTTAGAGTGCTGGTTGCAATTAACTTCTATTAAAAAATCGTTACCACTTCCTCAAGGTTCAAGGTTCTTTATTTGTCATTCAAGCATGCGAGAAAGAAGAAGTAACACGTGACGAAATGAAATGTGTTCCTCGAGGCCCAGTGACCAAGAGAGATAAAAACGATACGAAATATTGAAACTACATCGAGAGCGTTTAGCAGTTCCGACAGACAAGTACAGATAAAACGTGTGGCAAGATAGAGAGGCCGTCAAAAGTAGCAGGAAGTCAAAAGTCTGAACTCAAACTGGACCTCAGCCGGGATCTTCTGGCTTTGACGCTCCTCAGTCTCCTCTCAGAGCGCAGAGGGACAAATAGGTGGTGCGAGGGGTCCCCCGTGATCCTGGAGGCCCGTCTCCTGCAGCGTTCCCCGTAAATATCACTGATGGGTGTAAAGTCACATCCAGTACACTCTGTAGAGCCTTCTTGTCTTGAGCTGAGCAGTGGCCAAAGCACAAAAAGAGATGAGGGCTTGGGGGGCCTAGTCCAGCAGCCTTGATTCTCCTCAAAAAGTACAGGCATTGGTGGGTCTTCTTTACAATGTTAGGCTGTCAGTGATGCACAGACCCAGGTATCTCCAGAAGGACATCACTTCAACATCTGTGCCCATGATGTAGACGGGGGGCAACTGTTCTTCCGAAATTCCACTATTAAATCCTTTGTTTTTAAAGGATTCAGGCAGAAGTTTGTTATATCTGCACCAGGTCTCCAGCAGCTGTACCTCCTGTCTGTCTGTATGCTTGTGGTTTTATGAGATTAAACCCACAACACCAGTGTCATCTGCAAATTTAATATTTTCTCTATAACTGCTGCTGTCAGATTTGTCATTTTGGTCATAAAGGTCCTATATTACACACTGCTAGCCTCAATGAGCTTCATTTGGTTCCAATAGATCGCTGTGGGTGGCGTCACACTCCCTCTGTCCACTTCTAGACTCTATGTACTGCAAATTTCTCTGATCTGACCAAGATTTTAAAACTTATATCAGGTTATTCATCTTGTTTTCAGATTTATTATCTTCTTGCCGGTTCAGGGACGGCTTCATTCTAGTCTGGAGGTCGTTTCTTTTAAGATAACTTGTCAAGTCAAATGATCTTTCAGCACGGACAGATAATTTCTCTACTTTTGTGTCATTTTATGATAGATTTAAGTGTTTGTGGGTCAAAGATGTAAAAGGATTTTCAACAGGCAAATTTTAAAATATAAAAAATATTAGTTTCTATTGAACTTTGTCAAATATTTACAGTGTCAGGTGCATAAATATGTTTAACATTTATATTAAGCATTTTTAGTGTTTTTTATGTACAGTAATTGGCTACGACATTAAAAACTGTCATGTGGTGCGACCGAGAATAACCTTAAAATTGTTTTATTTTCTAAAACATGGCTGGGATATTAATCTAAATTCTGAGTAATATGAAGTGCATAGAAACAAACTGTTGGCGTTTCTTTTGATTTTTAATGCATATTGATATTTTCTTTTGCTCCAAAATGACAGTCACCTGCTTGTGTTTAATGAACAAACTACGGCCCTGGAAAATGCATCAAATGAAGAAAAATGCCTAAAAATTCCCATTCAGCCAAGTCGACTTTGTCTGTTATTAAAACTCCAGCCATAGAATTCCTGCTGTTATTAGTCGCACCACATGATGCACGGTCGCACCACATGACATTTTAACACTTTAAGTACAAAAAACATGCAGAATAACTCATGATTTCTGAAAAAATGATTTGGTTCCATGGAGGTCAGAGGTGCTACAGAAATGTGGTGAATTATTATGAAATTTGAACCATTTTAACTCAGGAAATTGCAATTAGACAGAAAATGTAGGCGTCACGTCGCTGACCCATATAGCTCACATTTTGGCCAAGCTTTTTTACAGTGTGGCAGTTCTACAGAGGTGTTTTATGGACCAAACCAGGACTATATCATTGAATAAACCTGGATAAAGCTGGACTAAACACTTAAACGGGGCAATGACTGAAGAATTAAAGGGTTGTTTAAAGATCCTGTATTACACAAAATGAATTCCTGTGAGCTTTAGGTTATGTTATAATGCAGTGACCTCATCAAAAACATACTTGGAGTTGTGTTTTGTTTCATTTACACGTTTGAGTAACCTTTTATCATTAGTCTGTCTACATCTCCAAACCTAAAAATGCTGTTCTACCTTGTGATGTAGCCGTAATTTTCAAGGCAACAGTTTTCCTTTTGGTTCAGAAATAGGCTGAAATCATCCAAATGATTCTAATGCAGGTGTACGGACATCACAAGGTGGAACGTGTGTTTTCAGTTTGGGACAGGAACGCTAAATATGCAGGATTTGTGTGTTAAACGTGTGAATATCGCTCTTGCTTGGAAAGTGCTGTGGGGACTTGGCTGGTTTGTAGGTACACTTCAAAATTGCCAGCAACAGTGGGACCCAAATATTTATCTGATGTCCACTGGTGGTATGTTTTTATCAGTATTTGGAGGGAAAAGAGCAAAATATTGAGACAATTATAAGATTTTGGGAAAATGTTGATGTTCTTCTGACAGGCTTTGTGACTGTGATTATGATTTATATTTTAATATTAGGATTTGGTTCAAAGTTCACATTTTAAACACATCCAGACTGAGATATGAACTGACAAACGAATACAAGAACATGTTTGTACAGCTGTAAACTACAGGGTTAGTCGTTTCTATGCAGATTAAAGGCCGCCAAACACTACAGGAGAATTTGTCCGATTTTGGCTGCGATTTTTTCTCTCCGAGTTAGGGAGGCGTGACCCGACTTTTTGTCTTTGTGTGCGATTTTGAAGCTGCTGTGCTCCTCATGTGTGCGGTGTCAGACTCATATCGTAGCCACCAAACATCAGCAACGTGACGTTAACACCAAATAAAACAGAGCATCAGGGGCAGAGGAGCGACGGACACAGAGACAAACAAACTCGGAATATAGCGAAAATAAAGACTTTATTACTCACCTAATGTAAAGTGGTACATTTAAAGTGCAGCATCTCACCCACATGTCCATAGAAATTGTCCTTCGCTAATAATGACATCCAATCCACAAAACCACGCTATTAATCCAGTTTGAAGCGTTCTTTTAAAGTAAAAGGCGAAAGTTGCTCCTCGCATGTGTTTGTTTACGTCCACAGAGCGTAAAGCTGCAGATTAGTGACAGTCACTCTACTTCCTGTGGACTTTATCTCTTTTCTGGTTTAAAAATGCTCCACTTGCTCCACTTGCTCCACATTTCACAAATAATAATAACACAGTTTTGACCTGTATCTAAACTAGAAGTGCAGAGCTCTGATCTTTGAACACTTAAGACTCTCAGAGCGACTCGTTTTACTGTAGACAGGAAACAGCTGACGCCATCGCGCTCACAGCTTTGCAGCCTGTTTTACGCAGACAGATCCCGCTGCAGTCTTTGCGAATGAGATTTTTAGTCTCATAAGATTCTCCTCATGTCTGTGATGTTTGCGCTTTTTGTCGCACGTTTAAAAATCGCTAAAGACCGAAAAATCCTCTAGTGTGTAGCGGTCTTAAGACAGGAGATTTTGTTGCTGTTATTCCTACAGCCCTAAATTCCTTCATATTAATTGGCCTATGAGGTGATCCAGGCTGTGATTGGCTGACGGGGACAGACAGGGACTGACAGGTGACAGGGGGGAGGGCTCAGGTTTTGTTTGAGCGCAGATGCTGTGTAAAGTGCAGTGCATTTGAACTTGTGGACGATTTTCAGTCAACAGCAAAGTTTAATCCTAATTACAAAGTGAGGGAAGAGAGGGGGAGGAACAGGAAGCTGCAGAGGAAATGATGTAATGTAAAAAAAAACCTCCCATCAGCCCCCACAAAGCTCAATTGGAGTCTGAAGGAACCAACTTCTGAGTCACGGCATTGAATGTGAGAAACAAGCATTGTTTTAGCACAGGGATGAAGTATTGCAACTTGTGTTAAATGAAAAAAAGAATGTCCCTCCCCCCAAATATCAAAATATAAAGAAATTGCTGTAATTGAAATGAGATAACCCAATGCACAATCCTTTCATCTTTGTAGGACATGAAAAAGTACCTTTTATATAGTAATCAATACACCCACCATGTCCTTCATTCATTTTCTGAGTACAGGAAAAGTGGTTTCCAAACTTTTTAACTCCTTTATCCCTCAAAATAAGCAAACCACTGAGCTGGGGCCCCGCAGATTATTTAGAAAACTTCATTTAGTAAAACTTTTAAACTCAAGTAGCGTCTTCTTTCATTTACATTCCTGGAGTATGATCGTTAAAGTTCTTTTATGCGTATTGTTTGTTCTCTGGAGGATGACATCACTTCCTGTGTGTGATGGGAGGCGTTTGTTCTGCGCTTCGGTGCAGCCCTGATTTGAACAATGATGTGGTCCCTGCTTTTCTAATGAGAGCATGGCCCCGGGGCCCCTGACGCCCCACTCATATTGTGTACCGTGTCAGTAGAACAATGCTCCGCCTGCCTCATCACGACCTGTGCACCAGCCTGTACTTCAATGGGCCAATGGGAGGAATTATTTTTCACTGCAATTTTTTTATTCAGCTCATTGCATTGAATTATAGACTTGGATCTACGGGGTCCAGAAACATTTGGCGCCATGAACACAGTTAACTTTAATATGAGCAATATAACTAGTATCACGAGAGCGCCTACAGCACAGAGGAGACAAACTGAAAAGGTAATGTTCTAGCTCAGACTCAATCTTTTTATACGACGTAATAGATGTATAATTAGGACAAAACAAAACAAGAATCTGGATTAAAATGGCTGATTCCACATCATGCGTCTCTGCTCTGCTGCGCCGCACCATGGAACGCCTCCGATCGCATTTTGTCTGCTCAGCGTCGGCCTGCGGAGCTCCACGAAGGCTTCAATCATGCAGAATTTTGTGCCTCTCCACTTCCAAAATGAACTTATCTTCCATCCATCATAACAAACGTGACGACGACGATAGAGTAAGGCTACTTTTCACTTGATGCTTCATGTGACAGGATATGACAGTTTTCACAATAACCTTTGTTATGCGTTAGCCGCTTTCTTTCAGTTTCTGTGTCATTATGTACCAGAAACATAAAGCAAGTAACTTTTTCAAGAATGTATTTATTTTTAATGTACAGCTACACAAACACGAGCTTTTTAAGATAAGTAAATAAAACTGTTATTCACTTCATGTCATTACGCTGATGTAAAATTTTGTCCGTGCAAGTGTTTTTATTTAGTAAATCCGGCTGTAGTTCATATTCTTTTTCCTGTTTGGTGCATTCTGAACTGCGGAACTTTATCACCGGCACAGAAGAAAATAGATTTGATTTGTAATTTTGTCGGAGGACCTCGGAGTGCCGGAGTAATAGTGGATACTCGGGGTGTGGAACCGTTCTCATTTAATACAACAGCTGTGCAATTCCTACACCGTGTGTGGGGCACCGGAGCAGAGATGCATGATGTGGAATCAGCCCGGAACCCACTCACTCCCAAACTTCTGCTTTCTGCTGTTGTCCCATATGAATCCTTATAATCTAAATCAAATAATTAGTCGACTAAGACACCGACCAATGAACCTAAACGACTATTAACCACATTTGCTCATCATCTCAATCAGCGTTTTCCTACTCAGCTCCGTGGTCTTGGAATAAGTTACAAAAAGACCTTAAATTAAAAGTTGTAGTGTCTCTTGATGTTGAAGTTCAAGGAAGTTGTAAAAAGTGTGGTGAGTGAAAATTGTTCATGTTTTTCTTGAGAGAGTTGTGTTTTTTATGTTGTAATTCTTTGTCATTATGTGATTCTTTCTTGTGTTGGCTGCTGCCTTGGCCAGGTCTCTGTTGAAAAAGAGATTCTCAATCTCAATGAGACTTCCTGGTTAAATAAAGGTAAATAAACAGTGGCTCAGTTGGTAGAGCGTTTGTCCTCTGATCTGAAGGTTGGCGGTTCAAATCCCGCTCTCGACATAAAACATCACTGGTTGAGTGATCAGATCCACTGACCCACAGGTCGCTGGTGTGATTCCAGCTCCCACAGATGAACGCTGTCGTTGCGTCCTTGGGTAAGACACTTAACCCACCTCACCTGTAGTGTCTGCGTACACTGGTGTGTGAATGGGTGAGTGGTTCCTTGTTGTAAAGCGCTTTTGAGTGCCTTGAAGGTAGAAAAGCGCTATATAAAGATGTGACCATTTACATTTCCTGCTAAAGGTTTGGTGAACACAATACATAACGTTTTGGAGCTCCCCGTACATAGGTGTCTCGCCCAAGGACTGCGACAGTGATCGAACCAGCAACCCTCCACCGCTTTAACCACTGAGCCACTGAATTGCAACAGTGACTCAGTGGACAACATAATGCAGGGTTTAACACGTAATAAATTCAACTGAAATTATGGATAAAAGCATAAAGTAATATTAAAAATGTGTTCTAAAATATAATGTGCGCCTGCCGCTCGCATGTCCGTCACCGTATCACTGCTGGATATTGCTCGGTGCTAGCTCGGATAGCTCCTTTAAGCTAACCCAAATGTCACTGCTGTTGACACAAACTTATTGAGCTGGTGTTGGTTTTCAGGCCTGTCCAATAACTCACATTTTAATATCACGGAAAAGACTCCAGTGATTTAATGGAGCCATATTGAAATGATTTCTATTTCTGTAAAGAGGATCGTCTAATGTATGTATATTAAAGTTGGGTTTTGGATGGAACTTTTTGGGTAACAACAATGTGGCTTTGGCGATTTATGTTTTTATGAAATTCATATGACAGTGGAGGAGTGAGAAGACAGTTTATTTTTGGACTTTAAAATTGTCAAATCAACAGACATTTGCTATTATACTTAAGATTTAAAAACATGGACATGAGTGCATTTCACATTAATAAACATAGGCTATAAATGTGAGTCATAAGTGCAGTAATTATTGTTGCATAAAAAAACAATGAACATTAAAGCAACATGATCGTCCAATCAGATTTCAGTGACATATATGAAACAAAGGAGCTCATCTATCATTTATTGCTGCAGAAATCTGACATGTTTTTCAATCCCCCGTGGTACTTTTAACCTTTCTATTTTTCTCGTAAGCAGCCATATTTGTTTTGATACAGACGAACTATGCTTGCCCCTGATTGGTTAAGCCATCTGTCAATCACGCCCATCTGAACTCAGGGAGACTCATCAGTGGCCAGACTCATATCTTCGTAAAGTATTGAAGAAGTGTGAATTCTGGATCCCAGGTTAAGGTAGTACTAGCTGGAGTAAGTATTAGGGGTGTAACGATATCCAAGTCTGACGATACGATATTGTCACGGTGCGATATTTACGGGGATATCGTTGGAAAGCTCACGATATGATGTGGAGGCTCACGATATTACGATATTCTACATAATAACAAGACTGACATTATAAAACGCTTTGACCAGTCATTTGGTGCAACATTTATTGTTATTAGGGATGGAACGATATCCAAATCTCTCTGTACGATATTTTCACCAGATACATCTCACCGTACGGTACGATATTTATTGCAATATTTTGTGCGAATATGCAACTTTTTCCTCTAAAAATGCCTTCACAAGACTTAATGAAGATTTCAAAGTGCTTAGAACAGTTATTTCTTCATGTCGTCTGCACTGAAATGGAGCAAAGGATCATGGTCTATGTAGTTTCCTCTATTTTTTCAGCTATTTCTACATCAACTATTAATTTAAGCAAAGAGACTTGGGATTCGATGTATTATGATGGTCCACGATATTATTGAGAGACCTTTGATGTCACGATATTTCGGTTATTGTTACATCCCTAGTGAGTATTGATACTGGAGAAAATGGCATGGATCTTTATTGAAACTATAGACTGTTATATTTATTCTCTCTCTTGTTATTGCACTGCAAATTTCTCCGATCGGGCCAAGATTTTAAAACTTATATCCAGTTATTCATCTTGTTTTCAGATTTATTATCGACTAGTTCTGAGACTGCTTCATTCTAGTCTAGAGGTCGTTTATTCTAAAATAACTTGTAAAATTATCTGTCCATGCAGCAAGATAATTTCACTACTTTTCAGTCATTTTCTGATAGATTTAAGTGTTTATATCTTAAGCTTTTTAGCAGTGTGACCTTTGAGGAACCGTTGACAACAATTAAACATTAACCTTCTCTATCTCCATGAAGAAAAGTCATCAAGTTCCATGTCAGATCTGTGGAGATGTGAATGCATTATGTATATGAGGTATTTCATGAGCAATAAAAATACCTGCAATTGAATAAACTCAAGATAGACCAGTTTAAAACCACACTGTGCAGCATTTGAGCCAATGGAAACATAATACACCTTTAAGAAGCTTCTATCATCAAGCCATTTCCATAGTATCAAAAGATGAAATTGTAGTACCGTTTGTAGTATTTGTAGTACTTTTGGACCACGCGGTTTTGCTGATGGAGACCAGAGTGTAGCACGGGGCTGTTCAGTGCCTCTTTTGTAGGACAAGGACTGGTTTTCCGCTGGGCTTTAGTGAAAGAGGGTCACCGCTCCTCCTCTGTGCTCCTCTGTGTCTGCTGCCTGTGCTGGAGCTCCCGTCCCACATCAGGATAGGATTTCTCCGATAACGCTGAGTATCCCATGGCAACCGGGCTTTTGTGGAGGTCTGCAGTGTGTACAGGATTTTGGAAAGATCCATCATGTAAAAGGCAATAGTCCTGGTTTAGTCCTTGTTTAGTTCTGGTTTAGACTGGCTATAGTCCTTTTTTAGTCTTAGTTTTATCATTTCCTTTGTATATTCCAAGACCTCGTCCATCTTGTTGAAATGTATTAGTCCTGGTCTAGTTCTGGTTTAGTCTATGCTTAGTCTTGGTTTACTCTTGGTTTAGTCTGGGTTTAGTTCTTGTCTAGTTCTGGTTTAGGTCCAGGGCAGTCCTTTTCTTGGTCTAGACCCACTATAGTCCTTCTTTAGTCTTGGTTTCATCCTTGTATATTCCAAGATTAGACCTCGTCCATCTTGTTGAAATGCATTAGTCCTGGTCTAGTTCTGGTTTAGTCTATGCTTAGTCTTGGTTTAGTCCTGGTTTAGTCCTTGTTTAGTTCTGGTTTTTGCCTGGTGTAGTTGTTTTCTTGGTTTAGGCCAGCTGTAGTCCTTCTTTAGTCTTGGTTTCATCCTTGTATATTCCAAGACCTAGTCCATCTTGTTGAAATGTGTTAGTCCTGGTCTAGTTCTGGTTTAGTCTATGCTTAGTCTTGGTTTACTCTTCGTTTAGTCCGGGCTTAGTCCTTGTTAAGTTCTGGTTTAGGCCTGGTGTAGTAATTTCCTTGGTTTAAGCCTGCTATAGTCCTTCTTTAGTCTTGGTTTCATCCTTTTTTAGTCCCATCCCACTTAGTCTATGCTTAGTCTTAGTTTACTCTTCGTTTAGTCCTTGTTTAGGCTTCATCCAGGTTAATATATTAATAATTGGACTTATATAGCACCTTTCAAGACAAATAAAGTGCTTTCCAGTGCATTATTCATTCACTCCACACTCGATGGTGGTAAAGTACTATTACTATTAGCCACAGCTGCCCTGGGACAGACGGACAGAAGCAAGACGGCTAATCTGTGCCACTGGCGTCTCCAACAGCCACCAACAATCACACACATATCACATTCACACTGGGCAATGTCGGTGAAGTGTCTTGCCAAAGGACACAACTGTTTTTGCCACTGGTGTCCGACTGTAGCACCTGATTTTCCAGATCTAACCCTGATTTAGTCTTGGTGCAGCATTAGTCCTGGTTTAGCTTTGATCTGTGTTGGCAGAAATCTCTGCTTAGTCTTGGAATAATCCAGGTTTAGTTCTGGGTTAGACCCGGTGTAATTTTTAGTCTTGATTTAGTTCTGGTATGGTCTTGGTTTAGTGCTATGCTGTTTATGTCAGGTACTGGTTTAAGTTGTGGTACGCTTTATTGTCCCTGTAATTTGTCCTCTGCATTTGACCCATCTCAGGTTCTTGTTTAGACTGTGTTTGCCTTTATGTAGTCTTGGTTTAGCCCTGGATTCGTCCTCGCTCATTAGAAAAACACCTCTGTATGACTTGTGCAGTGACCAGAAGCTTTATAATAACGTGCAATAGCATCAATAGCAGCTCCCAGGTTACCACTGGGAGCTCTCCTTCCCTTTGGCTCATCTTTGACTCATTTCTGTGCTGGCGTCAGAGCGATTCAGACCCTTGAAGACGTCTTGTGAGTCTTTTGTTGGGTTTATTATAAAAGCGTAGAGCTGTACAAAGCACCAGCCCCATAGAACACTTACTCTGAGGACACAAGTACAGGCGTAATGGGGGCAGAACCAATCACAGATGAGGATATGTCAATGTCCTGTGTATGAATAGGCTATTAAAGGTTTTACAGGGTGTTAAATTGATGTTAAGGATGGAACAGTGAATCAATGACTCATTAAATTTTGGTCACAACGGAAATGAGACGACTAGCAGAAATAAGTAATTTCAATTCAATCTACAAAATCTGATGTGGCTGTTTAAGCGTCACTTTAAAGATGCATTTTTCTGATGAGGACTGCTTTGTCTCCTTGTTTAGTTCTGGTTTAGGCCCGGTGTAGTCCTTTTCTTGGTTTAGGCCCACTGTAGTCCTTCTTTAGTCTTGGTTTCATCCTTGTTTATTCCAAAACCTCGTCCGTCTTGTTGAAATGTGTTAGTCCTGGTCTAGTTTTGGTTTAGTCTATGCTTAGTCTTGGTTTACTCTTGGTTTAGTCCTAGTTTAGTCCTTGTTTAGTTCTGGTTTAGGCCTGCTATAGTCCTTCTTTAGTCTTGGTTTCATCCTTGTATATTCTAAGATTAGACCTCGTCCATCTTGTTGAAATGCATGAGTACTGGTCTAGTTCTGGTTTAGTCTATGGTTAGTCTTGGTTTAGTCCTAGTTTGGTCCATGTTTAGTTCTGGTTTATGCCTGATATAGTCCTTTTCTTGGTTTAGACCCGCTATAGTCCTTCTTTAGTCTTGGTTTCATCCTTGTATATTCCAAAACCTCGTCCATCTTGTTGAAATGTGTTCGTCCTGGTCTAGTTCTGGTTTAGTCTAGGCTTAGTCTTGGTTTACTCTTCGTTTAGTCCTTGTTTAGTTCTGGTTTATGCCTGGTGTAGTCGTTTTCTTGGTTTAGGCCTACTATAGTCCTTCTTTAGTCCTCATCCTTTTATATTCCGATGTATTTTAGCTTTGCCTGGAATGTTCAACAGTACGGCATTAAACTTAGTACCTGTTCAATTACTGGTGCAACTACTGGTGCATCTGTCTTCTAAAACTTGCATTCTTTTTAGTCTTGATTTAGTTCTGGTATGGTAAGGAAGGTCGTCTCTCCACAGATTTGACCTGTAACTTGGCCTGGTATTGTCACTTTCTTGCTTCTGTTGAGACAAAAATTACATATAGCGTATCTAGGAAAGCCCAGGAAACAGGTAAATGCATTTGACCCACTTCAGCAGAGGATTCAGGATCGTTTTATGTTTATTTGTAAAGGGTGGCAACATGTTTAGGCACATTACTACAAGAAAGTATTACCTTAAAGCCATTTTTTTGATTGTGTTTATGAGAAACATGGTACTATCCCGCCAAACCTAGTCTGAACCTCCTGATTTGACCTTGTTTTCGGACGACGGGCGACCCCCACTCCCCCTCACCCCGTCCTGCTTGGCTCTCTCTGGTTGTCTGTACCTCCAGTGCCCAGGGGCGAGGGCAGAGTGACGCCTGCTGGGGCCTCCTCGCTGTGGGCCTGGGGGTTACCTGGCGTGGTGCCCACCCGCGGTATGGGACCAGCGGGGAGGGCATCAGGGCTTCACGGTGGCCGGCGGTGTTAGATTGATGAGGGCAGGGATGTGGGGAGATGTCCTGCTGATACATTACAGTAAAAGACGAAATCAATTATGTTTCGGTGGCAAGAAGAGGTGTTAAATAAAATATAAATTCAAATCAACTTCATGTCGTGGGTTCTTAAAATTGAAAAAATGTATTACAATTGCAGCTGAACCTGGGTTTTCAGTGCTTTAACCTGCAGATTTAAGACACATGCAAGTTTTGGGCAGAGCATTCCTCATGTGAAAGCTCAGAATTCCCTCACTGAGCTGCAGAGGCCGCACTAGCACTAATCCCTGATTGTCTGCAGGGGCTGAGGTTTAGATAGTGACCTTTCAGCTCAGAGAGAGTCCTTTTTTTGTGTAATTAAAATAAATCAGCCTTACGTCGTATATGTCACGTGAAAATTCTACTTTTTCATCATTAGCGCCCATTTTTTAAAGTGGAACCAAACTGTAAATCAATTTGTTTAGCTATTTTTTATGTTTTTAATGCATTTTTTGGATCTTTTTGGTGGTTTTAGTTCAAATTACAAATATTATATATGCAGTTTTTAAGTTAAAAAACAACAAAAACAGTCAAAGCTGAGTGTGTCAAAGCTGCCTCATGTGGCTACTGCATTTTCAAGTATTATGTAACATCACACAGGACTGCCCTTGTTGCAAATAGGTGTTTCTGGTGGAGTTTGGGAGTGTAAATACCTATTAGACCAATCAAACCACATGCTCCTCTTTAGTCCTTCACACCCTGCCCCCTTTTACTCGTCCAGGTGCTGCCCGTCCAGCTCCGTAGCTCTTTTTAAAATGCATTCGTGGGCGTAGTTTAGCTGTTTAGTGCCACTTTAAACCACTTTTTCCCCCGCTGCCCTCTCCCAGACCCCCTCCTCCCCGCACACTGGCCGGCGTAGCGGCTTATCGGAACTCCTCGGCCTCATGAATATTTTACCGGAGCAGGAATGGAAGTGAGGCTGGATCAGTTACAAGTGATCCATCAGAGAGCAGAGACTGTACAAGCTTTCACTGCAGGCTCCGGCCGCTCTGTGTACAGGAACATAATACTACCATACAAACATGCGCGCTACAAGGAGCAAAATATGACTTTGTTGTGCACTTAAAGGGGCTGTGTGTCATTTTTACTGTCTTAAGAAAAGCAAAAAAAAAACAGAACTAGTTCATTTTAAACAGTTTGCAGAAGTTCAAAGTTATTCCTCATGTACCTTCTACACTCAGAGCATCTTTATTATTTACCGTGATGAGTTAAGAAGCGCTTTTCACAACTTTCAGAGATCAGACGGTAATGCAAACCAATCCAATCCACCTTTATCTGTATAGCATATTTTACCAACACAAAGTCTCCAAGTGCTGCACAGAGTAGGCACAATATAAATTAACACATTCATTAAAATAAAGCATAACAAAACTAAATAAGCAAGTCAATAAAAAACTAAAATACTAATTTAGAAAATAGAAAAATAGCAAATAAAATCAATAAAAGACAGTCAGAGGACCAGTTCTCGTGCCGTGTTAAAAGCCAGTGAGTAAAAGTGTGAGTTTAAAGAAGACTTAAAAGAATCGAGTGTCTTAATGTGAGGGGGGAGAGCGTTTAAAGGTTTGGGGCCGACCACAGAAAAGTCACCCCGACTTTTGAGTCTTGGTTTTGGGACGATAAGCCGGAGCCCTCAGACCTCAGAGTGCGTGAAGGAGTGTAGGGAACAATGAGGTCCGAGATGTACTTTGGGGCCCGTCCGTGAAGTGCTTTAAAAACAATACAATTTTAAAATCACCATAAGGCTGAATCTGGAATCTGAATCTAGAATCTGGATCTGCAGAATTATTTCAAGACTTCAAGAGCTGCTTAAACAGTGTATCTGTCCTGGGAAAAATATATGGGAAAAACTCAGGTACTGGCCCTTTAATAGGAGGGGGGTAAATGAAATGCTTTGTGAGGTATTCAGATGATGATACTTTAATATCCTTAGAAGTATTTTTATGGCGTCATACATATTAATAAGACTGCAGTACTGAACTTGTCTGTGGGTTCCCTTTCTGCGCGCCTGTTTCCACATTAAAGATGCACTATGTAACTTTTCTGGTTTGTCACATGCTTGTCTCCGCGGAGATGTTATTGCTTTGCCTGGAATGTTCGTGGTATTAAAGAGACGGTTTGTACGATTTTGAGGTAAATATGTTCCAATCAAATATAACTGTTGTAATGCGGGTATATTATTCTTAAAGATGCAATGTGTAACTTTTTTGGTGGACGGTTTGCCACTTGATGATTGCTTTGTCTAGAATGTTCCATAGTATGACTTTAAACTTAAATCTTTTATTAATTTAATAAAACTGCATGTATATATTTTTTTATTTATTTACAGATAAGTTCACTGAAAAACATGCGCTGATACTGTAAGCAGGGTAACTCCTCCACAGATCTGACCTGTACGTTGGCCTGGTTACTACGGAAATAGACGCGCGTCATGTCATACTGCGGAACACACCAGAGCAGAGCAATAACATCTCCATGGAGACAAGCTGGTGGCTTTAATTCACTTTGGGCACGATGATTTTTTTGACGTTTGCTTTTTCAATTTGTTTAGCTATGAAAAATTGCGTTTGAATAAATATATAGATTAATGCCATATTGTGGAACATTTTAGTGAAATCAGACACATTGTTTTACGTTCAGTGGCGGGATGGGTGTCGCTTTTGTCAACTCTAGCTTTGTTTTTGGAGGGGTTTTTTTTGCAGATAAAGTCACCAAAGCATCAAAAACATATTGTTCTGGCCCTACTTCAGTCATTGCATTATATATTGTGTGTGTGTGTGTGTGTGTGTGTGCGCGTAAACTAAAATATGTGTTGTATGTGTTGCGCGTCTTTGTTCTAATTGAGCACAAAACATTTCCAGCCACCTGCAAAAACCTCTTAGAGTCCACAGACCCAACACTATTCACACTTATTCTTATATCCTCCATAGCCCGTCTGATGTCATCATGTGTCTATTGTCTGGCTCACAGCTGCACAGGGGCCAGTCCACACAGCGCAGCGCAGAGCAGACAGAGGAGCCCAGGGCCCCTCCCGAGGGCTCCTCCTGGGGGCCCCTCCTGGTTCTTCCGCTGCCGAGAGCCCCAGACAAAGGCCCCATCACAGGAAGGACATGCCCCGGTCTCATATCCTCATATCTGCTCCATCACTCTCCTGTTTAACAAGATCACATAGCCGGACCCCCCCTACAGCATCACAGTAACGCATTCAGATCAGTTTTACTCACTCTTATTGACACTATCGTGAATGTTAAAGGGGCCATTTTATGCTATACGCTCTATTCACGCAGGAAGACGTTTGGAAAGATGCGGTTACAACTTCTTTGGGCTCTGTTCGCGGTAGTAAGTCTGAAAAAATCGAGGAAAAGTGACAAAAATAACCCAGTTTTTTCCATCTACATGTCGCTGTAGCGTTCCGTTATGTTCGGCGAATCAACAATTCCAACCATACCTCAGTTTTCATCATTTCCCCACTGACGCACAACTCCGAGCGCACTGGGTACATGCGATTAGAAGAGACGCCAAATTCCAGATGAATCCAAACAGCACATACGTATGAAAGTCCTATCACTATTTTTTTCTGTCTTAAAGGGACATTCCTGAATTTTCGGACATAGGGCGTCATTTCCTCGTAAGCCAGAGTGTTGGAGACGTGTGGAGACACTTTTTAAATATTCCATCCAGTCCTTGTATTTGCAGAGGTTGCTGGTGCTAGGCTAGTGCATGTCAATGGCCATAGTCGTCCTGCCACTAAAAACAGTCTTACCCACTCCACAGAGCACCTGAGGAAAAACTATTATAGCTCCAGAACTGTCGATGTGAACGTCTGTGTCGATAGAATAATGTTTGAAATAAAACTAACCTTGCATCGCATGAATTGTCGCATGTTGACTAGGGACTATTTTCTCGTATATCAGTCCACCGCTGCTAAACTTTCTATCAGGAAGTACTACTCACTACTGCTCAGACATAAATCCTTCAAATGCAAGGTTGATTTTACTTCTAAAATTAATCTATCGACACAGACAGTATTATAATCGTTTTTCCTCAGGTGCACTGTGGAGTGGGTCAGACTGTTTTTAGTGGCAGGACGACTATGGCCATTGACCTGCACTAGTCTAGCACCAGCAACCTCTGCAAATACAAGGACTGGATGGAATTTGTAAAAAACAAAACAAAAAAAAACACTCTGGCTCACGAGGAAATAAGGCCTTGTGTCCAAAATTCCAGACTGTCCCTTTAAAATGTGAAAAAAGCAAACAAAAAGTTCATATTTCTGAGCTGCCCATATACTTAGAATGAGAAAACTGTAGGTTAAGGCACAGGAAACACAGGTTCAGTTATGATTGTTGTGCTTTTTTATAACTGGCTGCTTCTTTTAACCCTCCGTATTTACAAAATGACTCCAAGTCGCCTATAACACATAAGTAGAATCTTCTAGTTTCTTCACCAAACTCCGCTGTGCCCTGTGGAAGCTCAGAGCCTGGGAATTACCCTCGTTCCCCCCGGCGACCCGCTGCCAAACCTTATCTGAGCCACGCACCAAAATAGCCTCCTGCTCAACGCCCAAACACTGCAGAGGATCATGGGAGTGCAACTTAGATCTGCAGAAGAGAGAGAAACTACTTCAGATAAAGCGGCGCAGTATCAGGGCCTGGTTTTTCCGATCGCCTCCACACTCAGGGGCCTCGGATAAGCGCGTTAGCCGGAACCAAACGGAACAATGGTGATGTCATGAGGATTAGCTTAGCATGTTAGCTTTAGCGTAACAGCGGGCGCATAAGTTAATCTAACAGCAGTGGCACGCTCGGTTAAAAAACTATTAGGAACAGAGTAGGAAATGTACAGCTTTAGCACTGAGGACTTCGTACACATAGCGGCCCTAACTTTTTACGAAGGAAGCGGCTTTCGATCACATTTTATTTACGCTATTGGGACGACCTATCTTTATTTTATTTATTTAAAACAAGAACAGTTTACAGAAAACATTAGACTCATAGAGAAAAGATGCTCTGTGACAGATTTACCTACAAGCTACTTTCCCAAGAAAACTATTTACTAACGATATCTAAGTCTCATGATACGATATCATCACAGTATGAACCTCACCGTACGATATTTATTGCGATATTGTGGGAAACCTCACGATATTCTACATAATAACAAGAATGACATAAAAAGCTTTGACCAGTCATTTGGTACATTTATAGTCATTTGCTGATGTAACGATATCCAAATCTCTCTGTACGATATTTTCACCATAAACATCACACCGTACAATAGTTATTGCAATATTTTGTATGAATCTGCTACTTTTTCCTCTAAAAATGCTTTCACAAGACTTAATCCGAAGAATGAAGATGTAAAAGTGCTTAGAACAGTTATTTCTTCATGTCGTCTGCACTGAAACGGAGTAAAGGATCATGGTCTATTTAGTTCCCTCTGTTTTTTTTTTTTTTTTAGCTATTTCTGCATCAGAACTATTCATTTAAGCAAAGAGACTTGTGATTCGATAAACTGTGATGGTCAACGATATTATAGTGAAACCTTGATGATACGGGAAACTTCCGCACAGGACTGAACTGCGAGCGGAGCAGAGCAGGTGTCCGCAAAGTGCAATCCGGTTTGTTTGCTCGCGCTCATCTCCGCGGGCGAACCTCCGGGCTCATCCCGACCCTAGAACCGCACGAAGCCTGACGTGGTCCAGGGGTCTGGCCTGGGCTGCCCCTCGCGTAGTAAATGGGCCAGAATCCAAGGAGGCCCCTTAAGATCGGGCTCTGGAGTTATTTTTCAGAAAGCCTCTTACATTGAGGTGTTCTGATGGGACATATGCACCAGACGGGCTCATGCTGTTTCATTATTTCATTTAGTCGCCTTGTTGCCTATGTCGAATTATAGTATTTTATTTATTTAATTTGTATTATATAATTGTTACATGATACCTATTATTTATTTTGTTTGCTCCTTGGTCTGTGGGAAACACTGTATATTATCAAATACACATGTTGTTGTTAATGTTCTCTACCCTGTCGCAGACCTGGTACAGCTGCTCATGTTCCATTTGGAAAAACATGATTTTTTTTTTATTTTTGATCAGCTCCGAGTCCAAACCCTGTAAACACCTCCATTAGCACCATCACGTTTCACCAAACCTGCTCTCTGTTTCTTTTGTCTTCCATTAAACCAACATCCTGGGCCTTACGCTCGCCCCTGGTCCAGTCTGAGCAGGGCGCCATGGTAACCGCCTCTCCATACTCCCTCCATCCGCTCTCCTTCCTCTATTCATCCTCCCTTTTCTCTCTCTCTCTCTCTGTCTCTATCTGCCACAATTTAGCACTCAAGCCTTTTTCTGCCTTAACACTGCTCCTCTCAGCTGTACGGAAATAAGTGAGATGTAAAGCAGAAAGAGAGGAAGGGAGAGAAAAGGGGGGAGGAGAGAGGAGCAAAGAGGAGGATGAGAGGTGAACGGGAAGGAAGAGATAGAGGAGAGGGAGGAGAGAAGAGAAAAAGAGGTAATAGGGACGGGAGAGAGTGGGGAGAGAGTGGGGAAAGTAAGGGAGGAGGAGATAAGAGAAAGAGAAGTGAAAGAGAGAGGAGAGAGTGGGGAGAGAAAGGGGGGAGGAGAGAATGAAAGGTAAGCAAGGAATGAAAGGTAAGAAAGTAGGGAGTGAAAGGAGGAGAGAGGGAGGAGAGAAAAAGAGGCTGAGAGAGGGTTAGATGAGAGTGGAAAGAAAGGGAAAAGGGGAGAGAGGAGTAGGAGAGGAGAGAAAGAGGCAAAAGGGATGAGAGAGAGGGGGAAGAGAGGAGAGGGTGAGGAGTGAAAGGAGAGAGAGAACAGAGAAAAGGGGGATGACAGGTTTAGACGAGAGTGGAATGAAAGGGGAAAAGGGAGAGAGAGGAGAAAGGGGTAGGAGAGAAGAGAAAGACAGGCAAAAGGGATGAGAGAGAGGAGAGAAAATGAGAGAGAGTGGGGAGAGAAAGGGAGGAGGAGATAAGAGAAAAAGAGGTGAAAGGGAGAGGAGATGGAAAGAGAGGAGACAGTGGGGAGAAAACGGGGAGGAGAGGAGAAAGCGGGGAATGAAAAGAGGAAGGAGGAGAGAGAGAGAAGAGAAAAGGAGGCAGAGAGAGGGTTCGATGAAAGTGGAAAGAGGGGAAAGGAGAGAGAGAGGAGAAAGGTATAGGAGAGGAGAGAGGGAGGAGAAAGGGGGAGAAAGCAGGGAGAGAATGGCAGAGGAGAGAAGAAAAAGAGAGGTACAGGGGACGGGAGAGAGCGGAGAGAAAAGAGGAAAGAGAGAGGGTTAGATGGGCGCGGAAAGAAAAATGAAGGGGGAGAGAGAGGAGAGCGGGAGGAGAAAGGGTAGAGGAAAGAAGAGAACGAGAGGCAAGAGGGATGAGAGAGAAAGGAGAGAGAGAGGAGAGAGAAAAAGGGGGAGGAGATTAGAGGAAGAGAGGTGAAAGGGAGGGGAGAGAGGAGAGAAAAGGGGGAAGAAAGAGGGTTAGATGAGATTGGAAAGAGGTGAGAAGAGAGAGGAGGGAGGGAGGAGAGAATGAAGAGTTTTTGTGAGAAAGGGAGTAAAGAAGAGGGGCGAGGACAATGAGAGTGAAGAGAAGGGAGGGAGAAGAGAAAGAGCGAAATAGAAGAGAGTAGGGCGAGAGGGATGGGGAGAGTAGAGTACGTTTGTGTTCTCCTTTCTCCTGATGCTGCTCCATTTGTGAAAGAGGAGCCGAGAAGGAGCTGGTGTAGGAGTCTTATGTAACAGGATTTTTATAAACCAGAGCCTGTGATGTGTTCATGTGAGGGGCCCAGGTCTGTGTCCGTCTGAACATCCATGAGCGGAGGATACGTACAGTGCACTTTACATGACGTTTTTTACTTCTGAATTAATTGTTCTGAATTAAATAGTTCGTAATTAAAATATTCTCCTTCGATTTTGAATGGAAATAATCATTCAGAATTGAGGTTTACACGGAAAACACATTAAATCGCCTTTATTTAATTCCGCTCAACGTCTGGGGGTTCTGATTGGACAGCGACACGAACGTATTTACGTCTTTGGGAACTTCACAACACTTCAGCTGCTACCGGCTTTTCTCTCATCTTGGTTTGTCGTTACGCCACGGACACAAACACGATCCACATGTTTTCCGCAGTCGTTCCAACGATAATGAAGCAGCAGCGGGAGAATTCTCTCCTCACGCTTCACGTCTGTGAGCTGAGGAGGAGAAGGGAAGAGTGTGGGAGAAGGCGGAAGAAGACAAACTGAGTCTGAGGCTGCCACACTTCAGCCCACTCCCACATCCCGCTCACAAATCCAAAGAGACGTGGAGGAAAGTCCGAAGAGACGACTGGGGGAGCCGGATCAGAAGGACGACCCAACGAGCACGAACGACCGGGATTATTTTTAAGAAGAGTAAACATTTGCGTGATTGAGGAATAAATTAATTCAGCTTTAAAATCAGAATAAACCACCCACTTACTTCTACTTTCTGTTTGAATCTGGGAGGGTCTGGAATCGGACCACGTGAAAAACCATGGTCCAAACTTGAAATGGTCCAACCACAGCCATGAATTTTTAGCACGTGTCTCTCAAATGCGGAAATCTCTTGAAAATTAAGGTATTCAGAACAAAATATATAACTTCTTTTACCTGGGATCAGAAATTGTTTACTGCTTCGAATGTTGATTCTGAGAAATCCAGGCTGTTTCTCAGTCCTTTATGTTGTTATGGAGTCCAGATCCACTCATCTTTGTAAAGTTTTGTCCAAGCGAGTAGTTCTGGTGGGTCAGATCATTAAAATATTCTCACATATCACCACTAGATGCACTATACTTACGGGAGGGCAGAGGGGCAGGTGAGGGGACGGGTAAAGTTTTCACGTCTTTTATCTACGGGTGAAAGAAATGACTAAACTTGTAGATTAGGGATGTAACAATAACTGAAATATCGTGATGTTGTATCGTCCATATATCGACCATCACAATATATCGAATCCCAAGTCTCTTTGCTTAAATGAATAGTTCTGATGCAGAAATAGCTAACAAAAACAGAGGGAACTACATAGACCATGATCCTTTGCTCCGTTTCAGTGCAGACGACATGAAGAAATAACTGTTCTAAGCACTTTTACATCTTCATTCTTTGGATTAAGTCTTGTGAAGGCATTTTTAGAGGAAAAAGGAGCAGATTCGCGCAAAATATTGCAATAAATATCGTAGCGGGAGATGTTTACGGTGAAAATATCGTACAGAGATTTGGATATCGTTAACAAATGACTGGTCAAAGCATTTTATAATCAGTCTAGTTACTATGTAGAATATCGTAATATCGTGAGCTTTCCCACGATATCGCAGTAAATATTGTACCGTGAAATCATACCCTGACAATATCGTATCGTGAGACTTGGATATCCTTACACTCCTATTGTAGATGGTAGATTTAAACACTTATATAAAGCACTTACATCTGTACGAGGAGCAGCAGATCCAAGGTGAAGCCCTGAGTGAGGATCTGTACTGCAGTATATGATACAGAAGAACACGTTTGTTCCGTATGATGTACACGAACATATAAGTGAAGAGGTTCTGTACTCGCTCTTTTCATAAAGTACGTCCCATTCCTGTCCTCTCATCTCCCCCATCTTTCCAATTTTCGCCCTTTTCTCCCGCTTTCTCTCTCAACCTCTTCGTTTTTGCTTGGTTCGCTTCTCATGTTGTCTGTCCTTTTCTCTTTCTCCTCCTCACACCAGCTTTTTCCTTCCTTTAACTATCCTCTCTCACGTTCTTCTCTATCCTAAGTTTCTATAAGTTTGTATTCACCGTAAATCTAAGGCACATCCGAGGACCACATGTTTGTAGTGTTTAATATGAACACACACACACACACACACACACACACACATACACAGGACATAGGGCTCGATTAGCGCAGCATTTGGAAGGACAGGAAAAAACGGCATCAGCCTTGGATCTGTGTACAACTTTCGTCCGTCTTGTAAATAGATTTCACCCTGAACTGAAAGGAAATGAATAAGATGCTTCCCTAAATAAATTCATGAATACAAAATAAATAAATATTGTTGAATCGATTTGAAAATATGACGCCGTATTACAGTCGTTACAGGATTACTCAAACATGAATAAGATAAGATAAGATAAGATATCCTTTATTTGTCCCACAATGGGGAAATTTCAGTGTCAAATTTCAGAATCAACTGAAATGCAACTTCTTTAGTAAGATAATGATGTTATAACAGGATTAAAATATATAAAAAGTTCATTTAATGTGACGTGTCCTCTTAAATGCTCGGGGTATGAGTCTGGTTAGGACTAGTTTAGGAAAAAGGTTGAGTCTGGACTTCTGCCCGAGTTTGGCTGACAGGACATCAACAACTCTTACAAAGATCAAATTTTGTAGATATTCGTTTCTGTTTTCACTTAAACTTTCTAAAAAAAATTTAAATCCTCAAAGCGCCTAAATTAGGGTGACCAGATTTTCAAAATCTAAAACTGGGACACTCCCAGGTTGGAGTGGCTGGTAATAATAAAATAGTGAATGAAGTGCGTAATTAAGGGACATTGTTCTGCACTCGGCCCATGTGAGTCAGTACAGTCACATTTTCTTTGCGTTTTGGTCATTTTTAAGCAGATTTTCTGTATTTTACCTAAACAAATGACAATTTATGCCTCTTTTTACTGTTGGCAGGTATAAAACTGGTCAAAACTCAAGACACCTGGGTAATTTCTTGTATAAAACTGGGACAAATCACTGGTTTTGGATGAATCTGCTGGGACAAAGGACACAGGGCTCTAAACTGGGACTGTCCCGGGTAAATGGGGACGTCTGGTCACCCTAGACAGATTACACTACGTATTTCACTGAAATATAGTTAACATGATTATATTCACGACTAATACTACATACAAAACAATCCCGGGTTGGGATGGTTGGTATAAATAAAAAGTAAAAATAGCATGAAACATTGTGTATTCTCATGTCAGTCATGATCTGAGGGCATTTTTTTGCTTTATGGTCATTCACAAACACAGATTTCTATATAACAAATGACAATTTATACTCCTCTTCACTGTTGGCGGGGATTAGATTAGTCAAAAATTGTGATCGTGCCGTTTTAGAGCTAATGTAGCCCTGGTTTAATCTTAGTTTAGTCCTGGTATAGATCACAGTGGTCAAAAATAGGAACATCCTGGGCATTTCTTGTATGAAACTGGGACAAATCACTGGGTTTGGGTAAATCTGGTGGGACAAAGGACACAGAGCTCAAAACTGGGACTGTCCCGGGTAAATAGGGACGCCTGGTCACCCTAGCCTAAAAGTTCACTTTGTAAGACTTTAGCTTCGCCCTCTGAGTCCGCACTAGCTCAGCTCTAGCAGCTCTCGCTCTGATTGGTCCAAACGCTCCATGCCGTGCACATTACAGACGTCACACGGGTGGGAGGACTTCGCCCGTATTGAGGAAATAAATGCAGAAGAGATTTTTTGGGCTGGGTTGATTATTTGTGGGCCCGTGCGCCAACGAGCACAGGCCACAGAAAACAATATGACGCCATGTTAGGTTCACCTTCCAGATTTTACTAAAGTTCTATGGGTGGAATTTTTACTTTCCAAATTACAGACATGGATCATTCTTATGGGATTAAGATCTCAGGCATCCTCCACAATTAGTACAAATCGCCAAAGGTCCACAAGTAAAACTAATCCCGTACAAATAGGGGATTAGAATTAAAAACAAAAGTGATAGCGTTTGCCGATAATCATCAAAGTTAACCATTTTACTTATGTTCTTAGATTTTACTCAGTTTTTTCTGTTTTCTAATCTCTATTAACAGTTTAAATCACATGTGTCGAACATGCGGCCCGGGGGCCAGATCCGGCCCTCCAAGACCCTTAATCTGGCCCACGGCTGATTTTTCTATTAAAATACTTAAAATTTTCAGACTTTTCTGTTAATTTTCTGCACCGTTTAGCATAGCAGCGTCTCCGGCGTTTCTGTACGTTGCGACTCCCACCAGAGCAGCACAAATGAAGACTTTCCTCTTTCCAAACGCTCTTGAAGGACGACCGTTTTGACTGTCGACCGTGACCCTCATCAGCAAAATGTCAAAAAATGAGAAAAGCAGATGCTGAGTTCAGGATTTCCCAAGAAAAATAGTCTAATTCTTATTTGTTGACAGAGGTGAATGGGAAATCTGTGCTCAGTGTGTTTGGAACAAGTGGCGTTGCTCGAGGAATATAATCTTAAACACCACTACGAGACACGGAGAAAAATACAATAACTTGAAGAGAGAACTGAGTTTTCTGATCCGGCCCTTTTGGGATCAAAGTAGGCTGCATACGGCCCCCGGACCAAAATGAGTTTGACACCCCTGCTTTAAATACTGAATATTCACAGATGTATTTAGAAGTATTTTCAAGAGTCAGTGCCATCAAACAAATCTCTACTATCGCAATTAAGCAAAACCTAGTTAGTGCAGTTAGGAAAAATGTGTTATGGTTCCAGATCCGGTAATGCCATCTCCTCGCTAACCCTCGATCGCTAACCCTGTGAGTCAGACTGACTGAATACGCATGACGCACATCCAGTCTTTTCATTGTAGATCTTTTCACTGCCACATTTTTTTGAAAAGATAATGATTATTACTGGATATCAAATCAGAAGGACGAGTGGGACTGTAACCAAGGTTTAAAACAACTACTACTACCAAAACTACTACTACAATTACTCCCACTACTACTAAGCTGCTACTACTACTATTCCTACTCCTACTACTTTGCGTACACTGTTGTTCCTATAGCACTGGTCTCCTCCCACACAGTATATCTTCCGGTGGTTTCTCCAGACTGTTGATGGAACAGGAAATGGCACTTCCTTTACTCTCTGCTGAGCTTTATGATGCTGCAATACACTTTAAAACCATGCTTTTTTTGTCAGTTTGGAAAAAGAAAGAAAAAAAAAAGTAAACAGATCCCATTTGAGTATTTAAAGGGACCGTGTTACGCCATTTTCTGATCTATGTTATAATGTTTCCTCATCGCAAACACACCTGGAGTTGTGTTTTGTTTCCCTCACACACGTTTAACACACCAATCCTGCATATTTGGTCTGAGTTCATCTCTCAGACAGGAAACGCTCCACCTTGTGATGTCATGTGGTGATACAGGAAGTGCTCCCACTGTGTGTTTAAGATCCATACACCTTCACCAGATGATTTGGACGGTTTCAGACCTGGAATTGCCAAACTCGACTGAAGAAAAGGTAAAAGGAGCTGTTAACCTGAAAACTACCACTGGATGACATCACAAGGTGGAACAGAGCATTTGGAGCTATTTTTAATTCGATTTAATTGAGTTTAGCTCAGTTTTATTTTTTTCACAATTTTAAACTATAATCCCTTGTGCACTCTCCTTGCCCCTCGTGCACTCTCCCGGCCCCTCGTGCACTCTCCCGGCCCCTCGTGCACGTCTGCGGCCCGCCTAAGCACAGGCCTCCTCTGGCTCTGCGTAAACAGGAAATAACAGTGTGTTTTTAGATTCGGGAGAATGTGCGGTGGTGAGGCCAGGGCCGGTCATTTAGGCCCAGACACTCCAGATCTCTGTGCATAAAGACCGTGGTATGTACGTGCCACATTCTGGTCCAGGGGCGTCCCTCTCACCATGTGGTTGCGCAGTGAATGTTTGTGGTGAAAGCAGGATGGAGTGGGCAGTCGAGGAAGCATGGTTATTTCTACACAGCTAAAAATGATTTCAAGAGGAAGAATCTGGAAGCTAAAAACAGGTTCAGTGATTTGCAGGTGGTAGCACGGTGGCTCCGGGGCTGCGAGAAGGTCCCAGGTTCGACCCCCAGTGTCGATCGAATGCTTCTGCGCAGTTATAATGATTAAAATGAGACACTGCAGGTGAACAGGAGCAATTCTTGAGAAACTTCCGTCGTTTACTGTGGCCAAAACCTCCTTGTCAAAGCCTGATCTCGAGAAGAAGCTAAGCAGGGTTAGGTTGTATTTGGAGACCACTGAGAAAACCAAGTGCCACAGTGGAGCTGCAGTGGCAAAAACGGATTGTGTCCTTAGGCAAGACACTTTACCCACATTGCCAAGTATGAATGTGGAGAGAGAGACTGATTGGCGTATAGAGTGAATAAATCATGCACAAAATTGTAAAACAACTTTGAGTATCTGGGAAAGCACAATATTAGACTAAAGCTTTACTTACATAAATGTAGGAAGAATGTATGTATGTTGTTCCATCCTATATAAAACAATGGACAGTTTGGTTTAAATTAGGTTTAAATTAGGTTTAAAATTCCTAGATAAACACATATTTTGCTCATACAATATCTGTGGTGCCGGCGATTGTAGCACACACTCTTATGGATATATAGTGAGTATTTAAGTCTGTAGTATTTGAATAGTGACTAGTATTTGCAGTCTGTAGTATTTGAATAGTGACTACTATTTGCAGTCTGTAGTATTTGAGTACTGAGCAGTATTTGAGTCTGTAGTATTTGAATAGTGAGTAGTATTTGCAGTCTGTAGTATTTGAATAGTGAGTAGTACACACAGTCTGTAGTATTTGAGTAGTGAGTAGTATTTGCAGTCTGTAGTATTTGCGTAGTGAGTAGTATTTGCAGTATGTAGTATTTGCCTAGTGAGTAGTATTTGCAGTATGTAGTATTTGCGTAGTGAGTAGTATTTGCAGTATGTAGTATTTGCGTAGTGAGTAGTATTTGCAGTATGTAGTATTTGAATAGTGAGTAGTATTTGCAGTCTGTAGTATTTGAATAGTGAGTAGTATTTAAGTCTGTAGTATTTGAATAGTGAGTAGTACACACAGTCTGTAGTATTTGAATAGTGAGTAGTATTTGCAGTCTGTAGTATTTGAATAGTGAGTAGTACACACAGTCTGTAGTATTTGAATAGTGAGTAGTATTTGCAGTATGTAGTATTTGCGTAGTGAGCAGTATTTGCAGTCTGTAGTATTTTCGTACTGTAGGTGTGAAGACCATGAATCCTCCACAGTCACACGTGAGCAGGAGGAAGAGTGAGGTTGTGGTTTGCGTCTCGGGTTAGCCACACGAGCGTCTGCGCCGAAAAAACAAATAGATTTGAAATTACAAAAAAAAAAAAAAAAATGTGTATAAGAAAGTTTTTTTTTTTCCAGCAACAAACTCTCACGTGTGGTTTCTGATATATTCGTGTGAAATTTGTGATTTACTCGTTTGGCTGCTAAGTTCGAGTTTGATGAAGGTTTATGGAGTTTTGCTGTATTTCCCCCTTCCCCATGTGCCTAATGGTTTAGTCCTGAAGTGTTCGTGGAGTTAAGGATCTGAAACAAAACGTGACACGAGAAACTACGGCTTAAAAGTATTCAAAGTATTCAAAGTATTCAAAGTATTAAAAGGCTCATGTTTCGCTATTTTCTGATCTGTTATAATGTTGAATCCGTGTGTCATTTGTTCATTAGATTTTCAATTTAAAAACAAAAATAAGAAAACGAAAAATCAACTATTTTCTTCATTGTTTGTCTCCAAAACCAAAATGAAAAAACAGATAAAGATTTGTTTTTTTTTGTTTTTCTATTTTGTGTTTAAATTAATAATGGAAAAAAAAAACGGATAACGGCCGTTTCTCGAACCAAACTCCTGGTCCTAATACCCAATATCCTAAACCAGGACTGAACCAGGACTGAACCAGGTCTAAACCAGGTCTAAATCAGGTCCAAACCAGGACTGAACCAGGTCTAAACCAGGACTGAACCAGGACTGAACCAGGTCTAAACCAGGTCTAAATCAGGTCCAAACCAGGACTGAACCAGGACTGAACCAGGACTGAACCAGGACTGAACCAGGTCTAAACCAGGTCTAAACCAGGACTGAACCAGGACTGAACCAGGTCTAAACCAGGACTGAACCAGGACTGAACCAGGTCTAAACCAGGACTGAACCAGGTCTAAACCAGGTCTAAACCAGGACTGAACCAGGAGTGAACCAGGCCTAAACCAGGTCTAAATCAGGTCTAAACCAGGACCAAACCAGGACTGAACCAGGTCTAAACCTCGTCTAAATCAGGACTAAACCAGGACTAAACCAGGACTGAACCAGGTCTAAACCTCGTCTAAATCAGGACTAAACCAGGACTAAACCAGGACTGAACCAGGTCTAAACCTCGTCTAAATCAGGACTAAACCAGGACTGAACCAGGACTGAACCAGGTCTAAACCAGGTCTAAACCAGGACCAACCCAGGACTGAACCAGGTCTAAACCAGGACTGAACCAGGTCTAAACCAGGACTGAACCAGGTCTAAACCGGGACTGAACCAGGTCTAAACCAGGACTGAACCAGGTCTAAACCAGGTCTAAACCAGGACTAAACCAGGACTGAACCAGGTCTAAACCAGGTCTAAACCAGGTCTAAACCAGGACTGAACCAGGTCTAAACCAGGTCTAAACCAGGACTAAACCAGGACTGAACCAGGTCTAAACCAGAAATGAAGCAGGTCTAAACCAGGTCTAATCCAGGACTAAACCAGAACTGAACCAGGTCTAAACCGCGAAAGTGAGGACTAGGGTGGGTGGAGACCTGACCCAGTCCTGGTTTAGTTCTGGTTCATTCCTGGTTCAGTCCTGGTTTAGTTCTGGTTCATTCCTGGTTTAGACCTGGTTCAGTCCTGGTTTAGACCTGGTTCTGTCCTCAGTCCTGGTTCAGTCCTGTGGAGACAGCAGATGACACCGCAGGGCCACGTTGCATGTCAGATCTGTGGAGAGGCGAGCCCACTTACAGTCAGAATGCAAGTTTCTACACCAATAACAATCCATGTTATTGAGCGAATGCAAGATGGACATGTTTTTAATGCCACACCGGGACATTCTAGACGAAGCAACAACATCTCCATGGAGACAAGCAGAAAAGTTACACAGTGCACCTTTAAAAACGCACTTAAAGAATACGAAGTAAAAGTTTTTCGTGCAGATTTTGAGGTGTTATAAGGCTGCGAATTTAGTGATTTGTGCTGAATTTTGGTGTTTTAGCTGTTTTTATTTGTATGTTTCTCTTTGCTCACGCTACAAATGTGAAAAATAAACCTCTCGACTTTTTCCGACTATTATGAAAAAAAAAAACTTCTACTTTTCAGTCCAAATCAAAAACGTAGTGGACTAGAAAATACATATATCTTCTGTCAAATGTACTGAAGTAAAACTACGTGAGACGCCTTAAACCAGTCAAACCTACTGAAATCGATATCCGCGCTCCACCTCCACCCTCACAAACATTATTTTACAGTGAACGGGAGGAAGTAGCAGCTGCGTTAGCCTCTCCTCCGCCCGCCCCTCGCGTCCGTTCGCCTGACGGGTGAGAGACAGCCCCGCGTTGGGTCTCATTAAAGCCACTGCTCTCTGGCTCCTGACCCGTCGGTACTCGGCGGGGTCGTGACCTCCGGGCGCGCCGCAGACTCCGGGTCAGACCTGCGCGGGGCGGGACAGGTACATAAATCAAACAGACGGGTGCGGAGCCGGAGAGCTGTCACGATTTACACGAGGCTTGTTAGAGTACAGTAATGAGGAGCACATCCGCCGAACCCCAGACCAGGGGAGAGCGGGAGCCTCGGTTTAGTCTCTGTTGACTTTCACTCGTAAATGAAAGCATGTTTTTTTGTTTTATTATACTGAAATATGACGTATATTATTCACTATAACACAGTCAATATAGTTATAGTTAAAGGTGCATTGTGAGCAAATGCTTTTCTTCATGGAGATGTGGTTGTTTTGTCTAGAATGTTATATTACAGCAAAAAACAGCACCGTTTTTATACAGTCAATTTAAAAATAATTTGAGCATGAATAAGCTGTTGAGGGGCTTTATAATCCCCAGAGCAAACACCAACTTTCTCAAATCCAGTTGCATTTACAGCGCTACGAAGGAGTGGATTGTGTTACCTCCTTCTTTGATAAAAAGTGAACAGAAGACGGTTTTTTAAATTAAAACATTTTTTAGGAATAAATTATCTACAAATGAATTGATGTTTTAACTTTTTATGATCGAAATACAATGAAATGAGATTAAACGTTTTGAATTTTAGGGTAATGAAATGATGTATACTTGAAGTACTGTTTTAATTATTTGTAACTGTAACTTGTTGTGGCTGTAATTTAAAATGTATTTTTGCACTGAGAACGAGGAATATGTTGAAAGCTCTGTGTAAAATGTCTGTTATTTGTCATAAATGTAATTGTTGTTTTAATGTATGTTGTATAAAAGGGACCCCGGGAAGAGTAACTGGCTTCTAAGCACAGCTAATGGGGATCCTGTTAATAAACAATACACAGGGTCCCGGGATGGAGACCAAACCAGGCCAAGTTACTTTTTTTTTCAGGGTTTGGGTGCGACTTATACTCAGGTGCGACTTATATATTACATTTTTACTCATTCTGTTCCACCTTGGGATGTGGTAATACACAATGCGAAAAACTAAATCTAGTCAAGCTAAAGTGACTTGTATTAAGAAAGTTTTACTATGATTTGAGTAAATTTCACTTGACAAGTAAAATGATCTGCCAGTGGAACGAGACTTTTGTACTTAAAATATGAAAATACATCTTGCTGCTCTTAAAAAAAGAAAAACTTTTTGGACTTAAAATAAGAAACTAAATCACTTGTTGCACACCTTCACTAGAATCATATGGATCATTTCAGCCCTGGAAATGCCAGTATCTTCAGCACAAAAGGTAAACAAATGGTAGTTGTTAACTTGAAAACTGCCCCTTCATGACATCACAAGGTGGAACAGAGCGTTTTGAGCTTTGGAGACGTAGACAGAATGAGACAAAACACAACTCCGACTCCGTTTTGGATGTGGTACCGACATTCCAACGTGGTTTAACGCTCACAAAAGTCAATTTTACGTATTTTAGGACCTTTAAACCACAGGATGCTCATTTTTTTTAACAATTTTTCTTTCTCAGTTTTTCGATTTTTGAAATTAACAAAATTTCCAAACAGCTCTTCAAACCGCTCCGCTCATGTGAAGGCTAAATAAGCAGACTGATAATTGGAGCGCGCTGAGAATACGTTTTATTCTCGTTGCTATGAATGGTGCTCGGGGCTGAAAGGATTCTGCCCAGTGACGTCCTTACACTGTTTTTCTGTCCGTGAATGAGCCGGGAGAAAGGGAAGACTCTGACTTGAGAGAAAGAAGAGAAAGAGAGGGTCGATTTTCAAGGAAAGAGAGAAGAAGGAAGAGATGATGGAGTTTCTTTCTGTTTTCTATACTGTTTTTTATGTGCGTGAATGAGCCGGGAGAAAGGGAAGACTCTGACTTGAGAGAAAGAAGAGAAAGAGAGGGTCGATTTTCAAGGAAAGAGAGAAGAAGGAAGAGATGATGGAGTTTCTTTCTGTTTTCTATACTGTTTTTTATGTGCGTGAATGAGCCGGGAGAAAGGGAAGACGCAAATGAAAGAGGGAGAGCTTTGAGGGACAGAAGGAAAAGAGGAAAGAGAGAGGGAATAGGAAAACAGAAAGATAAGATGTGGGAGTAGAGAGAGAGAAAAGGAGAGGATAGAGACGAACAGGGACCGAGAGTGAAAAAGAAACGGAAGCAAAGGAGCTAAAGGGAGAGAAAAATACAGGACGGAGAGCTGAAATAGAGGAAAAAAACGGAAAACGAGAGCAGGTAAATGGAGGGAGATGAAAAGTGAACTGGATGAATAATAGAAAGAGAGGAAGAGAGGCAGAAAAAAGAGAAAAAGAGCGCGGAAACAACAGGAGGAGGAGGAGGAAGGCTTCTGCGAACACTTAAGAGGGAAGGATATGAAGTGACACTCCAAAGTCTCTCCATTTAAAGCAGCCTTCATAACCACATTGTGTAAAAGTACTTTCCGTGTACTCGTTAAATACACAGAAACTATTCAGTACATGTTCAAAAAATATGGTGTTTTTATTATTTTTTATTTTATTTTAATGGAGGTTTTTACCCGATTTATTTCTCGATGATAAAATGCTCCAACTGTGTCCAGCTTATAAAGAACTAATGACTTTATTGGGCATTAACCGCAGGTCAATTCCACTTTCTAAATGCTAATGCTAATGAAAAGCTAATTCGCATTCTATTTATTAATTTGGGCGATCTTCACATGTCCACATTTGACCCATCCTTTCTATATTTCCACTATATTTGACCCATCCTGTCTGCTATTTGAATATTATTTTAATATTTGTCAACCCCACCTGTTCATCACTTGACCCATCCTGCCGACTCAACATGTCCACTACATTTGACCCATCCTGTCCATTTCACATGATCGCATTTGACCCATCCCGTCCTTTCCATATTTCCTCTATATTTGACCCATCCTGTCCACGATTTGAAATTTGTCCTGTCCACTCCACATGTCCACTATATTTGACCCGTTGTCCCATCCACATGTCCACTGCATTTGACCCATCCGGTCCACTATTTGAAACTTGTCCTGTCAACTCCACCTGTACACCATTTGACCTGTCCACTCAACGTGTCCACTGAATTTGACCCATCCTGTTCACTCAGCATGACCATTATATTTGACCTGTTCTGTCCATATTTACCCTATATTTGACCCATCCTGTCCACTGTTTGAATATTATACTGTCAGCTCCACTTCTCCATCGTTTGACCCATCTTGTCGACTCAACATGTCCACTATATTTGACCCATCCTGTTGACATTTCCACTATTTGACCGGTTCTGTCCGCACCACATGTCCACTATATTTGACCCATCCTTTCCACACGTCCACTACATTTGACCCGTCCTGTCCACATGTCCACTACATTTGACCCGTCCTTTCCACACGTCCACTACATTTGACCCGTCCTTTCCACATGTCCACTACATTTAACCCATCCTTTCCACACATCCACTATATTTGACCCATCCTGTCCACACATCCACTACATTTGACCCATCCTTTCCACACATCCACTATATTTGACCCATCCTGTCCACATGTCCACTACATTTGACCCATCCTTTCCACATCTCCACTATATTTGACATGTCCTTTCCACATGTCCACTACATTTGACCCAGCCACTCCACGTGTTTACTACATTTGACCCGTCCTGTCCACTCTCCTTTCAGAAATTGCGAAACAAAGGCCATAATGAGTGCGCTAGCCCCGAGGCCGAGGACACTTTCGCCGAGGACCACTTCGACTCTGACTTACTGTACAAGCGCTGCGCTGTAAGTATCTCCCCGGCAACAGAAATGTTTCATGTTGTGTCTTTATGTGGCTGTTCTATGCAGGCGCTAAACAAGAAGGAACAAAGAGGGTGCGATAGCCCGGACCCCGACGCGTCCTATGTGCTCACGCCACACACCGAAGAAAAGTATAAAAAAATAAATGAGGAGTTTGATAATATGATGCGAAATCACAAACTCGTAAGTACTTTCCCGGGCGGTTTGTGCTTGGCTTTGTGGCCTCCTCTTTGGTTGCCTCCCCACGCTGCTCCTCTGATCCTCACTGTCTCCTCTGCTCTGGGTAACACCGGGGCAGAGTCAGCGGCACCATGATGAGATCACATAAGCACCACAAAGTTTTCTGGAGAAGGATAATAATACAATAATAATAAAAGTCTTAGACACCAGGATATAGCACAAAGTAATACTGTGACGCTCTGACATTTAGCTTTTCTATTGCAGGGTATTTTTTTCTGTACATTTCTATAGTTGGTTGTTTGAAAATAATCTGAAAAAAGCACTTTATTCAGTAGAGTCAATAGCTGATGGTGACAGCTACCAGGGTTTCAACAAAATGCTGTTACATCATAGAGAAATATGTATGACATGTTCATGTTTAGGTTTTATTATTTTGTCAAATATAATAAGTAACGATAGCAAACCTAAAACTGACAATAATACAACAATAATATGATAATATGAAGACATGTATTTTTTTCCATTATTATTCTTATTATTCTTACTCTTATTCTTATTCTTATTCTTATTCTTATTCTTATTGTTTCTTTTATTTTTTATTTTAGTAATTAATTTTTTTAGCAATAGCTAACCTAAGACTGAGAATAATATGAAGACATGTAATGTATTTTTCATTATTATTATTATTATTATTATTATTATTATTATTATTATTATCATTATTATTATTATTATTATTATTATTATTATTTAACGATAGCTAACCAGCTAACCAGAGAATTGGGCAGCAAACTGCCCCCGTGACCCAGCTGGCTTGAGCAGGAGAAGATGGATGGATAGCTAACCAAAACAGAGAATATGAAGACATTTCATTAATTTTTTCATTATTGTTATTAGTATTGGTTTTTGTTTATTTTATTTTATTTATTTATTTTTTTTATTTATTTTTTTACAAAATATAATGTATTTAAATATAATTTTTGCCTCCTCCCCCTCCCATAAATGATCTTTTCCACTTATGGGGCAAAAGTAGTTGTTTAAACACCACTTCCTTGTGATCTTATCATGGTTCCCGGCTTTAACCACTGCGCCCCCTATAGGCCTGAACTCAAACCCTAACTCAGATGTGACACACGGGCAGTAATGCACTAATAATAATAATTATTATTATAATAATGAACTCTAGCCGCAACAGATTAACGCTAATGCCACTGTCGCTGAAACCCACTTTGTACCTTTAGATAAACATATTTATTTAACTGTTAACACTTTTATTTGTTTGTGCTGAATGTATAAAACAAACAAATCACACACAGAGCCTTTCTACATGTTTAGGGTGACCAGACCTTAAAAATAAAAAAAAACTAGGACATCGCTGATTTTGGGTTGGTTGTTAATAAAACTGTGAACTGAGTGCGTAATTAAGGACAATTGTTCTGCACTCTGCACTAATGTGTCAGTATAGTCACATTTTCTTGTTTTTTGGGCATTTTTAAGCAGCTTTTCTGTATTTTACCTCAACAAATGACAATACATGCCTCTCTTTACTGCTGGGAGGGATCAGAATGGTCAAAAATAGGCACTCCTGGGATATTTCTTGTATAAAACTGGGACAAATCACTGGTTTTGGATAAATCTGCAGGGACAGGGCTCCAAACTGGGACTGTCCCGGGTAAATAGGGACGTCTGGTCACCCTATACATTCTTAGATGGTGATTAAAAAGTAAGGTTTCTGTTTTAGTTTTGTAATTAATATAAATTCATGACTATCAATATACATGAAGGATTTAATCTGTAACTTTACTATAGCTATATATAACTTTAAAATAATAGCTTTTAAATGAAGCAAGTGCAGTTTAGATAAAGGTACAAATGGCTTTTGGTGACAAAAGAGGCAATGATGATGTTAATGCCACAACAGATACTAATAGCACAGATATAGAACAGTAGATCTCGCTGTGTTAGTACCGCCGCCATCTTGGTACAGGGGTTTCATGGTCTAAGGTCAAGTTTTTGATGCCGGACTCTGCGCCGCATAAGAACAAGCGGAGTAAAAAGACGAAAGAGCAAAGCTAAACTAAAGAAGGACTAAACCAGGTCTAAACCAGGTCTAAACCAGGATTAAAACAGGACTAAACACCGAACCGGAGCTGAAACAGGTCTAAACCAGGACTAAAACAAGACTGAACCAGGTCTAAACCAGGTCTAAACCAGGACTAAAACAGGACTGAACCAGGTCTAAACCAGGTCTAAACCAGGACTAAAACAAGACTGAACCAGGTCTAAACCAGGTCTAAACCAGGACTGAAACAAGACTGAACCAGGTCTAAACCAGGTCTAAACCAGGACTAAAACAGGATTAAACCAGGCCTGAACCAGGTCTAAACCACGATTAAAACAAGGCTAAACCAAGTCTAAACCAGGACTGAACCAGGACCTAACCAGGTCTAAACCAGGACTAAAACAGGTCTAAACCAGAACTGAACCAGAGCTGAACCAGGACTGAATCAGGTCTAAACCAGAACTAAACCAGGTCTGAACCAGGACTGAACCAGGACTAAACCAGGACTAAAACAGGACTCAACAAAGACTAAACCAGGTCTAAACCAGGTCTAAACCAGGTCTAAACCAGGACTGAACCAGGACTAAACCAGGGCTAATCTTATCATTTAAAGCAGAGTTTCCCCTGTACCAAGATGGCGGCTCTGTTCATTGGTTCCGATAGTCGTCAGTGCGATATCTACTGCTCTACATCTGTGCGCTAATGCTAAATGCCACAGTGACGCTAACTCTTCTAACGCCACAAACACTCCCCGATCAGGCTCCTGTTCCTCTCACTTCTGCCCTGCACAGTCAGCACTCACATCTAGACATGGGTGTGACCAGCAGCAGAGGGAGGGGGCCCCGCGGTGACGCCCCCTTCAGTCTGTACGGAGTATTACAGGCCGCAGAGACAGTAAAAATATAACAGAAATAAAATAAAGTGTGTGCTGACTGGAGCAGGGCTGTAGTGACTCACTGATGCATGTTTACACTGTGTATGTGCACTGCGACGACGCTCACCAGTCTGTTAAAGATGCACTACGGAGCTTTTCTGTTAGGACATCCCGCTCTTGTCTCCGTGGAGGTGTCATTTCCTGGAACGTCCCACACTGTGGCATTAAGCTTAAATATGACCACGGAGAAGTTTCGGGTCAGATCTGTGGAGAGGCAAAGCGGCTCCGCATAATTTTAGCCAGAAAAAACATCTTCCGTTGAATAAATGCAAGATAGATAAGTTAATGCCATACTGTGGAACTTTACACACTAGTAATAACATCTCCATGGAGACAAGCACGTTGCACTCCAACAGAAAAGTTACCAAGTGCGTCTTTATTTTACGGTGTTAGTCTGGTTGGCCAATTTTTTTTTTAAATAAATACATTAATTAATAATAATAAATACATTAATAATAAATACATTAATAATAATAATAATAATAATAATAATAAATAAATACTTTTTTTTTTAGTTGCACTTTTTTTCAAGATTTTGGTGGTTCCTGAGACTTATACTCAGGTGCGACTTATATATTACATTTTTTACACTGACAGCACATAGACCAAATATATGAATCGTATATATATATATGAATTAAAAATGAAAAAAAAACCAAGTCGTTATCCATTTTTTTCATTTTGGTTTTAGAGACAAATAATAAAGAAACAAGTTATTTTTTCGTTTTCTTATTTTTGGCTCTATATTGAAAAACGAACAAACGAATGATACACGGATTCTTATCTATTCGGTTGTTTTTATTACTATAACTTCTATAACTCACCTTTTAAGATGAAATGTCGGCTTTTGGTCTCAGATAAAATAAATTTCCCCCAAAAAGTGCGACTTAAGCATGTTTTTTTCTTCTTCATTATGTATTTTTTGGCGACTTATACTCCGGTGCGACTTATAGTCAGAAAATACAGTAAATAATTACAGATTGGCCATTTTAATTATTATTTACTCAGGTTAGGTAGTCAGTAGTTGAAGCTAATTCGTATAAAGCTTTATTTAATTAGATTTAAACCAATGACCTTCTGGTTACACCGTGCCATCCAACCTTTTTTGTATTTTAAAGTTAAATTACTGGCCAGACTAAACACAATCTGAATCTGAATTTGAAAGATAAGACAGAACAGTGTGAAAAATAATAATAATAATGTGATAATTTCCTCTTCTCTTGTGCCCTCCAGCCCAGCGGCCTTCCCCAGCAGAACTTCTCCATGCATGTGGCCGTCCCCGTGTCCAACCCGGGCTCCATGTACGCTCCGGGGGCCACTCTGGGGGGGCCCGACAGCAGCATGCTCAGCCCCGGCGCGGCCACTCTGCACCGAAACGTGGGCTCCAGCGGCGGCACCCACAGGCACCTGGGCACAGGTCAGTCAAGAGGCCCCGGGGCTCTACTGTACAAGCGACAAGTATAGTGAAGAGGCTGGGGGTGACTTTTGGTACGTGAGCCGGAGTAAAAGAGGCTGTGGTGCTTGGAGTAGAGGTCCTACAGTGAATAAGTCGCATTCGGGTTCAGGAATAGACTTGTGTTTCTCAACAAATAAAAGACTATTTTGGAAAGAGAGAAATGAGCAGAAAACCTTTTTGTAAGACACTGGCCCCGCAAAATGACCTTATTAATATTATGGCTCCTTTCAGTTGAGTTAAAACAAGCTTTTGCGACAGAAAAATGCTGCCACTTTTTAACGCTATTATAAGAAAAATCCGCCGCGAAGCTCTCGATTTACCGGTCAATCTACGTTCCTACCCTCACCTATGGTCATGAGCTCTGGGTAATGACCGAAAGAACGAGATCGCGGATACAAGCGGCCGAAATGAGTTTCCTCCGCAGAGTGGCCGGGCGCTCCCTTAGAGATAGGGTGAGGAGCTCGGTCACATGGGAGGAGCTCGGAGTAGAGTCGCTGCTCCTCCACGTCGAGAGGAGCCAGCTGAGGTGGTTCGGGCATCTGGTCCGGATGCCTCCTGGACGCCTCCCTCGGGAGGTGCTCTGGGCATGTCCCACCGGTAGGAGGCCCCGGGGAAGACCCAGGACACGCTGGAGGGACTATGTCTCTCGGCTGGCCTGGGAACGCCTCGGGATCCGTCCGGAGGAGCTGGAGGAAGTGGCTGGGGAGAGGGAAGCTTGGGAGCCCCTGCTTAGACTGCTGCCCCCGCGACCCGGCCCCGGATAAGCGGAAGAAGATGGATGGATATAAGAAAAATCAGAGTGCAAAAAACTAAAGTGAAACTCAAAACAGGTTACCATACCGTACCTTACTGCCTTATTTATAAAACACTTTAAAAACTTTACAAACTCAGAAAAAACAAGGACAGTACAACACGATATACAATAAAAATACGACACAACTACTAAAAAACATAGAAAACAATAAGATAAACAACAAGAAATGTACATCTCACTTGTTGAAATCCAGTAAAAAGGTGCATTTTTAGGACTGATCTAAAAACAGGTAAAGACTCTAATCTCTAATGGCGACTGATTCCACAACCTGCGTGAAGTTGGCCCCCCACCCAAACCTACACAAAAACTATGTCAGTCGTTCAATAGTTTGTGCTTCCTTTTGTGCCGCAAAAAGTTTTATGGTCCTTAAGATATTAGGAGTTTTATTCTGGGCTGATGACGTCGTCCAGCCCCTCAAAGTGTTAAATAGAGCTCAAAACAGGCTGAAAATTATACAAAATGTGTCTTCTTTGTTTGTGCTGTTTTGTGCTGTGGCAATTTGCATTTGTGCGAGTTTATTTCTAAAATTATTCATTGTTATTTCTGCTGGAATTATTTGACGTCACTTCTGCTCAAATGACGGCAGCGACTTCAGCAAAACTTCGCAAAACTAGTGAAGAGAAACGATCTTAAGCCCATTTATTAACATACACATATACACTTATATTAACCCACCCCTGTTCATTACATAGTGTCAAAAATTCTGTGGTTTTGTACACAAATATTTACATATAGCAAAAATAAATTACATACTACGCATACTTTTAACCTAATTTCTTTCCGTTTTTATTAATTATTTTTAATCACCAGTTTTGTCACTCATCCTTAAACCACAAAAGCAAAAACTCTTTATAATTTCTTTATCATTTTCTGATCTGTTATGTTTTTCCTCATCAAAAACAGACCTGGAGTCGGGTTTTGTTTCAATCACACACGTATGACACACAAACCCTGCGTATTTAGGCTCAGTTTTTCCTCTCAGACAGAAAACACCGTTCCTCCTCGTGATGTCATGCGGTAATACAGGAAGTGCTCCAGCCTCGCAGACACGTCAAGCATGAATCGAGCTTAATTCACCCTCAAATTCTGTCTCGTCCCACCCCTAGTAATCGTAAAACATGTTTAGATATTTTGTCAGAATCGTTCAGCCCTGCGCCGGCGACCATTTGTACTGAAACCCGCTGAATGTGCTCATGATTTAGGCTCTTCTGCGCCGTCAGCTCCTCCAGCCGCTACTCCCTCTGCTCTGGACAGGTGCATGTGGCCTCCTCACGCCCTTATAAGGCCGCGAGGGGAACCGTGACATCCCACAATGCAAAGTTCACTGATCTGGCCAAGATTTGAAAACTTCTACCAGGTTATTCATCTTGTTTCCAGGTTAATTATCGACTTACAGGTTCTCAGACGGGTTCATTCTAGTCTAGAGGTGGTTTATTTTAAGATGATCTGTCCATGCAGATGATTTCACTACTTTTGAGTCATTTTCTGATAGATTTAAATGTTTATATCTTAATCTTTTTTGCAGTCTTATGCTCGTGCATCTTATTTATCATATTATAAGGGATATATATGCTAAATGACTAAATGATCGGCGCAGTATGCAACATTATTAAGCTTATTTCAAGAAAATATTACTTTTTTTTCTTCGTTTACATTTTTATATCTATAAACTAGTTAGAATGTGCACAAAACAAGTATTAAAATGGTGTTAAAACATTTTTTATGGATGTAAATCAGTCGATCTTGGACTGAAATGGTCCAGTATCATCTCTGCACCTTCTGTTTGCCAGATGGAAAGACTAAAAGATTTAAAAGTTTTAGGAGAGAACTGCAATTTGTCACTATGTTACCAAAGTGGTAATTAGTCTTAAAATGAGGAAAGATTCATTAACTAAAAATCAAGAATAAAACCAATAACAAGCTTTTTTTTTGCTTAATTTATTCTTAGAATTTGTGTTTTATGCTTTATTTTACATCACTTAAAACTTAGATTATTGCTTAGAATAAGTGAATTTGAGATTCATGAAGCCTTAGATATATTTTCTTATTTTAACCCTTTCTTGATCAGTAAATGTCACTTCCTGCTCTGTCCGATCATTTCACTTGTTTCTAGAGCATTTTAACTTAAAACATGTGCATTTTCCTACTTTTAAGGAGAGGTGTTTTTGCGGTGTACACACTCCCAACACACACGCTCCAGACTCTCTTAAAGATACACCACGGAACATTTTTGGTACGACGTCTGCATGGAGATGTCATGTCCTTACCTGGAACGCTCCACGCTAAACTTATCTACACTGACAGTCAATGAAAACGCCCAGGTGACATTTTTAAAAATAATTTTATAACAAAGGTATGAAATTATGTAGAAACAGTCCAGATCAATAAATCAACACATCCGAAGATGAAAGAAAAAAATTTGGATAAATCGCTGTAAGCAAGAACAATGTACAGTCCAAACAAAATGGCCACTTTCCATTACAAAGTTACAGCTTCAGTAGTGAGTGTTGTCCCCACCAACAGCAATACAAGCGGTCAGTCTAGTCTCCAACGCATACTGCGTATCAAACGTGCGACTAGCTGTACGGAATCGATCCCGTAAGTGCTGATTCCGGAAGTAACGATCCTGATCCAGAGTCGTTACTCTCTCACGTCCAGGACATGATCTGTCCGCCACAGAGCCAGTTTCATCATGTCGTTGAACAAGACGTCGGATGGTTTGATGAGAACAGTTCAATCGACGTCCAACTTCGGAATAACTCAGGCCGGCTTGCACCATCGCCATCTTTGGTCGCCAGTTAACCATGACATACTGGACATATGGATTCATTGGATTTATACATTCTGTGCACACTACTCAATGGACACATTCCAAATAAAACTTTTCCCAAACCCTTATTTTCAAATTATATTAAAAATGTCACCTGGACGTTTTCATTGACTGTCAGTATATGTCCATGGAGACGTTGCCAGGTCAGATCTATGGAGAGGTAAACCTGCTCACAGTAAGATTATATCAGTTTAGCCACAGAAATACCTATAACTGAATAAATGGGTAAGTTTAATGCCGTACTGCGGAACATTACAGGCAAAATAATGACCAGCAGGTTGCAGACCCCCCACCAGAGACATTACACTGCAAATTTCTCTGATCTGACCAAGATTTTAAAACTAATGTTAGGTTCTTCATCTTGTTTTCAGATTTATTATCCACTTACTCGTTCTGAATTGGCTGTATTATCTTAAAAATTGTCACATATTTTTCTTCCATGACTCAACTAGTCAGAAAATGTTAAATTTAGACAATAAATGTTTAAAAGAAGCTGCATTTCATTTACCACAGTTTTCCCCTGCAACACTTCACTTGTTTTTAGATTCAGTGATACGGATTTGCCCGATATAAGACTGACTACGAACTATGTAATTCTATCTAAAATTTAGCATCTTCTTATTATCTTATTATCAGGCCATTCATACCAATCATAGACTTGTTTTAAGTATGTTTATCTGGATTTTAGCAGAATTTAAAGCATTTTATCTAGAATTTGGCATGTGAGAACTTATTATGAGGCCATGAACACTGATCATAAACTGGTTTTAAGTCCGTTTATCTCAAACTTCGCGTCCATAAACTTATTTCCAGCCCATGAACACTGACCAGAGACTGTTTCATAAGTTTATTTTAAGTTAATTCGTCAAGTAAAATGATCTTCCTGCATGGACAGATAATTTCCCTACTTTTAAGTCATTTTCTGGTAGATTTAAGTGTTTATATCTTAAGTTTTTTTTGCACCGTACGAAGGTGATCTTTACTTTACAGTGTTAGCCTGGTCTCCAATTGTAATTATTATTTAGTCAGTAGTTAGTCCGTGGCCTGTTTGAACCAGTGCCCCTCTGGTTACTGGGCGAACACTTTTAACCGTCCTTCCATCCCACCTCGTTTGTACTGGAAAGAGAATTACCGGCGAGACTAAACACAACATGAATTTGATAACATAACCGAACCCTTATAAGGCAGCGAGGCCGTGCGAGACGTCAGGAGCCACGACGGCCCCAGCGCGTCCTCCGCACTCCCCACACACAGAGCGCGGGAGGGCAGCAGGTGCTCTACTCCAGATGTTTATCATGGATTATTGATCACTGTCATGACGCGTGCAGGAGGAGAGGAGCTTCTCGAGGAGTGAATAAGTCTATTTTTGGCAGCGCGTTCGCCTTACGTAAGAAGCTCCGAAGATGAGCCCCGGACTGCAGCATGTGGAGTTTGCATGTTCTGCCTTTGTCTGATAGGGTTTTTACTTCATAGAATAGAATAGAATAGTCTTTATTGTCATTATGTTCGATAAAAACACAACGAAATTGGGAAAGCTCTCCGCAGGTGTAGGTAAAATAGCTAAAAAATACATAAATATGGTTATGGTTCATGGTTTCTTCTAAAGCTAAAAGACTGAAAACGGAACTAACCAAATAAGATATAGACAGTATTTCAATGGCAGATTCGTGAACATAAACAAGACACAAAAGGTGCCACACACTAGAGGATTTTTCGGTCTTAAACGGTTTTTAAACGTGCGACAAAATGCGCAAACATCACAGACACGAGGAGAAACGTATGAGACTAAAAATCTCTGATCACAAAGATGCAGCGGGATCTGTCTGCGGACCACAGGATATAATCTATATAACAATAAATTGTGTTATTATTATGTGTGAAATGGGGTGCAGTACTTCAGATACAGGACTTTTAAAGCAGAAAAGAGTCGTTATCGCTAATCTGCAGCTTCGATCCGTGCGCTGTGTGGATGTAAACTAAACCGACACGACAAATCTGGAAAACGCTGAAGGTGCATGGAGTTTAAAAACACAGTGGAGCGCTTCCTGTATTAGCACATCACAGCACAGGGAAGAACTGAGGGGCCGTTCACACGACAACGGTAAAACATTTTGCCAGATATCGTCCGTATCGTTCAGACGGCGACGGCGTTTTGGGGGGTTGAAAATGCAGAAATCGGAAAACGCCAACGTGGAAATCTTGAAAACGCTCCACCCTGAAGTCGCTGTGTGAACGGTTGAAAACAGAAAACTGCGTTTTCGTGGGCCGTGGCGTAGAGATCACATCACAAGCACAAAAAAACAAACATGGCAGAGCTTCAACCTGCCCGAGCAGCTGCAAATGCCACAGGACTCGAGTCAGAAAGTGACTCCACTGATCACACAGTCATTCAGAGAAGTCCGTCCACATGAAACTGGTGGTGTTATTAAGCTTTGCTGTGTTGTTTTGAATTCACGCGCTGGAGAAGAGGAAGTAGAGAAACAGAAGGGTTTTACGCAGCATTTGGTTTTGGTGGTGCTGCCCCCTACGCTCTGGGCCTGCAGACTACATCAGCAAACACTGGAAAAAAACTATATGTAGCTAAATTAAAATGACTTAAATTTACTTTATTTGTGTAGATTCATCTTGACAAGTCAAATTATCTACTCATGAAATAACAGTTTTTTCTTAATTCAAGCAACATTTGGTTTTATTTCTTATTTTAAGTGCAAAAAGTTGTTGTTTTTCTTATTTTAAATGCAGCGAGATGTATTTTCATATTTTAAGTCCAAAAACTCTTATTTCACTGGGAAAGAATTTTACTTGTCAAGAGAAATTTACTCAAATCATGATCAAACTTTCTCAATCCAAGTAATTTTAGCTTGACTAGATTTTGTTTTTTGCAATGAACTTTTGGCAAAGTTTTGCGTCGAATTCCCCACTCAAAACACTCGTGTAAACACGGAGTAAGAGTGAGAACGAAAACACACTTTTGCATTTTTGCTTCAGACCGTTTCCGTGTAAACGCAGCCTAATAATAAAAGATTACTCAGACCTGTGTGAATGAAACGAAACACATCTCCACATGGCGAAAAAGGCCTATCAAAAAACACCAATTTTGAGGTAAAAATGCTCTATTTTAAGTGAAATTTTCTGCCAGTGCAGTAAGAAATTTTCACTTACCAAGTTTCCTTAAAACAAGATGAAATACGAATCTTGTTCTAAGCAGAAAACACTAGTTTCAAGTTTTCATGGCAAAATTTTTCACCTTATTGGTTTGAGAAGGAAGTTAAAGAGGCTTAACCTGGACTGATTTAATATAAAAAGTGCTTAGAATAAGTTGTAATATCCAGATAAGATAAATCAGGACGGAATATCTTGAAACAAGTAAAAAAAAATCTCATCTTATTAAGTAAAAAAATCTTAAAATTGATCTCTTAAGATGAATCTGCTTAATTCAAGTCAGTTTAACTATGCTAGAAAGTCCTTTTTTGTAGTGCAAGTCTGATTTTGAAAAGACAGGACGGCTTAACGCTCACAAGAGTCATAATATCGGGCCTTTAACTCTACAGCGGGATCTTTGCCCCGGTAATTTATGATATAGTTTTGCAGCCACTCCCCACACTTCACCACTTGACCCTTTCACAATGCACCATAACGTCCGCACATACATTCATTACCTCACATCAGCGCTAGTGTTTCCCCTTTAAGACACATTTCTATATTTACCCGAGCGTAATGACAGAGTAAACTAGTCTCTTGCATAAGCCCACACTGGAGCTGAGAGCTGTGTGTTGACTCAGCTGTCAGACCATTGTACGCCTCAGACTGTTTATTTGTTCCTCTATTGTTCTATTCTGTCAGGAGCCTGCACACACACACACACACACACACACAATGGCTCCGGGCCCCTGTGCTCCTGTGTCACTGATCTCTGATACAGTGGCAGATAGCATTCACTGCAAACTCCCTTGGGCTTTAGCGGTTCTCCACGCTCCTGTTTGTGCGTTAGAATTTGCGGAAACATTTCAGGGTTCTTGGAAACTATGGGAATAATAAATGAGTAAATCAAGCAACAGCTCTTTATTCTAATAGCAGTCTGTACCGTGATGCTTTAATACACTTATTTAACGTTTTCACGTTTCTTAGAATGAAAATAACTCAATTACATTACAAAAAACAAAATCTAGTCAAGTTAAGATGACTTGAATTTAAAAAGTTTTACCGTGATTTGAGTAAATTTCACTTGTAAGTAAAATGATCTGCCAGTGGAACAAGACTTTTTGTACTTAAAATATGAAAATACATCTTTCTACACTTAAAATAAGAAAAACAACAACTTTTTGCACATAAAATAAGAAACAAAATCGAATGTTGCTTGAATTAAGAGAAAAAAACACTTATTCCACGGGCAGATCATGTGACTTTTCAAGTTGAATCTGCTCAATTAAAGTAAAATGTTCTTAATTTAAGTAATTTTAACTTGCCTAGATATAATTTTTCCCAGTGTAAATACTTAATTAGCAGAAGCAATTCTCTTTATTTAGAGGGACTGTGTGCACTATGCATGAATTAAGCAGATTCATCTTAAATGATCAGAGATTTTTTTACTTGTTTCAAGATATTCCATCCTGATTTATCTTATCTGGATATTACAACTTATTCTAAGCACTTTTTATATTAAATCAGTCCAGGTTAAGCCTCTTTAACTTCCTTCTCAAACCAATAAGGTGAAAAATCTTGCCATAAATACTCGAAACTCGTGTTTTCTGCTTAGAACAAGATTCATATTTCGTCTTGTTTTAAGAAAACTTGGTAAGTGAAAATTTCTTACTGCACTGGCAGATAATTTCACTTAAAATAGGGCATTTTCACCTCAAAATTGTTTTTTTTTTTTCTTATTTTTTGATAGGCCTTTTTCGCAGTGTGTATCTCTTAAAGTGCTACAATCACAACTGACCCTGGGTTGCCTTAACCTGCAGGTACAGGTTATTCTCAGTATATGGACAGGTCATGCCTCATGTGAAAGCTCAGAACCTCCAGAATTCCCTCACTGAGCTGCAGAGGCCGCACTAGCACTGACTAATGATCGTCTGCAGGCGCTGGGGTTTAGGCCGTGACCATTCAGATCAGAGAGAGGCATTTTAGGTTTAACCAACTGGATTTGAGCTTTGAGACTCGTGACCCACATGAGAAACTCGTGTAAGCCTCATTCTGTTTTCAGATCATCGTCCAGTCGACCAAAACAACAAATAAATGTGACGTCATCGTGTTTTTGTAAGCGTAGATCAGCATTACACTTGTTATCAGTAAAATCTGTATTTGGGTTGAACATATTTACCTCATATCTGCTCATGTTGATGAATTTGATATCAAAATCTCACATACAGTCCCTTTAATAGATACAAAAAGGCTGGATTTACCTTTACATTTCTACACGTCACCATATTTGTCAGAAAGTCTTCCATTGTATAAAGTTATTTTATTCTGTCATGTCTGTGGTTGATGGTTCAGTCGTGATGTCGCTTCCCGTTTGTGTTTTTCCTTTGACTTTCTCCACGGCACTGGTTGGTTTTCCCTGTAAAATAAAATATAAACAGTATTGCAATGGCAGATTCATGAACATAATCGAGACACAAACGCCGCCACACACTACAGGATTTTTCGGTCTTAAACGATTTTTAAACGTGCGACAAAAGTGCACATCACAGACTTGAGGAGAAACGTCTGAGACTTAAACATCTCCCATCGCAAAGGCTGCAGCTGTTTCCTGTTTCTGCAGTAAAACGAGTCGCTTTGAGACTCTGAAGTGTTCAAAAGATCAGAGCTCTGCACTTCTAGTTTAGATACAAGTCAAAACTGTGTTACTATTATTTTGAAATGTGGTGCAATACTTCAGATACAGGATTTTTAAACAGGGTCACCAGATTTTCAAAATAAAAAACTGGGACATCCTTGGTTTGTGGTAGTCGGTAAGAATAAAACTGTGAATCGAGTGCGTAATTAAGGAAAATTGTTCTGACTCGGCACATTCATGACTAACATGTATCAGTATAGTCGCATTTTCTTTATCTTTTGGTCATTTTTAAGAAGCTTTTCTGTATTTTACCTAAACGAATGATAATGTATGCCTCTCTTTGCTGTTAGCAGGTACAAAATTGGCCAAAAATAGGGACACCTGGGACATTTCTTGGATAAAACTGGGACAAATCAGTGGTTTTGGATAAATCTGCTGTGACAGGGACACAGGACTCAAAAGTGGGACTGTCCCGGGTAAAAAGGGAAGTCTGGTCGCTCTATTTTTAAAGCGTAAAAAGTCCACAGGAAGTAGTGTTTTGACCGATAAAGTCCACAAACTCCAATTTGCAGCTTCATCCGTGCGCTGTGTGGATGTAAACAGACACACGCGAGGAACTATTTTGCCTTTTTACTTTCAAAAAACGCTTCAAACTGGATTAACGGCGCGGTTTTGTGGACAGGACTGGACGACTTTCCACGGAACTGGTTGGTTTTCCCTCTGTGTGCGTTCATGTATCACAAACACACACCCGTCCATAATCCAGCCAGTTCCTTATGACTCTGGAACAACAATATCTCCGACACAAAATCAGCAAACACCAGAATCTCCCACTTTATTACAATATTAGCAAAATCCTATTTGTTTCTTTAATCTGATCATGTCGTCCACTCTACAACTATTCAGGAAATGTCCAATTTTGACCCTTTAATAAATAATAAAGGATATTATTAACCTGTTTGTAGAAGATTAAACTACAGGTGAGCCACTTTTACACAGAAAGAGACCCCACGGAGACACAGGGAGGGCATCTGACACACAGGAACATTTGAGAACATACTTGTATAAGGGTGACCAGATTTTCAAAATAAAAAACACGGACATCCCTGGTTTGTGGTGGTTGGGAAGAATAAAACGGATTAAGGATAATTGTTATACACTCGGCACTAATGTGAGTCGGTATAGTCACATTTTCTTGGTGTTTTGGTCATTTTTAAGCAGATTTTCTGTATTTTACCTAAACAAATGACAGTTTATGCCTCTCTTTACTGCTGTCAGGGATCAGATTGGTCAAAAATAGAGACACCTGGGAGATTTCTTGTAAAAAAAAAAAAAAACTGGGACAAATCACTGGTTTTGGATAAATCTGCTGGGACAAGGGACACAGGGCTCAAAACTGGGACTGTCCCGGGAACCCTGTATTTGTAGAGCTCTAAACTACACGAACAGCCGCTTTTACACACAGCAATACCTCAAGGACACACGGGGACGTTTTGTTCCTACAGACAACACGATCTCACTTGTAATTGTACTTTTGCTAATTGCTCTTGTTTAAATTACATAGGTTAGCGGCAGACACCACAAACTCCATCGCGCCGGAGCGTACGGCAAAGTGTGGAGAGGAAACAACACTTTTATAGTTTAGAATTCCCTGATGTGTTGGAGCAGTCACAGTACATTTGTCTGTGATCTGCTCCTCAACTCACACTACAGAGACTCCATAAAAAACCCAGCCTCATCAAGTTTGCAATGGACGCGTTACTGCCGCGCACGCCGCCATAATTACGGAGCCTATTAAAAGTTCCCAGAGGCGCGCGACGGTTAATGCGGCGTGGAGCTAGCGGTTAGCTGTTAGCGGTTAGCTGGGGGTGCCGGGTCACGGTGCCTGGTTTGATGGTGTTGTTGTTGATTCTTCTTCTTCTTCTCCTCCTTCTTCTTCTTCTTCTTCTCTCTCGCAGGGAATGGATTCGTTAACCCCAGCAGAGGGTCCCCCGGGCTGGGTCAGAAGGGGGTCCACGCCAAGTCGCCCCCGCCCGCCGCCCAGAGCCTGGCACTGGGCAGAGGCAAGCCCGAGCTGAGGGTGGTCATCCCGCCGGCGTCCAAAGGGATCATGCCCCCTCTGGTGAGCGCCGCCCCGGGCACGCATCGACTCTGTGGGGAGGGGGAGGGTCATTTGCATGTTCTGATTCACAGGTTTTTAATGAGCGTCGTTACGAGGTACCCGCTGTTAGACGAGTTGTGAACATGAGTTGGGTCATCAAAGTGAAACTAAAATACTATTTGCTTAATCATAAAAGTTTGAGGTGTCTAAACGAGTGAGGCAAAGCGACATTTTGTAGGAGGGGAGTGGTTTAGTGTTTGCCAGGCTCATTTCTCTCCAGCGACTATAGGAACCAGAGTACACTCGGCGGTTTGCAAGAATCCCGGAAGTTGTAGTCGGCGCAGCGGCCAATCAGTGGAAGCGGTGTGTTGGTCAGAACCATGGATGTATAATAAGAGCTGGATAAGGCACGTCCCGTCTGTCCGTGACCCCAGATTGGTGTGTGGCCGTGTGAGGTACAGCAGCTCGCAGCCCAAGAAAAAATCTCCCGTAGAAGCACAATGCATTTTTTGTGAAATCGCACTGCCCGTTTCGGCTGACAGGACATCCACAGCTTTAGTAAAGGTCAGATTTTATAGGGATTCTTCTGTATTTTTACAATATGAACTTTAAAATGTTTTTAAATCGTCAAACCGCCTAAAAATCAGCTTTGTAAGAGTTAGCCTCACCCGCTCTGAGCCTGCGCTAGCTCCACTCTAGCAGCTCGCGCTAGCTCCGCTCTAGCAGCTCGCGCTAGCTCCGCTCTAGCAGCTCGCGCTCTGATTGGTCAGAACGGCGTTTCTGTCACACGTTTGGTAAGTAAAACTTTTTTGGGGTCATGCGCCAATGAGCACTGAAAACACTACAGCGCCATCTTGGATTCAGCTTCCAGATTTTATGATAGTTCTATGGCCAGAACCGACCCGAGTTGCGACAGCAGACTGCAGACGCTCTCCTCCGTCGTCAAATAATAACGTCACATTTTTTCTCGTACCTTTAATTCGCAAGTTCATCTCGCAGAAACGACAATCCCCGTTGACAGACATGTTCACTCTCTGCTTTGTTTGCTGTTGCGCCAGGACAGTTTAAACTATTGCTCAAAGGTTTGGAAATGAAATCCATGGTTTGTAAATGTTTTAAATAGTCTTATGAAATGTGTCCTGCTCTGCAAAAAAACAAAATCTAGTCTTGGATTAAGAAAGATTTACCTTGATTGGAGTAAATTTCCCTTGACAAGTAAAATGATCTGCCAATGGAATAAGACTTTTGTACTTAAAATATGAAAATACATCTTGCTACACTTAAAATAAGAAAAACAACAACTTTTTGCACTTAAAATCAGAAATAAAATCAAATGTTGCTTGAATTAAGAAAAAAACACTTATTCCTCTGGCAGATCATTTCGCTTGTCAAGTTGAATCCACTCAAATAAAGTCAAATGTTCTTAATTTAAATCATTTTAACTTACCTAACTTACCTTGTTTTTCCAGTGTGTAATATTCTAAATTGTTTTGGATTCCAGGACTCCCTTGAAAAAGAGATGCGTAATCTCAGCAGGACTTTCCTGTAAATGAAGGTTTAATTAAAAAAAACAAAGTGATTGGTTAAATAAAAAAAGTACCCGCCTACCGTCGAGCGAACGAATCCTAAAGCAGCGAGGTCAGACGGTTTCCATGAAGTGACACCGGCTCATGAATCAGGCGAGTTTAGTGTTGCCCGGAATCCAGAATAAACATTTTTTCCGATATTTTTGGAACATGTGAGTCTGGAATCTCCATGTTTTCAGATGGGAGTTGACAAGTGGATTCGCCAATCAGGGACAGTCTGCATGAAAGTAAATAGAGCTGCTTACGAGACAACAAGGAAAAAAGGCAAAAAAAAACACCACAGGGAACTGGAAAACATGACAGATTTCCTGCGGAATCAATAAACTAAACTAATCTGAGGTGAGGGAAATTTGATTTAATTTGATTTTACTCTGAATGAGAAGCTACCAATGAGCTCCTTCGATTGTTGCGTTACAGAAACAAAACAAATGCGATTAGACGGCCCTGTTTTCACTGCATCGAGCGTCAATACACCGCGTGGCTGTCTTAGATGATCAGACAGATGGTGCTATCATTATCATTGATTTTATTACTTAACCTGAGTACACAAGCCTACCCTGCGGCTCCGTATACACTACAGTCATTCTCCGCGTCTGTCATTAAACCGCGAATTGAATTACAGCAGTGGTTTTGTTGGGTTAAATGAGGTCAGACAGGCAGCCGCAGTGCACGAGCAGAGCCAGCGGGGGGCAGCACACAGCCTGTTATTACTGCAGATAATATCATAATGGTACGAGATAATCAGAGTGTGACAGTGTGCGGAGGTGAGACGGTCAGATCTGTGTTCCTGCCGCTCTGCTCCTGTCTCCAGAGTTTTAGTTTATTTAGGGTGTGTGTTTTTTTGTTTTTTGTGTGCTTATTTTGTCAATACGGCTTCATTCGCGCCGTACGAAGTGTAGCCCGAGCCTGCAGGCTGTGTGTGCGTCAGCCGTAGCTCTAATGGCTGTTGTGATGCCGTGAGCTCACTGTGTTTGGGCTCCGTCAGATCCCTCGGTATTATGGTCAAACGCTCTGATCTCATGTTCTTTACTCAGACGTTATTGTCCCACTGTCGACTCTGTTATTATCACTGTCAACACTGTGGGGGAAGAATTAGAAGTACTGCAAACTTGAACGCGCATGTGACAGATTTAATAACAATAATAATAGATTTTATTTATCAAGCGCCTTTGTGGACACCCAAGGTCGCCTTACAACAACATAAATTCAATACGATTAAAACATAGAGGTAAAAGCCTAAAGTTAAAGTGTGACAGCATTTAATTGATTGATAGTATTTAGCGTTGTATTTTATTAGTATTTAGTAATGTATTACACAGTATTTGAATTGATTCTGATGATTCTCTAAGGCCTTGTCCACACGTAGCCGGGTATCTGATAAACCGAAGATGTTTTGCTGCGTTTTGACCTGTCATCCACACGAACACGCATCAAAAACGAGTATTCAGGGAAAACTCCGGCCAAAGTGAAGATTTTTGAAAACTCCGTTTATGCCTGTTTGTGTGGACAGAGATAACTGGGGTTTTGTGTTTTAAAACGTCACTGTCTGCGCCAAAAAATATGAATCTGCCCTGACGTCAAACGTGCGACATTTGTTTAGGCGACTGCAAAAGCCAAAGCCAAAGCAGACTATGGATCGGAGTCGTTTCTTGAGAGCTGTGGGAGCATTAATTTGTTTAGGAGCAATTCTGACTCCGAGAGTGTCCAAAGGAGCTCGGCGCCATGTTTTCTGTAGTTTAAGTTTAGGCGGAAGTGACGGCGAAGTGAGGGCTCAATGGAAATAACGCCATCTACAGGTTTGGAATGCGTATGAATGTGGTTGAAAACGCAGATGTTCGGTTATGTGTGGAAGGTATTTTTTTCGAAGACGAGGTGGTGTGGATAAAACTATTTTTATAAACGGAGGGGGGGAAATGTTCGGTTTTAAAAATACCCGGCTACGTGTGGACATGGCCTAAATTTTACCCGATTTGGCGGGATTATAACCACTGTAAACAGAAATTAGTTTTACCTGCACACCAAGATGGATTCTCATGGTATTTGATATATAATATATGGTGTGATTCCAGCTCCCACAGATGAACGCTGTGTCCTTGGGCAAGACACTTAGCCCACCTCGCCCCCAGTGTCTGCGTACACTGGTGAGTGAATGGGTGAGTGGTTCCTTGGCGCTATATAAAGATGTGACCATTTACCGTAGAAGAGTCTGTCGTGGAGTGCGCCCGCCGTCAGGTTAATTGGGCGGGCGATCAGTCACAGAGCAATAATGAGGTTTGCGTGGAGGCTAAAGGTAAAAGCACCTCTAAACAAACCAAAACAAACATGGTGATGCCGAACTTTTGCCGTTGCCGCCTTCGCCCTCTGAAACCCTCCCCCTTCACATCTGAAACTCAGACTCACTGAACGCCTTCAAAAAACTGCTCAAAACAACCTGCGTGAAGTTGGCCCTCCGTCAAACCTACACGAAAACTATGTCAATCATTTCTGCTTCGTTTGAGCTGTTTTGTGCTACAAAAAGTTTCATTTGTGCAATTCTGGTTCTTAAGAGTTTTATTTTCGGGCGATGACGTCGTCCAGCCCCTCAAAACAGGCAGGAAATTATAGAAAACGTTTGTATTTTGTTTGTGCTGTGACCATTTTCATTTGTGCGAGTTTATTTCTATAATTATGAATTATTATTTCTGCTGTAATTATAGGACGTCACTTCCGCTCAGCTGACGTCAACAAACTCCACAAAACAAGTGAAGATAAACGATCTGAGACTGTGGAAAAGTCTGTATTATTATATAAAATATGAATCAAAAGCAAATGACTAAAGACTGATACAGACTTTTCTGCAGCCAGAGATCGTTTATTGCCACTAGTTTTGCGGAGTAAACAAAGTAAAATGTTCTTAATTTAAGTCATTTAAACTTACCTAGAGTTTTGTTAGGTTATGGAATTCCCTCATATCACAATTTACACTAAAATACTAAATACTAAAATTAGTATCGTAACTAGATACTCATTTGAGAAGCATTGATATTAAAAAAGTGACATTCAAAGGACAGAAATGAACCTTTCCTGAGTAGCTTAGGAATGATCTTGAGCTGCTGAATGTTGATAATCACGTTCTATTGTCTGAAGAAAGTGTTTTTCATGATCATCGTGGTGTCAGAATTGCTATTGCACTTCTTGGAGTCTATTCCTTCGTGTTAAAGTTGAGTTTGAAGCTTTAGTATAGTGACAACACAAATTAAGACATGTTTGAAAAACAATCTGAAAAACAATCTCCACTGTGGAACCAGGACCCACGCATTATCCACATGCAGTAGCTCCCCCTTGTGGCTGCAGGTAGTATCAGACCAAACCCTGTAGCCCTGCACTGGAAAAAAACTATATCTAGGTAAGTTACTAAAATTAAGAACATTTTACTTTATTTGAGTCGATTCATCCTGACAAGTGAAATTGTCTGCAAGTGGAATAAGTGTTTTTTTCTTGGTTCAAGCAACATTTGAGTTTATTTCTTATTTTAAGTGCAAAAAGTTGTTGTTTTTCTTATTTTAAGTGCAGCAAGATGTATTTTCATATTTTAAGTACAAAAATTTTTGTCCGCTGGCAGATCATTTTACTTGTCAAGTGAAATTTACTCAAATCATGGTAAAACTATCTTAATCCAAGTGATTTTAGCTTGACTAGATGTAGTTTTTTGCAGTCTGTCTCTTGATATAGACAGACAAGGAATACAGTTTCACTCAAACATGTGTGAATGAATCAAAACACATCTCCGGGTCTGTTTTTGATGAGGAACATTCTAAGCTCACAAGAGTCAATTTTGTGCAATATACGACCTTTAAACTGATCCACAGGCGTCGTACGGTATCACTCTACAGCCGACACGAGCACAATGTCTTTTTTAACCCCGTGTCTTCTTCTCTCCTCCAGAACTCGCAGAGGCTGAGCAGCTCTGCGCCCTCCCAGTCCCTGGCCACCCCTGTAGTGTCGGTGAGCACCCCGAGCCTGGCCCCGCAGAGCCTGGTGTACTCGGGCATGCCCTCCTCCTACAACCCCGCCGGTGAGTGCCAACCAGGGCATGGGCACAGGCGCAGGGTCCAGGGTCAACTACCAAACTACTGCTACTGTTACTATGTTGTACACTGCACATTTCTCTCATCTGGCCAAGGTTTTAAAACTGACATCAGGATATTCATCTTGTTTTCAGATTTATTATCTACTTACTAGTTCTGAGTTCTAAGTTCTGAACGAACCAAGATTTATTCTCTTAAATCTAGAAAAAAGATGTATTTATTTTGTTTTAAGGGAAAAAAATACCAATTTTGAGGTAAAAATGCTCCATTTTCAGTGAAATTATCTGCCAGTGCAGTAAGAAATTTTCACTTACCAAGTTTTCTTAAAACAATTGAAATACGAATCTTGTTCTAAGCAGAAAACACGAGTTTCAAGTATTTATGGCAAGATTTTTCACCTTATTGGTTTGAGAAGGAAGTTAAAGAGGCTTAACCTGGACTGAGTTAATATAAAAAAGTGCTTAGAATAAGTTGTAATATCGAGATAAGATAAATCAGGATGGAATATCTTGAAACAAGTAAAAAAAATCTCATCTTATTAAGTAAAAAATCTTAAAATTGATCTTTTAAGATACTTAATTCTACTTAATTCAAGTCAGTTTAACTATGCTAGAAAATCCTTTTTTTTAGTGTAAATGGTGGCTAAATATGTAACATTATTAAGCTTATTTCAAGAATTTATTTATGTTTTATATATATATATATATATATATATATATATATATATATATATATATATATATATATATATATATATATATATAAACTAGTTAGAATATGCACAAACAAATGTTAAGATGGTGTTTAAGACATTTTTTATGGATGTAAATCAGTCGATCTTAGGCTGAAATTGTCCAGGATCATCTCTGTACCTTCAGTTTGGAAAAGATTAAAAGATTTCAAAGTTTTAGGAGAGCGCTGCAGTTAGCCAGTCTGTTACCAAGTGCTAATTAGTCTTAAAATAAGGAAATAATAAGATTCATTAACTAAAATAAAGAATAAAACGGTCGATAACAAGCTTTATATTCTGTCAGAATGCAGGTATTTCTAGGTATTTTTGAGCAATAAAACACCTGTAGTTGAATAAATGTAAAGTATATCTGTTTAATGTCACACTGTGGAACATTCTAAGCAGATGACATTTCCATAGACAAATACTACATAAGATACTGACCTAACCGTGTGCTCAGATATGACGTAAACATGTTTGAATCAAAAAGACATTTTACTGAAAACAATTATAAAACAGATTTATTCTTAATTACAGAAATGTTGGACGTGATGATCTGATTTTTTAGTGTTAGAATTTGGGGTTTTGCTTCAATTATCCAATTAGAGCCTCACAGAGTCTCTCAGTTTTTGGGTTTTCTAGCTCCATTGCTGGACTTAAGCCAGATGCCCTCCCTGTAGTTAGATGCCCGCCTTTACCCTCTGTATATATGTTATTTTTCAGACTATTCCCTGACCTTAAACCAGATGCCCTCCCTGTCGTTAGATGCCCGCCTTTTACCCTCTGCATGTTTGTTTTTCCAGACTACTCCCTGAGCAGCGCGGACCTCTCCTCTCTTCAGGGCTTCGGCTCCCCGGGGCTGTCGCTGGGGTCGGTGTCGGCATGGCAACAGCATCCTCTGGGCCAGGCGGCGCTCAGCTCTCTGGTGTGAGTACCAAAGCGCCGAACCCGCCCACCGCTCCACGGGCTGAGTCACAGGCCTGTTGTGTGCGCTCGAACGATCAAAAATGACTCCGATCTCTAACGCTGCTGAGGCTGGATATGTGAGGGAAGACGTAGAAATACCAAGACGACTAAACACATCGTCTTCACAAGTAACAAATACAAACGCCACGACACGCCAAAAAACCCACAACAGAAGTGGCCGCGGGACTCGATTTTCTTCTTCTTCTTCTTCTTCTTTTTCTTCACCTTCTTCTTCTTCACCTTCTTCTTCTTCACCTTCTTCTTCTTCACCTTCTTCACCTTCACCTTCGTCTTGACCTTTTTCTTCTTCTTCACCTTCACCTTCTTCTTCACCTTCACCTTCTTCTTCTTCTTCACCTTCTTCTTCTTCACCTTCTTCACCTTCTTTTTCTTCACCTTCTTCTTCACCTTCTCCACCTTCTTCTTCTTCACCTTCTTAACCTTCTTCACCTTCACCTTCTTCTTCATCTTCACCTTCTTCACCTTCTTCTTCACCTTCTTCACCTTCTTCTTCTTCACCTTCTTCTTCACCTTCTTCTTCTTCACCTTCACCTTCTTCTTCACCTTCACCTTCTGCACCTTGTTACATCCACTTCCTGCTTGATCCATCAGAAAATAGAGTCCCTCAGCCAATTCCGTTGTGGCTTTTTGTTGTGGCGTTTGTATTTGTTGTGACCCGCGGCTTCTGTAAAATCACGACTATAAATTAAACACATGCTTTTTTTTAACCATTACCTTTTATTTTGACGCAATCACAAACGATAAACTTTGGTGCCTTCTCCATCATATTTATTAGTTTGTATGATCGGAAACACAAACAAAAAAAATGCCTTCTTTATCATTTTTTCATTTTGATACGAACATAAACGATAAACCTTCCCTCATTAACCTTATTATTAATTTGTACGACCATAAACAGAAAAAATGTACATTTTTTTCATTTTCATTGTGGTTTCCTTTGATACAGTCATAAACGATAAACTTTTATGCCTGTGTTAGCATTATTATTAGTTTGTACGACCATAATAGAGTACAGTACAACAAAAAAGAAAGAAACTGGGTTAAAATTATATTTAGAATGCATAGTATGTCATTTATTTTACCATATGTAAATATTTGTTAAGTTTCATCGTCAATATACAGAAGCAACCATATAATTTTCTAATTTTTGAAACTATGTCATGAACAAGGTTGGGTTAATATGAGTTTTTTCTTCTTCCCGCTGCTTTTCTGTTGTTTACAATATGTATGTATGGTAGTATGTTTATGATTATTGTTTCTCTCTGAGCACAAACTCAAACTAAAAAGGAATCAAATGAAAATGAAGGATAATATCAGGAGGACATGTTAGTAGAAGTGTATAAAACAGTGCCTAACCCTGCAGACAGACGACACATCCGCGTTTTTCTCTGACATCCTCTGTACGTAGAATATACAGAGAGCTCCAGCACTACCTTTTCAGTGTCTGGTACTGATAGAACAAAGGCCTAATGCATCTTTAATGGGGGATAATGTAGCTTTGCAATGAGAATAGTGTTTTTCTATAACTTGACAGCACATGTAATATTTGTCCCTGGAAAAGCAACAGCCCGTTTTATTGTGCATAACAATTAGTAGCTATAATTAGCTCAATTTATTGACTCATGTATTCCACAATATATTATATCATATGTTGGACAATTGACAACAGAAACATATTGTCCGATTATTGTCTGACAATGGAAATGCAGATTATTCAACGTGAGGGAAGGCACAGTGGTCAGCGTCACAGTAAGAAGGCGAGGTTAGGTTTAGGTTGGGTTGCTTTATTCATACCCGTAGGTAAATTTGTTTTGCTGGTTTGAGAGGCTGGTTCCACATTTCACTCGTCCACACTGTACACAGTAAATACAAATAAAAACACAATTACAAGTAAAGTGTTACAGAGCTCCAGTGCAGAATTTTCCATAGATAAATTCATTCATCTCACTTAGCTAAAAATCACAATAAATATTAATATTCTGCCCTCCCTAAACATTAGAGTATAGTTTGGCAGATAGTGAACAAACCGGAAATGAAGACAAAGTTTTATAGTTTTGGGCCGTGTTTAATGCTCCATTTCTGTTACTTTGTAAAACCGCAAAATAAAACAGATAGAAAATGCAATCAGTTTCTGTACAAAATAAAATACAGTATGTGTCACAAACACAAAAGGTTTATAGGCCAACAATGACTTAACAGTGTAGCTAGCATTAGCAGGTTAGCACAAAAAGTCCGCCAGCTAGCGCTAATTAGCATAATAATCGCGGTTGTTTTGCATATGAATTACGTCAAACTTAACGCCCTGTTGGCTCATAACATTTACAACACAAATACAACAAACACATGAATATGCTCCCTTAAAACCCAGCAGAAGACATGTTTTGGACCAAACAGACACCAGACCAGCTCGTGTTCATGGCTTTGATAAAACAAACATGGCTGCCGAGCAACTTCCTGTTACTGGAGGACCATCCATAGAACTATAATAAAATCTCTAATATAATAAAAGCTCTTATTATACATCCGTGGGACCATCGAAACGAACATATTAGCCACAAGAGGGCAGTATAATGTAATGAGTACTTAAGGGACAACACAATTAACTATATCAAAAACATGACAGATGAATAGATTACAATTTATTCATAAATATGATGGCGGATGGTTCTAGCTTCAGGTCAGTAGGTGAGATCCTCCAGCTGAGGTATTCCTGACCAAGACCAGCTCAGCATCTGGAGCTTGGTCCAATGCAGAGAATGACTCATCATTAACCTTCGCCTTCGCCAAAAAATAAACTAAAATAAAAGCATGTTTTCTCTTTTTGTTGCACTGAAAATCAGAGAAAAACGTGTATCTGTACTGTGAGCAGGCTTGCATCTCCACACACTGCAACAAACAAAATCTAGTCAAGTTAAGATGACTTGAATTAAGAAAGTTTTAAGTGTGTTTATTTATATAGTGCTTTCCACAGGCATATGTCACAAAGACGCTTTATAGAGGATTATTTTTACAGAGAAAATGATCTGCCAGTGGAACAAGACTTTTTGCACTTAAAATAAGAAACAAAATCGATTGTTGCTTGAATTAAGAAAAAAACACCTATTCCACTGGCAGAACATTTTACTTGTCAAGTTGAATCGACTCAAATAAAGTAAAATGTTCTTAAGTTAAGTCATTATAACTTACCTAGATATTGTTTTTCCAGTGCAAACCTGACTTATTTGACTGGAGGATTGACTCTGCTGTTTCCAGTGATATTTGTTCCTTTGGCTATTCCTCATTATAACAAAAAATGTCTTGCCATGGAGAATGTTCCGAAGTATGGCTTTAACTTCTATTTTTATGCAGTCATGCAGGTGACACGCCACGTCCAGGAAGTACAACATGCTATTGCTTTAAATACAATCCACTAGTACTGAAACAAAGTTCTGCTGAGTGTTTCAAAAGTCTTTGAAGCAGCTGCTCGTGTAAATGTCCCCGTGTCCCTGACTCCTCCTTCTGCTCCTCCCACAGCGGCGGCGGTCACCTACCTCAGGGCTCTAACCTGTCCATCAGCACCAGCCAGGGCATCAGCATCAAATCAGAGCCCATCTCCCCCCCTCGAGAGCGCCTCACCCCCTCCGGCTTCCCCACTCATCACCCTCCACCTCCCCACCCCCCGCAGCAGCAGCAGCAGCTCCAGCAGGGCGCCCCCGGCAGGCAGGACGCGGTCGGGCGCTCCCCGGCGGACAGCCTCAGCTCCTCGTGCAGCTCCTACGACGGCAGCGACCGCGAGAGCCCGTCGGTCAAGAGGCTGCGCATGGACACGTGGGTGACCTAAAGGGGGGGCCTGGGGAGCGCTCCAGTCCCCCACCCCCACCCCGGAGAAGGCAGGGCGCGGCCAGGCTCGGACCGCCGCTACGCCCAGGGTCCACGGAGCTTATCTTCAAACTATTATTTCAGTGCGTGATGACTGATTGTAAGCGGTTATGGCGACACCGCAAATATGGACGTGCACACGCAGCAGGTGCAGGTACTCAGAGAACCATAGTTACCATAGTTTGTCTGGAGGCACGGTGGATGTTGTCGCACGAACGGATGATCACGGATGCTAACAATCAGAGCATTTAAGCCATAGACTGTATATATCGATGGACATAGCTAACCCGAAATGAGCTTGGGCACGCTCCAATTCACTTTCTACCGATAAACCGTCGCTCTTCTCTCTTTAAGGCTCGTCGTTTTGGTTTTAAAATGTTCATATCAACCCCTCTACATGATTCTGGAGTCTTTATTTAGATATTTTATCCATAAATCAGCAGACGCACATTAAAAACAGACCAATGAGATGTCTCTTTCATCATTGCCAAGCGCCGAACAAGTGGTGCGGTCGGGAAGTGGCGTTACCTTCAACAGCCTGGCTCCTGATTGGCATTTTCGTCGCTGTAACACTCGCGCCTGGACTTCCAAATAGGGAAATCGGCTCCAAATTCGCCCCTGTAACTTCTGATCAAGGCTGAAGTCTCCCTTAGTCCACGTCTTTATACAGTCTATGGTTTAAGCTTAAGCCACAGGAACCTATTTACAATGAACTGCAGGAAAAGCTGTTACTATACAATGTTTTTAATACATATACAAGTTGCCTCTTCTCTGCCAATCCACACATCACCATAGACAACGAGTTTAATCAAGGCGAGACACGACAGGCAAAACTATTTTTAACATCGTGGCTCTTTTCCTCACACATGATTCAAGAGTCAAGGTTGTTTATTTGTCAAATGCAGTTTCAGCACCAGGTCAACAATGCAAAGAAACGCTTAGGATGAGAAGAACCGTTCGCTAAGGTATTCAGGAAGTACTAGTAGCTGCAATAAATAAACATGTTTGCAAACACAAGGGAAATAAGAAAACAAGATAGTAAAAATATCATTAAATATAATAAAGTACAAAATACAGATATATTAAAATGTAATAAAATCTAAACTACAAAGGATATGGATATAAAGATCACCTCTTAAAGGGGCTGTACCTGACTTTTAAACTAGTTTATTTGAAACGGTTTGTATCCTAATTATTCACTGTAATGAGTTTATAATATAAACAACAACAACTATCATGCTAACGCCAACACGGCAGACTTATTTTGACCTCAAGAGTCGCTTATATTACAATATATCTGAACAGGAGCGAGACCCATTTTGTTTTAAAGAAAGTTTTAACCCATTTTTTTGAGGAAAACCCCTTAACGCAGAGTGGAATAAATAAGCAACAAACCAAGATATAAGATACACATTCCCCCAGTGCCGCTTAGTGCAGATACAGCACCTTCCTAGGAACCTTTGCCATCCTGCAAAAAGCAAAACCTCGTCAAGCTAAAAGGACTTGGATTAAAAAGTTATTCCACTGACAGATTATTTTACTTGTCAAGATGAATCGACTCCAATAAAGTTTTTAATTTAAGTCATTTTAACTTACCTAGAGATTGTTTTTTCCCCAGTGCAAATACTTGTTTCTCGTTGCCCCAAATTTGCAACATTCATAAATTTCTATTATGTTTTTTTTTTTTTGCTATAGTCAAATGAATAATCTCAACATAATTTAACATCTACTTAAAGGCAAAAATACACACACAACTTTTTTTTTTTTAAATAAACAACTCTATAAATTCAGGCGTTAATTAAGATTTTTCAGTTACTCAAACAAGATTTCCAAAGTCCACCCTGAAAACTGGATAATATCTACACGGGAAAAAACAATATTTAGGTCAATTAAAATGACTTAAATTAAGAACATTTTACTTTATTTGAGTCGATTCATCTTGACAAGTGAAATGATCTGCCAGTGGAATAATTGTTTTTCTTAATTCAAGCAACATTTGGTTTTGTTTCTTATTTTAAATGTCGTTTAAGTGTAGCAAGATGTATTTTCTCATTTTAAGTAGAAAAAGTCTTATTCCAGTGGCAGATCATTTTACTTGTCAAGTGAAATTTACTCAAATCATGGGAAAACTTTCTTATCGAGTCATCTTAACTTGTCTAGATTTTGTTTTTTGTAGTGTAATATGTGAACAAATGCCATTTTTTTTACTTTTTTATCACAAATATGTGATTTTTGTCACATATTAACTTATGAAAACATTACATGAAGAAACATTTTTTTCTAATACCAACGTTTTACATTTCTGATCTATGTTATAACATTGTTTCTTCGTCAAAAACAGACCTGGAGTTTTGTTTTGTTTCATTCACACATTGAACACACAAACCTGCATATTTAGGCTGAGTTCTTCTCTCGATCTGATCTCGTAAAGTTCCCCGCTGTGTTTTTAAACTCCGTACACCTCCACGATCATAATTTGGATTATTTCAGCCCTGAATTTTCCGATCTCTACCAAACTGAACGTAAAAGGGAGCTGATAATGTGAAAACTACCGCTTCATCGGAGCATTTTGAGCTTCGGAGATGTAAACAGACTGATGATACGTGACTGAAACGCGTGTGAATGAAACAAAACACAACTCCTAAGAACAGTTTCCTCTTCGCCTGCAGTGTCTCGCCTTCAATCGCTGTAAACATACTTTTGGTTGTGACGAAAATTTGACTTTCTTGCAATAATGGACGCTTTTATAATTTAAATCGTTGAAAATGTAATGTGCAATGACGAGGTGGAGCGGGCGTCACGGACACATCAGTAATATAAGCCAAAGCTGTGGTCGTTGTGTGTACAGTTGCCGTGGTTACACTCAAATTCACCTTTTTTTTTTATTACTCGGATTTGTTTAACGCTGTTGTAAAAAAAATATGTAACTGATATGAAAAGCCATGGACATTTGCTGTATGACTGAAGGTTTGGTGTAAATAGTGAATTTTAAATAAGATCAGGGTTAGAACGTCGCACCGTCACCATTTTATTCTGAAATTTTATGTTTTTTTTTCTTTTTTATGGACGATTACATGGGCCCCTGGGGGAAAAAAATCACAATTCTTTCATTTTTCGCATTTGAGATCTGAACAAAACGTGTCCAGTGCACGTCTCTCTCCTTCACTCTCTTTTTTCTCATTTCTCTCCATCTCTCCTCTTTCGCTTTGTCCCCATTCTCGTCTTTCTCTTCTTTCCAGTCTTTCTCGCTCCCTCTCTTCTCTCTACCTCCCTCTCTGTCTCTCGCTTATTTTCTTACCTCCTCCCTCCTTCTCTCTCTTTCCCCCTTCCCTCTATCCCTCCCTCTCTTCCCCTCTTTTTGTCCCTCTCTCTCTCTCTCTCTGTTTCCCTCCCCATCTCTCCCTCCCTATTTCTCTCCACCTCTCACTGTCACCCCCTCCTTCCATCCACCTCTCTCCCTCTTTCCTTCCCTTTCTTTCCCTCCCTCTCTCCGTCTTTTCCCCTCTCTCCTTCTCTCCTCTCTTCCTCTCCCTTTTTCTCTCTCTTAGCCTCCCACTCTTTCTTTCTCTCTCTTTCTTATTCTCCCCTCCCTCTTTCCTTCTCTCTTTCTTACCCTCCCTCTCTTTCCACCTCTTTCCTACCCCCTCTTTTTCTCCCTTCCTCTTTCCTTCTTTATCTCCCTCCCTCTTTCTTACCCGCTCTCTCTTTTTCTCCCTCTTTCCTACTCTCCCTGCTCCCTCCCTCTTTCTTACCCTCCCTTTCTCTCTCTTTCTCCCTCATTCTTAATCTTCCCATTCCTTCCTCCCTCCCTCTCTCCCTCTTTCTTACCTCCCTCTCTCTCTCTTTTTCTCCCTCTTCCCTACTCTCCCCCTCCCTCTTGCTTACCCTCCCTTTCTCTCTCTTTCCTCCTCTCTCCCTCCCTTATCCCCTCTTTCTCTCTCTTGCTATTTCTTTCTCCCTCTTCCTTAACCCCCATCTGTATTCCTTACCTCCCTTCTCTCTTCCTCTCTCCCTCCCTCTTTCTCACCTCCTCTCTCTTCCTCTCTCCCTCCCTCTTTCCCTCTTTCTCTCCTTTTTCCCTCTCTTTTCTCTGACACCGGTGAAGGTTCACGGGACTTTTCTCTTTTTCTCTCTTTCTCTTTCTCTGCTCTCGGTGAAAAACTCAGGACCTTCAGCCCGAGGTCCATCTGCTCCTGTTCAGATCAGCGCTGAAAAACAGAAAAAAAAAGAGAACGGAAGTCTTTGCTGACATCGTGTAAATATTATCCGTGGGTTTCATTATTTTATTTTACAATCGCTGAGTCGAATTTTCAGATGGAGGCCGAGGAAAATGTTATTCTATCTATTTTATCGGATCTCGAAAACACAAATTTCACAAATGTTAAATTTTTTAGTCAGGAACAGGTTTGATTGGCCAAAAAAACAAAACAAAACAAAGCACAAAAAACTATAAACTGTCTTCAAATATTTAGTCTGTTTATGGTAAAAAAAATATATAAAAAAATAATAATAAAAAAAAAAAAAAAGTGGGAGTGGGTCTATTCACTTTCTTTTATATTTATATTTTTTTCCCCACAAATATAATTTTCTTTTTCAGTTTTAAGCTCCTGTAGTTTTAAGTTTAATGACTTTACGCTACAAAGATGAAAATATTATAAATAAATATAAATAATAAATAATATAATAAATTATTGTATCGCACCTCCACTAAGAATAATTTAACTGCTAAAATTTGGAGAAAAAAAATAAAAATAAAATAAATAAATAAATGTGTTGCACCGATCTTGCTTCTTCAGTCCCTATATCGATATCGGTATTTTGATTTTACTAACCGATACCAGTGTAGGGACGTTAAAAAGATGCTTATTTCATTAAAATACAATTTTAATTATTATTATTATTAACTATTATTACAATTATTACACATAAACACTGAACAGCTTTGTATGGATAAAAGTTCGAACATTATGAGATGTTCAAGAACAAAATCGACTGAACCGATATCAGTATCGGCGCACATATTTAACTCCAGTATCGATATCGGTGCATCCGTAAAAACGATCTCGCCAATGGAACCAATGGAATAATATCGACTTTTCGTCTCCATCTGAAATTTTGACCAAAAAACATCACGATTCCGACACAAATCTTGTACAGAAATGCTTCTACTTTTGCCCATTTCCTCGTCCACCGTTTTGTAGACACAACCGTGCTTTCTGCTGTAAAGAATCTGTACATCTGACCCGTACGGTAAAGAAAAACTCCAGCTTCGTTCACAAACACGTGCCCTGTCTATCCCTGCTGATTGCACATTGTTGTATAGACGTCTGCTGTATGGAGGAGCTGGCGACGCGTTCACTGACCTGGTCCTGGTGTGGGATTCTGAGCTCTACCCCCCATTTCCCTGCACCAACTCGTAAATCCACGGTCGCTCTGAGTTTGTGGTAATCTATGCAGTCGTTCTCGAAGCCTGATGTCAAAGGGCCTGCTTCACAAACGGGGTTAAAGTCGGACTCGCAGCGACAAGGTTCATGGTTTGATTCCCGGACGGTGACGTTTGTGTTCATCGTAGACTGAAAATATTTTCTCATCTGTGTTTTAATGTTGTTTCCTCGTCGAAAAAAAAATCCGGAGCTCGTGTTTTGTTTCGTTCGCACATGTTCAATCAACCAAACTTTATTGATAGAGCTCTTTTCATACAATAACACACACAAAACAAAACAAAAAAACACTGTTCCACCTTGCGATGTTATGCAGTGATACAGGAAGTGCTCCGCTGTGTTTTTAAACGCCATAAACCTTCACTAGATTCACACATTTGCATAATTTCAGCACCGACACCTGGTGATACATGGTGATCGATCAACTCCACGGAGACGAGCATATAGACTATTATCACAAGTTTCAGAATGATGAAAAAATAGTCGCCATGGAAATTAACCACTCAAAATGAAATATCGCATTGTTTGGACGGTCAAAAGTCGTCAAAATGGCGCGTACAAACAGGAAATCGAAATTGAAATGGACGATTTTCACAACAGTAGGAAGTGCCGCAATGTTGAGTCGCGCAACTTCCTGTCGATGCTTTTCTATGGCAAAATAACTGTAGAAAAGCGTCGCATATTTTTGACCGGCTTCATAAATCTGCCCCAACAACAAATCTTCATCCAACAAGGTCGACAAAGAACAGATTCTGTCCATGAAGAATTTATCCACAACTATCAAGGGAAGAAAGACGAAAACTTAAGGCGAACAACGACCGAACTACTGAGCAAAACTAACATTATGGCCATGAATAAAACATAAATAACCTGATCACTCAGACTGATTCTAGAGTTAAAAGTTAAAATCTATTTTGTGATGTTGATATATTAGGATAGACTAAGAAAATTGTGCAGTTTAAATGATCGACATTTCATCTTTGAACATCTATAGCAGGGTGTCAAACTCATTTTGGTCCGGGGGCCGTATGCAACCTACATGGATTTCCCATTCACCTCTGTCAACAAATAAGAATTAGACTATTTTTCTTGGGAAATCCTGAACTCAGCATCTGCTTTTCTCATTTTTTGACATTTTGCTGATGAGGGTCACGGTCGACAGTCAAAACGATCGTCCTTTAAGAGCGTTTGGAAAGAGGAAAGTCTTCATTTGTGCTGCTCTGGTGGGAGTCGCAACGTACAGAAACGCCGGAGACGCTGCTATGCTAAACGGTGCAGAAAATTAACAGAAAAATCAGAAAATTTTAAGTATTTTAATAGAAAAATCAGCCGAGGGCCAGATTAAAGGTCTTGGAGGGCTGGATCTGGACCCCGGGCCGCATTTTTGACACATGTGATCTATAGCATTTAAACTGCACAAATCTCTCAGTTTATGCTAATATATCGACATCACAAAACCGATCACAAAATAGATTTTAACTTTATTATTTTAATTGTATAATCAGTCTGAGTGAACAAGTTATTTATGTTTTATTCATGACCACAACGTCATGCTCAGTTTTGCTCAGTAGTTTCACTAATACTTGTCGTTGTTTCCTTTAAGTTTTCGTCTTTCTTCCTTCATCGTTGTGGATAAATTCTTTGTCGACCTTGTTGGATGAAGATTTGTTGTTGGGGCAGATTTATGAAGCCGGTCAAAAATATGCGACGCTTTTCCACAGGGATTTTGCCAGAGAAAAGCACTGACAGGAAGTTGCGCAACTCAAAATCGCTGCACTTCCTGCCGTTGCGATAATAGTCTAGTTCAATTTCCTGTTTGTACTCGCCATTTTGACGACTGTTGCCCGTCCAAACAATGCGATATTTCATTTTGGTGACGCATTTTTTTCATCATTCTGAAATTTATGGATAAACACGAGAGGAAACACAAATCTACTACGCGGGAATCAAACTCGGGACCTTCTTGCACCACTACCACCACCGGAGTTAACCGAAAACATCTTCATGAAGCAGGACCTGCATTTAACCTTAGGAGGAAAAACAGTCAAAGTAAAATAAGTGACTGTTCTTGTCCTAAAATGCCACGCCCCATGACGCCGGAATCGAACTCGCGGCCGCCCATTTCCATACACGTACATTATAGAGACGGCAGGTCAAATACGTGATAGCAATAATGACGAGTACAACACGGAGCACCTCACAGAGCACGTCGAGCACTTAAACAAACGTATCAGGGACGTTATGCACAGACACAGAGGCCTTATCCCAACGCCGCCATTTTGAGGACTTTTGAACACTTCTGTTTAAAGTACAGCACAAAGAAGCACTCACCCGGCTCAGAACACCCGCACCTCCGTACAAAGAGACCCGAAAGAAGGTCGAAACCAGGACTAAACCGGGTCGAAACCTGGTCCAAAGCAGGACTAAACCATGTCTAAAGCAGGACTAAACCAGAACTGAATCAGGTCTAAATCAGGACTAAACCAGGACTGAACCAGGTCTAAACCAGGTCTAAACTTGCACTAAAAAGGACTATACCAGGACTAAAGTATGTCCAAATCAGGTCTAAACCAGGACTAAACCAGGACTAAACCAGGACTAAACCAAGACTAAACCAGAAATGAACCAGGTCCAAATCAGAACTGAACCAGGTCTAAACCAGGTTTTAACCAGGTCTAAACCAGGACTAAAAAAAGAATAAATCAGGACTAAAGCAGGTCTAAACCAGGACTAAACCAGAACTGAACCAGGTCTGAACCAGGTCGAAACCAGGACTGAAAAAGGACTGAACCAGGACTAAAGCAGGTCTAAACCAGATCTAAACCAGGTCTAAACCAGAACTGAACCAGGTTTAAACCAGGTCTAAACCTGCACTGAAAAAGGACTAATCCAGGTCTAAAACAGGTTTAAACCAGGTCTAAACCAGACCTGCACCAAGGTCTAAACCAGGACTGAAAAAGTACTAAACCAGGACTAAAGCAGATATCGAAATAAATATCGCACAGTGAGGTTTATACGTGACGATATCGTATCGTGAGACTTGGATATATCGTTACACCTCTAACAAACACCTAAAAACGACTCAAAACAAGATGAATATTTTGAATGAATGTTATTTTAGCATCGCTCCCTTTTACGGTGAACCTGGTCAGTGAACGCAACGCAAGACCTACTCTTCTGTCAAATCAGTGCGCAAAGTAGAATATGGGGGGATGAGGAGGAGGAGAACGGACTTTGGAGAAGACCTGGGATCGGACTGTGGACTGTTGGGTCTTGGGACTTGTTTGGAGCAGGTGGAGGCCCTCTGCTTTGCTTGGTGGTGGTGGTGTAGCTGTAGCTCCTTTAGCTGAACACAACAGAACCTGGTCCCGGTCTATCCTGGGACCGGTTCGGCGACACAAGCTGGACTTTGTTGCCAAAAATGAAACTATTGTTATTATTGTTATGATTTTTGTCAAAAAGCAGATGGAAGTTACATTTGGTTTTCCTTAAAGTGCGCATGACAGGTTTGATGATTCTCAAATTTTGACTGGGTTCGGTGGGATAATACGACGTGCAAATTATATTTTTTCACGAATCAAAGAAAGAAAAGTGAAGAAAAGTTGAAAAATAATGGAAAATTGCAGTGAGTTCCATATTAATGACGTCACGCTTGGAGAATTCTAACCAAAAGAAACAATTTTATATTTTTTTTCCAATGTTTCAACAAAGCAAAGATGTTTTTTTTTTATTTAATTTAATTTTTAATATTTTTTTTTATTTGTATTTTTTTTAATTTAATTTTATTTATTTGTCAAATATTATTTTCTGTGTACATTCAAGGAGCATTGGCCCAGTGTGGCGTGTTTCCTGATCCGGAGGTTGGCGGTTCGAATCCCGCTCTCGACGTAAACATCCTCGGTTGAACAGTCAGATCCACAGGTTGGCGGCGCAATTCCAGCTCCCGCAGATGAATGCTGTCGCTGTGTCCTTGGGCAAGACACTCGTTCCGCCTCGTCCCCGGTGTCAGATACGCGTGTGAACGGTTTAGTGGTTCCTCGGCGTACAGTAAAGCGCTTTGAGTGTCTTAAAGGTGGAAAAGCGCTCGATAAAAATGTGACTCTTTACCGTTGTTGTGTTTGTTCGGTAAGAGTTATGGGTTTGTCAAAATCAGACTCAGGACTCAGATGCAACCGACCAAGTAGTTGGAATCAAGTTTTCAAAATTAAGATAACTACAATAAGATAAAAGATAAAAATAGTTATCTGCCAGAAATTATTTACATCAACTGAGCAGGGTGTGAGCAGGGAACTGGATCTGTCTTCTGCAGCAGATTTCCCAAAAAACAGATCGCAACGGCATCGGTTTTGCGTCGCCTTTCCAGTGTGAAAGGAGCTTTAGACTCTCAGAAGGACACACGGAATTTGCTTGATCGAGGTAGATTTTAAAAAACATGCAGTAAAAAGTACTACTAAAGCTACTTGCGGGAGTGTGGGCCAATTCACCTGGAAGTCCGGGGGCCGCATTTGTCAGGAAGTCAAATTTGAAGCCTAAAAACTTGCTAAATTGGAGACTTTTTTTCATTTTTTTAAAGTAAAATTTGACACATAATGATCTTAAATGTGTAAAATGAATAGTCCAACCTGTCATGGGCACTTTAAATGTGTTCTAATGTTTTGGTTCTAAGGTAAAAATCCAAGTGGACTTTTTCTGATGAAGATACTATGCTCGATCTTGTTGTACAGTTTGTATTCTCACCGTAGTACAGACATCGGCTCGTACTTGTGTATTTTAGGTTCTTGTTGTGTATAAAGTGCACAGCTCTTAGACTGTGTCCTGTGACCTTCGAAAACGTAGAAATCACAACTTTATTAAAGAACTCTGTGTATGCCCCACGTCTGCTTTGTTTATTCACTTTTTGATATGTTGCTCATTGTATTTCATCGTGTTGTATTACAGTAGATCCATTATGTTTTTGATTCATTCAGAACTGAAAAGTAAAAGTGGTTTTGTTGTTGTTGAGGGTTTAGTTTGAACACGTTTGTAGTTTGAGCGAATACACATATGAAAGAAAGGAAGAAAGAGAGAGAGGAAAAGAGAGAAAGAAAGAGGCGAGAGAGAGAAAGACAGGGAGAGAAAGAGATTAAGAAAGGAAGAAAAAAGGAAAGACAGAGAGAGGCAGAAAGCAAAGAAAGAGAGCAAAGGAGAGAAAGAAAGAAAGAAGGAAGGGAAGAGAGAAAGAGAAAAGAAAGAAAGAAAGAAAGAAAGAAAAAGAGGGGAGAGGGTGGAGAAAGAATGATCGGGAAAGCAAGGAAGAAAGAGATTAAGAAAGAAAGAATGAAAGGAAGAAGGAAGGAAATAGAAAGAGGCAGAAAGCAAAGAAAGAGAGCAAAGGAGAGAAAGAAAGAAGGAAGGGAAGAGAGAGAGAAAAGAAAGAAAAAGAAAGAAAGAAAGAATGAAAGGAAGAAGGAAGGAAAGAGAGAAGCAGAAATAGAGAGTAAGGGATAGAAAGAAAGAAAGAAAGAGGAAAAGAAAGAGAGGAAGAGGGGAAGGAAGAAAGAAAGAAAGAAAGAGGGAAAGAGAGATAGCAAAGGAGAGAGAAAGAAAGGGGAGAGAAAGGAAGAAAGAACGAGGGGAGAAAGAAAGAGAGGGGGAGAGATTAAGAGAGAGAGAAAAGAGGGAGAGAAAGAAAGAAAGAAAGAGGGAGGGGAGAAAGAAAGACAGAGAAAGAGGGCAAGAGAGAGAAAAAGAAAGAGGGGAGAAAGAAAGAGGGAGACAGAAAAAAGATAAAGAAAGAAAGAGGGAAGAGAAAGAAAGAGAGAGACTTTAATATACAAATAAAAACCACTACAGCTAAGAAAGAAAAAAAAAGGTTCGATAAACTTTTATCACGACAGGAAGTGGCCGCGATGTTGAGACAACTTCCGGTCAGAGCGTTTCTGCGGCAAAATCCCTGTGGAAAAGTTTTACATGTTTTTGATCAGCTTCATAAATCTTCCCCAACACCAGATCTTCATCCAACAAGGTCCACAAAAAAAAACATATTCTGTCCATGAAGAATTTACCCACAACTATCAAGGTAAGAAAGACAAAACTTAAGGCTAACGACAACTAGCATGAGTGCACTACTGAGCAAAACTAAGACATAAATAACTTGTTCACTCAGACTGATTATACAATTACAATTAAAAATCGATTTTGTGATGTCGATATCAGCATAGACAGATAGATAAGGGTCAACGGTTAATTTTCAGCTCAATATTTTTCACGTACAAATATTTCTTCATTATAGCAACTAGTTGTCAAATTTTGGGAGCCTTCCCTATTATACTTTTGTCTGGACAAAACAGAAACTTTAAGTATTTTTTCTCACTTTCACACTCAGTTAAGGTCTTTTGTCTTTGTATGGCCGTATTTTTTCAAGGTTTTTTATTGATACTTTGCAGTGGCGTCATGCTGGGGGTGTTTTACATGTACCTTTATGGTGGAACGTTCAGCAGTTACCATGGACACAACGCACACATCATAAACACCGCCAGAAAGTTTTAAAATAATCTGAAAATTGTTTAGGTGTTTGATTTTCACCAAAAAAAAATATTAAAGTGACTGAAAAATCTAGACTAATTCTTGCTAAGAGGTTTATTTAACAGCACAAATCATCTCACCTGTCGCAGTTTCAGCTAAACCTGTTCTTTTTTTGGTCCTGTTGTGTTAAAATAATAATAATAGCTCAAGATTAAAGTCGAACAGAGCGTCAGACAGAGCAGAATCTACAGTGAATGTTGATGAAATCTGCTGCAAAGGATCAATAATGTGTTAAAAAAATGAGACAAATGAGAATGAAAATGTGCCGCTCCAACCAAACCATGGACACTCACGACATCTAGTGGCGATCAGCTGGAACTACAACAATAAACTTTCTGCAAATGTATTAATAGTAGTGTGCAGTGGCGTGTCGTGTTAGTGTGTAGTAGTAGTGTGTAGTAGTAGTAGTAGTAGTGTGCAATACTTGTAGGGTGTAGTAGTGTGTACTAATAGTAGTGTGTAGTAATAATGTGTAATAGTGTGTTGTAGTGTGTAGTAGTAGTAGTGTGTAGTAGTAGTGTGTAGTAGTGTGTAGTAATAATGTGTAATAGTGTGTTGTAGTGTGTAGTAGTAGTAGTGTGTAGTAGTAGTGTGTAGTAGTGTGTAGTAGGGCTGAAATGATTCATCGAGTTAATTGATTAAATTTTTTTGCCTCGATGCTTCGTTTTATTTTCATACACTTGGCGATGGCCGGAACCTTTTGTGGCTAAAGTTTCCGCACGACCACTGCACTTCACTGTACACAAAACAGCGCGGCGCCCATGGATGTATAATAAGAGCGCACACTTCATCTCCTCCCGTGCGCCACACACTCTGCGCATGGATTGTGTCTTGTCGCGTACGCTGCGTGGACCGCGCTTCCTCCTGTGCGTCTCTAAACCAGAACTAACACCAGGACTAAAACCAGGTCTAAACCAGGTCTAAAGCAGGTCTAAACCAGATCTAAACCAGATCTAAAACCAGGACTAATCCAGATCTAAAACCAAACAAGAATTTGCAGGAGTTGGTTGCTACATTCATGTAGTTTTAAAAATCATGACAATATCAAGTAATCCAAAGTATTCAGATTACGTTAAGTAATTTAATTGATTACGTCACAAACTACATTTTGGGGAATGTAATCTGTAATCTGTAGGGGAACATTTTAAAAGTCACCTTCTCAACACTGATGCTATAAAATCTAAACAGAAAGCCCCGTACATTACATCAAGTGGAAAAGAAACCGTGAGGTAAATCAACTTTAGCCATGCGATAATTACATTTTTCATGTCCAAAACACGTGTATCTGTCAGTGCACGTGGTGTGTACTTAACATGTGCAAAGTAGACGCAACAATAACAAACGATTACTCGATTATTCGAACAAAATAATCGACTGAATAATCGATTACTGTAATAATCGATAGCTGCAGCCTGCAGCCCTAGTGTGTAGTAGTGTGTAGTAGTGTGTAGTCGTGTGTAGTCGTATGTAGCAGTAGTAGCAGTAGTAGGAGTAGTAGTAGTAGTAGTAGTAGTAGTAGTAGTAGTAGTAGTGTGTATTGAGTAGTAGTAGTGCGTAGTAGTGTGTAGTAGTGTGCAGTAGTAGCAGCAGTGTGTAGTAGTGTGCAGTAGTAGCAGCAGTGTGTAGTAGTGTGCAGTAGTAGCAGTAGTGTGCAGTATGCATGAGTGGCCACAGGAGGGCGTTACATTGCAATGAATAAATAATGCAACAGGACTTTTTTGGCCTACACTCATGTACACTGTGTAAGGTAAAAAAAGTATTTTGCTTTACTGTTACTTTATAATCAGTGCTGATATTTGCGGCTGATCTCATCAACATTCCCTGAGTGTGTGATGCTAACTACAGGCACTGCTCTGTCTGAGGATGCATTAGATTTTAATCTAGGCTTTATTTGACCTTATTCTGACCATAAACAACAAGAGCTATAACAGGTAAGCTGATTTGTGCTGTTAAACAAGTCTGTCACATGTGAAATTAAGTGAGTTTATTTATTTATTTACTACATTCCATGTGTCATTCATAGTTTGGATGCTCTCAGAGAGAATCTACAATGTAAATACTCATGGAAATAAAAAATAGTAAAGAAGTTAGTGTATTTTATTTGATGTATTTGAGTTCTTCTGATCCAGGTAACTGCAGCTGCTCCAGGTCTGGGAGGTCCTCACTGTGGCGCCGGCTCTGGACCTCACATGGACCACACCTCACACACTCTGGCTCCACTACCGACCTGCTCTGTCTCTGCCGTCTGGAAAGACTTTCTACAAACTGATGGTCCAGGTGAACAGTGATGAGGAGGATGTTTAGAAAATCGATTTTGTCTTCTTATTATATAGAAACTTTGTGTTTTCTTCTATTAATATGTATTAGTAAAAACCTAAATAGCTAACCTGACATGTTTCGGTGGGATTACAATGCAAGAAATTGTAAAGTTCGCAATATCCGAACACTGCAAATGTTAATACTGTGTCATGGACTGGGACTGGGCGAGAATAGCAGGAACAGTGAAGCACAAATACAAAAGATGGAAACGAGAGACTATTCAAATCAGGAAACAGAGCAGATGGACCATCAACAGAGACGAGGGACTCACTTCTCCAGAGGCCACCATGCGATAGTAGGTACGGTCAGTCTGATAGATCTGCCAGATCCACCAAACTGACCACATCTGGGAGCAACGGCTGATAAGAGACACGTCACAGCAGTGAGCTAAGACACCTCTGACAAAGACAAAAGTGCTACCGCCGAAACACATCAGGTGAGATATTTAGTTTTTACAAATTTGTCTTATTAGAAGAAAATACTCAATTTCTAGTGACCAGGAAAGCTTTGAGGGACCCTGGATAGTTTATAGTATGTAAACAGCAGGGATGTAACAATAACCAAAATATGGTGATATCGTATCGTCAAAGGTCTCACAATAACATCGTGGACCATCACAATATATCGAATCACAAGTGTCTTTGCTTAAATGAATAGTTCTGATGCAGAAATAGCTAAAAAATAGAGGGAACTACATAGACCATGATCCTTTGCTCCGTTTCAGTGCAGACGACATGAAGAAATAACTGTTCTAAGCACTTTTACATCTTCATTCTTTGGATTAAGTCTTGTGAAGGCATTTTTAGAGGAAAATGTAGCATATTGACACAAAATATCGCAATAAATATCGCACGGTGAGATGTTTATGGTGAAAATATCATACAGAGAGATTTGGATATCGTTACATCCCTAATGACAGTAAATGTTGAACCAAATGACTGGTCAAAGCATTTTTATGTCTGTCTTGTTATTATGTAGAATATCGTAATATCGTGAACTTTCCCACGATATCGCAATAAATATCGCACGGTGATGATATCGTATCGTGAGACTTGGATATCGTTACACCCCTAGTCGATAGTACACATCATGTCATGTAAATACAGAGCAAATACAGAGGTGTGGATGGAATTTAATGCAAAATATTGATGAGAAATATCGCTCCAGCTCTCCCTCTCCATCATTTTCTTCATCTCCATCTCTCTGTCTCCACCGATCTCTCCCTCGTTCCTTCCATCTCTCCTTCCCCTCTTCCCCCAGACCAGCTGTGCCATTGGCTTAGACCCCTGTTCCTCACTATCCAAGCTGGAGATGAGCTGTGCCACCTGCCATGGGACCCTGCCCTATCCCCCACCTACCCCCCCACGTACCCCCCCCCCCACGTACCCCCCACGTACCCCCCACGTACCCCCCACATACCCCCCCACAAGCCCCCGATCTGCCTTTCAACCCGGAGCCAAGTTTGGGAGCGTTCATGTGGCCCTGAGCTCCTTTAAGACGCCGGTAAATATTGAACAAGTCGCGGGCCGTACTCAAACACATCTGCTGTGTCTGCGCACTGGGAGAGAGGGAAAGAGGGAGGGAGGAGAGGAAAAGAGAGATGGAGGGATAGAGAAAGGGAGAGAGGGGTTTTGAAAGATGGACAGACAGAGAGACAGACGTAGGGGTAGAGAGACTGTGTATAAGTGTGCGTGCGAGATGAAAAAAGACTATGAAACTAAGAGGTGTGGGGGAAGATGGAGAGATTAATGGAGAGATAGAGGCAGAGAGAGAGAAAAAAGAGAGGGATAGAGGAAAGGGAATAGAGTGAGAGGCTAGAGAGAGCTGGGGTAGCTAAGAAAAAGAGACAGAGCAAAGAAAGATGGACAGAGAGATTTAGGTAGATGCCGAGAGAGAAGAAAGTGAGAGCAGAGTGAAGGAGAGAGAGAGAGAAAGAGAGAGATCAAGAAGGCAAATTGAGAAAAAGAGTGAGAGATGAGAAAGAGAGCGAGAGACATCAATACAAAGAGAAAGGGAAGTGACAAGGAAAAGAAGAGATAGAGCAGGGACAGAGAGAGGCAAAGGAGCAAGTGAGAGAAATAGTGGAAAGAAAGAAGGCAAGAGCGAGCAAGAAGGGAGAGGAAAAGAGAGGTTAGAGAGGAAAAGGAGAGCAAGCAAAAGAAGAGTGAGAGAGAAAGGCAAGAAACAAAAAGGGAAAAGAGAAAGCAGGGGAGAGGGAAAGTAAGGGAGGGAGATAAAGAAGAAAGAGAGAAAGAAAGAGAGTCAGAAAGAAATAAAGGAAGAAAGAGAGACCAAGGGAGAGAGAAAGAAAGACAGAAAGGAAAAGAAAGAGAGAGAAAATGAGATTAAAAAGAGAGAAAGAGAGAAAGAAAGAAAAACAGAAGCGAGAGAAAGAAAGAAAGAAAGAGGGAGAGAGAAAGAAAGAAAGAGAGAAGCGAGAGAAAGAAAGAGGGAAGGGAGAGAAAGAAAGAGAGAGGGGTAGAAGAAAATAAAGGAGGAAAGAAAGAGGGGAGAGAAAGAAAGTGGGGAGAAAGAGAAATAAAGAGAGATTAAGAAAGAGACAGATAAAGAAAGAGAGAAGGGAGAGAAAAAGAGAGATTAAGAAAGAAAGAGAGAGAAAAAAGAAAGAAGGAAAGAAATAGAAAGAAAGAAAAAGAGAGAGAGAAAGAAATAGAATAATGAAAGACAGAAAGAGCGAGAGAGTGAGAAAAGAAGAGGGAGATTGTACATTGAGTGAGTAAATCTGTAGTTTATGCTCCACAAACACAGTCGTGCTCTCGGGGCCGGTCGGGGCTCTGGAGTAAACAGAGGTTGCCGGTTGTGGGATAGGGCAGGACTATGGTGGGACTAAAACGGGACTTATCCTGGGACTCCGGGACAAGACTCCGCACACGGGCAGATCTACGGCGAAAAAGAGAGAGAAAAGGCACAGCCAACACCTCATATGTCCCACAATCCACCAGGACGAGAGTCGACGGGAGGAGCGCTCCAGATTAACGAGGACTGAAATAATGGGGCCATATTCGAGGAAGTGTCGAGCAAGCACAGAGCAAACAGTGTCACGCCGTCAAATACAGAGTCAAATATTCAGATAAACACGCCACAAAGAGAAAGGATGGAGGGAGGACGGAGGAGAGGAGGAAGAGAGGAGGAGTGACGTGTGCACAGAGTGATCGTACTTTCATTTTGTCTGTGGGAACATTTTAAGAAGATCTTCATGTGATCAGAGGAAGAGAGAGAGAGAGAACAAAAGGTATTTAAGAAGGAGAGAAAGAAAAAGGCAGAAGGAAATAAAGGAAGAAAGAGAAAGAAAGAGAGGAAAGTGTGGAGAGAGAGAAAGAAAGAGAGGGGAGGGAGAGAGAAAGCAAGAGAGAAAGAATGAGAGGAAAGAAAGAGAGAAAGGGGAGTGAGAATGAAAGAAAGAGGGAGAGAGAGGACAAAAAGAAAGACAGAGAGAAAGGGGTGAGAAAGAAAGAGAGAAAGTAAGAAGAATGAGAGACAAAGAAAGAAAGATGTGTGTGAGAGAGATAGAAAGAAAGAAAAGAGGTGGGAGGTGAAGAAGCAAGTGAGAGAAATAGTGGAAAGAACGGGGTGAGATCAAGCAGGAATGGAAAGAGCGAATGAGAAAACAAGAGAAGAGAAGAAAGAGGAGGAAGAGCAAAATAGAGAGGAAAAGGACAGCAAGAAACTTTCATTTTGTCTGTGGGCACATTTTAAGAATATCTTTATATGATCAGAGGAAGGCCTGTGGTAAAGCTGGGAAAAATACAAATAAAATAATAATAATAATAATCTTCTCCAGAGTTTTTCCAGTTGTTTCACCAAAATGAGTTGTGGCAAGTCACTGCTGAAGACACATCTGCCAACAGGCCCCTATTTTATTACTTATTTTTTAAAGATCCTATAATATTCAAAATGGACTTTTATGAGCTTTAAGTCAAGTTATAATGTTTCTTCATCAAAAACATATCTGGAGCTGTGTTTTGCGTCACTCACGCATGTTTGAGTCGTCTTTTATTAGCCCGTCTACATCTCCAGAGCTCAAAATAGTGTTTTCAGGTACGTTTTTGATGAGGAAACAACATTAGAACATAAATCAGAAAATAGTGTAATATGGGCCCTTTCAGTAAATAGAAAATAACATAATACTTGATCAGAAAAACTGCTGGGTTAGACCTGGCAGGAGCAGGGTTACCTTCACTGGAGGATTGATAGATAAAACTTTACTGTCCCAGTGAGGAATTCATTTTCACAGACGTCATGAGACTTGTTGACATTTCATACCATGAACACAGAACATAATAGACGGATAGATAAATAGACAGATAGATAAAGAGATAGACCAAAACCTTCAGATGTTACGTCAGATGGTTCGTTTGTTTAAGGGCAAATTGAGGAGCCTAACAGCCCTCAGAACAAAAGTGTCCCTCCTCTGTATCCTTTGTGTCCTGCAGCATCACGGCTAAGGCTGGGCAGGATGAGTCGACTAAGAATTTTGTTGATCACGTTCATTATTAACCGACAAACCGAATGTAGGTTGCTGTGCGTAGCGTAAGGAGACGAGGTTGCGTCTGACAGCAGAGTTGCACCTAACAGTCCCACGTCTCGGCTATGACACACCTCCTTGGAGATCACTATATCCCTCAGAGTCCGTTTACCTGCACATCAGTGTCCTGGGTATGATAGGTTTTTTGAGTATCCCGGTTTGGTCATGGTGCATGTATAGGCAGGATCTTGGTTAATGCAACAGGTGAGTGCGCATGAGTCCAAAAGACAAACACTTTTCAGTCTTTTCATCACAGCAGTGGCCAAAATAAATAAAGTGACCAGCATAAATAAAGTGAAATAACTGTTCAATAAAGAACTGCGCTAAACCTGCACATGTACAATCTGCACACGTGTGATCTCTGAAAACATGAACCATCTCCAACGCGATATAAAAAAACAAACTCAACATCAGCAGAACATCCCTCTGTCACAGAAAGAACACTCATATTCATAGTCATGTCCTTTAGTCCGACAGAAGCTAATGCATCAGCGCACAAGGAAAGAGGTGCTTTTTTCGGCGTTTACAGTTTATGCAAATTAGCCATGTGGTTTTAAGTTTTGTAAAACATAAACAAATGTGCCAAAGCTGCATTAAACACATTCTAATCTCACACGGGCTGATGTGGTGCTATAGTGATTATGGTTTATATGTGTATGTGTATTTATGCAGATTAGTAATAGTAACACTAATGATCATAATTTCAATATAAAAATGTTAATGATTAATCAATAATCGATCGTTAATTCTCCCGACAATCGATTACCGGTAAGAAAATTTTATCGATTTCACATCCCTAATCACAGCATTCCCTCTGAAACATCTGCCATATTTGGTGTAGAAAGTTGTCGTAAAAAAAGTCTGTAACATTTCAGAGGTAGCTCCATACAGAGTCGCCATGGTTACAGATAAAACATTGAGTTCTGGGTTGTTTGGAGACCGTACCATCACATACTGTACATATTTTGGGTTGAACTCCATTGTAGGCTATTGAATTTGTATTTATTTTTGTACAGGCAATTTATTCTACCTATCCTTTTTTTTTTTATTTTGCAGATCTCTCGCCCTGTATACTTCACAATTTAAGAATTACTAACAGGCTAATTACTATACGATACACCCAAAACAACACAACAGTAACTAAGACTAAAGTCACAGAAACCAGTGAGCAAAAGATGACAACACAAATAAACCAATTCCCGTTTACTTAAATATACCTGTTCATCCAAAAATATTAATCTCACAATTTAAAAAAATCCTTCTGGTTTTATTTTGCAGTGAGCCGTGAGAGACGTTTGGTAGTACTCGTTTGTATATTGCAGTATTGGGAGGGTTGAAACTGGACTGGTGGGACTGGTTGGGTGAGCTTGGCCCAGTCTGCCTCCTGCGCCAATCCCAGGTCGAGTGCTGGAGCGTGGGGCGGAGGAGCAGGGCAGGCGGCCTCTCTGGTATGTGTTGTCACTGAGGGAAGCTACTGAGATGAGCTCCGTGTGAGACTGAACTCTGGCCAGTCAGGTAAAGTACGATTTTACGTATAATATTTGACTAATGACATGTGATTTATGGGGATTTAGATGTGGTAATAATGTCATAACTTGTGTATTGAAGGTTTGTTTTTTGTTTTGTTTTATAAGACTGAGATAAGTAAAGACAGGGCTAGATTTTAGATTTTAATTCTAATATTTGATTAATGACATGTGATTTGTGGGATTTAGATGTGATAATAATGTTATAACTTGTGTATTGAAGTTTTGTTTGGTTTGTACTTTGGTTAGACTGAGATAAATAAAGACAGGGCTAGAGTTGGAGTTATTTTGAAGGAATTTTGTCTCTCAAATAAATGTTTTTTAGGCAAATATGATATTAGATTAGATGTATTAAAGATTCTCACTTTACCTACTGATTCTGGATTTTCTGACCATAATTTTGTAACTATAAAGTACAAGGAAACAGCTGATATACACTGAAAAACACAAATATTTGAATAGTTGTCAACTATTTCTGTCAAACTAGCTGAAAATAACAAAACATTATGAGAAAATGGCCTTTGATGTTACAATATCCCACATAAACTATGTCTTTACTTTGATTAGATTAATTAGATTTCATATTAACACATCTTTCTGTGTTGAGAGTGGACAGTGTTGGTTCACATGAAAGCTTATATGCTCAGAGACCAAACAGACCAAAAGACAAACAAATAAAAACACATCTCTCTTCATGGGAAGTATTTCTGGTATTTGGTCGAAATATGTCTGAGAAAAAACAAAAGTTATGTGTAACAAACAAAAATATAACTGCCTGTGGGCGACGGGTGAGCTCTTCATCAGTGACGATAGGTGAATCACAAAGCTCCGGTCTCTGCACATTTAGGAATATCTGAGCAATGAAAAGAATTTCTAAACTGGTCAGGTCAGCGCAGACCGTTTTTTGCCAACTAATGTCACGCAGGGCGGTCAGGGCAGATTACACATGGATATCAGGGCAGTCATCACCATATTGGTTCTGTAAAGCTATTTTTAGGGTTAATCTAACACAGAACGCTCTTTTTTCCCCTTTTTTTCTTTTTTAAAAACTAGTTTAACTCTTAGCCATATTTCAATCCATTTGGTTTGACCCGTATACTAATCTCAGATACTCATCATTGTTTATATTTTTTGCATAGCTGAATATAGCTATGCAAAATGTGAAAGACATTTTCATGTTTTCAAATTAGTACATGAACTGTTGCACAGTGCAGTGTGTTATTTCCAGCACCACTGTTTGCATTTGTTTACATAAAGTATATGTGTGTTATTTTGCATTGCTTCAGTCACGAACACCATTTTTCTCATCATAGGTTCAACCCTTTCCAAAATGGAGGAAAAGAAGAAGAAGAACATGCTGGAGAACTGGCGCATCAGAGCCAAATTCCCCAACCTGAAGAAGCTCGGCAAGAAGAGCAATCCAAAACCTAAGAAGCTAACGTACCGACGCAGCATCTCTGTACCCGACCTCCGCATGGTCAGGCCCCACCAGGGAGACTATACTGATGCTCCCAGCTTCGACATATCCCCGTCCCCCGCGCCCAGCGACTCCGATTCGGCCTGCAGCAACACCACCAATGACGGCCCGCTCTACATGGAAGCCCTTCACGAAGTCCGCATACAAGATTTTGCCCAAACTAAACTGCTAGCTTCCAATCGCATTAGCGCACCGGCGATGGAAACCTACGGGGACATGAGCGAACTTCAGAATCTACCCAGGGACAGGAAAAGTAGCGTCTCGGATGATCCTCTTTACACTCAAGTTGACAAAAACAAAGCAAATCCACCGAAATATTCTCAACCAGTACCTGCTCCTAGAACTGTTTTTAAGAACGTACAGAGTTCCAGTGATAAAATACGAAGCACGGTGGATAGGGAAGAACTTGGGACGCTTGCGGCATTTATCGCCCGTGCTAATTCCATGGGGGAACAGTCAAGAGAGAAATATGAGAAGAAAGCGTCGTCTGAAAAAGGCACTCCGTTGATGGTTAAAAGGCAGCGTCCGAGTGGTCTGAATTTGGACATTTTGGCGCCGCCGGTAGAGACGGACGGGACTTTGTTGGACTCGGCCTGTGAGTCGCCCAATGAAGAGATGGTGGTCTGGAACAACGACGACTCAGAGGAGCAGGATATGTTCACTCCTTTAGAAATGTGTGAGTTAGTCATGGACGAAGAGGAGAGGCTGTTAAGAACCCCCCATGAGGACAACGCAGAAGAGGCACCAGAGGTCAGGAAAAATATGATCTTATGTTTATAAAGAACCACACTCAAAGGTCCTATAGTACACAAAATTGGCTTATGAGCTTTAAGGCATGTTTGAATGATGTTGCCTCATCCAAAACATGCCTGGAGTTGTGTTTTCTTTCTTTCACACATGTTTGAGTAACGCTTTAGTATTAGTCTCCCTGTGTCTGGGTGGGTTTACTCAAGGCACATCAGAACAAGAACATCATGGAGTTGGGTCCCCGGGCGCCCATGCGATGCCCACTCCCCCTGAGATACCCCAGTGACATTGAAAGGATGGGTTAAATGCAGAGGACAGATTTGACTGATTGATTCTTTCATGACCACACTCCTAGGCAGGTGGAATTTGTTTCCAGTACAGCATCTTGATGCAGGTTCCAACATACACCAACCTTTAAGACACAACAGTTGGCTATACAGACATACAGACAATTCATCAAATAATCATGATACAGACACAACAGGACACAACAGTTAGACAAACAGACAAACAACATTTTTCCAGGGAACCATAGGCTCCAAGCTTATTGTCTGCAGGAATTCAAGAAATTTATATGAACTGTTTTTGAAGTGGGTTGTTTTGGTGGCAGTTGTCCTGTAGTGCCTTCCAGAGGGCAGTAGCTGAAATACATGGTGTGCGGGGTGAGTCGGGTCAGAATCAATCTTGCGTTCTCTGCATACTGTCCTTTTGTGGTGTAACGATTCCAGTGATGGTCGGGGTGAACCAATGATTTTGGATGCTCTGATGATGATGCGCTGTAGTTTCTTCTGGAAGGGTGTGTCAAGACTACTGAACCAGACTGTGATAGATGAAGTGAGGATTTTCTACGGGGATAATAAAGTATAAGAAAAGAATCTCTGGCACTCAAAATCCTTTGTTCCACCTTGTGATGCCATGATGAAACAGCAAGTTAACAGCGACCTTTTGTTTAACAGAGACTGGAAATTCTCTGACTGAAATCATCCAGATAATTCTAGTGAAGGTATATGGCATTGAAAAACACAGTGGAGCACTTCTTGTATAACCACGTGACGTGACAAGGTGGAGATGAGGGTTTTCCATTTAAGAGAAGGAGTAGAAGCCTAAATATGCAGGATTTGTGTGTTGCGTGAATGAAACAAAACACAACTTCTCGGTATGTTTGTGTTTGTGGCGAGGGAACAACATTATAACAGAGATGTGTGGCGCCTGTGCTCTTACTGGGTTAAACATGAAATAATCACAGTTGAACCTGGGTTGTCAGAGCCTTAACCTGCTGATAAATGACACATACAAGTTATTCTCACTCTCAGTATATGGACAGGCCTCATGTGAAAGCTCCAGAATTCCCTCACTGAGCTGCAGAGGCTGCACTATCACTGGTTCGTGATGGTTGCAGGAGCTGGGGTTGAGGTAGTGACCATTATTTGTCATTGGGAATAAATCAGCGTGACAGTAAAAATGACATTTGAGTTGAATGTTTGTGTAACTAAATCCATATACATACTTACATACAGATCCTTAAAGGGAGTGTCATGACCTGAGTGACTGGAGGTGCTGCCAGTCATGAATCTGTACTTGTTACTGAGTGTTACTCTGTGTCACTTTCACTTTCAGTTTGAAGACTCTTGAGATGTGCTTGAGCTTGGTAAAATAACAGCATGGCTACAGTCACCATGATGCTAATGTTGCCAATTTTATCCACTTTAAGCTTTCAGTTTAGTTATAATGTTTGTTCTGTTGAAAATTTAGACAAATATCCTTATTAAAATGCATAAAATGTTTTAATTCTTATATTTCTAAGGATTATATTGTGTCACCAATTAGTTCTTTAAATGTAAACGCCTGTACAACATTAGAGAGATGCTGTAGATACTTTATTATCCTGAAGGAAATTATAATTGCAACACTTCCCACTGTTATTAATTCAAACTCTACTATTTTTTATAGCTTTTATGTGTTTTTACGAAATTAATATTGTGAAGTGATTTCTTTAAATACCCCAGGAAGACTAGTCGGCCCTTGAGTACAGCTAATATGGATCCTAATGAATAAACAAATACAGCTAATTGTTTCTTATGATGTGGACTCCTGGACTGAGCATTGCACAGAATCTTAGGCTAAGTTCAGACTGCAGCCTGAAGTGACCCAAATCTGATTTTTTTCGCCCCTGTGTGACCTGTATCTGATCTTTTAACGACAGTCTGAACAAAACAGATCAGTTTTTTTCAAATGTGACCGAGGCCACTTGGATATGTGCTCCTAAAACCGATACATATCCGATCTTTTGCCACGTGACTTCAGTCTGAACGGCCAGGACGCATTAATCCGACCTACACGTCATCAACAAGCGAGATTTTTTGTTATTGTGCTGTAACAGGCATGTGTTGTGAGCCAATACAGCCCAACGGCGACGTGTTTGCTACTGAAATAGGCCAAAGACGTGTTTCCTCCCGCGAGAGTGATACGACAGCAACTTTAAAATCACCAGGTGCTCAGTGCAGTGTCCATGTTTAGGGCGACTGCCGTAAACACTGAGCTCACTCACTGCTGTGACGCCGTTGTGTCCTCCAATGCTCGTGCGGGACGTTGAAAGTTCACACTGGAGATCACAAACAATTTAATTTAACTGGAAAAGTGAACGATCTCGCAAAAAAAAATCGGATTTCACAAAAAAATCCGAATTGAGCATTAAATCCTGCAGTCTGAACATAGCCTTAAAGCTAACTAACAAATGCCCAGGAGAGATTGCAAAATTATTTAAACATGCATGGATAACATATAAAACCTCTTCAGGCATGTTTTTGATGGCAACTTTATAACTGCATATGTTAGAAAGTAAAAAAAATGGCTACATAATTGCATAATACCCCCTCTTTAATCAGTGCTAGTGCAGCCTCTGCAGCTCAGTGAGTGAATTCTGGAGCTTCTGAGGCTTGACCGTCCATACAGTGAGAATGAGAAACACGTGTGTCCTCGATCTGCAGGTTATGGCTCTGGCAAATCTCTGTGATTATGGCACCTTTTAATTGTAAGGTGCCATAATGCCATAAGGCGCTACATACAGTTACTTTAAACAATAATTAAAACACTAAACTTCACCTAAATAAATAATAAATAACGTCCGTAACTAAATGTACTAAATTTCAATTAAAAGTATGGTGCATTTCCTCAAATCTCACCAAATATTTCACATGTTTCTGCCTTTTCTGACACTCTCTTGATAAAAACTGTTGTATTTTTGTTGCAGATGTCCAACGGACAGTTTGATTTCAATGAAGACACCCTGCCCGAACTGCCAGAAATGTCTGTAAGTACAACACAAAGTAATACAGCTATAATGAAGCGCAGTCTTGTTCACTTATTTTGGGACACAAGACCTAAAGGCGCACTGTGTAACTTTCTTGACCGAGGCTGGTTGTGCCACGTGCTTCTGCTCTCATTGCTTTGCCTGGAATTTTCCACACAATGCATTAAACTTTTTCCCACTGAGCCAGCAGTTACATGTGTCACATCTGTGGAGAGGCGAGTTTCATGATGCATCTTTAATAACCACAGTTTCCAAATAGTTAGTTTGTGAGTTTGGCGTAAGGGCAGTGCTCATTTCTGTTTGAATTGTGTTTAGTCACTCCTTGTTCTCTTGGACGGTACATTATTATAACACAGGACTAGTCATCATTTGTGCTGAATCATTTCCTCTGTAATTTAAAGAAATAAGGATATAAGAGCTCAGAATCAGAGTTGGAAAAATACTTACAGAGTACTGAAAACTTGTACTAAAATGTCGTTTATACCACTGTCTGTTGAGTGCTGTATTCTGAATACCTAAAATACTTTCACTTTGAGGTACAGTATCTGATGGTGTAAAACGCAGCAGAAGAATAAGACAGTGTAATGTTTGTTTTATAGTCTTAACTGGGCTTTAACTTTTCATTTACTGGCTGCAAGTTTAGCAAAACCGACACGTTTGAAGCAGTAAATTAGTGTCACGGAAGTTGCTGAACTTTACTTGTGAAAGGATGATCCATTTTTTCAGCTTTGTTGTTTATTGGTGGGTTTCAGATGGTATCACAACATTCTACAGGCCAATAATAACAATAATAATACAGTTTAATGTTGTTCAAATGCAGTTTTTTGTTCCAGTACAGTGAGTTCTAGGGTTTAGTCATGAATAAAAATGATCAGGTTTAGCATTTGTGACTTTATTTATCTATTTCATGACAAAGCAAAATGCGATCAGCACAGAAATGGCTCTTGATCTGAATCTGAATGCGACAAGAATAAAAATGACCAAATATAGAAAGTTAAATCTTTGTCTCCATCTGTTAGGCCAATCTACCATTTGGTCACTGAAAGAATAATCCTCAGGTTTCTGCATCCCGAAAATATCAATTAATCAGTCAAACTTTATTTGTATAGCACTTTTCATACGTTTGAGCTTCACCTGCAACAGAAAAACTACGATGATTAAAAACAACCCCACCCCCACCCTATTGTTTATTCCATACAGCAGTTTAGACGGAAACATATATAGGTTATAGTAAAAAGAGCTAAGATTAGATGGAGACTAACAAAACAAATATTTAAAACCAATGTACTAATAAGAAGAATTTAATTTAAAACAAGTAAAAGTTTCAGTTAAAAGCTAAATAAAACAGATACGCTTTGAGTTAACTTTTAAAACTATGAGCACTCGCAGCCGACTTCAGATCCTCAGGTCAACTGTTTCACAAACGGGGGCCGTAAAAGCTGAATGACGCCTCACTGTGAGTTTTAGTTTGGACTCTTGAGACAGTTAAAAGAAGACTACCTGAGAGTCCGAGAGGCTAAGACAGTTAAGAGCTTTATAAACCAATAAAAGAACTTTAAAATCTATCCTGAAGCTCACAGGAACCTTCGTTTATGAGCGGCCGATCCGTGAAAACATCGCTTGACATTAAACCAGTCCTTGGCGCAAAAACGTTGAGGACTGCGGTGTTGGGGCAACTTGGGATCACATCCGTCGCTGTTGCTCAAGTGGCAACTGACCAGCCTTTAAGCAACTTCTATGTCTTTCTGGGGAAAAATCTGGCTCTTGTCTCCCCCCCATCATCACATTTTAGAATCTGAAAACCACCAATCCCGCCCTTACTAACTGCGTTTTGTTCTCCCAGACATCTGCAGAGCTCCAGACCCCTGCTCCCTTCCAGAGGTACCTCCTGAACATCAACCTCAAACAAGGCCGCAACCTGGTGATCCGGGACAAGCGCTCAGGTACGTCCCTCAAACACTGCGCCGACGTTTATAATATCTGAACTGCTACACAAATATGCTTCTAATACACACACACACACGCACACGTACACGCATGCACACACCATTCGCACCATTGCCGCGCCGTTGAGAATGTGTGGACTTGTTGTGAAAAGTACGAGGAACACGACAGGAGAATGTGGTTGGACCAGTCTGACAGAGCTGGAGAAGTCACTGATTTCTATAAGGCGCATTACAATGACTATTCACTCATTACACATCGTGCGAAACGTTGTGGAGGTGTTATTCCTTTGCCCGGAATGTTTCGCAATAGGGCATTAAAGCTCCTATTCAGTTAAACTTGGCAAAATTGACTCTTGTGAGCTTTTCGCTGTGATATAACGCTGTCACCTCCCTAAAAGCGTACCCAGAGGTGTGTTTTGTTTCATTCACACGTGTTTGAGTAATCCTGGATTATTAGTCCGTCTACACCTCTAAAGCTCAGCATGCTCTGTTCCACCTTGTGATGTCATTTAGTGCTTTTAGGTTAACAACTATTTAGCCTCAACTGAGCAGCTTTACTCTTAATGCAGTGCGGTCATCGTGAGCTTATTTTTGTTTTATCTTTTGTACAGTTGAGGCTGTAGAATAAAAAGTCTCTAATATATCATAAATGATTCTGTTGAAGGTGTGTAGAGTTCAAAAACACAGCGGAGAACTTCTTGTATTACCCCTTAGGTTACGTTTACACTGAAACAAATCACGTTGTGTCCAGACACGCGTTTCTGTGTTCGTGAATCCGCTTGAAACTAGTGCTGCCACTAACGACTAATTTTCTAACGATTAATCTCTCGACTAATTTTTCGATTAGTCGACTAATCTAAACGACTAATTAAAAAAAAAAAACAAGCGGTTAGATTTTCCCGGGAGGTTACCTTGTGTGTGCGAGTTGCAAAGGTTATTGCTGTTATGTCTGTTGTGCTCATTCGACAATGTTGAACAACGATATGCACACACAATTTAACGAGTATGCACGAGCAACGGTATTCTCAATACCTCATGCATCGTGGTCGTGCTCCCGTGATAAGCCAAAGAAGTCTTACAGAGTGTACAAACCACTCTATCACCATCTGTCCGAAAGTATTCCCAGACTTTCGAGGCTTTAGGTCTTGGTCTAGAAGAAGTCGCCACTGTTCTTGGATCCGACTCTGACCCACCGGCCGCTGGCATTTTCTCAAATGCTCAAATCGGGGGAAGGGGGAAGAGAGAAAGAGAGAGACCAGCCAGCAGAGTGCGCACGGCAAATACTTCCTCAAGTTTGTTTTCTTTGGCGGTGCCATTATATACCACTGCTGTTAGCCTTTGGTGAAGCCGAGGTTAGCCACCTCGGCGTCAACCCCGGATGTAGCCGCTGTCAGTGCGCACCGGGATGCGACAGCAGCGGCAGTGCGAGGGCAAGTAAAAGTCGATCACCGCGGGTCTCTGAAGGACAGCTCCGGCGCCTCCAAGTGCGCACCCCAGTCGCGGCCGAGAACACGCAAAGCGAAGTCCACTGCACGCCCGCACCGCAGCGCGCAGCGCGGGGCCCAGCAAACAAGGAAACAGGTGAGCACGCGTCTTCCCACGTTTTCCCCCGGGGACCGTGCTCTCAGGGACGGACCTGCTCCGTCACAGAGACCAAAAATAAATAAAGGCGAATATTCGACCAAAAAAATTGTAGTCGACTCATTTTCATTCGATTACGTCGACAACGTCGAATAATCGCGGCAGCACTACTTGAAACGCTAATCACATACAATGTATGTGATTAGCGTTTCAAGTAGTGCTGCGATGTATGATGTATGTCATACATCATACATCACAACGTCATGTGGGCGGTAAAATCAAGGAAATGGAGCACCGTGTCTGAAGCCGAGGAAGATGGCAAGTGTGAAAACAGTCTTTTCGTGGACCTACGACGAGGTTCGGTTTCTAGCTACGCTGTTTCCCGTTTGTCTAGGGTTTGTTTAAACTGTTTTGTGCAATAGCGTCGCATGCCCGATGTCACAAACCCAGCGAATCGGGAAGGTGCAATTCACAGTGGCGCGGTCCAGTAAGGACGGCAACTGGAACTTCTACGTCAGCGTATCCACGTTTTCAGGCGTCCACACAGTGTCAGATCAGATACGTACTCAGATTAATTCGTGGGAGCTGGTTTTCCATCAGATTAGTGTGGATGAACACTGCATCCGCAACGAAAACGAATATGTGCTAGTGTGGACGGGGCCTCAACGTCATCACAAGGAGGAATGAGAGTGTTTACTGTTTGAGAGAAGCCTAAAAATGCAGAATTTGTGTGTTAAACATGCGTGAATGAAACAAAACACAACTCCAGGTCCCTTTAAAGTCTCCATGGCAACCCCAGGCTTAGTGAACATACATGTTTTAAAGGTATTTTTGAGCAATTACGTTTCCAAAAGTAAGGAACAGGAAGGCAGCAACCATATACCGGAAAAATTTCACAGTGCATCTTGAATTTTGAGTTAATATTTAGGTTTTTTAATAGTTTGTTTGAACTTAACTTTAACAAAACAAAGACTGTTTATTTTTTAGACATATCTCTTGTATAACATAATGTAGCAGCTCCTTGGAATGTGCCACACACCGCACACATGCACGCTGGCCATTGTGTGTTCATTTTCACCTTGAATAATTAGCGTAGCATGGTTTATTACTAAGCTTATAGAATGACTTAAAATACTTTCCATGTATCGTTATTTTAAAGAAAGAAAGTAAGTATGTTTTTATTTATATATCGCTTTTCACAGACATATATCACAAAGACGCTTTACAGATCATTATTCATTCACTCCATATCCACTCATAAAGGTGCATTACGTAACTTTTCTGATGGAGCTTTGGCCACCTGTGTGTTTTTGTGAAGATTTTATGGCTTTTTCGTGACATATTTCACAGTTATTTATCTCATCTCATCAGTAAGCTTAATTATAAGTTAGATCAGTGGAGAGGCAACACTGCTTGGAGTAAGTTTACAGTTTCAAGATTTTAAAACTAAACCTTAAAAGAAAAAACACATATATATCAGTTTAATCCATAGATCATTTGTTCATTCATTTTTCAAAATAAAACCAAAAATAAGAATGAAAAAACAACTCTTTTCTTCATTATTTGTCTCCAAAACCAAAATGAAAAAATGGATAACAATTAGTTTTTGCGTACGCCGTATCATTAGCGGACCACGGAGCCGATCGCCAGGATTGGACCAGGACTAAACCAGGTCTAAACCAGGTCTAAACCAGGTCTAAACCAGGTCTAAACCAGGTCTAAACCAGGACGCTCCACACTGGATATTAGGAGTGGGAGTTTGGTTCGGGAAATGGGAAACGGCCACATAAAATGAATCCTTATCCGTTTTGGAGACAAATATTGAAGAAAAGAGTTGTTTTTTTCATTTTCTTATTTTTGTTTTTATTTTGAAAAACGAATGAACGAATGATACAGGGATTCACTTTAATGCCTGTGGGACATTTGATAAACCTTTACAGATATAGATGTATTATTTTTGTTTTTATTTTGAAGTATCATAACGTGCAAATGTTTTATTTCGTTATTCCTTAGTAATATTATTTTGAAGTAACACATTCCCATGAGTCACTGGAGCTACAGCCCTGGCGAGTGGGAAACTCTGCCCCCTTGTGTACATCTCACACATTACAGGCAGAGACGAGCTTTTTAGTTATGCTTAATTCTTTCCTTAATCTAATGAATATTATCATCAGTAATAATAATAATAATAATAATAATAATAATAATAGTAATAATAATAATAATAATAATAATAATAGGTTTTATATTGTAAACTGTATTGCAGAGCCACTCAAAAAACAGAAAATGAAATGTTGGCTACTTAAAAATATTATGTCACCTTTTTTCAAAATAAAATTCCAACTTGATCCAAAGTAAATTTTTAGATTTTAAGGTGATCTTAAAAATAGGAATACAACATTTTGTTTTAACATAAAATAGTGAAATGGTCAAACAGGACATCAGAATCAGAAAACTTTATTGATCCCAGAGGGCAGTTCGTTTGCAGCTTTCACAGAGCAGTTCTCACATGCACAAACACGCAGTGTGTCAGACCATTTCAGACATAAGTGGAACTCAAGAACAATATAAGAACAATATACATATTACAGTGCAAAACCTCAAACACAACCCTCAGAATTTAGCAGTTTAATAGCTGAAGGCACAAAAGAATTGGAGAAGCGGTTAGTCTTCCGTACCGGAGCATAAAAACGACGTCCTGAAGGCATCAGGATAAAGTCAGGAGTCAGAGGATGGAGGGGCTGAGCCAGGAGACACTTGGCTTTGCTCAGCACTCGCTCCTCCCACAGAGAATGCAGCTCCCTCAGTTTGACCCCTGTGATTTTTGAGCAAGTTTTAACAATGTTCTGCAGTTTGTTTTTATCCTTCAAGGACAGGGACTGGAACCAGCAAATGAAGGAGAAAGTGAGCAGACTTTCAATAAAAGAACAATAAAAGTTGTTGAGAATAGTTTTGTTTATGTTAAAAGAGTTCAGTTTTCTTAACAGGTACATTCTCTGCTGCCCTCGTTTAACAATGGTTTCAGTGTTTATGTCAAATTTCAGTTTATTGTCCATCACAGTGCCCAGATATTTGTAACTGTTGACAATTACACATGTACATGTACTTTCATTAGGGTCAACATATACAGTTGTGCTCATAAGTTTACAAACCCTGGCAGAATTTGATTGATTTCTTGTCCATCTTTCAGAGAATATGAAAGATAACACAATAAATTTTCTTTCGCTCATGGTTAGTGCTTGGGTGAAGCCGTTTATTATCAAACAGCTGTATTTTCTCTTTTTAAATCATAATGAGAACAGAAACTACACAAATGACACAATGACAGCCTGGAGTCTTTTGTGATAGTTGTGGATGAGGCTCTTTATTTTCTCTGATGGTAAATCTGCTCATTCTTCTTGGCAAAAGGCTCCAGTTCCTGTAAATTCTTGGGCTCTTGTCTGAACTGCAGCTTGAATCTGCCCAGAGGCTCAGTGATACTGAGGTCAGAAGAGACGAACACTCCAGAACCTTCACTTTATTCTGCTGGAGCCAGTGACAGCTCCACTTGCCTTTGTGTTTTGGATCATTATCATGTTGGAATATCCAAGTACGTCCCATGTGCAGCTTCTGGACCAAGAAATCAGAAATTCTGCCAGGGTGTGTAAACTTATGAGCTCAACTGTATATTTAAAAGTGCACTGCGTAGGTGTGAAAGTGATGTGTGCATGAATAATGGTGGTGGTCGGAGGGATTGATGGTGCCGATTGGATTGGCAGCTACACTTCTATAGTAGTATCTTGCCACCACCAGGTCTGGAGTGAATGTTAATAATGATCTGTAAAGCGTCTTTGGGGACATGTGTCTGTGTAAGCACTATATAAATAACCACTTACTGTATTTCTCGGACGATAAGTCGCATCAGCCAAAAAATGCATAATGAAGAAGAAAAAAACATGTATAAGTCTCACCGGACTATAAGTTGCACTTTTTGTGGGAAATCCATCCATCCATCCATCCATCTTCTCCCGCTTAATCCGGCTGGGTCGCGGGGGAGCTTGCTGCCCAATACTCATAGCACCTGACCCCCCCTATGAACCCCTCTGCGGGTGGTGAGCCCACAGGAGGGTGGACATTATGGTCCTTGATGTTAGTTCATAGGGGTCCGGGCATGTTTTAGGTTGATGGGGGAAATCGGAGCACCCGGAGGAAACCCATCCAGACACGGGGAGGAACATGCAAACTCCACACAGAAAGGCCGGGCGACCCGGGGATCGAACCCGTAACCTTCTTGCTGTGATTTTATAAAATCAGAGCCCAAGAACCGACATTTCATCTTGAAAGGCAGGTTATAGAAGTTATCGTAATTAAACATCAGAATAGAGAAGAATCTGCGTATCATTCATTCGTTTTTCAATATAGAACCAAAAATAAGAAAATGAAAAAACAACTAATTTCTTTATTATTTGTCTCTAAAACCAAAATGAAAAAACAGATAAGGATTTGTTTTTTCATTTTTAATTCATATATATGATTCATATATATGGTCTATGGACTGTCAGTGTGAAAATGTAATATATAAGTCGCACCTGAGTATAAGTCGCAGGATCCAGCCAAACCCTGAAAAAAAGTGTGACTTATAGTCCGAAAAATACGGTATATAGAAACACATGAATCAGGTCTAAATAGAAAAATATGAAGTAATAGTAAATGCACTTACCAAATGGACACAACGACGCTAACTTACTTTGACGTTAACAGCTATTGCTCTGAACCTTATTCAAAATGCTTCACTCATTTAATCAGCTTTTGAGACTCTTTATTTTCCATACAAACACTCTTTACATTTAGTTTTATATAAATATGAAAATACCAGGTTAAGATTAGTAAAATGATCTTACATTCGCTATAATAATCTTCTGATTCCAAAAAGGATTTCTGAAGAGAAAAAAAAGGTCATATGGCACCGTGTCCATAAATGACGCATAGCTACCGTTACTTAAATAATGAACACATCATAAAAACATTTGATAATTAAGTGTGATGAAATAAATAGATTAATGAACGTATAAGGGCATCGTGGGTAACTGTGATGATAATTAATGCTGCGCTGATTAAACTTCCCTGGTGCAATTAACTCAAGGACAAAGAAACACTCCATCCTTCACATGTTACACCTGGATATGCAATACTGCCCCTCTGTCCGCTGCATTTACATTAGGGTGGGGGCATGGGCAAACATCTCAATTCTGAATTATTTATTTTTTAAAATGAGTCTAATGATTTTCAGATCATTTTATAGCAGTAAATGCTGTGATTAAAGTGCACATTTTCAATGGACAGTTTAAAATGACAAAAGTGCAAAAATATTTATGGTATACTTTTATTCTCTTTGAAAGATTACGCTACAAGTAGGTTTTTTTTTCTTTTTTTTGTTTATTTAAATTAAATAGTAATATATTAATAGTATTTACTACAAACGATATGCAAAATATTCTAATTCAACATATCTAAACAAAAAAGTCTTATTTTTTATATATATAAATCCTTTGTTTACTATACTAATGTTGTTGTTCTGTTTTGTATCCGACCTTTGCACTTTTTGCCACATTTGCACCTTATGTCTCAGTTGCACTGATGCTCAAGCACCTGACCTGTGTGAAATATGTTTTTATGCTGTCGTCTGTGACTGCAAACAGAATTGCCTATTAATTAAATAACGTTTTCTAAACATAACTAAACTAAACTAAACTAAACTAAACTAAACTAAATACATCTAAATATATCTATATAAACTATTAATATATCGCACACCCGTACCCTACACTCTAGTTTTGCAAAAATACACACAAAAAACAAACATTTAAAAAATAGAAAAAAAATACAAAACCCCAAAATGTGAGCCAGGGCATTACAAAAATGATATAAATTTCTTGTGCTATTGTAACTTCTGGAAAAGTAATATCAGGTAAGAGAACCTTTATTTGTCACACAATGGGGAAATTCCAGTGTTGTAATGAAAGGTACAAAACCATCAAGAGAACAGAAAATATTAAGTGTGTATCAGTCATAATATATATAAAAATAAATCAAATTAAAAGTATTAAAAGTTTGATATATTTGATATATAACTACCAATTATATACAACTCTGTAAAAAATAAGAGACTGTAAAATGATCAGTGTCTCTGATTTTACTACTTATAGGTTTGTGTTTGAGTAAAATGAACATTTCTGTTTCATTCTATAAACTACTGACAACATTTCTCCCAAATTCCAAATAAAAATATTGTCATTTAGAGCATTTATTTGCAGAAAATGACAAAATAACAAACAAATGCAATGTGTTCAGACCTCAAATAATGCGAAGAAAACAAGATCATCATTTTAAAACAACACAATAGTAATGTTTTAACTTAGGAAGAGTTCAGAAATCAATATTTGGTGGAATAACCCTGATTTATACACAGTGTTTTTTATACTTACATGTAGAGATGCTGATTTCAGAAAAAAACAATGCAGTTGTCTCTTATGTTTTTCCAGAGCTGTTTGTATTTTGTTTGTGCAATGCTGGTAAGTAAATACAGCATCTTGAATCCCTTATTTAGACAGATTTGCCTCTTGAGATCACCTAAATTCATTTTCACGACACATCATGTTACATCTACATACTGTATAAGACGTATATATTGTGTAGTGTTTTCTCTTCTGGGGGCCTGGAGACCACCCTGGGCTCACACGGCACTGAGATGACGCAGCCTCTCTCCCCTCTGCTCCCTCCTCTGTTTGCCCAACAATCAACCCAGTGCCAGGGACCCACCGGTGGCATCACACATTCTGAAAGACCCCCGCGCAACCGCCCCCGCCACCGGCCCCACCCCTACCTCCCACATCCCTTTTGTTCTCCCCCTATTTTCCCCCCATTAATTCCCACCGTCACCGTCCCCAGTCACGCCGGAGCTTTTTCTCCTCCTGTCAAGTTGCCTGGAGCTTTGGCTGTCAGGCGCTGGCAGGGGCTGGCAGGGGCTGGCAGGGTGGGGCTCGCCGTGGGTCAGGCGGCCGGTGCGAGATGTTCATTTGGAGTGGGGCGCTGACAGGCCTGACAGCACCATCCCCACGGGGCTTTTGTCATGTGATTCAGGCGTCCCCGCGGGCGTTCCCCAAGGCTCCCCTTTATCCCCCCTCTTCTTTATCTTCTCCGGGTCCAATCTGCATGCGATCCCTGAAACAAAGACATCCCAGAAACATACCGTCCCACCAGCAGACTTTTTAACAGGCGCGGGGAGGAGATTAACACTGGTTGCTTCAGGATTTGGGCTCCCGGCGAGTGTTTCCATTTCGCTGACAAAGAAGCGGCTACATGGCGGTGTTAGGACGCAGTGTGTGGGTGCTGCTCCTCCTCCTCCTCCTCTTCCCTGTGTTCTCCGTCAGTCTCTCGCCACAGTGCCGGGGTGGGGGAGGAAGAGGCGGTGGTGAGGTGGACGGGGGGGGGGCATGTGTGATCGTGTACAGTGGATTTGGCGCAGGATTCCACGCGCCGTCGACATGTTTTTGTAATGATTTGAGAATAATTTGCGACGCGTTTAAGGCTGTAATGTCACACAGTTAGCACTTAGTCACACAACGGTTTGCCTGTACACTGCAAAAAGAGGATTTGTGGATTTGGTAGTGGAGCAGTTGGTAGATAGATCCAAGGTTTGCTCTTGTGCACTTGTCTATGTATATATATGGTGTGTGGTAGTTGCTGTTGGTGGTTATTCAGTTCCAAGGACTTACTTATTTCATATTTTTTGATAAGCTTCATTATATGCTCATTAAAAGATCTGAATTCAAAGCATATGAATTCAAAATAAGTCTAAATGAGTCATATTTATCCTGGAATAGGTTAGAAAATCCAAATTTGCTCAGAACTATCCAATTCCCGATTAGTTTTCTGTAGTCCAGTCATTATGTATATACTCTCTAATGTACTTTGATAATATTTTGATGTTCGCTGTTTGTGCTGTAGGTACGAGCGATCCTTACGTGAAGTTCAAACTGGAGGGAAAGCAGTTCTACAAAAGCAAAGTGGTCTACAAGAACCTGAACCCACGCTGGAACGAGTCCTTCTCCCATCCTCTGAGAGAGAGGGAGCACACAGTGGAAGTCCGGGTAGGTACTCTGAGAGAGCGAGTGTCTGGTGAAGGTCCAGGTAGGTTCGTTGATGAACAGGGAGCACCTGGTGGAGGTCTACTCTGAGACAGGGCGTGCCTGGTAGAGGGCTGGGTAGGTATTCTGAAGAACAGTGAGCGCCTGATGGAGGTGCAGGTAGGTATTCTGAGACAGGAAGTGCCTTGTGCTGGTCCAGGTAGGTTAGTTGAAGGACAGGGAGTACCTGGTAGAGGACTGGGTAGGTACTCTGAAGAACAGGAAGCACCTAGTGAAGGTCTGAGTAGGTAGTCTTAGATAGTGAGTGCCTGGTGGAGATTCAGGTAGTTACTCTGACACAGGAAGTGCCTGGTACTGGTCTGGGTATGTACTCTGAAAGACAGGGAGCACCTGATGGAGGTCCGGGTAGGTACTCTGAGACAGGAAATGCCATGCTGGTAGAGGACTGAGTAGGTCTTCTGAAGAATAGGGAGCAATAGGGAGGTTTGGGTAGATACTCTTAGACTGGGAGTGCCTGGTGGAGGTCCGAGTAGATACCCTGAATGACAGGGAGCATCTGGTGAAGTTCATGGTAGGTACCCCCTCAACTAGCTAACAAATATGCACATTAAGCAAAAACATAAAATCTACATAAGTAAATTAATAATAAAGTATGTAAATAGCGTAAACCAGTACTTACTTTTGACGATACAATCAGCTACCACTGGATCTTTTACTCCAATTTCTGTGACAAATCTTGTGTTTTATGTGGCCCTACTCGAGTTAACTTCATCCTATCTCTTCAGGACTAACTATGTGCCGTCTCCGAGACAGCACAGACTTGTCAGTATTTTGCCAAATGTAGACAAACTAGAAATTTGTGTCAAAATCCCTACGGTGCGCCGTCAGTGCTACACTTCAATAATTTCACTTTTGAATTCTTTGTCCAGGTGTATGACAAAAACCGCACGTCTGACGACTTCATGGGCTCCGGCTCTATTGACTTGAAAAACCTGGAATTATACAGGTTGGCGGCGCTCGATCTGCTGTTATTTCCTATTATTACAAATCCAACTTGTTTCATTTGCATATTTGGGTTTGTCTCTTGTCAGAAACTATGAGATGGAGCTCCCTTTGGATGATCCCAAAAGCAAAGAAGACGATATGGGCGTGATCATTGTAGATGTGTGTTTAATGTTTCGAGACGCCACCATCAAAAGGAGTCCGGTAAGTGGCCCTTTAAGAAATACGTGTAATTTTCATTTTATACTTTCGCACTGGATTTGGTATTTATTTATTTTTGTCATTTTCCTTTTTAACAGCGCTGGCCACAAAAGAAGAACAAGGTAATCATTTTCCGTTAATAACAGTTGTCTTAAACCGGCGCTTTTTGTGCATCAGTCTGGCAACTTTCGCTTTTTAAATTTTAATATTGGGTTTTCAGTTGTGTCCAAAGTTAGAGTGAAAACTTATTGACACAATGATAATAATTTTGTAATTGCTACGTATGCCAGATATAGTGCTAACAACAAAATATAATAAAAAAAACACACACTGAAATGAATAATTAAACACAATGCAAGCTAATTTTGCATCACGTTAAAGCTACAGTGTGTAACCTTCTGGAAGTGTGCACGTCACCTGCTTGATTCCGTGGAAATAGCAAGTTAAAACCATACTTTGGAACATTCTCCATGGAAATAGATGCGTTTTATGCTGCACTGTTGAAGATTATAGCTAAAGGAACAACCATTTCTGTGGAGACAAGCTGGAAGAGCTCTCCTCTAGTCAGGTTTGTGGAGATGTTCAAGAGTTCGTAAGCAAATAAAACTAAAAAAACAAACAAAAACAAATATTTAAGTCTACCTTTTAGAGCAAAACGTTACATACTGTGGCTTTAAAGAGTAGAATAACTATAATAAATCTGTATATTTTTTCATATAAGACGTGAAACATTGCAAAAATGATTTGAATGAGTTATTTATTTTTTCCACAATGTTTATAGTTATACAGCAAATACTATACCATATATATAGCAAATATACATATCTATAAAAATATATGCATATATACACACAATGTTAAGAAATTAATAATAATGATTACATTTAAAATAAAATAAAAATAAAAAATGTACAAAATAACAACAATCATAATAATCATCATAATTACAGTTTATTTGCCTTTCTGGACACTCAAGGTCGCCTTACAACAACTTAAACAAATTAAGTATGATTAAAACACACAGTTAAAAGCCACAGTTAACGTGGGACAGTATTTAATTGATTTATTGCATTTAATTGACCTACAATTAACTATAATAATAATAATAATAATAACTTAATTGTCACACTCTATCGCAACTATAGATTCCTGAGAAACTCCATTCAGGGTGTCTGTACCTCTCAAATTCTTGTGCTTTACCTCTAATAATATAGACCGACTTTTCCAGTGTAACACACAAAGTAATTTCTCTTATCCAAGACCGTTCAGAAGAAACGTCTCTTTCCACAATAAAGTAAAACATCCTCCTGAGTTATTAGTTCATGAGTTAGAACAACTAGAAAACAGAATACACACATTTGATTAGAATTTAGAATGTATTTGTGCTTTATTTCATATTTACTGATTTTAATCATATTTTAAAAGCAAACTTTATAACCAGTGGAATAAGATAATAATATTGGTATGTAATGTATTTTTATGGTTATAGTGTGTATTTCTGAAGGTACTATTAGAGGTGCTAGTATTGTAAAATAAAATAAAATAAAAGTGGTGGACCTGACCTATACCTAGACCTGGAGGCAACACCTTCTTGTCTGTTGTGTTAGATGAGTGTAAAGCACCACTATGGAATATTTTCCCAGACTTGCCTTGATCAGAAAAGTTAGTGCAGCTACTTTCCCTGCAGTTTCACAGTTTAGCTTTAAAAATCCACCTAAACTTTTCAGACAACTCAAAAAAAACACATTCTGTACTGGAATAGCTGTAACTCACGCTGCAGTTTTCACTCTTGGCACTAGGGGGCAGTATCTGACTGTCTAATAACACGACAAAGACCGAGCTGTGCTGTTCTTTTGTACGGCCCCTCCTCCTTTTGTCAGCACACACAGCCCAGTCCCCGTCTCATCTCACTCGACTGGATCTCAATACCGAACCCGATATTACATTCTGATCAAAAATAATAACGTAAAATAATAAACAAATCGGTTTCCTTGAGAACACTGCTTTTACAGCTATGCACTTTCTCATTCTCTGACAATAAACCACTCTATAATTAGGTGCAGACAGCTTATACAATATACTGTATCTGTACTGGGACAAGAACAAGTTTGCTCAAATACATAGAAAAAAAATAAATCTGTTTTCATTTCCCAAACTCCCCTTGGCTTTTCATACTTTGGGGTTTTCTAAAGATAATCGCGTTGTCACCTGTGAAATCCCATAATGTTCTACTTCACTTTTGACCCCAGAAATTTCCCTGCATTGTGGAATTAAAGGGACATAGGGCCTTATTTCAGTGATGGAGAGTGTGGAGAGACTTTTTAACAGCTCCTTTTACCTTTTGTTCGGTCGACATGGGAAATTCCAGGGCTGAAATCATCCAAATGACTCTAATGAAGGTGCATGGAATTTAAAGGGATAGTTTGGAATTTTGGACATAGGGCCTCATTTCCTAGTGTTGGAGACGTGTGGAGACACTTTCGTAAATATTCCATCCAGTCCTTGTATTTGCAGAGGTTGCTAGTGCTAGGCTAGTGCATGTCAATGGCCATAGACGTCCTTCCACTAAAAACACTCTTACCCACTCCACAGAGCACCCGAGGCAAAACTATTATAACTCCAGACTGTCCATGTGAAAGTTTGAAATAAAACTAATCTTGCATCACATGAATCATTGCATGCTGAGGGACTATTTTCTCATATATCAGTCCGCCGCTGTTGAACTTTCTATCAGGAAGTACAACTCGCTGCTGCTGCTCAGACATAAATCCTTCAAATGCAACGGTTGGTTTTACTTCTAAAATTATTCTATGGACACAGACACTCACATCGACAGTCTGGAGTTATAATAGTTTTGCCTCGGGTGCTCTGTGGAGTGGGTAAGACTGTTTTTAGTGGCAGAACAACTCTGGCCACAAAGCCCAAAAAAGTGTCTCCACACGTCTCCAACACTCGAGGAAACGAGGCCCTATGTCCAAAATTCCGAACTGTTCCTTTAAGAATGTACTTAAAAGCCCTATATCTTTTTATTTATTCCTTTTTTTCCATTAGATTTGGTTTTGTCCCAGTACAGCCATATTGGATAAGCAGCTGCTGTGTACTGTCTGCATCGCAATATAAAGCAGTTTCTTGTCTGAGTATCAGTAAGTGTGCGATTAGCATGCAAGTTGTCAGTAGCATAATGTCTGTGAGGAAAAACCTTGGACCACTGCAAACTTTAACATGCACCAGTTCTGTTTTTCGCTTTTTTAAGACAGTAAAAATCAGGTACGGAGGGTCTGCTACTACAACTCACTCTTTTTGGTTGGGGTAAAAAAAAAACCTTCCGTCTCTTTCATTGACTGCTTGTGGATATATTGGCAGTGTAATGAGATTCACAGTGAAATCGGCGGTTCGCTGTTCGGGATGGGCGCGCGTGGGCTTCGCTTTCACACCTATGGACCCTCTGCAGCTGTCATGGCTCCGTCGGCTCGCGGCGTTTCAGATGAGATGACAAAAGCACCGAAAACGCGAGCAGTTTTTAATACGCGCAGTCTAGGTTATCCTCTACAGATGGTTAAAGCTGCTCACTAGGCACAGAGTTAGCCATGTTCTGTTGTGTTGTGTTGACAATGCAACACAGCTATTTTTTGAATTTTATTTTTTGGATTTTAACACTTTTTTCCCTCCCCCTCTCCTCTTGTCTCTAGTTCCAGTACATAATTTTCTACGCTCACAAAAATGACATTAATTAAAGTTCCTATATGACGCGAAATAGAGCTTTATGTTATAATGCCGTTACTTCTTCATAAATTATACCCAGAGTTGTGTTTTGTTTCATTCACACATGTTTAAGTGGTTCTTTATTATTTTTTATTGAGAAAGTTTTGTCATGATTTGAGTAAATTTCACTACTCAAGTAAAATGATCTGCCAGTGAACTTTTTGGACTTAAAATATGAAAATACATCTTGCTACACTTAAAATAAGAAAAACAACAACTTTTTGCACTTAAAATAGGAAACAAAATCAAATGTTGCTTGAATTAAGAGGAAAATGCTTATTCCACTGGCAGATTATTCCACTTGTCAAGTTGAATCTACTCAAGTAAAGTAAAGTAAAATGTCCTTAATTTAAGTCATTTTAACTTACCTAGATATTTTTTTTCCAGTGCTTATGTAACATATAACAATTAAAAAAAGAGCACACTAGATAAAAAAAATAGGTGCAGGAAGAGGCAAAAAAACACAAAAGGGCTTATATTAAAGCCTCCACCTCATGAATACATTAAAATTGAACATTATAGCTGTGCATTAATTTAAAAAAAAAATACATTTGCACACCTTAGATTAAAGGGACATCCTGGAATTTTGGACATAGGGCCTCATTTCCTTGTGACCCAGAGTGTTGGAGATGTGTGGAGACACTTTTTTTTAAATATTCCATCCAGTCCTTGTATTTGCAGAGGTTGCTGGTGCTAGGCTAGTGCATGTCAATGGCCATAGTTGTCCTTCCACTAAAAACAGTCTAACCCACTCCACAGTGCACCTGAGGCAAAATTATTATAACTCCAGACTGCCTATGTGAATGTCTGGGTCGATAGAATAATTATAGAAGTAAAACCAACCTTACATTTGGAGGATTTATGTCTGAGCTGCAGCAGCGAGTTGTACTTCCTGATAGAAGCTCGGCAGAGGCGGACTGATATATGAGAAAATAGTCCCTCAACATGCAACGATTCATGTGATGCAAGGTTAGTTTTATTTCATAACAATATTCAGTAATATTAGTAACAGTACTAGTATAGTACAAATAGTTTACCCCAACCTAGGATTTGCGGTAGTAACAGTAGAAGTAACATTAGGATTTTGCATGTAATATTACTCTTATTAGTATTAGTAGTATTAGTAATCGAGGAATGTAAGTGGTAGTAGAAGTAGTATGAGTAAGTAGTGCTAAGAAATCTGTAACTACAAGTATTTTACCATGTAGTATTAATAGTATTAGTAATAGCCGTAATTGTAGTAGTAGTAGTAGTAGTAGTAGTGGTAGCAGCAGCAGCAGTAGTAATAGTAGTAGTAGTAGTAGTAGTAGTAGTAGTAGTAGTAGTAGTAGTAGTAGTAGTAGTGGTAGTAGCAGTGGTAGTAGTAGTAGTAGTAGTATTAGTAGCAGTGGTAGCAGTACTTGTGGTAGTAGTTGTGGTAGTAGTAGTGGTAGTAGTTGTGGTAGTAGTAGTGGTAGTAGCAGTGGTAGTAGTAGTAGTAGTAGTATTAGTAGCAGTGGTAGCAGTACTTGTGGTAGTAGTTGTGGTAGTAGTAGTGGTAGTAGTTGTGGTAGTAGTTGTGGTAGTAGTAGTAGTGGTAGTAGTTGTGGTAGTAGTTGTGGTAGTAGAACATTACAATTGTTATCAGTAAAAGTTGTATTTGATTTGAAATGTTTACCTCTGGGGACACAGTTGGTTCATGTTTATTGAATTTCAAATCAAAATCTTACACACACATACAGTTCCTTTTTTCATTTCTATTTCATTATTATATATTTTTGGCGTTTACGTTACCACCACAGAGACAAGCTCCTGCCCAAACTCTGACAGCGCCTCAAACCAGAGGGCAGTGAGCTGACGGGAGGGGAGGTGGTGCTTCTCTGGGCCGGTGCCAGGGAAGAGATGCCCAAGTCCTGCCCGATCATTCCCCGGCACAACAAGGCAATAACCCAGATGTTAGCGTGTAAACTGACAGGTGCCGATGGACAGGTGCGTGTGGACGGGGCCGCGGTGCCAGCCAAATGGACCCGAGACTGAACTCACCGCGCAGGTCCCCATGCTGTTCTGCCATATGGAAGCGGTCGCACGGACATTTTAGGAGACAAATATAGTCTCTTCGGGGGCTTTTAATGTTAAGTGGAATTCTATTATTGTTGGCCGCTCGGTTAGAAATGTGGCCAAGAAAAACGCTCGGGAGGGCAGGAGGCGGGGACTTGACATGAGGGAGTTTTTAAAGGTGTGTTATGTAACTTGGTGCGGGGTTAGTCGTCCACGGAGATGTTATTGTTCTAGACTATTGTCTGTGATGAAAGATTTATGACTGGGGACGTAACAATAACTGAAATATGGTGATATCGTATCGTCAAAGGTCTCACAATAATATCGTGGACCATCATAATATATTGAATCACAAGTCTTTTTGCTTAAATGAATAGTTATGATGCAGAAATAGCTAAAAAAAACAGAGGGAACTACATGGACCATGATCCTTTCCTCCGTTTGAGTGCAGACGACATGAAGAAATAACTGTTCTAAGCACTTTGAAATATTTGTTCTTTGGATTAAGTCTTGTGAAGGCATTTTTAGAGGAAAAAGTAGCGTATTCCCACCAAATATTGCAATAAGTATCGTACAGTGAGATGTATGTGGTGAAAATATCGTACAGAGAAATTTGGATATCGTTCCATCCCTAATAACAATAAATGTTGTACCAAATGACTGGTCAAAGCAGCATGTAGAATATCGTAATATCGTGAGCCTCCCCACGATATCGCAATAAATATTGTACTGTGATGATATCGTATTGTGAGACTTGGATATCGTTACACCCCTACTTATGACTGTGGGGAGAATCTTGTGAGATGGGGACAAAGATTACGTTTAGAATCATGTCACGGCCAAAAATGAGCTGTGACTGAGCTCAGGCCTGTCTGATAATGTGGTCCAGACTGAGTCCTCCTCTCACTGCGTTTGTGATCAGTCTTTGTGGCCAACAGTAAACACAAGTGCTCCTAAGAAGAGCTCCACTGTGAACAGGACCATGTCTCCCAGATGCTTTTTCTCTCAGACAAACTTCTGTCTTTTCTACGACTGATTGTGCTTGTGTGTTTGTGCTGCTGTACCATTTAAACTCCTCACGTTGTGTAGTGTGACATCAACATTTTATAAGACAACAAGAAACCATGCAGTGATCACAAGTTTTTACATTTTTAACTCCACAGAGACAAATAATATAACAGCACCAGGCCGATCTTGCTCAGAAATAAGAATGCACAATTTTGTGGGATAAAAATACCTAGTGATTAAATGCAAAAGAAATATGATAGAGACTGTATGTTGGGGGAGCTGAATACGCCAGGCTTTATTGCCAGTCTCTACGACCATACATTCCCGAGATACGAGCACTTTATACTAAAGTAAGTGACGTAACTCCAGAACGGAAAGTCGCACAGACTCAAGGCTGGTACCAATGGAGAGCCCGCACAGGGATCCATCTCATAAGGTTCTTGAGATATTGACCTAAAATAGGATGCTCAAGTTGATCGTCGTGGTTATTACCCCTATTTCTAGCCCTAACCTTAGCCCTTATAGGGAAATGTGCGGCTCGGTCAAGATTTCATCTCTTTGTCTCACATGGTTCTTGAGATATCGACGTAAAACAAGATCAACTTGTACATTTTGGTTATTGCCCCGATTCCTATTCCTAACCCAACCCTTACCCTTGCAAAAATCGTTTTTTGACAATAACTCAAGAACAAAAGGTTCTAAAGACTTGGATCCTTCATCCGCCAGACATACAGTATGTTAGAAAGGAAACTGTTCAGTATGTACACACAGTTGGGGAACCGCCCATAAAACACATTGTGCACCTTTAATTGTAAAATATAAATCTGCTGACCTACAAATACTCTGACTAGGAGTTTCCCCAAATGCTTTTTTACCCATACTTTAACCACCACATTCATCTCTCACCCCACTTTGTACGTCTTCTACTTGAGTTAATAGTATTATTATTTTGTAGTAACAGTAATCCTCCCACCTCTGCTGCCTTGGCTGTGCAGCGCCTCCACTCCCTTTGCTCCTATTCTGAAGGGGCCGATATTTAGAGGCCCCTCCCTGCTCCTCTGCATGTTAAATCAGGTCCCGGTGCCCGCCTTTGATCCCCTCGGATTGGGTGGCGCTGTGACCTGGCGGAGGAGGAGGAGGGAGGACGGGGAGGAGGGGGAGATGTAGGCCGTTTGAAGTGCAGGGCCGAGGAGCCAAAGGGGCCTGGAGGAGAGGGCCCATCAAAGGGGAGGTTGTAGGTGACTTACCCGAGCGAGGCTTCACTACAGTGGGGTGGATGTTTGTGGAGCCTTGGCCTATCAGCACGGAGCCTCGCGGGACATGGGAACGTTTCAAGGCTGTTGTCCCTCCCTCGCGCTCTCACACTCTGCTGGCCTTGAAACACATCATTAATTGTGCTGAAATGTAAGCACAATTTTTAAGCCAGGTGCCCTTCCCTGCGTCACAAACAGCCACATTATAGTGAAATAGAAATAGAGATAAAATGCGTTGCCTAAAGCCAAAATGCAAGGTGGGATTTGAACCAAACAACAAATGCTTAACTCACTACGTCACGACAACTGCCCTTACAATGCAACAAGCAAAATCTGTTTTTATAATCTGTTTTTATAACGCCATTGATTTGTGAGACGATTGCCAACTGGATTAACGAGTGTAAGTAAGTCGCATTGTGTTGTTGAGCAAGATACTTGCAACGCTGTGTTTACAAATGTGTGGCGGGTGATTGATGTTTTTTTGGACAGGCTTTTGGCACAGAATGACTGTCTGTCCACATACTAAGGAGATCTGTAGTTACATAAGTTTAATAGTAGTATAGAAGTAGAGGAGGAAGTAGTAGTAAGATGACATTTACTATAATAGAATAACAGTGGTTGTAGTAGTTGTAGTAGTACATCAAGCATAAACGTAATTTTATTGTTTTTCTATGAGAATTACAATAAATCTTGAGTAATTTATATATCTGTAGCTACACAAGTTGTTGACCAAGTAGTAGTACCAGTAATATTAGTAGTATTAGTAGTATATTGCAAGTAGTTTACCACAACTTAGTATTTGTAGTGCTAGTAGTAAGTTATTTACAGGTAATATTATTAATGCTTTTCTTTTATGAGCAGTATTAGTATTAGTATTGTTATTAGTAGTAAGAAGTATGTTTTGTTTTGTTGTAAAATGACCAAATAAACTACTACTACTACTACTACTAAAGTAGCTACAGTACTTTAGCATGTATTAGTAACAGTATTAGTAGGGATTAGTTGTGCTAATAGAAGTAGAGTTAGGATATTAGGTTGTTTAGTTGTTTACCACATAGTATTAAGAGTATTGTAGCAGCAGTAGTAGTAGTAGTAGTAGTAGTAGTAGTACTAGTGATATTAGAACTAGTTGTAATTGTTGTTGTAGTTGTAGTAGTAGTAGTAATAGTAGTAGCAGCAGTGGTAGTAGTAGTAGTAGTAATAGTAGCATTAGTTGCAATTGTTGTTGTATTAGTAGTGGCAGTAGTAGTAATAGAAGTACTATTAGTATATTAAAAGATGTTTATCATGAGTAGTAGTAGTAGTAGTAGTAGCATTAGTTGCAATTGTTTTTGTAGTAATAGTGGCAGTGGTAGTAATAGAAGTACTGTTAGTATATTAAAAGATGTTTATCATGAGTAGTAGTAGTAGTAGTAGTAATAGTATTAGTAGTAGTAGTAGTAGTAGTAGTAGTAGTAGTAGTAGTAGTAGCAGTAAGAAAGCCTTTGCTTAACAAGCTACGACACCATTTAACAACTCATTATTTTCATTGTTATTACCTTTCTCCCGCTGTACTGTCTGTACTGTACAGATTTTAAGTACAGCGCATTAGCACATGCTCTGTTCACACCTCAGGCCAATGTCTCAGCTTTAAACTTTTTATTGTACTTCTGACAGAAAGCCATTAAAGCCACACAAGTGAATCATATCTCAGTGAAGCAGCATCCATGTCCCGGCCCTCCTGATTGATGAGAATGTAAACACAGCCATTCTTATCTCCACTTTAGCCTCTAATTTACTACTTTACTGCCTAAATCCAATCAGGGTGGGGTTGCCAGCGCAGTAAACCATAGGAACACATGTATGGATCATTTGCTGAGTGGTTAGCGTCATTACTCACTGGAGCCTGCTGTCTCTGGGCGAACTGTGCCAAGTGTCCTGCCTCTGCGTTGGGTACAGGGGCAGAAGGGGGAGGGGGTCGGGGTGCGATATGGTTGGTTAGAATGGAGACGCAATGGGCAATCAGGAAAAATACTATTGGTGGTTTTCAGATTGTCTCAGGGGTCTCCAACCTGTAGCTCTCCACCCCGTCCAAGTAGCTTGCCAAGAGATTTCTGAATTACACATTAGGGTTGGGTGGTATCCAAATACCGCTAAACCTTCTCAGCATTTTACCGGGGTATGTGGTATTACAGTGTGACTAATTAAGAATTATTTTGTAGCTTGCCTTTAAACCATTCAGAAACAGAATAGCAGCATTATATTTGAAGATGAGGCACAAGTTCTGATCAAACCAAACTTCACCAGCGCGTATCTCCCTCCATTTAATGATCTGGGACACGCCGAGACAAGAAAAGCGCAGAAGAGGCAGATTCTGGAATAAAAAATAAAGCCGATAGTCCACGGCGTGTGATATTTCCCACTGCAGCGCGTTGTATCTGACAGACCCGCGCTCTCGGCACTCGGAGAAATTACCGTCTCCTCCATGAAAGTCTGACTTCGCCCTCAAGCGGGAACTTTCTCCTCTTCAGCGCCTCGTCCCCACTCGACTCTCTGCGCTCAATAAAACGTCTCCATCGCAAACTGTAAATTGTATTCTTTAGATGCCTATTACCATTGCGCATGTATTATTTAGATGCCTAACTCTGTACACTAATAAATGGTTAACAGTTTATGCTTTATAGACGTCTGTACTGTAGTTCCTTTAAGGCTAGTGTGACCAGATGTCCCTATTTACCCGGGACAGTCCCAGTTTTGAGCCCTGTGTCCCTTGTGCCAACAGATTTATACAAAACCAGTGATTTGACCCAGTTTTATACAAGAAATATCCCAGGTGTCCCTATTTTTCACCAATCTGATCCCTGCCAACAGTAACGAGAGGCACAATCTAGGGATGGGCGGTAATACAGTAATACGGTATCCAGAGATATCAAAAAGTAGCAAGCATATCAGTTTCATTTCCTTCATAAAAAAAAAAAAAAGATCTAATATAATATTCAGCAGCATTTTGGCTTCAGGCCGAATGACAGGGGAGAGACGCAAATGTTGCCGTAGCTACGACCCTGCTTCAGGCCAGAGGTCCCACCACAGTCACTTCAGATACAGGGACAGCGCCGACTTTCTCCCCTCCGCTCTCTCTCCTCTTCAAACATCATTAAGCTCGGAGATTTCCATCCACACGCAGCGAGGAAGAAGAAAAAAACCAGACTGACACTTCATGTGTGATGTTGATCCGAATAGTTTGCAATGGAGACGTTTTATTGAGAGTCGAGAGGGGACGAGGCGCTGAAGAGGAGAAAGTTCCCGCTCGAGGGCGAAGTCAGACTTTCACGGAGGAGACGGTAACTTCTCCGAGTGCCGAGAGCGCGGGTCTGTCAGATACAACACGCTGCAGTGGGAAATATCACACGCCGTGGACTGTCGCCTTTTACGTTTTAATCCAGAATCTGCCTCTTCTGCGCTTTTCGTGACCTGGCCTGTCCCAGATAAACCAGGACTGAACCAGCCCTGAACCATGTCTAAACCAGGACTAAACCAGGTCTAAACCAGGACTAAACCAGGACTAAACCAGATATAAACCAGGACTGAACTAGGGTGGAACCAAGACTAAGCTCCTCCAGTCCGGTCACCGCCGAGACTAACCGATTGTCTGCACGAAACACTGAGTCCTGGTTTAGATCTGGTTTAGTCCTGGTATAGTCCTGGTTTAGACCTGGTTCAGTCCTGGCGATGGGCTTGGCGGTCCTCTAATGACCCTCTGTACGCAGACGTTCCACACTGGATCTTAGGACCAGGAGTTTGGTTTGGGAAACGGGAAACGGCCGTTATCCCTGAACTCGTTCTGTTTTTCACATTTTAAGACAAAAAAAAATCTATTGGAATTAGACAAGCACCTTTAAATAGTAATTCAGCTCCACCCACCATATTTAATTTAGAAACTCATATCAGGACTTAGAGACAAGATCCAATTTAGCGACGCTTCTATTGGATCACCAGACTATATCAACTTGACAAATTAGATACAGCCAATTACAGCTAGAACAAGTCAACCACATGTTTGGCTCCACGAAATGTAATCGCAAATCACAAACCAAGTGGTGAATGTTCATGTTAAAACAGCACTAAGTAACTTTTCTAGTGAAGGAGACTGTACCACTGTATGGCATTGAATTCTCCATAAAAACAAGCCTGTAAAAGATATCTTAAAGGCATCTTGAGTAGTATCTTGAGAATAAACACTGATCTAAAGCTGCACTATGTAATTTTTTGTTGGGGGTGCTTGTTTCCCTGGATATGTCACTGTTCTACCTGGAATGCTCCACAGTGCGACTTTAAACGCATCTATCTTATATTTATTCAATTGCAGGCGGTTTTGCAGCTCAAAAATACCTAGAAAAACAGGGATTTTGACTGTGAGCGGAGTTGCCTCTCCATAGATCTGACCTCTAACTTGATCTGGTTTCATCTCCATGAGAATAGAAAATTTATAAAGTTTCAGAAACAGATTTGGGTCACTGTTGAGCTCCATTGTGGAACATTTCGCGCAAAGCATTAACATCTCCGTGGGACAAGAAAACTTATTGTATCTTAACTTATAAACATGAAAAACAGAACTACCGATGCATTTTTAACATCAAAGTTATTCCTTGCTTTCCCAATGCATTCTTTGCATTCAAATCTAATCCTTAACTATTGCACATCACAACAGGTTTGCCAAGCTGTTAGGGATGTAACAATAACCAAAATATGGTGATATCGTATCGTCAAAGATCACACAATGATATCGTGGACCATCACAATATATCGAATCACAAGTCTTGCTTAAATGAATAGTTCTGATGCAGAAATAGCTAAAAAAAAAAAAAACAGGGAACTACATAGACCATGATCCTTTGCTTCGTTTCAGTGCAGACTACATGAAGAATTAACTGTTCTAAGCACTTTGAAATCTTCATTCTTTGGATCAAGTCTTGTGAAGGCATTTTTAGACACAAAATATCATAATAAATATCGTACGGTGAGATGTACATGGTGAAAATATCGTACAGAGAGATTTGGATATCGTTCCATCCCTAATGACGATAAATGGTCAAAGCATTTTATAATGTCAGTCTTGTTATTATGTAGAATATCGTAATATCGTGAGCCTCCCCACCATATCGTGAGCTTTACCACAATATCGCAATAAATATCGTACTGTGGAGCACTGGAGACACAGGCCTGAACAGAATCATACCTCTAATATAACTCAATACCCCTTCTTTAATAATATTGTCTTTTGTTTTGTTTCCGCAGAACCTGGCAGTACAGGCACAGCGGCCCCTGGAGGGGACCAGGAGTCAGCCTCGGAGCCGCATGTGGACGGGAATACTGGGGGTCACTCTGGTGGAGGGACAGGACCTGCCCCAGAGCGGAGTGGGAGACGTCTATGTACGATTCAGACTGGGAGAGCAGAAGTACAAGAGCAAGGTGAGTCTGGGAGCAGAAACACCTGGAGTAGTGGTAGCAAAACCATACAAATCATAAAATAGCAGGAAATAAGTCAAATAAATAAAATAAATAAAGTATAAACACTCCGGTGTTGGTGCTATTCGGACATGGGGGGCAGAAGGACAAGAGTGAGGTGAGTCTATGAGCTGTAGTAGTAGTAGTAGTAATAATAGTAATAGTAGTATTCGTACTGGTAATAGCAGTAGTAGTAGTAATAGTAGTAGTAGTAGTAGTAGTAGTAGCAGTAATAATAGTAGTAGTAGTAGTAGTAGTAGTAGTAGTAGTAGTAGTAGTAGTAATAGTAGTAGTAGTAGTAGTAGTAGTAGTAGTAATAATAGTAGTAGTAGTAGTAGTAGTAGTAGTAATAGTAGTAGTAGTAGTAGTAGTAGTAGTAATAGTAGTAGTAGTAGTAGTAGTAGTAGTAGTAGTAGTAGTAGTAGTAATAGCAGTAGTAGTAGTAGCAGTCGTAGTAATAGCAGTAGTAGTAGTAGTAGTAGCAGTAGTAGCAGTAGCAGTAGTAGCAGTAGCAGTAATAGCAGTAGTAGTAGTAATAGCAGTAGTAGCAGTAGTAGTAGTAGCTAGTAGTAGTAGCAGTAGGGGTAGTAGTAGTAGTAATAGCAGTAGTAGTAATAATAGAAGTAGCAGTAGTAATAGTAGTAGTAGCAGTAGTAGTAATAATAGTAGTAGCAGTAGTAATAGTAGTAGTAGCAGTAGTAGTAATAGTAGTAACAGTAGTAGTAACAGTAGCAGTAGTAGTAGTTTTTATGCACTTAAGGCGGGGAGAGCAGAAGTACAAGAGTAAGGTATAAGCTGAGTCTGTGAGCAACAGCTGCTGTAGTAGTAGTAGTAGAAATAGTAACATAATTTTGCCCATTTTCTAGCTTTCTGGAGCAGTTATCAATCCTGTACTGTGGTTCAAAGCAAGAAAAATATCTGACGAAGGCTTTTTTTTTTGCTGAAACGTAATTTAAAAATACAAAATCCTGTTCTTAATATTGACCCATTATCAGTAAGCAGAAAAGGGCAGCATGTATGGCTACAAGCAAATACACAGAAACTCTTTATTGGATTTATCTCTTGTTTTGTCTTCGTCTCTCTTCCCCTTCGCTCGTCTTCATTCCTACGCTCCATGCCCTGCTCCGATCCTGCCCGGGTTCAGGAGGTGCCCGCCCGGTGCTCCCCTCCACCCGATCGTGCCATGGCAGAGGCGGCTCATTAGGCCGAACCGGGATGCACCTCTCTGCCCCCACTTCCTCTTTGCCCCTCTCTTCTGCTCTGCCCTTCTTCTTCCATTTTCTGTGTATTTCCGCGAGGGATGCACCGATCTGATACTGGTATTGGATATCGGTAAATATCGGTAAAGCCAATATGGTTAGGGTTGGTTATATACAGTGATGTAATAAACAAAGTTACCTGAAAGCTAAATAACAGCTCCATAACACATTTGGCTCAGTTTTGCTTAATTTATTTTTGTTCAAAGGAAATAAATTCTGTTTTCGGATCACGGAGACTGTTTGAGAAAAGTGTATAAAGTGTGTGGTAAGGGGTTTAGCTAAGGTACAGACTTAAAACATATATTATAATTGTAAAAAAAATAAAGCTGACTACTTCCTACTTCACGGATTTTGCCTATTGTGGGTTATTTTTAGAACTTGACCCCTGCGATAAACGAGGGACCACTGTATTTGCAGAGTGTCACCATTCCAACTCTGCACCTCCTCTCTTTACTTGTACTGCTCACCCCTTCCCCCTGATGAGTGGATGGCACCTGCTTTCTCCACCTGCATCCACAGACGTATAAAAAGTGGACTAAGGGAGTGTGACGTCACCCAGAGTGTTCACCTCCATCCAAATGAAGCTCACGGAAGCTAGTAGCTGTACGGGCGAATTTGGGGCCGATTTTCTCATTTGAGTCTCAATCTGGAGCAAGGCTGTTGAAGGTAACGCCCCTTCCTGGCTGCTCCGCTTGTTTAGCAGGAAGTGGGCAGGAGCTAGCGGGAGCAACCTTGGGGGAAAGAACGCACTTTATTTGTCTGCTATTGGTAAAAGGTAATGCTGTGTTCTACTGTGCTCGGAACTCAGAGAAAACCGACCTCCACCTCGGAAAAATGCAATGGAACAGCCAATCAACTTGGAGTTCCGAAACACAAAGTCGGGCTAGTTCGGAGCAGGCTGAGTCGAATGGATTTCTGAACATGTAATAGTCAAGCTGCCATAATAGTGTTGCTGACAGCTAATGCTAGCTAACAGACTATGTATTAGCAGGAGCTAGCATTAGCGGTGTAATCTACATAAGCTAACAAAATAAACATTAAACTTTCTCGAGCATTCATATTTTCCCCAATTGTTGTAAATGAACACATTTACATTGGATGTTAGGAGAACTGACTGGGATTTACGACTTCTGATAGAATTCAATTGAAAGCAGCATAAATGGTCACAATTTTATCCACCTTCAAGGCACTCAGAGTGCTTTACTTCCATTCACTCACACACACATTCATACACCAGTGTGTCTTGCCCAAGGACACAACAGCAGTGGGACCTGGAATCACCCCACCAACCTGTGGGTCAGTGGATCTGACCGCTAAACCAGTGATGTTTTATGTTAAGAACAGGATTCGAACCGCCAACCTTTGGATCAGCGGATAAACTCTTGTACCAACTGAGCTACTACCGCCCTGTTAATGTTTATATCTTGATTTACCTATAGAATAGAAAAGTGCAATACAAACATTTTAAGACGAGTTTGATAGCAGCAGTAACAGAGAGACGGGTGAAGATTTTTCCAATACAAAGTGAATTGGAGTGAATTGGAGTCGATGGAGCCGATACCGTGCCCATGCTCACTTCCTATTTGGTATGGAGAAGGCCCATTTAGGTCTGTATATGCACCTCTCCCCTGTATGAGTGAATGGTGAATGATTCCTGCCTTCTCCCCTCCACGTCCTCCCCCTGATAACTGAGCTGTACCTGCTCTCTCCCCGCTGAGTGGACAGTATGCAGATGATGCTCGGGCGGCGACGCTTGTTCTGCGTTGTCGTCTCTCCCTGTAAAAAACTGTAAAGTGCTTCTCCTGGCGGGTTGTGTGTTTGTTTGCCGAACAAAGCTGCTTCTAATTGGGATCTGTCAGTGTTTACAGTCCCAGAGAGGCTGCTGAGGTGTGCACATACAAGCACGCTCAAACAGAAAGAGAGGTACACGGCTCTACTGCACCCTCCCCACCTCCACCCACCTCCATCTGAGCTGACACGGGAAGACTCAATCCAACTATGATAGAAACAGAGAATGTATATATACTCTTATTAGGATTTCAAGGTCCTATATTCTGCTAAATGTACTTGTGTTATAATTTTACCGCATCAAAAACAGACCTGGAGTTGTGTTTTGTTTCATTCACACATGTTTGAGTCTGTCTACATCTCCAAATGAAGTAGCAGTTTGAAAGTTAACCAAGTGATCCAAATGATTCAAGCTATATCTTTTTGATGAGGAACATTTTAACATAGATGAGAGAAAAGTGCAATAAAGGACATTTAAATACTTATGTTTACTAAGTGTTGATATGCAAGTACATGCCTGTGTCAATGTGCACTACCAAAAAGTTATCATACCATCTCAATTAATACTTTTTTTCTTTGTGTTTACTACTTTCTACATTTGATATACATACAGAAGAAGTCAAATATATAACACAAGATATATGGAATTGTGTAGCAATTCAAATAACTAAATATACTGTATGTTAAGGGTGTAACAATAACTGAAAAAAGGTGATATCGTATCGTCAGAGGTCTCACAATAATATCGTGGACCATCACAATATATCGAATCACAAGTCTCTTTGCTTAAATGAAGAGTTATGATGCAGAAATAGCTAAAAAACAGAGGGAACTACATAGACCATGATCCTTTGCTCCGTTTCAGTGCAGACGGCATGAAGAAATAACTGTTCTAAGCACTTTTACATCTTCATTCTTTAGATTAAGTCTTGTGAAGGCATTTTTGGAGAAAAAAAGTTGCATATTTTGTGAGCCTCCACAATATATGGCAATAAATATCGTACCGTGAGATGTAGATGGTGATAAATGGCAATAAATGTTGTACCAAATGACTGGCCAAAGCATTTTATAATGTCTTGTTATTATGTAGAATATTGTAATATCGTGAGCCTCCCCACCATATCTTGAGCTTTCCCACGCAATAAATAGGGTTCATACCGTGATGATATCGTATTGTGAGACTTGGATATCGTTACACTCCTGCTGTATGTTATATCAATTCCTCAGAGTAACCGCCCTTTGTTGACAGCTCTGCAAAGCCTTGGCCTTCTCTCAATGGGCTTCTTGTTGAATTCACATGAAATGGTTTTTCTCTTCAGCTGTGGAACGTCAGGGTCTAGAAATGCCACAAGCGCAAACCAGGGTTCAAAGCAAAAGGTAAAGGCTGTACTTTAGATTGACAGACTTGGCTGCACTCTACCCTCTTTTTCAGAAGTGTCATATGATGCTGCTATGACGTGTCTGCTCAGCGGATTTAAACATATTTGAGCATTGTCTTCCTACTTCCTTCTTCTCACTAGCGCCCCTGCTCCAACTGTGGTACTTTTTCCTCTCTCTGCCTATGCCCTCAGTGTTGTCCAAATCCATGAGATGGTTTTCAGTCTCGCAGTCGTCTATTGTTGCTGACTTACAGTTGTGCTCATAAGTTTACATACCCTGGCAGAATTTATGGTTTCTTGGTCCAGAAGCTGCACATGGGACGTACTTGGATATTCCAACATGATAATGATCCAAAACACAAAGGCAAGTGGAGCTGTCACTGGCTCCAGCAGAATAAAGTGAAGGTTCTGGAGTGTTCGTCTCTTCTGACCTCAGTATCACTGAGCCTCTGGGGAGAGTCAAGCTGCAGTTCAGACAAGAACCCAAGAATTTACAGGAACTAGAGCCTTTTGCCAAAAAGAATGAGCAGTTTTACCATCAGAGAAAATAACACATCCACAACTATCACAAAAGACTCCAAGCTTCATTGGGTCATTTGTGTAGTTTCTGTTCTCATTATGATGTAAAAAGAGTAAACACAGTTGTTTGATAATAAACGGCTTCACCCAAGCACTAACCATGAGTGAAAGAAAAGTTTTTGTGTATCATTCATATTCTCTGAAAGATGGACAAGAAATCAATCAAATTCTGTCAGTGTCTGTAAACTTATGAGCACAACTGTAAGTTGTTCTTGCCGGGCTTGTCGTTTTGGTTCTTTCATCACATACTTATAAACTTATTATCTTGGCAGTAGTATTAGTAGCAGGAGTAGTAACTAGTAGTAACAGTTAGTAGTAGTAATTTTAATAATAGTAGTTAGAACAGCATGCTGAAGTCAATAGTGAGGCACAGGACTGGGTTTACTCTGGACTAGGATTTTTAAAAGTAAAATAAATTATTACTAGGCTTCTTGTAATTGTAGTAGTAGTTGTTGCTGTATACTGCAAAACACTGAATAGTTTGCTCAATGACTTGAATTCATCAATCTTAATTTGAGAAGTTGTACAAGGTTACGTTTACATAGGGTGAACCTCAGGTCATTTCAGATCCGGCTCCAAGAGCCAATACTTTAGGGATGTGGAATCATCGCTAGTTTTACCTGACCTGGGTTATTTGTTTCACGGACAACTGAACTTGAACAAATGCCAGTAGGAAAAGCGTGATTATTTTACCCCATTGAAAAAAAAACAAACAAGGGTGTGCACAGTTTACCTTGTGGCAAGATTCACCCATGAAAATCTGTGTCAACACAAAACCTTTGTGACTTAGCATCATATGGTGAGGAAAGTAAACAAAATTAAAGGGACAGTTTGGAATTTTGGACATAGGGCCTCATTTCCTAGTGAGTCAGAGTGTTGTGGACGTGTGGAGACACTTTTTTAAATATTCCTTCCAGTCCTTGTATTTGGAGAAGTTGAGAAGTTGCTGGTGCTAGACTAGTGCACTAAAAACAGTCTTACCCACTCCACAGACTCGAGACAAAACTATTATAACTCCAGACTGTCCATGTGAACGTCTGTGTCCACAGAATAATTTTAGAAGTAAAACCAACCTTGTATTTGAAGGATTTATGTCTGAGCAGCAGCAGGGAGTTGTACTTCCTGATAGAAGCTCGGCAGCGGCGGACTGATATATGAGAAAATAGTCCCTCAACATGTGACGCTTCATGCGATGCAAGATTAGTTTTATTTCAGACATTATTCTATTAACACAGACATTCACATGGAGAGTCTGGAGTTATATTTGTTTTGTCTCGGGTCTGTGGAGTGGGTAAGACTGTTTTTAGTGGCAGGACAACTATGGCCATTGACATGCACTAGCCTAGCACCAGCAACCTCTGCAAATACAAGGACTGGATGAAATATTGAAAAAAAAGTGTCTCCACACATCTCCAGCACTCTGGCTCACAAGGAAATGAGGCCCTATGTCCAAAATTACAAACTGTCCCTTTAAAACAGCAATTACTGGTTTATAAAATGTACTTTTTCAATTACAATTTCTTCACAAACATGTAAGTAACTAAACAGCGTATAACTCAAAATGATCTCCTCTGTATGTGTCCTGTGCCCCATCAGAACCTGTGCATCCAGCCCCACCCCCAGTGGAGAGAGCAGTTCGACCTGAACCAGTTCGAGGACTGTCAGGAGCCGCTGCAGGTGGAGGTCTGCGCCAAGAGGGGGCGCAAAGGAGAGGAGTCCTGGGGCACGTGAGTTACTCCTCCTTATAGTAGTAGTAATAGTAGTAGTAGTACTATGTATAATTTTTTCATTAAGAAAAAAAAAGTGTAGAGTGAACAAATCTTCAAATTGAAAAGCTTAAAATAGTCACAAAAGTTGAATCTATGTCATAAATACACCAATATAAAATTCTATAGCAATACTTTTTTGAATATTTCTTTTTTATTTAATTATTTTATTTTTTGTTAATCATTAAATTTCAAATTTCTGTCATGTTAACTGTTATTTGTTAGAATTGAAAAAAAAAAGTTATAAATACTGTTAAGGGATGAGAGAACGCTGTGAATATCAGCAGCCACAGTACGGCAGCAGCAGAAAAAAAAATGCTGTTGTGTCCCTAAGCAAGACACTTCACCCACACTGCTGAGAGAGAGACAGAGAGAGACAGAGAGAAAGAAACAGAGAGAGACAGGAAGCAAGAGAAGGAAACAAAGAGAGAGAGAGAGACAGAGAGAGAGACAGAAAGTAAGAGGCAGAGAGAGAGACAGAGGGAGAGACCGAGGGAGAGAAGAACAGAGAGAGAAAGCGAGAAAGAGAGAGAGACACACAGAGAGAGAGAGAGACAGAAAGCAAGAGAAGGAAACAAAGAGACAGAGAGAGAGAAAGAGAAGGAGACAGAGAGAGACAGACAGAGAGAGCGAGACACACACACACAGAGAAACAGAAAGAGACAAAGAGAGTGAAAGAAACAGAGAGAGACAGAGAGAAAGAGACAGAGAGGGACAGAGGGAGAAACAGAACCAGAGAGAAACAGAGAACCAGAGAGAAATAGACAGAGAGAAAGAGAAACAGAGAGAGAGAGAGAGAGAGAAAAGAGAGAGATATAGAGAGAGACAGAGAGAGAGAGAGAGAGACAGACAGAAGAGAGAAATCAGGATAGAGAAACAGAGAGAGACAGCGAGAGAAACAGAGTCAGAGAGAGAGACAGAGGGTGAGAAAGCAAGAAAGAGCAACAGAGAAAGTGAGAGGGGAAAACGGAGATAAAAAGAAAGAGAGGGAGAGAAAGGCAGAGAGAAAGACAGAGAGAGAGAGACAGAGAGAAAGACAGATAGAGAGACATAGAAAGTGAGTATAACCCTATGTGTGTGTTTCAGGATAGACTTGGACGTGTCCAGGCTGCCCCTGAACGAGGCCCAGCTCTGCACTAACGTCCTGGACCCGGGGAAGGGCCTCCTGGTGTTCCTGGTGACCCTGAGGTCCGTGTGGGGAGTGTCCGTCACAGACATGGAGACCGCCCCCCTGGAGAAGCCCGAGGAGAGGGACAGCATCGAGGACAGATTTGTGAGTCCTGCTGCCATTTTAGATCAGAATAAACACTTAAACACTCAGCTACTGATCTGCGAGGGGAAAACTTTAGCACAAACTCTGTACTCTTGTGGCTTTCTGGTCAAAACGTGTGAGTGTGTTTCCTCCTTTCCTCTGCAATTTCAAGAGCTATGTGACAGTTTGAAGTGTTAGACCAATCACACTTTAAATCACCTCACAGCATCTCAATAATCGTGTAAAATAATGGTACAGTATAATGGACTCAGACTTAATAATGGACTTTAACAGCCACATCAAATCAGAAACATCTGCAGCCTTTTACCATCGAAAAAACAGAGCAAGAATCAAAGATCTACTGTCTAAAGCAGACTTGGAGAGACTTTGCTCCAGTAGGTTAGATACTGGAACGGCCTCTCACTGGCCTCTCCAAATGAGCTGTGAGAGCTGAAAAACATCCAAAACGCTGCAGCTCGGGTCCTGAAGCCAACCAGGAAGTACGAGTCCTGTGCTCAGGTCTCTGCACTGCCCCCTGTGGCTCAGAGACTTTAAAGCGGCTCTGCTCGTGCACAAGTCTCTCCACGGCCGAGCACCAAAGTCCATCTGTGACATGTTAGTTAGGGTGACCAAACGTTCAGTTTTACCTGGACATGTTCTGTCTTGTTTTTGTTTTTTTTGTTTTTTTATAAAGTGAAGGAAATGTTAAAGTTTTCATTACCTTTCGTTGGGCCATTAAATTGACCGTCACTAGAGCACTGTGCACACTGTGGTGGGGAATGTCACGGAAGCCCTGAGCACCTTCAGTGTGGAGCTCTCTGAACACTATGAAGGAGCGAGACTCTCCCTAATAGTGCCAAATGAACCAACTGCACCGGCCTCCTGCTGGTCCCAGAGTCAGGACTAAACTCGGGAGTCAGAGTTTCAGATTCATGCAGCTAAAACCTGGAACAGTCTGAACATGTGAGACAGACTCTACTTTGACTCTGTTTAAATCCAGGCTCAAAACAGTTCTGTTTAGCTGCAGATGACTGAAAGGTTTTCATTTCTCAGTCTGCACTCTTCTCTCTAATTTAATGTCTCTTTCTTTTTTTAATTTTATGATGATTATTTATGCTTTGATTTGTTTGTATTGTGATTTTTTTGTGATTATTTATTATTTATTAAAGTACTTTGAATCACTTTGTGGACAAATTGTGCTATACAGATATCCTTGTCTTGCCTTTCTTTGCCTACTTTGCTAGACGTGATGAATATTCCTAACTAAATGTCCCTGTTTCTTTGCAGAATTTAAAGAACACTCACAAGAGCATGATGGAGGTGGGCTTCCTCCAGGTGAAGGTGGTCAGAGCCAATGACCTGGCCTCCTCAGACATAAACGGTAAAGTTCTGCACAGCATCTACACTCGATATGACAGCTGTATATTCGTTTGGTGACATAGTACTTGTGATAAAACGCGGGACTATTTTCATGCAAGGTGTTAAAGGAGCTGTATGTATCCCGTGCTCTTACTGTGTTCAAACAAAACTTTAAACTGTCTTTTAATTTAATTTGTTGGACAGGTAAGAGTAACCCGTTCTGTGTGGTGGAGGTGGGCAACAGCAGGCTCCAGACTCACACACTGTACAAGACGGTGAACCCTGAGTGGAACAAAGCTCTGTCCTTGTGAGTCAGACGTACCGCACAATCAAATAATTCCACATTTTCTCATACGCTTTTGTGAAAACTCTGCTTAACCATCATGTCCTGACCCACAGCCCCATCAAGGACATCCACGAGGTGATGGAGGTGACCGTGATGGACGAGAGCGGAGACAACTTTTTGGGCAAAGTGGCCGTGCCTCTGCTCACGGTAAAGGATCTGAACCAATGAAATGAGTGGATTTATAAGGAGTAATGCTAATGCTAAATGCATGTTTGCACAGGTAAAGAATGGCCAGCAGATATGCCTGTTTTTAAAGAAAGAAGACCTGAGCAGGGCGTATAAAGGGACGATTACATTAGAGATAGATGTCATTTATAACAAAGTAAGTACACGGGACTTATTAGGTGTATTTTGCCTCCACGAGTGCTTAGGAACCAGGTTTACAGAAAGCGAACAGTTTCTCCAATAACCACCCACGAAGCCTCTTGTTTTGGACATTTACAGAAGAGTTGACTGTAAAACTGTAACATACAAAAAATAAATGCATATTACAATTATGTTTTCCCATTTAAATGAACATAGAATAAGTAGAGCTGCATAAAACAATGTAGAGCAACTTAATACAATTCAATATATGCATAAAAACAGCTTAACATTAGCTGGACTTCATCAAAACATCTATGCAGGTTTGACTACCCCGAATTTAAGACTTTTTAAAGACCCTTTTTAAGACACTTGAATGAAAATTAAGACCAACATCGCACCCATTTTGCGGGCGAAAAACATCAGATCCAATTCTAATAATGACCATTACTCACTGCTTTAAATAATAAAAATACTTTCGTTATAAAATCTCATTCAGAACTCATTTATAGTCCTATGCACTGCCAATAAAATGGCCAAAAAATCATTTATAACATTCTAACAAGACAAACTAAGCTTTCACATCGTCTTGTCTCACTTTGAGTATACAAAAAAATAGGCTCATGAAATTTAAGACCTTTGTGAAAAAAATAAGATTTGGACAACTTAATTTAAGACTTTTTAAGGCCCTAATTTAGGAACATGAAATTTAAGACCTTTTTAAGACTTTTAAGACCCCTGCTATAAAACAAGCGCACAACAAAATGGCTAAAAACAGTCTTTATACAACCACTGATGATTATATTATTATTTATTATACATTATTAGTATTATGACTATAATTCTCACACTTGTTATTATTATTCATCAGTTTTAAGACAAGAAAGATGATGATATGTATCGCACACATAGGCTACAGATAAGAAGAAGAAGAAAACATCATTTTAGAGCGACATATTTATATGAGTTACATCCATGCATCACAGATCTATACCCCTCTCACAGTAGAAGACGTAATTTTCTGGATAATAATGAACATTTAATAGCAATAATTAAAGATGAAAATGCTCCTAAAGAAACATTCTGGGCAAAAACGTAAAATTTTGTAGTAAACTATAAACTCAGCTTGAAAAAAAACTATTTTGGTGTATTTTGGTGCTATTAATTGTGACCTGAAATTACCTTTTGGAGTTTTCTTGGGTATCAATACATTCATTAATGCCATTATAATAGTTGTTGTTTAATGAGACCTTTTACAACTAATGAGTTTAGAAAAAGCCCTCTCTTTTAACACAACTCTTTTTTTCGCCTCAGGTCCGCGCTGGAATCAAAACCTTCAAACCCAAAGAGACCAAATTAACCGAAGAAACCCCCAAGTTCAATAAAAAGGTGAGGAGTGCCACCATTTTGTTTGCAGATAATTAGCAGAGTGAGCTCGATGTCCGCCTCACTGCGTCCAACAAATTAGGCTCGATTCTTAATGATTTTAACAGTCCGTCCACTCATAAACATAATGTGCTTCTATGGGTTTCTATTAAGAGCCGTTGTAATGGTCTTGCTTAGGTGCTGGCCCAGAACATCTACCGCGTGAGGAGGATTAGCACGGCCGTCCTGTACACGCTGCGCTACATAAACAGCTGCTTCCAGTGGGAGAGTACACAGCGCAGCCTCATAGCCTTCCTGGTAAGTGAGCGGCTAATGCTATCGTGTGCGCCGCGGGCCGAGCTGGTTTATGTCACTGCGGTGGTGTGAGCGAAGTCCCGATCAGCACTTTTGGCGTAAGAGAAGTTTCGGGAAATTGAGTTCAGTCGATTATGAAAACAGTTTTTGGTGATTCAGCTGTTTACACTTTCGACTTTTTAAAATAAATGTACAATCAGAATAAGTTGTAGGGATGCACTGGTACAAAACGGATGTTGGATATTAGTTGGGATGTACAATAACAATAACTGAAATATCGTGATATTGTATTGTCAAAGGCCTCACAATAATATCGTGGACCAGCGCAATATATCAAATCACAAGTCTCTTTGCTTAAATGAATAGTTCTGGTGCAGAAATAGCTAAAAAAACAGAGGGAACTACACAGACCATGATCCTTTGCTTCGTTTCAGTGAAGAAATAACTGTTCTAAGCACTTTTACATCTTCATTCTTTGAATTAAGTCTTGTGAAGGCATTTTTAGAGCAAAAAGTAGCAGATTCACTCAAAATATTGCAATAAATATTGTACCGTGAGATGTATATGGTGAAAATATCGTACAGAGAGATTTGGATATCGCTCCATCCCTAATGACAATAAATGTTGTACCAAATGACTGGTCAAAGCATTTTATAATGTCTTGTTATTATGTAGTAATATCATAATATCGTGAACCTCCCCACCATATCGTGAGCTTTACCACGATATCACAATAAATATCGCACCGTGAGGTTCGTCGGTTCAGTCGAAATCCCGTTTTGGTTTATAAACTTGTGTGACAGGCCAGTGTTTGTCCAAGCTGTTGCTCAGTATTACTTTAAATGATCAATTTAAAGTACAAAACACATTTGGATCATATTTTGTTTGTGTTTAAAGAATATTTTCAGTCTCTACTCTGGTACTGGTTGATATTGGGTATCGGCAGATGTTTAAAGTCAAAGTACTGGAACAGAAAAACCTGGAGCTAATAAATGAATAAACTAAATCATACAAAACGTTGAAAATTTCTACAAATGGAATAAATAAAAGCAACTTTTCTGTAACTGCTTGCCCTGGAATGTTCCACAGTATTGCATTAAACATAGGCTGACCAGATTTTCAAAAGTCTAAACTGGGACACACCCGGTTTGGGATGGTTGGTGTAGATAAAATAGTGAAAAGAGCGTGTAACATTGTGCATTCTCCTGTCAGTCATGATCTGAGGGACATTTTTTTGCTTTATGGTCATTCACAAACACAAATTTCTGTATTTTGGTGAAACAAATGACACTTTACTGTTGGCATGGATCAGGTTAGTCAAAAATTGTGATCTTCCTGTTGTTTAGACCTGATGTAGTCCTGGTTTAGTCTCAATTTAGTCCTGGTTTGGCTCAGATTGGTCAAAAATAGGGACACCTGGGACATTTCTTGTACAAAACTGGGACAAATCAGTGGTTTTGGATAAATCTGCTGGGGCAGTGGACACAGGGCTCAAAAGTGGGACTGTCCTGTGTAAATAGGGGCATCTGGTCACCCTGATTAAACTGATCTGGAGCTGCAGTAGCTCAGTTGGTGCTGGTCCTGATGTACCAGTTGTTTCTAGCCCCCTGATCCAAAGGTCAGTGGTTCAAATCCCGGTCTTGACATAAACATCGATGGTCAGATCTACAGATTCGATGGTTGGTGGTGCGATTTCAGACACTTACCCCCATCTCCAGTGTGGCGTTTGAGCGTCTATGAGGGCGAGTGCTTCTTTGATGTAAAGCGCTGAGTGTCTTGAAGGTTAGAAACGTGCTTTACATTAATGTGACCATTTACCGTCTTCTGTGTGTCCATGGAAAGCAACAGCGAGCGGCATCAGGCCAAGTTACTGGTCGGATCAGAAAGGAGCGGACAATCGCTCTTAAAAACACATGTACTTCAAGGTATTTTAGGATTATAGCATTATAGGAGAAGCAATAACATCTAAAGAAAGCAAAATTTCATCCAAAAAAAGTCTCTAAATCATTTACTCAGAGCCAAATGGTGCCAAAAGTGTGACATTTTACAGTATTTTATAGCTGTCTAAAGACTTTCGTACAAGGAATTTCCCACCGTGGTCTATAAATGTTAAAGCTTTGAGAACCAATTGTTAGAAAAAGAAAAAAAAAATCACATGTAACTTTAAATATTTTCAGCTCCAAATACCACTCTGGAATCCTCTCCCTTGAAAATCCTGCCTCCCGTTCGGATCCCACGAGCATAAGAGTCAGACGTGTTTTATCCTCTGCCCTAAACCGGCTCTTCTCAGCTCCTCTCAGCCCCTTCTCGTCTCACAGAACGTTCCACAGACACACAGACGCTTGTACACGAGCGTGAGCAAAGCGCGCTAACCCCTCGGCCTGGTGCGAGGCTGTGTGCAGATCAGAGCAGACACGCACTGAGGCCTGTTCAAATGTCTCACTTTAGCTCTTTGTAATGAGCAGCAAAGACTTTCACGGCGGAAAATGTGCTCTCACGATGTTTCACCGTTGTCTGTCTGCAGGGCTTTATATGTTTTGAATGGGAAAAAGTCCTCCAAATGTCGCAGGTTACATGGAAGCTGAAATCCGTGAATAGGCTGCGTTCATGTTCCAGAATTAGATGGTGCCATGACTTCAGATGGGCGGCGGGGCTTCCTGTAAATAACTATGGGAGATTCACTGTTTTTGAAAGAAATATCTGCTGAATCTTATCATTATTGGTTAGACAATGGCTCCTCAGACTTGCCATGTCGAATAGTGGCATCACATTCTGAAGTTAGCCTGAGAAACTAATGTCACTTTTGCCTTTTCATGCTAACTTAGAACACACTGAACTTTGCGCCAGTTTTTGTTTGGTTTATCGAAATGAAATGTGTTATCAGAATACAAATTTGACATCATTTTAAAACCAAGTATCTTGAAAACTACTAAGTTGAGCTCAAGGATGATGTTGCTGTTGGTCTACCAGATCCTTCAGCCCTGCATAAGCACCTTCCTCTTTAAATTTTTGGTACCAAGTCCAAATTTGTTTGCCAGTTGGTGAATTTTTTCCAAATTTTGCACTGAAGGCTGCACAGTCTTGGGTGCCTGTGTGCGAGCTGATTCCACAACCTAAAATGGGAGTAAATGGCTCAGCTTGAAAACAGAACAAAAATAGAACATTAAATATAAAATCTTGATCTGTTTCTATACATTGTGTAAAAATTTGAGGTTGTTTCAACTAGGGCCCAACCGATATATCGGTTGGCCGATATTATTGGCCAATACGGGCACATATCGGCTATCGGCCTAAATCTTGCCGATATGGGCTGATAGTGGACATGTTATACCTCGTTATAAAGCTTAGACTCTCTATATTATGCCAATTAATCAAATTTACAGACAGATAAATGTCCTAATATGAGGTTCCGCATCAGTATTTATCTGCGGAGTCATTTGTCTTTGTTTGTGTCTGTGACGTTGTACGAACGCACTCCCATGTCCGTTTGTTTACGACTGCAGCCATAGATCCGTGTGCACAACAATGAGATTATATTCTTTTTACAGACGATCAGTTTGAGTCTGGATTAAAAGGACAGTTCTTAGTGCAGACTTGTGATCTGAGAGGAGCCTGTGTGAGGCTGAGTGTTGAAATGTGTCGGTTTTGAAGCTCGTTTTGGTTCTTTCTCATTGGTTAGTGATTAGCTGCTGTAGCTCGCACACATAAACAGGCTGTTTTCTCTTCTATTAGTGACTGTGAAGTGACTATAGTGGCCGTATATATGTTACTGGACACACACTGATATGTAAATGAGCTGTGAATAGAGGTTTACCACTAAAGGCTAATAGCGGTGGTTTACTTACAGCACTTTCTTTACTGGCTTAAATATGATACAAAAAACATCATTAGGCCGACATACTGTCTTTAAATATGACGTAAAGAGGCAGAATAACAATAAATGTCGCCTAAATAAACCCAACTGAAAATCTCATAGAGCCAAACCTAAGCTTTATAATCAACTGAAGATTTACAGTGAATTTTTACGTCACAAATATATCGGCTATCGGCAGCTCCAGCTCCCATTTTATCAATAAAATCCATATCGACAAGAATTTCCAAAATTATTGGTCTGCAAAATTAATCAAATTTTTTGTTGGAATTTGACGTGATATTGGAAGGTGATGTCCTAATCACAATGTGATTTCATACCAGAATTTCACACTGGAATGAGACTTCATATCTGAATGAAACGTATACAAAAAGCAAACATTTTGAATTCTGAATTATCATCTATCCCATCACAAAAGCTGCTCTTATGTAGATAATATAACATCCTCCTGCAAAATATCCTTCTAAAACCACTAATACAGTAAAGCAGGTCATATAATCTCACCTATAGAATATTTATATGCACACGAGCTCCATCTGTTAGGGCAATGCAGTCGAAATACTGCTTCAAAACAGTCTACTCACAAGATTAGCTGCATAACTTATGACAATGCGTCTGGTGAAGGTGTATGGACTTAAAAAACACAAAGGAGCACTTGAGGATTACCAGCAGATGATCTGTACCGGGGGGAGTGCGCTTTTGAAGAGGCAGACACACTAATGCTCCAGGATTACCCAAACATGCCAGAATGACACGCAACTCCTTGTATGTTATTGATGAGGGAACAATATTATAACCTGGTAAAAGCTGAGAAAAAGCCAGTCAGAGAGGCCCGTAATCTTCCTTTGGTGTAACGTACCTGGAGCGTCTCGCCAGCGCAGAGGTCGGCTAGCGGTCGCAGACTGGGTGTGTTTGGTGCTCTCCTTTCACCACAGTACTTTTCTATGTCTGCGCCGGATCGGCATGACACCCGAGTGACACCCAAGTCCACCTGAGCCCGTGCTAGCGCTCCCGCAGGCTAGCCGGGCTTTAGAAGGGTGGACGCTCAGACAGAAAGCACTCAGAACAATGGAGAGATTGTGTGGACGCGTGGGAGGTACTTTCAGATCAGGGACAGTGGCAGACAGTAGAGGATACAGAACATGACGGGAGGGGGAGCTGGGACAAATGAACACGACAAATATTATAAAAAGTTGAGTTCAACGACATCACATCAATCTAATGAAGACATATATGTTTTAGACGATAAGTTTAAGTAGTAGTGTTAATTTTAAACAGCAATATGCATCTAATTTGACTTAGGTAGGGTGACCAGACGTCCTTATTTACCCGGGACAGTCCCAGTTTTTAGCCCTGTGTCCCCTGTCTCAGCAGATTTATCCAAAGCCACTGATTTGTACCAGTTTTATACAAGAAATGCCCCCTATTTTTGACCAATCTGATCCCTGCCAACAGCAAAGAGAGGCATAAATTGTCACTTGTTTAGGTAAAATACAGAAAAGCTGCTTAAAAATGGCAAAACAGAAAGAAAATGTGACTATACTGACTCACATTAGTGCTAAATGCGTAACAATTTTCCTTAATTACGCAGCCATTTCACAATTTTATTATTACCAACTAACCCAAACCAGGGATGTCCCAGTTTTTTTATTTTGAAAATCTGGTCACCCCCCCCCAACCTAAAGGTCCAATTTCACAAACTTAAGTCTCATGAGCTTTAAGCCATGTTAGAATGTTGTCCTCTCATAAAAAACAAACCTGGACATGTGTTTTATTTCATTCACAAATCTGCCCTACAAAGGCAAAATACCTGAACTCGCCAGAGTGTGAAACTGACAAAAATGACTTTGAAGTTTTTGTTTTATCCAAAAGTATAATAGGTAAGGCTCCCAAAATTTGACAACTAGTTGTTATAATGGAGAAACACTAGTTGTCACATTATCACGTCAGATTTCTAAAGTACACTGTGCGATAACAATGTAAAACACAAAAAACAAAAACAAAACAAAACTCTCCAATCACTGTATGATACATGAAACTGAAACTGGCACAATGTCTCCTGGCAGCACAACTGAAACAAGATCCTGTTTTATATAGAACTAAACCGTATTTAGTGTCGCTCAACACACAAACCCAATCTCTAACAAAGAATATTGTTTATAAAATGTGTTTATTTCATTCATAAAGTACAAAAAGACATTAACAGTGTCGCAAACATACAAGAAATGGATGAAAAAGAGCAAAAAGAAGAGTAATCTTATGTTATCTGCCACACTTTTACCTCTTCCAGACAATATATCAACACCGATACTTTAAAACATTTCATTTCAGTCACAATTATGAATCAATTGCAAAAGAATTCTTCCATTTGCATCCAAAACACTGAATCGCCCATCGAGTTATAGAACCTACGACGTGAGAAAAAACTTTGAGGGACATTTGGGTAAAAGAGCGCTTGTACGGAGCAGACAGGAGCAGAGGAGGGGCAGGTGCAGGCAGGTGGGCAGGTGACAGGGCAGCGGGGCAGGAGCAGACTCATAATTAGATTGTCGGCAGGGGACAGCAGCCCGCACCACCACACTGCAGTCTCTCATTTCCAGTCTCCTGCTGTTACAGGTGTAGCCGCAGACAGGGAAGTACAGGAAGGGCTGGTGCGTGTTTCCTCCTGACACGTCGTACATCGTCCGTCACACATTCGGGTCATCGTAAACTGGCATTTTGAAAACTAAAACGACTCGGGGTGTAACGATATCCAAGTCTCACCGTACAATATCCTCACAGTGCTATATTTACTGCGATATCGGGGGGAAAGCTCACGAGATTACGATATTCTACATAATAACAAAGCAAGATCATAAAACGCTTTGAAAAGTCATTTGGTACAACATTTATCGTCATTAGCGATGTAACGATATCCAGATCTATCAGAACCTCCACCAGCACTAGCACCAGTATTGGTATCGGTGCTGATATCGAAAATTTTACTGGATCAGATATCGGCTTCCAAATATCAGTATTTGCACGTCATAGTCGTCCCTCAAAGTCTCATAATGTTTGAACTTTCATTTATACAAAGTTATTACATGAGGAATAAATAACAGCTACATTTGGATTCAGTTTTGTCTCGTATTTTTTAAAGTAAATAAATGCTGTTGTCATTGATTAAAACGGCGCTGTGTAACATTTCTAGAGGACCTGCTTGTCTCCATGGATATGTTATTGCAGTAACACTTTATAATAAATACACCTTATTTAGCCTTAATAAAGCCTGAACAAAGACATTAATTAATAATGAACACATACTTAATGAAGAGCAGCTTAATAAGAACTTAATTACTACCTCTATTCTCAATTAACTTGCACTTAATTAGCCTGTGCTGCAAATACTCATCATTATTTCATACTTAGTTACTCATGAACTAACCACTTGTGTGTGTACAAATTTTGAACATTTATTAATGATTAGTAAGCCCTGAGAGAATATTTACTAATGCTAAGTTAACATTAGTTAAATACTAATTAAGGTAGTAATTAAATTGTTATTAAGTCTGAATGACTCTTAATTAAGTATCTGCTCATTATTAATTAACTCTTTGTTCATGCTTTATTAAGGCTAAATAAGGTGTAATTATTATGAAGTGTTATTGTTATTGCTTTGTCTAGAACAGGCATGTCCAAACTATGGCCCGGGGGCCAAATGGGGCCCTAAGACCAATTGTTTTTGGCCCTCAGGCTTCCAGGTGAATTGGCCCATATTACCACAAGTAGTACTTTTTACTGCATGTTTTTGAAATCTACCTTGATCAAGCAAATGTAGTGTGTCCTTCTGAGGGTCTAAGCCTGAACAAAGGTCTGGAGGGTCATTCAAACCTGGTATAAATGCACAGATTTGAATTACTCACTGTTTTGATCATCAGTCTATGACCCCCGATCGGCCCTCACGCTGGTCTGTGTTTTAATATGTGGCCCTCGATGAAAAAAGTTTGGGCACCCCTGGTCTAGAATGTTCCACGGTATAGATTAAACTAGGCTATAATACGATAATACGGTATCCCACGGTATCAAAAAGTAGCAACGGTACCAGTTTTATCACCGTCATTTAAAAAAATCTGCGTAAGGACCAAAAACCACAGCAGACTTCCTCCCCTCCGCTCTCTCTCCTCTTCAAACGTCGTTACGCTCGAGATAAACATCCACACGCAGCGAGGAAGAAGAAAAAAACCTGTCTGACGCTCCGTGTGTGATGTTGAGCCGAAAAGTTTGTGATAGAGACGTTTTATTGAACGCTGAGAGTCGAGAGGGGACGAGGCGCTGAAGAGGAGAAAGTTCCCGCTCGAGGGCGAAGTCAGACTTTCACGGAGGAGACGGTAAAGCCCAGTTTATGGTTCTGCATCAAAAAGTGTTTGTGTCGACGTGCATCCCCTACACACAGCGTCCACGTCGACCAATATGCACCTCTGAAACTTTCCAACTATGCATCAAAACGACGCGGACGATAAGGGCTGTGTTTGGTCCTCTCAACCAACGCTTTACATTTCCGCTGCTCCGCTCATTATAGACTTTGAGTAATAATGCGTTTAATGCAGCTTTGCACACATTTGTTTACATTTTACAGAAACGAAACTTAAAACCACATGGCTCATTTGCATACAGTATAAGCGCTGATAAAAACAGCTCGTGCGGTGATGCTGATGCGATCGAACGCGCTGCAAAGTTTGGCTTGATCAGAACTTGTGTCTCATCTTCAAATATAAAGCTGCTCTTCTGTTTCTGAATGGTTTAGGTGCAGTTACAAAATAGTTCTTAATTAGTCACAGTAAATACCGTATACTCCGGTAAAATACTGAGACGGTTTAACAGTAAAATTTGGATATCGCCCAACCCTAGATTAAACCTATCATCGAGGGAGATTTACAGCACTACACCACATTACAAGTCCGATCTGTGGAGAGTCGCCCCTATTCACAGAAGGAATTTTCCTATTTTTGAGCAATAGAAACACCTCTAATGAATAAATATTAACCGGGCATGTTTAAAGTTTTAGGTCTTGCGGTCAATAGTATGCAGACAGATCGCAAAACTTCGCTTTCAAACTTTTCACCCCGCAAAAAGTGCATGAGAAAAAAGAAACGAACCGAACCGAACCGCGCGCCCTCTTCCCTCTCCACCCCCTCTCCTCCTCTTCTTCTAATTGCGTTAGCGTTGTGCAGCGTCTCGCCAGCTCCTGCCTGGACATGTATAAGCAGAGGTGATAAGGCGAGGGGCTGGACAGTGACAGATGGCTGAGGGCTGTGCATAATTACTGTAGTGTCTGTTCTTTCTCTGAGTATGTGGGACGACACTGTACAAGATCCCAGCAGTGGTCAAATACATTTAGGAAAAAGTACTTTAGGCTAATTGGGAATTGTTTACTTTGGATGTACATGTTCAGGAAATACTGTCAACGTTAAAATGATTTCCTCCGTTAAGTACTTGTTTTCCTCTTTTCATTTAGGTAACAACAACTATATTAAAAGTCTTTATTAAGATAGAATGACGTACTGATAGAGAGATGCGTTATTAATCCCGAGCGAAATTGTACTTTAAAGGTCCTGTATTACATGAAATCCAAATGATTCTAGTGAAGGTAGTGAACGCAGCCTAAATATGCAGGAAATACTATAACATCGATCCAAAAATAGCATAATATGGGCCCTTTAATAATAATGTAGAATACGGCAGTAAATGCAGTACAAGCTCCTGTGCAAATAAATACATGAAAACAAAAAAAATGCTTAAACAAATGCTAAAGAATGTAATAAGTTGATCTAAAAAGTGAAGAATTGCAATTTAAGAACTCAAATTCACTGTAGATCTTTATCTATTTTCACAGTGCAGCTTTAATTTACATTATGATCCATAATTTATGCCTCAGGTCTGGAGTAGGACTTTTACACGAGCACTGATGCGACAGAGGGAGGATCTCTCTTTTTTTTCTTTTTCTCTCTTTTGCTCTGCCTCTTTCTTTCTCTCTCACTCCCTCTTCTCTCTCTTGCTCTCTGTAATAGGAATAGTTTAGCTTTATCCTTTCATCACTCCCTCTCTCTTTTCCCTACTTTCAGGCGTGTAGTGGGTGTGGTACATGGGGAGACGCTGTCCACCCACTTCTCCTGACGTGAGATATAAAACATAACAAATATAAAATAGCCTAAAACTTAAATGTCAAACCGGAGCTATTGGCAATGGTGAAAACAACCTGCATAGGTCATATAAACCAGGACTAAACCAGGTCTAAACCAGGACTACACCAGAACTAAACCAGGAGGTGCATCCGTGTAGACCGCAGGGGAAAGGACCTGCGCAGAGTAGTTTAGGTTTATTAGCTAGTAGTTTTATTATGCTCTTATTTTATTATCATGCGCTGTTTGCACTTTGAAGGAGCAGCTTCTCATCTCGTTAAACTCTGTGTAATGACAATAAAGGATTTCTATTCTATTCTAACCACAGCCGTCGTCCGTCCGATCGCACTTTGCGGACACCCTGCTCCCTGGACTTCGGTTCTCTCTCTTCCTCTCAAGTCCAAGATTAGTCCTGGTTTAGACCTGGTTTAGTCCTGGTTTAGACCTGGTTTAGTCCTGGTTTAGTCCTGGTTTACTCCTGGTTTAGACCTGGTTTAGACCTGGTTTAGTCCTGGTTTAGTCCTGGTTTAGACCTGGTTTAGTTCTGGTTTAGACCTGGTTTAGACCTGGTTTAGTCCTAGTTTAGACCTGGTTTAGACCTGGTTTAGACCTGGTTTAGACCTGGTTTAGACCTGGTTTAGACCTGGTTTAGACCTGGTTTAGACCTGGTTTAGACCTGGTTTAGTCCTAGTTTAGACCTGGTTTAGACCTGGTTTAGACCTGGTTTAGTCTTAGTTTAGACCTGGTTTAGTCCTGGTTTAGTCCTGGTTTAGACCTGGTTTAGACCTGGTTTAGTCTTAGTTTAGACCTGGTTTAGTCCTGGTTTAGTCCTGGTTTAGTCCTAGTTTAGTTCTCACAGCTTCAGCAGATGAGCTTCACTGTTCAGGATATGGACAGAAGACATGTGGAAGAGAAAAGGAGTCCATCCCTGGATCGACGCTGTGATTTATGTTCTGTAGGTGATAATGTTATTAACATGATTCTGCATCATTTTGAGTAAGAAAACATCAAATATTACAGATTTTTACTGGGCTGGCGCCTTTATCAGTCTCTAAGAAACGATCTCTATGACTTCTGTGTCTATATCGTCATGAATCGCCTACGTCCACTTAAAAAATCCCCACTACACCGTTGCCTACGTCTTTCTATTTCTCTCCCTCCTTCCTTTTCTCTATCTCTATACCTGTGCAGCATATATTTCTCTCTCTCCTCAGGCTCTAACTTCTCTCTCTCTTTCACTTCTCTCCTTTTACCACCCGCCTCTTTCTAGTTCCCTCTCGCCAGTGCAGAACGCCCTCTGTCTATCTCCTCCTTCCCTCCCTCCTTCTCTCCCTCCCTCCCTCTCAGCCCAGCGTGCCCTCTCTTCTCCTCCTCCCTGTACTCGAGTGAGTTTATACTGCGACGTGTGAAGGATCATCGCTCAGGTCCGAGTCGGAGCTTTGATCAATGAGCTGCTGTTGTTTTGTACAGAACAGAAGTTGCGTCTCATTATAGTCGGTATAAGAAGCCACGTTGGGAAAAAAGTTTGTCGAAAGTTTTTTTTATAGTTTTCAGCGATTTTAATTAAAAAAAAGAAGAATGCTTGATTTTAAAGAGGGCGTATTTGATTATTGATTTTGTAAATAACGTTCTCTCTTCAAAAACGCGCCTGAAGAGGTTTGAGATATCGTCCGTTCATGAGTATTTTAGCGACCGCTCGGGCCCTATTCAAACTCTTCTTACTGTTAGCTGTAAGATTTTGCGCGATACTCTGCCCACAAACCTGCAAAAATATAAAAGAGTGATCCAAAAGTGGGGAGTAGAGGGAGGAGAGGAAAAACAAAAGCGAAAAACATGTTATAGCATTTGCAAAAGAATAAAAAGAAACATGTTGATCTAAATATGTTACGTGTTAACAGGTAAATACGTCGTTAATATTCTGCTGACTACACTGCGATTTTTGGTCCTTTTTGAGCCGATTTTTCACTTGTGCGACTGTTTTTCGGATCGAGTTTTGGCTTAATCGCGCGTCGTGCTTCGTGTAGTAAACGTGAGGTAACGAGAACCGATTAATACCTCACGACGAGCTCCCGATCGGCAATAAATCGCACGTCGCAAGAACGTCAAACCTGTTTGAACTCCAGTCGCCTCTCGTGAGGGTTTTGCACTGCTGAAGTCGTTCGAATCGTGAGCTGTGAACTTTTAAACCCTGAGATTTGGTTTATTTTTTCGAGCGCATAGTAGGCAAAACTATATGTACAGACGAGCAAACTGCAAATACAAGAACCGAGGATGATCAGTTTGTTCACATGCGAGCCCGAAAAGCAGTGGGAAGAAGTAAAACACGTATTAAATCCCACCCCTTCTCCAAAATGAGTCCTTTTCCACTTCCTGTTAGTCTTTCATCAGGACTTAACCAAGCAACTTTACACACCTAAGTCATGGTTCACTTTTAAATTACACCGTGCTGATCAACCACGGCAAACATTTCATTTAGATGGTTCATTTCAAACCAACAATAACAATACACATTTCAAAACGAAGCTTCTTCATTGGTTTAGTGTGTCAAAAAGGGATTTCTTTAAACAATTTTTTAAACTGTTTTAAATTCGGACATTCGTTGAGCTCCACATTTAACTTTTTCCACAATCTTATTCCACGAACAGAGATACAGAAACATGTCCTCCTTGTTTTCAGCCTTGTAACTTTATAATCAAATGTGTAAAATGTGAAATGTTGGAAGATTTCATAAAACAAAACAAATCCAGGCATTTAAAAGTGCATTATTGGACTTTTCTAGTGGGGAGTGTCTCCATAGAAATGTCTCAGTGTTTTTTTGCTCAGAAAGTGCTGGAGTATTCAAGCTCTCAGGCCCGCCACTCCACAGATCTCTCCCGTAACTGGCCTGGTAACGTTGTCTGATCGTCTGATTGGCCAAAGTTTAATGACGTACTGTGGAACATTCCAGGTAAAGCAGTAACATTTCCAAAGAGACGAGCTGAAAGGTTTAGGGTTAGGGTGGGGTTAGGGTGCAACTTTTTACTTTACGTTACGTTTTAAACTGTAAATATTGAACCTTGATATGACAAAATCAGTAAAACCTGTAAATATTGTGAATTATTATTATTATTTCAACCTTTTTTAACCAAATTTTCCTGATTTATATGAAATACAGTTACAGTAAACTGACCCTTGTGGGCTTTAGTGACCATGCGTTTCCCTGATTGACTAATCCACCATCTTGAATGGATGAATGTATATTCGGACAGCAATAAAACATGCATAATTATAATGTAAATACACAGATATGGTACAAAAAAAAAGCTTCTTATCTATAACAACAAACAAAAATAAATGTCACGCAGATTTTACGAATGTCCGAAAATGTCTCAACTCAAGGTCCTTAAACCGGTGACCAGAGGTTAACGCTTTTCCTACCACAGGGATCACCGGTGACCCAAGTATTTCAAATTACCATAACTCCTTGTTACTTCGTGCAATTTTAATCTTTAAAATGCCCCTGAAAGCTGTGAAACGGGGCTGGAAACTGGACTTGAAAGTTGATGAAAAGTCAATTCATTTTTGGCCTTTTTCGTCTTATAACACACAGTTTTAGGTATTTAATTACATAAGAATTGTAAATACTTGGCAGTTCTACTTACTACTTTACAACACAGGGCTTTCTTTGACGCAATTATTAACAAAAATCGACTATTCAGTTCAATCTTTATTATTATCAAGTATGTAAAAAATAAGAATACTAATTTAAAGAAATAAAACAACAAAAAAGAAGATTAGGTGTTTGAATAAATATAGCTATTATTATAGGGTTAAAAGGTTTAAAGAAAGTGACGTAGGTTAAAGATATAGTGCATTTTTTTGGCTATAAAGTTACATAGTGTGGCTTTTTTTTGTACTATAAGAAGTAAACTTGTAGCCCAAGAAAAGAAATGCATTATTCCTATACAGGATTTCATGATTTTATAGTTTTGCGCTTTGATATTGGACTCTTTTGAGCTTTAAGCCACGTTATAATGGAGTTTAAAAACACAATGGAGCACTTCCTGTATTACCACATGATGTTTTCGGGTTGAGAGAAGAAATAAAGCCTCTATATGCAGGATTAAAGGTGTGTAAATGTAAACAAAAGGAGGGAAATCTCATTATAACATAGATCATACATGAAAATAGCCCACTTTAAAATATGTCTGCAGTCCCCCAGTACATATCTAATTGCGTTTTGTCCTATACCGTCTCTGCTTTCTTACTTTTTCACTCCATTTTCGAATATACAAAACTTTTAACAATCACAAACATCTCAGAATCCTTCTTGCCTCTCTCCTCTGAAGTTTCCTCCGCCGTAACGAGCGAGCAGTTTTCACAACACCTCTCCTTCACTTTCGACAGCTCATATCTCCTCCTTAAAACCTTCTCTCCGTCTACAGCGACGTGGAGGGGTCACTCAGAGTTCTCCGCCCGCCTTCCCGCCACCGGGCTGTAGATGGCGCTATTGCATTGCTCAAACCGGGCTCCGGAGTGGCGGGGATATTGCTTTACACGTCCCACTAGAACGCTATCCGTGGGAACGACTCGGAATCGGAACATTTCAAAACCAAAGGAACAAAAGACGAGGAAAAAGATGGAGGGATGTGTCTGTTTTGGAAGTTGAGACGTGGCGGATGAAAGGGGGAAAAGAAAGAGGTGAGGGAGAAAAGAAAGTGTGGTGGAGGACTTGGAAGTTTTTAAGTAGAATTAATATTTGAACATAAGGTTTAAATGACAGACAGGTGAAAAAGCCGAGATACAATGTGAAAAATGATGAGTTTTCAGATAATTAGTGGAAAATGAATCATCTTAACAAGAATTATTTAGATGATTTTACATTTTTATGAATATACCAAATCTACCAGTCACGTATGCAAATACCAAAGTACCAAAAGCTAAAATTTCACATTAAGAAATATGACTTTACCGGTTAACAAGATTCGCTAGTTATTGCACATTTATTTTTAGAAATTTTACAAAAATAGACAATATTGATAGACTTAATTTTCTGTATTTTATGGACACCTATTATTTCTTTTCAGTATTTTTATTCATTCTACCTATAGCGTTATATTTTCTAACTAATTTCAATACTATAAAGGCTTGATCCAATAGACAATATACATTATAATTGTAATTTTTGACACAAAAACAATAATTTTTTGTGTATTTATTATTTGCATTTGCTAGTTTGGACACAAAAGCGGGTAATTCTAATACTACTCAGAAGTTTCCTATTCATATCTTTAATACCTGCAAATCAGTATCTAATTTGAATAGTTTTACTATTGATAATTACGTCTTTATTGAATTTTTTGACAACCTTGCCCATTACTTAAAATAAAACGCAAATTTTCTTACAATTAGTAGATTTATTTGCTAATTTTCTAATAAATAAATACACAAATAACTGCAACCATTTAATTTAATTTAATCATACATTTTAAGTTAAATGCCCTTTGGTTTCATGTTTTTGAGCTAATTTTGTGTTGCCATAGTACAAATATTTTATATAAGCAGCTAAAAAGGATAAATAAAGTCCACTGTGCACTTTCTTCATCTAAATATAAAGCGTATTATTGTCCGATAACCAGGAAGTGCACTGTTAGCTTGCTATTTATTGTCACTTTGGCCTCTGAGAGTTGTAAGAAGCGCGTATAAACTCATCGTGGTGAATAATTAGGATGTGAGAAATAACTTTGGACCACTGCAAACTGTTTAAAAACGACTAGTTCTGTTTTTCAGGTTTTTAAGACAGTAAAAAAAATCAGATACGGCGCCTTTATGTCGTCAAAACTTTTAAATCCAAGTCTTGTTCGATGCCACGTATTGTTTTTTGCAGCGTCTTGGGCGTATTTGAAGCGTTTTTCCCGGGTTTGGTCTGTCAGGAAGCACATGCCTGACAGACAGCGAGATGGGGAGCGGCGTTCGCACATCACCGCGAGATACAGAGAGGTTTTCTGATGAAAGTTTGATGCAGTCCCGGACATATGATTGGCAGATGAGACGTGGCCCGCTTCTCCCTCCTCGGCAGCAGAGGGCAGAGTGCGCCGGGGCGAGCGGAGGGGGCGGCGACCACGGGGATGACAGTCGATGTTATAATTGTTTGTGAAAATGAAGGGAAGTGTAAGTTACTCCGATTTTATAGTAGTGACAGTGGAAATACGGATATTTAAAGGGCCTATATTACGCCAAATTGACTCTTGTGAGCTTTAAGACAGGTTATAAAGCCGTTACCGCCTCAAAAAAACATTCCTAGAGTCGTGTTTTTGTTTTATTCACACTTTATTATTACTCTCTGAGCTCAGAATGACAGAACGAAATGTGTTCCTCGAGGCCCAGTGACCAAGAGAGATAAAAACAATAATAAATAGGCAATATTAAAAGTACATCAAGAGCATTTAGCACTTGCAACGGACTGAATGAAGCTGTAGTTTTCACGTTAACAGTGACGTTTTGTTCAGTGAATATTGGCAATTCCAGTGCGGAAATGATCCAAGTGATTCTAGTGCAAGTTAAATGAGTTTAAAAACACTTCCTGTATCACCACATGGCATCACAAGGTGGAAGAAAATGATCTCAGAGGAAGAACGCAGCCTACACACAGCCTGAAAATGCAGGGTTTGTGCGTAAAACTTGTGCAAATGAAACAAAACACAACTTTTGCTATGTTTGTGATGAGGAAACAACATTATAGCGTAGAACAGAAGAATAATAAAGGTCCGTTAATGTGGAATTCAACACAAAAAATGTTTAATTGTCCTTTTTTGTCCACTTTAGTGCAAACTAGGTACTGTAAATCTGCATTCTAACAAAAGGTTTTCTCTGTTGATATATTATCCACCTACTGTATAGTTTTTTCAAGTACTACGTCACATCACACATGACTAGGTTGCAGGGGCGGAATCTGAAGTGTGGATACCTGTTCGACCAATCAAACGGCTCCTTATACCCACAGACTCCGCCCCTTCTCACTCTCCACTTTAGTCCTCCAGGTATTAGGTGTTCGTCTATACAGTTTATTACATAACAGTGACATAAGTCAGTATTTTAGCTCCTTTAACAACACTATGGAGAAGATTTGTCTTGTCGTTTAACACTTGTCGGAGTGTAAAATATCTTTATATGTTCACTATTATTTAAACAATCCAGTATGTGCATTGCTTTTCTGTAACTATCATGCACAATAATAATACAAAATGTAAAATCAAGGAGAAAAGGAGGGAAAATATACTCTGTGCTCTTTTTTTTTTCGTGTTTTTGAGCAAATTTTGTGTTGCCCTTGTACAGATATATTGTTTAAGCAACTATGGAGGACAAAGTAACCAGGAAGTGTAAAATATCTTTATATATCCACTATTAATGCTCAAATATCACCAGCATAATAGTCATGTAGATAATCCAGGATGTGCATTGCTTTTCTGTAACTATCATGCGCAATAATTATAAAAGAAAATTCATGTCAAAGGAGAAACACAGCACAGTAACAGTAAAAAAAGTTTTAAAATCAAGACATAAGAAGGAGAAAAGGAGGAAAAGAAATGTATAAAATGTGATCATTTGTGTATTTTTATTTAATCCGTTTAATTTAACCATAAGATTAAGATAGAAGATATATTGTTTAAGCAACTATGGAGGACAAAATAAGTCCACTGGATAGTTTCTTCAGCTAAATAAAAAGCGTATTATTGTCCAATAACCTGGAAGTGCACTGTTAGCTTTCTATTTTTGAATTAAACTAAATATTTGTGCTGTCAGATTCAGATTTTAAGTTTCATATTAGGTGCAGTGACAAAAGTTGAAATCACTGTCGTTAAGCCTATTGATTCTGTGTTATTATGGAAATTAAAGTACAATTTGAAATATTTTAATAAAAAATATAACTACATCTAACTTTGAAATTGGGATTAAAACAATGTCACGGAAATTAATAATAGCCTGGAGTAAAATATGCTAAACAAATGTCGGGACTAAACCGGGACTTTTTCGGGGGAGGTGGACACAATCAGATCTAAACCAGGACTAAACCAAGACTAAACAAGAACTAAGCCAGGTCCACTCAGTATGTAGAAGTCATGCATTCCTTACTCCGCTTATCTTGTTGGTTTCCTGTGTGTTTTGCTGCATTGCGGTGCACAATGTCCAAACATCCTACCCACTCCTCCGCTCTCCTTTTTTCCCTGTTTATTCTCAATATGAAAAAAAAAATCTTCTTAAGTAGCGGGTAGTTCGAATCCCGTGGGAACTCGCAGTGTCGTCTCCGCTGTTCTCATACCGCGCGGTGGGAATGTGTCTCGAAATGGAAAAAAAAAAAAGATAAATAAATAAAAATAATGACGCCTGCACCGGCCACTGTGTATTCTACGGATATTAATTATTAAAATGTAGACTGAGACTTGACTCGTAAGTGGATCCTAAATTAAAGGAATATAATTTTTTAGCTGGCAGTGGAATAGTAGTTTGTCAAAGCAGGGTTAGCCAAATAAAATGTATAATGTTTTTGCCTCATATGTCGGGCCAAGATTTAAACTCTATACAGTTTATGCCTCATTCTTTATCAGTGTTTACTTCATATTATTCGTAGTTATGTTTTGCTTTTGCTTGGGCCACAATTAAGGCTTTCTGAAATATGGATTCTAAATATAAACACGTTTTTCCGGTATAAACATGCACGGGAAAAGAATTATTGGTAACACAGACAAATGTGGTAATTATTAAGGGATACTCTTAATGTTTGTGTATCTGTTGTAGAGAGTTTAAAGCAGACCTATTATGCTAAATTGATTTTCAGAGCTTTTAACCATGTTTCCCCTTCTCGTTTACCTTCCTGTACATATTTAATCACTTATTTTCAAGACGCCACAGTGCTTATCAACCCCTCTTTTCCTCGACACCACCATATGCCGCTGCTCTGTACTTAATTTGTGCTTCGATCTTATTTTCTTAACCGTAACACGTAGGTTTTCGTAGTGTTGTGCAGTGATTTCGGTAAAAATGTTCACGTTTACTGGGATCTCAGCTCCCACTGAGCACTGCAGTTTTCGAAGGCAGATTTGTTTCTTGCTTTAGATCAATTTTGCGATTTAAAATGCGCAGATTTTAACGTAAGAATCCACGAGTGTCGTACTGTAGGCTACACAAGTACAGTGTGTGTTCTTTACAGTCCACTTCTGTATTCTGCATCCTCCATGTTCTTTGGCTACGTTCAGACTGCAGCCTGAAGTGAACCAAATCTGATTTTTTTTTCACCCCAATGCGACCTCGATCTGATCTTTTAATGACAGTCTGAGTGACACAGATCTGATTTTTTCAAATGTGACCCAGGCCGCTCGGATATGTGCTCCTAAAACCGATACATATCCGATCTTCTGACATGTGACTTCAGTCTGAACGGCCGGGTCGCGTTCATCTGACCTACATCCGACTTACCGTTCCTCTACGGACGTTGCTGCCACTGCCTCACAAAACGCCACGGCCGCGACTCCAGAAGCAACAAGTGATGATCGACTACTGACTGTGAAGAAGAAGAGAAACTGAAAGTTGTTGAAAGAAAATGGTGCGGGAATGTATTTTTTAGCATTTAAAAAAATATAATTCAGTCTTAAATGGGATTAGAAACAACATTGGCAATCGAGTCTTTTGGGCTTTCGCATGCGCAGTGGGAAATCAACAGAGGGAAGTGTAAGGTGCTTATAAAGTTGTTTTCTAACGTTTCCAGACACTAATGAGTGAACCAGGCAGAGCGTTTTGTTTGTTAGACTCGTGGCTGATGTAAGATCGGTTAGAAAGTGGTGAGATCTCCGTCCAAACCACACTGATCTGTGCGTTTTTTTTGGCTTCTGACAGTATTCGACCACCTCTAGCAACGGACTTTAGCTTCAAACGTGCCGGAGTTCCCCTTTAAAGTCAACTGAACACAACAACAACAAAAAATAGCCTGAATAATAGCCTGGGAACCAACTAACTGAACACAAAAGGGGTAGTTAAGTTAGTAGATAACTGAACTACTAACTTAATTATAGCAACACAAAAGCAAATCATTACACTACAGAAAATAAGTGCAAGTAAAGTAGCTTTAAATAAACTAACTTAACAAAACAAACTAAAATAGTGCTTCCCCCTTGGCTCAGCGATGGTCTGGTCCGTCCGGCGACTCAAACCGAAAAAGAAAGAAAACAAGTGTAAGTAAATTAAACCAGGGTTTCACGCTAACTTTTTTTTTCAGGAGCACATGTGCCCCTAAGTTAAAAATTTTAGGAGCACAGAAAAAAAAATGGGGGCACAAATAAGTTTTAGTTTTGAACGATTATTACAGTGCAGAACTTGCGCACGCCAACACCAACACTGAATAAATTTAATACAAAAAACAAAAGCATTATGACTGTACTTTTCCTGCATGATCGCAATGTTTTTATAAATATATCTTCATTTTATCTGATTAATATTTAGACTTAAAATAAGCCAAACAAACTGTACTGCACTGAAACACTCTGTGGCCCTTTTTGGACCCTCACCACAGTTTAAGAACCTCTTCTGTAAGAGAACTTCCACTGGCTCTTTACACAAAACTGTTTCAAAGTGAATAAAGTGTGTAGGATTTTTTAAACCTGGCGGCACGGTGGCTGAGTGGCAACACTCAGGCCTCACAGCAAGAAGGTTGCGGGTTCGATCCCCGGGTCGCCGGGCCTTTCTGTGTGGAGTTTGCATGTTCCTCCCCGTGTCTGGATGGGTTTCCTCCGGGTGCTCCGGTTTCCCCCATCAACCCAAAACATGCCCACACCCCTATGAACTAACATCAAGGCTATGAGTACCAGCCGGATTAAGCGGGAGAAGATGGATGGATTTTTAAACCTGTATTTTCAAATTCATAACTGGAATTACATTCTCTTACTGGTTTTAAAGTGTTTTTTAGCCTCTGCACATTTACCAAACAAAACGTACATTGTGACAGATTTATTTGGCATTTTCTTAGGCAAACTTCAGCCCACATATCGCCTGCTCTGTGCTGTGGGTCTGCTCTGTGCGGACACGGACAGAAAATTAGTATTGGCGTATTTGACGAGGCAGATGGACAGGTGGGATGTTTAACCTGCCCTGTAATCCACACTGGTACATGAGGGTGCGCGCTATGTACAAGCCGCGCGCTGGCGGTGCCGCACGCGTGTTCGCGGGCTCCAGCGCACCGGTCCCGCACACGGTACAAGTTTATTGCCGATAGCAGTGGCCGTAATGAAAAATGACCGCACTCAGTATTCAGACCATGAGTCCGTGACAAGACCGAGTCCAAATGCGCTCCAGTCCGAGACAAGACCAAGACAAAACTCTCGCTTTAGCGGAGCTGGAAGTCCAGCGGCACAGGGGAATCTACTGAGTGGGGGAACAGGTGTGGGTCCTGCTGCGGGGCGCTCCTCGTTTAAGGGGGCGTGGGTGTTTTGAAGCGGAGTTTGTTCGTATGAGTGATATCGGCGCACACGCGGAGCTCGTATGCTGGAGTGGTGTGCCCGGGCGCGGTTCGCTTGCGCTCGCGCTGGGCATCCGTGAGGCGCTTTAGGGGCGATCCAGCCTTGGGCACGATTCTAAAGTCCTAGTGTGAGTGCTCCCCTAATGTTTGACACATTTATAACGTTTAACTTGTCACGTTACGTCTGTGTGCAGCTCCTTATTGTGGCTGCAGAAGCACTCGCACTGGTGCGACTGGTTTATTTTCCTCGTTCGCACGACGAAATATTTACTCGCAAATGCGAGTGAAATGGGCGCACTGTAGAGCCCTGATTAAACGTTGGGCTATAACTGAAAATGTAAACATAAACTTAATGATGGCAGAGGTGTCCACCACAGCGAAATGTGTCATTTTTATTCATCCTGTGGTTCCTAAATGTCAGGATTTTAATGTATAAACAGAGAAATGATTCGTCCTTCTCAGTGCGTCCTCCCAGCCTCACCGCACAGTACAGAGAAATGTTCCGCAGTGTCCTCCCTGATCACTACACTGGTCATAGAGGACACCGTTCCCCAGGCGACCGTTGGTTTATGTTCATGCTCGCTCTTCTGACAGCTACAGCGCTCCTGCCCCCCGCCGCCGCCACCGCCCGGCTCCTCGGGGCCCAGCGGAGAACAGGTTCACATGGCAGATCTGTCGCCCCGCAGGTCGCTCAGTGCTAACGCTCCCGACACGGTTTAAACAGCAGCGGCCGGCGCGGGGCTGTGGGGTCAGGGGGGAGAGCTCGTGCTAGCCCGCCGGTGACGCGCCACGCTAACCCGGGCGCTTGTCAAACAGGGGCAAGAGCTAGCAAACGCCCTGTGAGGCTAACGCTAACGCCGGCGCGCACGCCCTCGCACGCCGGGCTCCTCCAGAAGGATTTACAGAAGTAATTGAAAAGTTTCCTCACTTCATTTAGATCATTAAAATGGGTTTGACGACTCTTTCAATTTCATGTGCTGAGAATGACTAATTGAGATTTGATATTTAGAAAGACTTTTGACCTTTTCAGTTTAATTAGCGAAATTAAAAAGTGAAATCTTAGTTTTAGTAATCTCTGTTTTCCTTTAACAACTCAAAGTCTACCCACTTTTAATAATTTATTAAAATACATTTATTTAATTTTATTTATTTATTTGTAAAAAAAAAAAGATAAGAGATGTGTGCTTCAGTGCTCAAAGTGTCTTGCAATTAGTGCTGTCACTCGATTAAAATATTTAACCATGATTAATCTCATGAATGTCAGTTAGATCACAATTAATCACAAATTAATCATACATTTTTGTCCCTTGAATCATGATTTTAATATTCTTTTGTTTGTTTGTTATTGTTTTTTTACTGCAAACCAGAACAATCGTCAATGAGACACTTTGTGCTCTGCATCAGTGTGAGCGAAGTGTCTTCAGAACAGTCACATAACGGGTGAAATAATGTGCTGTGACCTGAGGTAGTTCTCATGACTTAGTCCAGTCCAGTGAGCTCCAGTTAGACAGTGTTTGGTGGAGCGGGTGGGTCCAGCAGTATGCGGTGTCTATTTCGTGGTGGGGCAGGTGTGGGTTCTGCTGCGGTGCTCGCTCCTTCATGTGTTCGTGTCGCTGTCCATGGTCCTTGTCGTGGGTTTGCCGTATGTTTTGACGCGGACTTTGTTTCATGTTTTTCTCGTGCGGGGGGCATCAGCAGGTGCAGATGTGCCAGGCTTTGGCCCACTTCCTCCAACCGAGACTTGTCAGTTTTGTACAAATTGTTTTCTTTCCTGTTTTCAGCCAGATTCTGTAGTTTTTCTAACGTTCCAGCAAAACTAGTCCACTGGATCACAAAGTGCGTTAATCTTGTGATAAAAACATTAACGGCATTGAAATTGTTTATGAGTTAATGCGTTAACAGCGCAATATTTTTGCGCAATAAGTTTTAATTTGGTCATTTGTTTTTGTTTTTTTGCCATGATGTTAAATAATGTATAGCGTTAATAAGATTCACCTTCATGAGTTCCCCTTTTCTTTGCTCTCCATGCTGTTACTCCCCCTTCAGAGCACTATTACAACCTAATCAATGTTCATCTCACTAATGAAACTGCTGCACATCACATCAGGTTTGTGAAGTCGTAGTGTATTTTTGTTTTGTAGAATATTAATGGAGCGTGAGGGATGTTGGCTTGTACTGACCGTAAGGACGATTTAAATAGTGTCTGGGAGAGATCGCTAGATTACTCAAACATGCATGACATCTAAAACCACCTTCAGGCATGTTTGTGATGAGGGAACCACGTCTCTCTCTGTCTTTCTATTTTTCTCCTCCTTCTTTCCTCTCGTCTCCGTCAGTTTGAGCCGAGCAGGTGAAATCCACCTCCAGCCCACACACTGCACCTGTCTGCCTGCCCCAGACAGGAGCTGATACCAAGAAAAATACACAACAGGTCTCGTAGCTCTGAATCTAGAGGCTTCCGCTGCTGCTGAGAACTCACACACTCAAACTCTGTCAGAACAAAATGTGATCCAGATACACGCCCGCTAAAGCTGTTACAAAACGCAAAATATACTATGTTGTACTATTCAGTAAAGTACAATATTGTGTCAACGTTGAGCTTTTACTCATGTTCGAATACTGTCCCCTCTACAAAAACATACTTGGAATTGTAGTTTGCTTTGTTCATGTTGTTTTCAGTAATCCTTCATAAAATTCCTGGGCTCTAAGCTTCACCAAACCATGAAGTCATGTTTGAAATTTCTCAGGATTGTTGCGTCACAGGTTGAAGCGCTGCACAGTTTTGAATCCAGAAATCACTGGCACTTCTGTCATTTCTGTGTTGTTACTCCTGTATATTTATATTAAAATGTCTGTGCATGTTTGTTTTTTCTTTTGAAGTAGCCATTAGTTTAAGTTATAAATCATGAGAGGTCAAAGGCAGTTTAAGGCCAGTTTCAAATAATACACAATATTAAAGCCTTATGAACCCCCACTATGTAATCTGAGTAAAATTTAAGATCTGAGTGTTTCAAAATTACTCACATTTGGTTCTTAACCTCCTCCTTGAATTTAATACTTCAAGTGAAATCAAATACACACAAATTTTCGCCAGTCGTAGGTCGCAAGAATCTTGAGCTATGAACTTTAAAACCCTGAGATTTGGTCATACAGTTTGACCTGGGGCTGAGTGAAACGATTGAAAATCTTGCACAGTGTACGCCCAACATTATACTTTGAGGCTGATAAAATTAATATTGTTAAAATGCTAATTTAAGTTTTTAGATCATGTTATTATTACTATACAAATGATCAGGTTCAACAATTGTGAATTTACCTTTTGGATATTTCATGGCAAACAACAGTGTAATCAATAGACCCTTTTAGTGTTCGTAAACAGTGGTGACGTAGGCTCGGTTGCGCATTTTGGCAACAGAAGTTTGGCAGAACTCAGCAGCTTGCCGCGCTCTGCGAAAGGATTATCGTCAAAAGATCGGGAATATTTCCTCAACAAGCGACTTTGACAGACGGTGTCCAACTGCCAGATCTTCGTGCGATCAGTGAGTAAAACTTTAAAACTTTAGCCCTCCAGTAGAATATCGATTCTGACAACCACACACAGAACAACGATTTTGGTGCTGGAAATGTTTTTCTCTCCGTCTTCTTCTGTCCATGTTCAGTTTGAATGAATCGGAATGAACGGGGAGCAATACCACTTCCGTTGCCAAAATGCACACACAGCTTTTTTTTTTTTTATCACTTCCGCCCTAAAAGGAACTATAGGTAAATCTTTTGCCTTCATCTAAAATCTGAAAACAACCGATAGACAAACCAAGACCTTGAACCCACCCCATTTTAAAAGGCATTTTGCTTCCTCTACGCACCACTAAGCCATCACTACACGACCGCCATCTTGTTTCTTACCACTTTTCCCTCTTCTTCTTTAATCAATTTCCCTGAGAATCCTCGCGGCGTCTTTCCCCCGGTCCCTTTGTCTGGGGCTCTCCCGGGAGACTGTGGGTGGGAGCGCCTTTGCTTGCTCAGCTTTAACGTGTTTTATTCACACTTTCTAATCGCTGAGTGCTTTATTATTAGGTGTGGGACGGCGGTGGCCAGGGGAGCGCTCGGAGGATGCATTTAGCCGAATCATATTAATGGCGTCGTAAAACAAATCTGTCAGCGGCGTTCTTAACCCCGCTGGCACAGGCGCGGTGCCCGGGGTCGCCCTCTTCGCCGAGTGCTTACAGGTGCTCCGAAGAGTACATCTCCATCATGGGCCCCGGACGACGTGTGCTAATAGTTTTACTCATTCTCCCTCCCCTTCCCCCCCCGGCCCCCGTGCATAATCATACAGGCATTTTTCAGCTAAATGGTGTTTGTCAGGGGAGGCTCGGGCATTAGCGACACATATGCTAACGGTCTTTCCCGCTGATAAACATGATAACTGTAAATAGCTGGTTACGTTTGAAAAAGCCGCAGTGTTAATACCCGGCTGACAGTCCTGCTATAACACATAACAGTTCTTTTACCCTAACCCTAACATACTCTTACAGTCCTAATGATGCCGATACGTATTTAAAGACTTTTGTTATCAAGTCTCGCTAAGGTGTTTCATTAATATTAGCCAATATGAGTTAGAACCACCAACCTTTGATGGTGGGCAAAAGCTTGAACCACTGATCACTACCGCCACTGCTATTGGATGTTCCCATGTTCAGATGTTTCAAGAAAGTCCTCTGGAGTTTGCATGTTCTCTTTTTTGGGCGGATCAAAAACCTACAGTTAGGGCTACTCCAAAAAAGGTATAATTTTCATTTACGAACCATAAAGTGCAGTGGTGTCATAAAGATTGTTTATTTAAAAAATAATAATAATAAAATAAACAAAAAAAAAATGTTTTTTTTTTTACTTAAAATTATGTGGAATCATGTTGGCCTCGCGGCATGGTGTAGTCTTGGTTTTAGATTTTGACCTGGTTTCGTCCTGGTTTATTCATGATTTAAGTCCTGATTTTAGACCTGATTTTAGTCCTGGTTTAGAACTGGTGTAAGTCCTGGTTTAAGTCCTGATTTTAGACCTTTTTTAATACTGGTTTAATTGTGGTTTTACACCTGGTTTAGACTTGGTTTAGACCTGGTTTAGACCTGGTTTAAGTCCTCATTTTAGAACTGATTTTAGTCCTGGTTTAGTCTTGGTTTAGTTCTGGTTTAGTCCTGGTTTAGTCATGGTTTAGTCCTGGTTTTAGTCCTGGTTTAGAGGCGCATGGGAGGAGGAGCGGACCTTGTTCTATGCTATATACTACTATACTTTATATTTGTACTATACTTTATATTTGTGATTTATTTATATCCACTACACCCCTGATGAAGTACTAATCTTATCAAATTTAAATTCTTAATAAAAAGTATACACATTTGCCCAAAAGTTCAGACTTTCCCACAGGATTTTGGTGAGAAGTAGCCATCCTAGCAAAAGGTTAAGTAATGCAGTACAACGTTGTATTTTGATGAAGAAAACCAGACCACCTTGAAAAATCTTTCCTGACACAGGTAGAACACGCAAACCCAGAACCCTTACATAACCCAGAATCTAAACCTTGGACCTCATCGCTGTGAGGTGCCAACCAACCTGCCACCATTACTCCAACATACAGTATCCCTCTGACACCGTAATAGTGTTCAAACTGCTCCCACACGGCATTCGGGAGGGCCGCGGCGCACATCTCCTGACACTTCTGGTTTATAGCCTCATTTAGACTCTCACTTTTTTACCTCTTCTCCGTTGCCTCCCTTCACTCCAGCCTCCCGCCTGCTCTCCCCGCGCTTTTATCCCATCCACTGAGCCAGAACAGGCGAAGATTTGCATTAGCGGCCGATTATGAACACCTATGACAGATCCTCTCCTCCGCCGGGTGCCCCGCAAGGAGAAGAATGGCCTCCCCCGTGTTGCCTCGCGAGGGGGGGAGACGCGGACCGAGCAATTAGAGTTTAGCGGTTAATGCGGAAGCGATCGCGGACGGGGTGAGAAGGTTCAACTCTCCCGCTGCGCCGGTGTCAGTTTCCAGGCAGAACCTTCGTCTTCGGCTGGTCTTTCTTCCCCCTCTTCCGCATGGAGGATGGTGGGGAGATGACAAGCTACCTGTCTAAGCCTCCGGGGTGAAGGGAGAGGAAGCGGCAGAGTGGTCCCGGGGGGGAAAAGGGTGACAGCTCGTGACGTAGGTTGTTCTTAACAGTGAAGGAGGAGAGGGAAAAAGAAGAGTCATGCATATTCATTGTTTATATTATATTTATACATTCGCATATATACGCGGACAGGAGTGCACGGTTCTCCCGGTTCATTCAAATGAGTTCCAGGTTGGTGGTGGCGTTTTTGTACTTTTTTCCTCATGCAATAGAAATGTAACTCAATTCGTAATTTATTTTCTGACACAAAATACATATTGGCTGATTACTAAGGCCAGAAAATAATGCAGTTTTTTGTTTTGCTTGTTTTTTTTTCTTCTGACAAATTAGTGATTGTGATTACACTTGTGATTACATTTCACGTGACATTACAACATTCGAGAATCGCTGTAGTTTAAGACCCTGTTTACACGTACGCGGATGTTTTTAAAAACAGAGAAATTTCCCTTCGTTTGTACCCATCTTTTACACGCAAACGGAGAATTCGCCTTTGAAAACAAATCTTTCTAAAAACTCCAGCTAAAGTGGAGATTTGGGAAGACTATGGTTTTGCGTTTGCGTGTAAAATTACATAAACGGCGTTTTAGTGTGTGCGACCAACATTTTTCTATGGTGATGATCATGGAAGCATCAGAGCAGCAGCTTAACTTCTGCTGCAAATACTTGTCGTGTGTTTGCATTTGCACAGCTGATGGATCATATCGATGAAGAGACGAATGAGGCTCGGAGCTCAGCAATTTTCTCTCTTCTCCCTACGACTCAAAGACCCAGTCGCCGTTTTTGGGTCCGACCTGGGCGGACCGCTGTCTGGTGGGATCATTTGGAAAATGAAGTGGTTGTCCCGGAGGAGCAGCGTGAACATTTTTTGATGTCGCGGTCATTTTGAGGAAACTTTTCTGAAAACGATGCTGTGTGCACGATATTAGTTGGGAAAATGGAGCGAGGGAAATATTAGTTTTTAAAAATATCCGTGTACGCGTAAACGGGGCCTAACATTGAGCTGGAGAAAGCTGCTTATAAAGTTGTTTTATCACGTTTCCAGACACTAATGAGTGAGTCAGACAGAGGGTTTTGTTTGTTAGACTCATGGCTGTTGTCAGATGGGTTAAAGTGGTGTTAAGCTTCTTCAGTGTGAAGAAAATTGCTATTTTACGTGGAAGTTAAGAACTTGCCCCCATCACTACACTAGTTTGTTGCTTTGAGATCTGTGCCGTTTTTTGGCTTCTGACAATATTTGATCACCTCTATCAATGGACTTTAGCTTCAAATGTGCCAGAGTTCCCCTTTAAGTGCAGGACTAAAGCACAATTTTCCTTAAAAACAGTACTAATTTCCCACTTTTCCTAAAGAGGTACTTAAATGTCAATTACCTTAACCCCTTTCCTGACAAATTTAACGATTGTGATTACATTTCACGTGACATTGCAACATTCGAGATTCAGAGGTCAGAATTATATGTTGAAATTTGCTGTTTCATTGTCAAATTGCAGATTTGTTGACCTGGTTTAGGGTCAATATCTCTGTAATTAATCCACATGAAACAAAAACCGGTGCAAAGTTCGGCGTCTTCTCTGTCAGTATAAATAAACAAATGTGAAATGATTTGACAATAGTTCAGAAAGTGGTGTCATTATTCAAGCTCAAAGATGTGATTGTCGACATTTGAAAGGACTTTAATCTAAAAGACTAATATGACGAATTTGTGGAGCCATTTCCAAACAAGTAATGATAATGAATAATAAAGGTGAAACAGTGAATATCCATAGAGTTATATAGGCCCCTGCCCTCCAGCTGAACTTACGGCATCATTGAATTCTACAAGGTGAACACATCTATTTGAGTGGATTGAGCAAAATGATCAGTTTCTTTGATTTTACTCCTTATAGGTTTGTGTTTGAGTACAATGTTTGTTTCATTATATAAACTACTGACAACATTTCTCCCAAATTCCAAATAAAAATATTGTCATTTAGAGCATTTATTTACAGAAAATGACAAATAGTCAAAATAACTAAAAAGATTCAATGTTTTCAGACCTCAAATAATGAAGAAAACAAGATCATCTTCATTTTAAAACAACACAATACTAATGTTTTAACTTAGGAAGAGTTCAGAAATCAATATTTGGTGGAATAATCCTGATTTTTAAATCAGATTTGGTTCAGGTAATCTCCTCATCAGTGCCTCACGAAGCAGAATGAGGTGTGTTGGAATGAAACGGCATCACACATGTAGAGATGCTGATTTCCAGGGCTGTATTTCCTGCAACAGAAGCATAGCCAAAATGGACTGCACTAGACTGGACTGGATAACACTGTTGTAATGTTTCCTGGTGCTGGGTCCTGCGGTGGTAAAGATGCAAAAAATTAAACTAGACCAAAACACATAAGAAGACAAAATTATTAAGATGTGATGCTGATTTCAGAAAATAAAAATACAATAGTCTCTTATTTTTTCCAGAGCTGGATGTGTAACATTATAAAAATATATTTTCATGACTATATTTCAACTATACAACTACATTCTTTGCAATTACTGTATGAACAGCTTCCTGTTACAGAATATGCAACATTTTAAGACTTTTTCCCATTCAAAAGATATTATATTGTGTATTTAATGGTTAATTTTCATCATTTTGAAACAAATGAGTGATTCTAACAAATTCAAACACAAATTCCTTTACTTAACAGTCAAACAATCAGAGAATTATAGAATAAATAAAACATATGAAACAAAAAACGCTTTGAGTCCGTCCCTAGTGAAACTGTACATCCCCGTGTAAACATAACCTGCTCCAACCACAGTGGACAGGGCCCTGGGGCGGTCGGGTCTCGGTGGCGTCTGCATTACTCACGGTTCACGGCTCCCTTGTGGCTGCGTGAACCTGGCGCAGCGTGGCAGTAGGTAGCACCCTGGGGAGTCATTCTGCGTGGGAGCTGCGCGCCGCTGTGACAGGAGCGGTCTGCTGTTTACAGACCTGCCTAAAGCCTGCAGGCCTCCCACACGTCCTGTCCCACAACTTAACACCAGCATATTGTTCAGAGCGTCCCCGGGTTAGGCGAACTCAGACAGGAGCAGACACTTCCTAGACGGTACGTGAGCCTGTGCTGTGGGAAAGCTGCAGACCTGTGCACGTGGAGGTGATGGTACAATGACCGCCGAGCTGGGGATGGCTCTGAGCTTTAGGTTTGAACACTTTACACCAGCATATTGTTTCACTTTTCTAACCAGACAGCCCCCATGGCACGCTACCTTACCAGACGACCTGGAAATCTCTGCAGAAAAGTGTGTTTGCATAAGAACTGTGGACCTGAGGGACGCTATGGGCTTCAAAACAGTAATTCACGGGTCTCAGCATCCATTTTGAGGACGGTTGACCTTTTAAAATAAATAACTTTTTGTTTTGAATTATTGATTGCTATTACGCTCTTGCCAGATTGATTTGTGTTGATTTGTGTAGGCTCTGAATTCTACACAATACTAATCTGGAATGGTTCTTCCTGAAAGTGACCAGGAACAATCGAAAATCAAACTTTAGTTAAAACCAGTTGAGAGATTTTGAGAGGAAAATTGGTGTTTTCAATGGCTCATCTGACTCCTTTAAACTGACATTGATTTTCCAGTCTCGTTAGGACACTACTCATTTTATTCCATGTTTCTTTAAATGGGAACTCCGGCATGTTTGAAGCTAAAGTCCATTGCTAGAGGTGGTCGAATACTGTCAGAAGCCAAAAAAACGGCACAGATCAGTGTTGTTTTCTAACGTTTACAGACACTAATGAGTGAACCAGGCAGAGCGTTTTGTTTGTTAGACTCGTGGCTGTTGTAAGATGGGTAAAGTGGTGTTAAGCTTCTTCAGTGTCAAGCAAATTGGCGTTTTACGTGGAAGTTAAGACCTTGCCCCAATCACTACACTAGTTTGTTGCTTTCCTCCGAGTCCTTGTTGATGGAGAAGGACTCACAAACAAGAAGAATTCAATTTACTTCTATTAATTGAATTGACTGCAAAAATACTCTTGAATATACAAAGCAGAGGGTTCAACGATCTGTCCCTGATCCAATGCAAAACCTGATATCCAAGACCGGGCGCTCCGCTTCTCGCATTCCTGAACCCCTTTTTATTTACCATCACATTCTCCTGGTCTAAACATCAAATGATCTCGTCTTATTGGTTGCAGCCAGTTGTTCTCTTCTCCTATTGGTCCAAAACATTTCCTCTCGCCCAAACATCTCTGCAGAAACACTGGAGAAAAACATTTTGCACAACAGGAAGTAGCATAATTTTGACCTTTATTTGCTGCAGTTTCAGAGTCTAGTTGTGTAGTATTATTTCCTTTTCTGATTTTATACTGTAGACATCTCATTTTAAGCAATAAACAAGCATAAAGTCGTCCTAAACCGCCACTGGAGAGTAATAATCAAAATACATAATATCTAACAGAGAAAAGAGATCTTTCATGTCCACAAATACACAAAACGCTTCCCTCTGCATGTTTTTCACAAATCTGTTGGCGTGTTTGTTTTGGCTCCATGAATAGACAACGGCGATTCATTTATTTCATGGTAGGAGTGATTGTTTTGACAAGTTGTGGGTTAAATCTGCATACTGTAGACTTACGCACATAGATTTAGGTTACAGAAGTTTCCACATGTGCAGTATGTACAAAAATACACACAGTCAAAATTAGCAGTGCTTCTTTTTGTCTTTTAAATGTGACTCATCCAAGCAGAGTCCTGCACGGGTCTGATTTTGACAAACTGCTCACGCCCGTACACATCTTACCTCAATCCGCACCCGACCCGTTTTCCGACAGAATTTAAATAAATTTCCGCACCCAATCCGACCCACTATAAATACAAACCGACACCCGAACCGCACCTGAATGAAAATCAGTCCAAGAGCCAAAAAAGAGCCATAACTTTACACTCTCCACTCGCTAATTTCCTTTTTAGCTCTTCGAGAGTCATTTTGAACTGCAGGACACTGTGTGCGTGGTTTGAAAATGAAAGTGGCAGAGATTTCTGGGATTGCGTTCAGGCAAAAACATGTGGATTTTACACCTAATCCTGTAAAAACAACAGCATTTTTGCATTACATTAAAATACAGCCTTGTTTTTTGTTCGCACATGATGTTTTGTAAACCACAGATTAGACCCGTGCTCCCCCACGTCTGACATAGCACAACATTTTTCACCCGTTTCAGTCAAATCTGCGGTTCACCCGTCGGGTATCCGCGGTTATTCGAACCCGTGCAGGACTCTGAATCCAAGAGTTCTCTGTGAAACCGAAAGAAATATGCTGAACGTTATAGAAATGTGGAAGCCCATTTAAACATATGCACTTAAATATTTCTCATGACTGCAGTTTTGTTGATAAAAAAGGCCTATCACAAAAAAACAAAACACAATTTCAGCTTCAACAAACAACACATTATTATATTAGGCTCACTTCTTAATGTTTAGTACATCCAAATCGGGTTGAATAATGAGAAAATACATTTTGATTTTGCCCTTCATTTCAGCTCAAGTTAAAATGCATGTGTACGGATTTTATTTCTGGCTACCTTCAATAATCTTCTTTACATTTTATCTTATCTTCTTTAAATTACCCGTGGCAGTGTTTTGCACTTGAAAGTCTGCTGTGAAAGGTGTAGACAGCGCACGTCCTGTGGGAGACGTGTGGTGATGGTACAGTGACCGCAGAGCTGGGGGTGGCTTTAATCTTTAGGTTTGAACACTTAACACTGGCACATTGTTCAGCTTTTCGAACCAGACGGCCCTCATGGCACGCTACCTTATGTCACCAGACTACGATTACAGTTATTTTGCTAATCAATTAATCTTGCAGTCATACTTTTTATACATTTTTAAGTTATAATTTGCAGAAGACCGATGAAGATTTGGGAAATTTGACGTGGATGAATCCCTCTGTCATTGTTATGTTTTCACTGCAGTTGTACGTATGGGCACTTTATTGCATCTCCAACCTTGGACAACAATTTGCCTTATGAACAGGGTTCCTACAGTGTCTTAAAAAGCCTTAAAGCATTGAATTTATTAATTTGGAAATAATACCTTAAAAAGTCTTGAATTTTTATACCCGGGTCTTAAAATTTGTGCAGCACATAACTTTTCTGTATCGCATTTCTCCTCAAAAGTTTAATTTGTCAACCACCATTATCTGGTTTAATAACATCGCTTAAATAAAGAGCGGCAAAACCAATAATCGAGAACGCAACGCATCCACGGGTCAAAATTGTCTGAACATGTCCCTGAAGATCACCACAAGGACAAACTCCGTAAAATCAAAGAAAAACTCAGCAGAACACAAAGTTTTATTAACGCTGTTATGTTGGTTTTTACGTTACCGAGTGAGACATTTCATGCTGGGGTTATCAGGAAGTCTCTCCACTCTTCATATTACTTTGTTTGAGAAATAAATGAACAGAAATTCAAGTATTATGTTTTTCTTTGGTAACTCTGTGAAATAGGTATTAAGTTTATATAAATGGTCTTAAAAGGGTCTTACAAATACTTGAATTTAACTTGAACAAACCTGTAGGAACCCTGGATGATGCTTATGTCATCAACATTACCTGGGGGTGTGATGCTAACTGGAGGCTCTGCTCTGTCTGAGGCTTTATTAGACTTTAAAGGGCCCGTATTATGCTATTTTCTGATCTCTGTTATAATGTTGTTTCCTCATCACAAACATATCTAGAGTTGAGTTTTATTTCATTCACACGTTTAACACAAATCCCGCACAGTTCTTTTCTTAAATGGTGAGATGATTTGTGGTGTTTTTCAAGTCCCTCACACATAAAGTCTAAAAACAGAACTACAAACCCTTGTATTGATCACAGGCTTCTGAAAATGTGTTCGTTAAATCCATTTTGTGCTTCACTACCACCATATCTACTACCAACCTACCACTACCACCATGTAATGAATCTGAGGAGACACCAGAAAGAATATCTATTGATATTTCAGTAGCTAATGGGAATCTTAATAAACTAAACTAAACCATTACGGATACATGTAAAAAACACCCCCAGCATGACGCCCCTGCAATGTATTAATTTTATAAATAAAACACTGGGGCTGCAAGCAAAACAGTGTGTGGAGATTACTTCTATTTTAATTACCGTATTTTTCAGACTATTATAAGTCACTCTAGTCGCACTGGACTATAAGTCGCAATTTTTTGGGGGGAATCTTTGTTTTATAAAATCAGAGACCAAGAACAGACATTTCAGCACTTCAAACTGTCGTCCTCGGCCTGGAAGTCTGCAGCGGTTTTTGGGACATTGTTGTTTGTGCTCTGCGGTTCTTTGGATGAAGCAGTAACAGCTTTTTTTGTTTTCTTCGTTGCAGTTTGAGTTTCCTCCGATTTTCTCCAGTCAAGTTTCTCTCTCACTCCAAACTTTCTTTCTGCTGCTCGATCGCTGTTTTCGGCTGCATATTTCACCACTTGCAGCTTGTAATCTGCAGAATATGATTTTCTTTTGGGAGACATTTGTTCAGTCTTTCTCAGTTGTCTTTATAAATTGATGTTTAAATGTTCAATTTTGAGTGGTACAGGAGCAATGGGAGCAGCAGATACTGGCACACAAGCCTAGAGCGCCCCCTCATGGCTGTCAGTGTGAAAATAACAAACATGTGAAATGATATATTTTACTATATAAGTCGCACCTGAGTATAAGTCCAACCATTTTATGAAAAAATACGGTAATCCAAAAAAAACTTGCAGATGTTTTGATATAGGGGCAGGCTTTAGTGACCCTCATGTGCAGATCTTCAGTCTTCTTTGTTGCCGACCATCATCTCCATGTGTTTGACTGTCGTGATGTCCTCCTCAGATCTTCAGTCCTTCTGCTGTAGTTGTCCTTTTGCTGTAGTTCTCCTCTTGCTTGTTCTTGACTGTCGTGATGTCCTCCTCAGATCTTCCTGGTGACCGTGTGGTACTGGGAGCTCTTCATGCTGCCGCTCTTCCTCTTCGTCCTCATCGGGTGGAACTACATCCAGCTGAGCAACGGCAAAGTCCCCGCCAACCAGGACCTGGTGAGTGGTCAAGCCATTTACAGCCGCAACACACACTATCAGATAAATGTTTTAATCCGGATATGTGTATTTTTACTTGTCCATGCCCATTATTTACTCATTTACTTCCTGATATTTTTCAATGGTTGTACAGTAAATCGTTTTTTTATCTCGGAAGAAATAATCTACTAATATAATTTTTCATTTCCAGTATTGTATCAACCGATATCGATGGCAGTATTATTTTCTTTTATTTTTTTGCTCTATCATTTATAAACTAGTCCTATTACATCTATTATCACTCACAATTTAAAGGTCGTATATTACACAAAATGGTTTCTTGTGAGCTATAAGCCATGTCATTATGCTGTTACCTCATCAAAACAAACAGGAAGTTATGTTTTGTTTCGTTTACACATTATTAGTCTGTTCACGTCTCCAAACCTCAAAATCCTCTGCACCTTGTGATGTCATGTAGAGGTATTTTCCAAGTTAACGGCTCCTTTTATCTTTAGTTCAGTGCAAATTGGCAGTTCCAGGGCTAAAATTATCCAGATGATTCTAGTGAAGGTGTAGCAAATGGAGTTTAAAAACACAGTGGAGCACTCCCTGTATTACCGCATGACATCACAAGGCCGAACAGAGTGTTTTCCCTTTGAGAGAAGAACTCATGCAGAGTTTGTGTGTTAAACATGTGTGAATGAAGCATAACGCAACTCCTTGTTTGTTTTGGATGAGAGTAAAACATTATAACATCAAAAATAAGTGACATGGACTTGTGGGCTGGACATTGCACAGAATGTTACAGCTCAACGCGAGGAGGGTTCGATTTGTGCTCTGGAGCGATCGCAAGATTACTAAAACCTCTTTAGGCATGTTTTTGATGAGATAAAACATGATAGAAAACTCCAAAAAGTCAATTTTGCATCATACAAAAAGGAATTTAACCACAGTGCTACTTGAAAAATGAAAATTGCTAGAACTTTACCTTAAGCTTCAATAATATATAATTACAGTCAAAAATATTCAGCCCTACTTTTTGTGATTATACAAAATGCAGTTGCAGGAAGGGGAAGTATTTCAAATGAAGCTTAAAAACAAGAGCTGCTACTATAAAAAGCAAAGTGAAGGTGATCTGAGCGACAATATAACCAGAAGTCAAGAGTTATTGTCCCTTCTACAGTACTGTGCAAAGGTTTTAGGCAGGTGAAGGGTTTCAAATATATAAATCACGATAGTTTGTTTTCATCGATTTGCAAAATGCAAAGTGAGCGAACAAAAGAAAAAGCCAAAGTCATTAAGAACAATCTTAATCTGTCTGGGATTAGCATGAAGAGACAGAAGGATGTGAGGAAGCTCCATCCACACAAGACCTGAGCTTCGTTCTTCAACATATTCCTTCAAAAACTGCCTGCAAGTAAACCTAGAAGAACTCTTTTGAAGGCAAAGCTCACACCAAATATCGATCTGATTTAGATTTCTCTATTGTTTACTGATGAAAATAAACGATTAACGATTCCGTTTTTGAAGGCGTTCCGAGTTTACAGCATTTTTTCCACACCTGTCTAAAACTTTTGCACAGTGCTGTATATTCCAAACTCACATTATCTTGGCAGACAACAGCACGATCTTATACGAGCTCGCGTTACGCAATCCCACAGAAGCACACAGCACAACGGAGCGGGCGTCATTGAGAACACTTAGAGAACACAGCGCGATTGATCCGTGCACGTACCCGCCCCGTGCATACAGTATATCCTCCCCGCTCATGTAACCACGCTGATTAGACTGCTTTCTCCACGTCTCCAGAGGCCCATTAAAACATCAGGAAGTAGCTCTGGTCGAAAAACAGCGCGTATATGTGAGCATCTCCTCCCCCAATTTACAACATAAAGACGGAACATGTTGAAGTGCCAAATCAGGACCTTATTAGTTATACAATTCCACTCTAGGTATTAGATTTTGTGTGAAATTAAATAGGTGGTCTTGGTTTAAAATTGAGGCGGTGGGCAGCAATTGAAAGAATTTGCTCTCAATGTGTCTCTTTGCTTGTCTGTGTGAAGGTCAGGGTAATTACAGGGCCAATTCACACAGAAGACAATGTGCAGACGTTTGTTGGGCGATGGGATTCAGAACTGCATCTGAGGAGAAGTATTTAGTGATTTTGGAATGTTCTGTATACGAAGTGCAAGAATTCACGCTGTTATTATCGCTTGTACCTGAGACAAATTGATTCAGAATCTTTTTTTTTTTTAATAAAGATGATGTTCCTTCCTGCTTGAGGGTTATTCCACAGATTTACCTTAGATTTATTTAATTATAAGTGGATTTATTGCACAAAAATACCTAGAAAAACAGGAATTCTGACTGTGAGGGGGGTCGCCTCTCCACAGATCTGACCAAAAACAGCAAAAGAGTTTGGAATTACATGTATATTTCATTTGATTGTACATTTTAAAAGCCAAATTCCAACAAATTTTCCTTTGAAATTGGCTAAAAGTGCCCATGTTACTCTATTTTCTGATCTACAGCTCTGGAGACGACTGCAAAATGAGCACTTTGTTTGATTTTACAACTTATAGGTTTGTGTTTGAGTAAAATAAACATTTTTGTTTCATTCTATAAACTAGTGACAACATTTCTCCCAAATTCTAAATAAAAAATATTGTCATTTAGAGCATTTATTTGCAGAAAATGACAAATGGTCCAAATAACAAAAAAGATTAAATGTTTTCAGACTTCAAATAATGCAAAGAAAACAAGATCGTTTTAAAACAACACAATACTAATGTTTTATCTCAGGAAGAGTTCAGAAATCAATATTTGTCAGAATATCCCTGATTTTAATCACAGTAAGTCAATTAAATACAATCAATTAATTCAAATACTGTCTAATACATTACTAAATACTAAATACTAAGAAAATACAACGCTAAACACAATACTAAATACAATCAATCAATGAAATACTGTCCCACTTTTTAACTGTGGCTTTTAACTCTATGTTTTAATCAAACTTAATTTGTTTATGTTGTTGTAAGGCGACCTTGGGTGTCCAGAAAGGCGCCTAATAAATAAAATGTGTGAACGACTGTCGTACATGTAGAGACGCTGAGTTCAGAAAATAAAAATGCAGTGGTCTCTTATTTTTTTCCAGATCTTTATGTTATAATGTTGTTTCCTCATCACAAACTTACCTGGAGTTGTGTTTTGTTTCATTCACAGAAACCCTGCATATGTCTTCTGTGTTTTTCTCTCAAACGAAAACACTCTGTTTATGTGGTTATACAGGAAGTGCTCCACTGTGTTTTTAAACCCCAAAACCTTCACTAGAATCATTTGGATAATTTCAGACCTGGAATTGGCCATTTCTACTAAATAAACTAAATAGGTAAGAGGAAGCTTGAAAACGACCGCTTCATGGCATCACAAAGCTTAGACGCACTAATAAAGCAGGATTACTCAGACATGTGAATGAAACAAAACACAACTCCAGGTCTGCTTTTGATGAGGAAACAACATTCTAACATGGATTAATGCCATAGACCGTATATATGAGTGGACATCGCTAAAGTGTTAGCCGCCACGTGCCAAACAGGAAGTGCTCCAAGAGGCTTTTCCGGCTTTTTCTCTCCCTTTTTCCCATTGACTTACACTGAGATCTTATCGCTCCTCTCTCTGTACCTGCTGCTGTGGCCTCGTCATTTTGGTCTTAAATTGGTCATACGAACCTGCGACACAGGATCCTGAATTTTTCATTTTGCTGTTTTGTTCCTAAATCAAGATATGAACATAAATAATGGACCAATCAGACGCCTTCATTCCCCCGAGGTCCCTCCCCCTAGCGTTAGCAACAGGTTTGATTGACAGCTCGTTTTGTTGCTAAGTAAGTTCCCTTCCCGCTTTCCTTCCCCGAGTGACCATTTTTGAAATAAAATGACAAAATATCTCAAACAATTACAATAGCTAACGTTACTAGAATCTTAAGTAGCATTTAACTAGCATAAAGTAAAGTGAATTTCATTAAATTGCGACTCTATTGTTGTTCGCACATAACAGACCATATAACATAAATCAATGGCTTAAACTTAATATTTAAAGTTTGATGATAAAAGCTAAAAGTTTCCTTATTATTCTCAAGAATCGCCAACATACAGCGGTCCGTGCAGAATGGCGCAGAGTATCTCCGCTCTGAGGAGGGCGGCATATTTAGCAACCTCAATCATGATCGGCTCTTGTGGTTGCTATGATACTCGCGGTCGGATTTCCAAATATGAAGCCTGACATCGGGAGCCTCATTTGAGCGACGCTGAACGCTGTGGTGACGTCACACTCCCTCAGTCCACTCATATACATGGTCTATGATTAATGCTCAGAGGAGTTAATTTTGCGTAATATAGGACCTTTAATTCAGGAATAGAAAGAACATAACAAATCATAAAATCCATAATATCTCAAATCCATCTTAACTTTCCAAATTCCAGCCCTTCAGATATATGCAGTCATTTTCACTGCACTTCCTCCTTGCCCCGTGGCCCCGCATTGTGCCTCCGTCCCTGGGTAATGGTCAACCCACGGCACACCCTCATCTCCAGCACATCACCCGTCGGCCCCGCGCCTGACCCGCCCGCCGCCCCCGTCCACAGCCGCCCCTCGCTCGGGTCAGGGATGACTTGATGCGAAGTGATCTAAGGCAACAACATCCGAATGAAACGCGCCGTGTCCCCTCCCTCCTCGCCGCTCTTTGCAGTTTCCTCCGCGCGTATGTTGTTCCGAAATGAGATTGCTTTGGTGTGACAGAGCTCGGGCGCAGAGGGCCCCGTGTCACCCAGCGCTTTTGTGCGGGGTCAGGCCTTTGATGCGGTCGCCATGGAAACAGGCCTCCTCCCAATAGGGGTGAATGTACTCAAAGGAAATTTCATTACGGAGGTGTTGGTTAAAAATGGTCCAGTGCCCACGTCCCGGCGCTCCGGTCTCACCCTCTGCTCTCGTCTTTTCTCCAGGTGAACATCGGCATGGCGGAGGAGGACGAAGACGACGAGAAGGTATTTGAATCGTCTCTCTGTGGCGCTGCGAGGGTAATGCCTCTACACTCGGAGCACAATGAAAACAAATAGGTGTTTTCCATTCACTGCGGTGTCACATAATAGCAGCGGGCCGCAGTTTAAAAGTTTCAAGGTAACTGTAAAAATGTGTTTTGTGTGGCTGCATATGCATTAGATGTGTCCTACCTCATTGTGATAACAGGAGAAAATAGCATGTTCTAGCGATCTGAGCACTGTAGAGGCACAAAGCACATCACGCCCTTTTCTTAGGCTTCACAGTAGTGGTAATGCATCAGTCTATTATAGTGCATTTTTCATCTGCCGTTTTCTAAAGAGTGAAGTGTCCTGCATGGGGGCGCAGCAATAATATGCACAAAAGCATTACTTGAATTCACTGTGGATGTCTGTGTGTGAATGGGTCCTAAAATGCCTTTCTCAGATCTGAATGGTCACTTTCTAAACCCCAGCACCAACAGACAGCTATGAAACAGTGCTAGTGCAGCCTCTCCAGCTCAGTGAGAGGATTCTAGAGGTTCTGACACCACATTCTGCTATGAAATCACGTTTCACTTTACCGTATTTTTCAGACTATAAGGCACACCCGAGTATAAGTCGCACCAGCCAAAAAATGCATAATGAAGAAGAAAAAAACATGTATAAGTCGCACTTTTTGGGGGAAATTTCTTGTATAAAATGAAGAACTGACATTTCATCTAGAAAGGGAAGTTATAGAAGTTATAGTAATAAAAACAACCGAATAGAGAACGATCCGTGTATCATTCGTTCATTCATTTTTCAATATAGAACCAAAAATAAGAAAACAAAAAAACAACTCTTTTCTTTATTATTTGCCTCTAAAACCAAAATTAAAAAACAGATAACAATTTGTTTTTTCATTTTTAATTTATATATAAGATTTATATATATGGTCTATGGACTGTCAGCGTGAAAAATGTAATATATAAGTCGCACCTGAATATAAGTCGCCAAAAACCAAAACCTTGAAAAAAAGTGCAACTTATAGTTCGAAGAAAAACGTGTGAAACCACATTCTGATATGAAATCACATTTTGATATGTAGGCCTGGGCAAAAAAAATCTATTTAAAATAAATCGTCAGCGCAAAAGGAAAGAGCGCCTTTCTTCAGCGTTCACAGTTTATGCAAATGAGCCATGCAGTTTTAAGTTTTATTTCTGTAAAACGTAAACAAATGTGCCAAAGCTGCATTAAACACATTCTAATCTTACACAGGCTGATGTGGCTCTATAGTGATTATGGTTTATATGTTGTAAAGTTGAGTTTATTTATGCAGATTAGTAATAATAATGATGATAATTTTAATATAAAATGCTAATGATTAATCGATGATTGATCATTCTGATTGATTAAGAAAATTTTATCAAATGCCCATTTTTCTTTTCTGATACAAAAACACCTTCTGATATTGTAGAAAGAAAGTAAATTTGGAGTTCACAGGTATAACAATTTTTTTATTTTCGATATTCGATATATTCGGTGTCTATGCCTACATCACATTCCAATATGACCTACAGTAAGTATGTTTTAAAAATAGGATTATTTTCAAAGTTCACATTGTAAATTTCTCCTAGAGAACTGGAAAATCCCCCTTTGAGCTTCCACCTCGTGTCCTCTGTCAGCAGGTTAGGGCACTTCAGTCCAGGTTCATTTATGATTGTTTTACCACCTTAAAACAGAAAGCACAGGCTGCATACACTTCATTTAAAACTAGTTTGTAAAGTGCACATGCAAAACAATAACCAAGTACTAGTTAACAGATTTTTAGTGGCATTTTAGTAAAGCCTTTTGTACAAAGTTAGAATATGTCCTTATAGGAGACATGATGGACTACAGTGTGTCAGTCTGTGGGTGAATAGTGGGGAGTATCCACTTATTTACCTCCGCCATCTTCTCCACAGACTCAAACCGTTCACACCACATAACTACTCTCTTCCCCAAGTAAATTTTTCACAAAAACAATGTCAGATACAATTTACGAAACTTTCCACTCACTTTTCCACTAGTGCTTCTCTCCGCGGCACAAATGAGGCGCAGCTAGCACGCTACGCTAACTCCACTCTGCCCCCGAGGTTAGCTAACCCTTTTCCACTCACAAACAAATCTGAAATGTTTATTAATACATCTCTAGTGTGTTATCCAAAACAAAGCAACAGGAAATCTTTAAGTAGCCGGAAAATTATACTACCCCCTCAGCACATAAGATTCAATTACGCTCATGCTTACTGCTAGCGCGCTATAGCTGCGTTTAGGAGTCAGTGGGAAGAAGAGGAGGGATATTGCAAAACCAGCCCGGAGCCTTGCAGCGATGACCCCTGCGCGGAGAGTCTAGCCCAGATTCATATCCATAATGCACTCAATATATTCTGCCTGCGTGACCCGGGGCTACGCAAAGACTCTCCTCAACAAAATAAAATAAAAATAAAGAGCCGTCCACCACCAAATCCAGTCGGAAAGGACAGGCTAATTCAGCAGTCTGCACAGCTACGGGATCTGTGGGAGTAATAGGGCTAAACAAACACCAGAGCTCATAAATGCGTCCTATAATATGGGCTGTAAAGAGCTCATATGGCGCTGCTTTGTGCGAGTTTAAAAAGTTTTGGATGCCGAGCTTTGAGATTTCACCTTTAGAACTTAAATTGTTTGTATATTTAGGGAATAAAAGGAATATTTCAGCCGTCATTACAGATCGTAGAAAGATAGATTTAAAGTCCTATATTACGGAAAATGGACTCTTGTGGCCATGTTAGAATGTTGTTACCTTAAAAAACATACCAGGACTTGTATGTTGTTTCATTCACACGTGTTTGAGGAATTGCTTTATTATTAGTCAGTCTAGTTTTCAGGTTTTTAACAGCTACGTTTTACCTCAGGTTCAGTAGAGATTGGAAATTGTAGGACCAAAATATGCAGGGTCTGTGTGTTAAACGTGTGAATGGAACGAATCGCAGCTGCTGGTTCGCTTGTTATGAGGAAATATTATAACATATTAGGGTTGGGCGGTAATACGGTATCTCGAGGTATCAAAAAGTAGCAACGGTATCAGTTTCATTGCTGTTATTTTAAAAATCTGCAGCGTATAAGGACCTAATATAATATTAGGAGCATTTTGGCTTCAGGGGAGAGATGGCAAATGTTGCCGGAGCTACGGCCCTGCGTCAGGCCAGAGATCCCACCACAGTCACTTCAGACACAGGACACAGCGCCGACTTTCTCCCCTCCGCTCTCTCTCCTCTTCAAACGACGTTGCGCTCGGAGATTTCCATCCACACGCAGCGAGGAAGAAGAAAAAAACCTGATGCTTGTGATGTTGAGCTGAAACGTTTACGATGGAGACGCTTTATTGAACGCCGAGAGTCGAGAGGGGACGAGGCTGAAGAGGAGAAAGTTCCCGCTTGAGGGCGAAGTCAGACTTTCACGGAGGAGACGGTAACTTCTCCGAGTGCCGAGAGCGCGGGTCTGTCAGATACAACATGCTGCAGTGGGAAATATCACACGCCGTGGACTGTCGCCTTTTACTTTTTACTCCAGAATCTGCCTCTTCTGTGCTTTTCTTGTCTTGGCGTGTCCCAGATCATTAAATGGAGGGAGATACGAGCTGGTGAAGTTCGGTTTGATCTGAACTTGTGCCTCATCTTCAAATATAAAGCTGCTATTCTGTTTCTGAGTGGTTTAGGTGCAGCTACAAAATAATTCTTCATTAGTCACGGTAATACCGTATACCCCGGTAAAATGCTGAGAAGGTTTAACAGTATCAAAATTTGGATACCGCCCAAACCTATATAACATATCAGAAAAAAGCGTAATGTGGGACCTGTAAAGAAAAAGGTTGAGGTCGTTTTACAGAGGTGTCTATGTAAATTACAGCTGACTTGGAAGAGAAGAATGAGGTAAGAAATCATGTTTGCCAGATACATGTAAAACCAGGTTTTATTTTTCCATCATCATAGATTACTTTAGTTGTGTCCTTGGGCAAGATACTTTTAACACCACCCCTATGTTAATTCTAAATACATGATTAATGGTTATGACAACAAATTACATCTCTGACATGTTAGTGCCATATGAACCATCTCTCACACTGAGGCCCAGAGTCAGGACTAAACTCGGGAGTCAGAGTTTCAGATTCATGCAGCTAAAACCTGGAACAGTCTGAACATGTGAGACAGACTCTACTTTGACTCTGTTTAAATCCAGGCTCAAAATAGTTCTGTTTATCTCTGTTTGACTAAAAGGTTTTCATTGCTCATTCCGCACCGCTGTCTCTAATTTAATTCCTTTCTATCTTTATGATCATTTTAATTTTATGATGATTATTTCTGTTTAAATTTGTTTATATTGTGATTTTCATGTATTTCTTATTCTGTAAAGCACTTTGAAGTACTTTGTGTACAAATTGTGCTATATAAATAAACTTGCCTTGCCTTAAATGGGTTAGGGTCACATTTTTATACAGCGCTTTTCCACCTTCAAGGCACTCAGAGCGCTTTACAACAAAGAACCACTCACCACACTAGGGGCGCCTAGTTACAAGTATATGCCCCCTGTTCAACCACCATGGATAGTTTGACATTAAAGATACAGTATGCAGCTTTCTGGAAGGCGCACGGTTCAGTGACCTGCTCAGAGAAGGGCTTCATGTATTTCAGTGCAGTAAATACAACCAAAACGGCAAAGACATGCTTATAATTTTGTTCATATTTTACAGGGATGTAACAATAACCGAAATATCGTGTTATCGTATTGTCAAAGGTCTCACAATAATATCATGGACCATCACAATATATCGAATCACAAGTCTCTTTGCTTAAATGAATAGTTATGATGCAGAAATAACTAAAGAACAGAGAGAACTACATAGACCATGATCCTTTGCTCCGTTTCAGTGCAGACTACATGAAGAAATAACTGTTCTAAAGTGCCAAGGAAAGGTCAGCTCGGAGTTCTGAAACACAAACTCGGGATATTTCGGAGCAGACCAAGTCGGATGGATGTCTGAACATGTAATAGTCAAACTACCATAACTGAGTCGTTGACAGCTAACACTAGCTAACAGACTCTATATATTAGCAGGAGCGAGTGTTATTAACAACATAATATAACAAAATAAACATTAAACTACAATACATATTTTCCCCGACTGTTGCAATGGAACGCATTTACATTGGATGTCGGGAGAACGGACTTGGATTTACCGACTTCCGACATTCAATAGAACGCAGCATAAGCACTTTGAAATCTTCATTCTTTGGATTAAGTCTTATGAAGGCATTTTTAGAGGAAAAAGTAGCATTTTCACAGTTTTTCGAGCCTCCACAAAATATGGTACGGTGAGATGTATATGGTGAAAATATCGTACAGAGAGATTTGGATATTGTTACATCCCTAATGACAATAAATATTGTACCAAATGACTGGTCAAAGCGTTTTATAATGTCAGTATTTTATGTTATTATGTAAAATATCGTAATATCGTGAGCTTTCATACGATATCGCAATAAATATCGTACCATGACAAAATCCTATGGTGAGATTTGGATATCGTTACACCCCTAATATTTTAGTTTAAAAGTTACGTATTGTGGCTATAATCACCATCCATTGTCATTCACACATATTTTGATTATTTATTTATCAAACAGATTAATTGCAGTTCCATCTTCATCGTGCTCGTACCAGTGTGTCCAAATCTGCATGTTTCTACTTTGGGCTGTCCTCACGTCCAAAATCCCATTATATTCCAAGTTTACTCAGCTAATTCGCCGCAGTTATCACGTCTCCCTATCACTGCTCGCGTCTGCTTTCCCAGGCCGTGCATGTGCTGACAGCTAACCACCAAAGGCGATATTAGCTACGCCACACTACTTCTCACAACAGCGGACTTCCCCTTTAAACGCCTCGGTGCGGTCTTGGCTCAGCCTCTGCCGGCCCGTTCGCACTCTTCTCAAATGAGATCTCCGCTTTCATCCGCTAATTAAGCAGTCGGCCATGTTTGTTTTAAGATGTCAGAGCTCATTTAGCGGAGCCCGTTTTGAAAAGCTTGTTATGGTTTCTCTGTCACTCCAACGCGCTGTTCTGCCGCTACATCAATACGCTAGCTTTACACCTCCTATCAACGCAAATATCTAAGGTTAAAGAGTGATCAGTGTTGAATTTAACAACTTCAAAGCGCGGCGTTTCTTTCTCTTTTTTTCGGCGAACATAAAAACACTGTTCGCTCTCTAAGGAGGTTACCATTTCTTCGCCGGTACATTCTTTCCCCCATGAGAAACCGAATATGCAAACCCTTAAGAGCCAGCACGTATGACGCTAAGAAGAAACGAAAGGCTGTGTTACATGGGCAGTAATCCGGAACAGACGCGGGGCCCCTGGACAAATCTATCCCGCGGGCTGGTGTGGGAAGGGCGGTGGGTGGTTGGTTGGGAAGGGTGGGGAACGCAGACAGATTACAAATTACGTGTTTGGCAAAGTGACTTCCTGTTTCGCCGCGAGGTATCCAGGCAATATTTAATCATAACATAAAGAAACAAGGACGGTAATAGGAGTCTAATTTTGGCTGTAGTGGAGCCCCGGGCGGGAGGGCAGTTTTCGGGGAGATGTTGGACTTAGCGGTGGTTGGTTGCGGGGTTGGGGTTCGGGGGCCGCAGGGGTCGTCCCGGGGCCTGTCCTGACCTTGACGGCGGAGCTCGTTTTGGACAGGACCACACTATAGGAGCCCGGGCGGTGACCCAGAGCAGAGGGACTTGGGGAGATCAGGAGTCAGGACCAGAAACGAGTGATACGCTGAGAAGTGGGATTGTTCGTGACAGGGAGGGAGCGGAGAGACATGTCCACGTAATTCACAAGAGAGTTTCATGTTTTTGGAAGAATATAAGAAGAACGTTTTGAAAGACCACACTTTATTTGGGTTATTTTACTTTTTCACACCTTTGCAGTGGTTAGTCGTAGAAGCGTTCATAATATGGGTGTAACGAAGTCTCACGGTACGATATTGTCACCGTATGAACCTCACAGTACGATATTTATTGCAATATGCTGATATCGCCTTTGGTGGTTTGCGGTCAGCGCATGCACGGCCTGGGAGAGCAGACGCAAGCAGTGATAGGGAGACGTGATAAATGCGGTGAATTAGCTGAGTAAACTTGTGGAATGGTGGAATATAATCGGATTTTGGATGTGAGGACGGCCTAAAGTAGAAACATGCAGATTTGGACACACTGGTACGAGCATGATGAAGATGAAACTGCATTTAATCAGTTTGATAAATAAATAATCAAAATATGTGTGAATGAGAATGGATGGTGATTATAGCAACAATATGTAACTTTTTAGCTAAAATGTTAGGGGTGTAACGATATCCAAATCTCACAATATGATATTTATTGCGATATGGTGGGAAAGCTCACGATATTACAATATTCTACATAATAACAAGACTGACATTATAAAATGCTTTGACCAGTCATTTGGTACAACATTTATTGTCATTAGGGATGTAACGATATCCACATCTCTCTGTACGATATTTTCACCATAAACACAATATTTTATGCGAATTGCTACTTTTTCCTCTAAAAATGCCTTCACAAGACTTAATCCAAAGAAGGAAGATGTAAAAGTGCTTAGAACAGTTATTGCTTCATGTCGTCTGCACTGAAACGGAGCAAAGGATCATGGTCTATGTAGTTCCCTCTGGGTTTTTTAGCTATTTTTGCATCATAACTATTCATTTAAGCAAAGAGACTTGGGATTCGATATATTGTGATGGTCCACGATATTATTGTGAGACCTTTGACAATACGATATCACCATATTTCAGTTATTGTTACATCCCTAGTTCTACGTTCAGTGAAATTGACTCTTGTGAACTTTTTTATAATGCTGTAGCCTCATTTAAAACATAGCTGGAGTTGTGTTTTGTTGCATTCACACATGTTTGAGTAACCCTGCTTTGTTGTCTACATCTCCAAAGCTCAAAATGCTCTGTTCCACCTTGTGATGTCATGAAGCGCTAAGTTAACAGCTCCTTTTGTGCAGTAGAGATCGACATTTCCAAAGACTGAAATGATCCAAATCTAGTGAAGGTGTGCGGAGTTTAAAAACACAATGGAGCACTTCCTGTATTACCTCGTGACGTCGCACAGTAGAACAGCATGTTTTCTATTTTCAGAGGAAAAACTCAGCCTAAATATGCAGGGTTTATGTGTTAATAATGTTGAACGAAACAAAACACAACTCCAGGTTTGTGATCTGTAAACAACATTATAGCAGAGATCAGAATATAGCGCCCCTTTAAGGTTTAAACAACAATGCCGACGCTGGTACCTCAGCCCAAATGAAACATCAAATGAGCTCTTAAGATGTAATTCTCAAAGTAAATACAGAATTGTGTACATTGTGAACAGAGAGGAGACGGATTACTTAAGATGGCGTTTCATCATTTACCAACATCCTTTTCATTTAGCCAGCCTTAAGTGGGCAGATTACACGATTTAGACTTCTAAATCTGATAAGAAACGCAAGCTCCGCGCGCTAACCACAAAGGACACACACGTCGAACGCATTAATCCATAAATAAGAGCTGGAATACGGTCTTTAGTCAACAGAGGAACAGATACAGAGATTCTGTGAAGTGAGCATCAAGAAGCGAAGACGATGCGATTACCAACCCTGGCGGTTTTAAGATCTGCGAGAAGAAAGCGAAGTCCCAGGGCGCTTTTGTGTGTGTTTGCGTTCCTGGTTTTGTTCCGCTTTGTGGAAATCTGTGAGCAGCGAGGGAGATGGGCTAAATAACAGATTCTGAGTGCGAGAATGGGATGGTTAGGCGTAAATGAGGCCCAAATACGGCAGATTGGACGAGCCCAAAGCAGAAGGTAGCGGGAGGTCTGCAGAGGAGACCGAGGAGAAGTAAACATCTTCAACATGTGGGACGTTATTGGACTGGGAGAGCTCATCTGATGTGGTTTAACAGGAGTTTTCGAGTGGCAGGAACATAAGTTATTATAAAAAATTAAAGATAAGTCTTGTGAAGGCATTTTTGGAGGAAAAAGTAGCATATATATTGCAATAAATATCGTACCGTGAGATTTGGATATCATTACATCCCTAATGACAATAAATGTTGTACCAAATGACTGGTCAAAGTGGTTTAATATCGTAACATCGAGAGCCTCCCCACCATATTATGAGCTTTCCAATGATATCGCAATAAATATCGTATCGTGAGACTTGGATATCGTTACACCCTTACATAGAACTTTTAAAAAGGTAGACTTTCACTTCAAATGACTTTCCTTTCCCTGTCCAGACCAGACCAGACTGAAGATGATCCATGACACAGATCGTGCACTGGCCTTGATGGGAGCTGCATATTTGTGATAGTTTGTCCTTTTTTGGCACTGGGCTGCAGGTCCAGATATGCTTGTGGTGTGAGAAGGGGTATGTGCATGCAGGATATGTGAGAATGGCTGTTTCCCTGTGCTGAGGTGATGCAGTCTGGGGCCTCCTGACAGTGGAGAGGGCTCCCAGGGGGCCCCTCACAAAAGAAAGTCCTTGTGTCACTTAGACGAGTCCTTAGACTGTATAAAGAAGTGGACTAAGGGAGTTCGACGTCACCCATAGCGCTCACGATGTTCACGGTTACAGGGGCGAATTTGGAGCCAGGTTTATATCAGGAATAGGAATTTATCTATGGACAAAATAGCAAAATAAAAACACCAGGATCATGCAGAGCGGGTTAATACGAACATTTTACACCACATTTTTTTACAACAAAATGAGGAAGCTCACTGCGGTAGTTACAAAGAGAGGGGTGATAGTTTTCTGATCGAAAGTCAACTGGAAACAGAGTTGATGGAGCCAGAAGAGCCCCCATGAACACTTCCTATTTGGAACGTAGAGGCTAACGGGTTACCTATGTCCATTTATACCGGTATATGGATCAATGACAAAGGATTTTCAACAGGCAAATTTTTACATATAAAAATATTAGTTTCTATTGAACTTTTTCAAATATTTCCAGCGTCAGGTGCATAAATCTATGGTTAACATTTATATTAAGCATTTTTTTGTGTTTTTTTATGTACATGAATTGGCTGCGACCTTAAAAATGTCATGTGGTAACTGTTGCATTTCTTTGGATTTTTAATGCATATTGATATTTTCTTTTGCTCCAATATGACAGTCACCTGCTTGTGTTTAATGAACAAACAACTGCCCTGAAAAATGCATCAAATGAAGAAAAATACCTAAAGAACCATTCACCCAAGTCGACTTTGTCTGTTATTAAAACTCTAGCCATAGAATTACTAGTTATTAGTTGCACCACATGACATTTTAACACTTTAAGTACAAAAAACATGCAGAATAACTCATGATTTCTGAAAAAAAAAGATTTGTTTCCATGGAGGTCAGAGGTACAACAGAAACGTGGTGAATTATTATTAAATTTGAACCTTTTCAACTCAGGAAATTAAAATTGGACAGCGTCATATCACTGACCCTTATACAGTCTATGGACCAGTGCTATCATAAACAGCCTCCCCACCATATCGTGAGCTTTCCCACGATACCGCAATAAATATATGTACCGTGAGGTTCATACTGTGACAATATCGTATCGTGAGACTTGGATATCGTTACACCCCTGATAAATACACAAAAACATGACACAAAACTGTACACAACAACTTAACAAACCTGTTGTGACGTGCAGTGAGTTTCAGAGCTTTAAAAATGAAAATGAAACCTATGAAACATATTAAATTGTTGTTTTTGGCGAACATATACTTTTTAAAACAATAAATGGTAACATCTAAATACTGTATGTTATGAGTTAGCTGCTAATACAAATACTCCCTCTGAAATACTACTCAGTACTACTCTGATGTGATTTTTTGGACTTCCTTCTCTTTAAGTCCAGTCCAGGTCACTGCTCTGGATGATTGCGGCGGCCATTTTGAGCACTTTTCATCTGAGCAGAGCCTTGATTGTGGCCGGCTTGTTACCGGAGTTTTACTGTGCGCGAGTTGCAAAAGTTCCTCAATATCTCTCGGCTCTCGTCTACAAATGCCCTTCCTGTGTGTGCGAGCCATAGATTCACCTACAGAGGAAAAACTGACAGATTTGTGATGTTGTTTTATGAATTTATTTAATATTATATTTTTTTTTCCATTTTCCAGGACGCCGCCCGTAAAGGTTTGATGGATAAGATACATATGGTGCAGGAAGTAGTGCTGGCCGTCCAAAACGTCCTGGAGGAGATCGCAAACATCGGAGAAAGAGTCAAAAAGTAAAAGGAGAATCTGAAAATGCTACATAAGTGTTTTTAAAGGTGTATTACGAAACTTTTCTGGAGGCAGGTCCTTCAAATACCACGGAGATGTTATTGTCTGTCTGGCATGTTTCACAGTGTGGTGTTAAAGCTTTCTTGGCCAAGTTACAGGTCAGATCTGTGGAGAAGCGACCCCGCTCAGTCAGAGTACCTGTTTTTTCTAGGTATTCATAGCTCTAAACCACCTGTAATTGAATAAATGTAATGGCTCGTTCAGACCGCAGCGTCAAGGCGTCCAGTTCACATGCAAAGTCTGCGTGTCCTACGTTTTTGCGGCGCGTTTTCAGGCTTGACTATCATGACTATCCAGTGGTGTAGCAATGTTATTATCCGGAAGAAGAAGAAGAAGAAAGAGAAAGACCCGAGAACCAGAGATTGGAGCTCGGCGGCCCGAAGCGTTGAGTAATCTCTCCAGGGCACTATTCCAACCCTTCTTGCCTTGAGCTGTAAGATTCTGTACAATGCTCCTCCCATAAGTCTAGATCTAAAATCTAGATCTAGACTTACGCTTCCACACGACAATTCACCATAAATATACAAAAATATGACACAAAACATGACAAGGCCCAGAGCTCCGCGTAAAAATCCACTAAAATCACTCTCTTGACCGGAAAAACAAGGCACTTGCAAACCGCAGCTGATGCCCTGGACGCGCGTCAAGTATTTTTCTCCCGTTTTTTTTTTACGCTGTGGTCTGAACGCAGCGTCAGAGCTGTTTAATGTCATACTGTGGAACATTCGAGAGCAATGGCATATCCGTAGAAACAAGCAGGTGACGGACCCCCAGCCAAAACTTTTATGTAATACTTCAGTTCTCTGATTTTTGGAACTGCAGCTTCTTAAATTGTACCAGCTCTCAACTCTTTTTTTCTGTCCAAGCCAAAGGTAAATTCAGGAGGAAAAAGTCTCACAAGATAATTTTTCTCATGTGTGCGCGATCTTTTCTCTCAGTTTTGTCTCACGAGATCTTGTCCCATCCCTGGTGCATATTTATTTATACTGCAGTAATTCAAATAACATTAGAGCATCCTAATCATTCTGAAACTCTTAATTTTCTTTTGTATTCCACAGTATATTTAACTGGTCGGTGCCGTTCGTGTCGTGCTTGACCTGTCTGGTGCTGCTTGTGGCCACCACTCTGCTCTACTTCTTCTCCCTCAGATACCTGGTGCTCATCTGGGGTAAGCCTCATCTTATCCAAATTGAGAATACAATTACTCAGATGATCAAGTCTTATTATTTTGAAGTATTGCTTGATTAGTACGGATGAAAACTGCATGCGCGAAATATACGACTCAAAACAGTGCTGTCATAGTGCATGTTTTAAAACCTTCTCAGTTACAGTAACACGAACATTTGGAATTAGTGACTTTCCTCCACTTGCAAGTTCAGTAGTTCGAGTCAGGACTACGTAGCTGAAAAATGATCTTATTTTACTTATGATGTTGCTGTTCTCTTTCATACCAGATTTAATGACATAGTACCCTGATTATAACATGGATAAATACAAAAAGTACAATAAAGTGTTACACGTTAATAACGATTAATTAATTCCAAAGAAATGAATGCATTAAAAATATTAACGCATTTTATCGCAGCTTGCCAAACAAAGCAGAATGTTTGTCAGTGCACTAGGTCGTAGTACGGCAATTATACCGACGCACACAGTTCTGACAACAACACATAGAACTATAATAAAATCTGGAAGATGAATCCAAGATGGCGCTATATTGTTGTCAGTGGTTTGTGCTCATTGGCCTATAACCCCGAAAAAGATTTTTTACTTTAACAGCCCAATGCAGCCCAACGTGTGACGCCAGAAACACAGTTCTGACCAATGAGAGCGCGAGCTGCTAGAGCGTAGTGCGGGCTCAGATCGGGGCGAGGATAACTCTTACAAAGCTGATTTTTAACGTGCTTTGACGATTTAAAACATTTTTAAAGTTCATATTGAAAAATTCAGAAGAATCCCTACAAAATCCGACCTTTATGAAAGCTGTTGTTGCCCTGTCAGCCGAACACGGGTAGTTTGATATCACAAAAAATGCATTGTGCTTCTATGGGAGAATTTTTCCTAGACATACAGACCCTTTTATGGCGGAAGTGATAAAAAAAAAGCTGCATTCTGGCATCGGAAGTGTCATTGTTCACCATTCACTCCGATTCATTCAGACTGAACACGGACAGAAGAAGACGGAGATAAAACCATTTCCAGCACCAAAATGTCTGGTTGTTCTGTGTGTGGTTGTCAGAATTGATATTCTACCAACGGACTAAAGTTTTAAAGTTTTACTCACTGATCGCACAAGGATCTGGCAGACGGACACCATGTGTTAAAGTCGCTTGTTGAGGAAATATTCTCGATCTTTTGACGATAATCCAAACTGCTGAGTTCTGCCGTACTTCCGTTGCCAAAATGCGCAACCGAACCTACGTCATCACTGTTTACAAACACTAAAAGGGTCTGTATGGCGTGGGGGCGTCTTATCCAGATCTTCTTATGCATCCATGTTACAACAACAATAACACCTTAAAAGCGCTCTGGGTTTGCTGGACGGTAAATTTCTATTCATAAAACAACCCAATGGAAGTATTGACAAAGGCGTTGTTTATTACAAACAGAAAAGAGTTTGTGTCTCACAGAAGCACCTCAACCCTACGACACCATAAATGCAAAACACGTCACAGCGAGAACAAAAACTGCTGGAGCTGTCGGCGGGAGCAGTTCTGGTCCGAGTACAAACAAGAGGCATCGGCAGCCCAAACTCGAACAAATGACGAGCTTTAGGAACAAAATGAGTCCACTAAAATTAATTGACTTAAAATAAATGTTGCTTTTGGGGCTAATTCTCATTAATTATAAAGCCCCACCTCTAGTTTTTTTTGTTTTTTGTCATTTTGGATGTTTTTATTGGCCTGAAAAACACAGAAAAACTCCTTACTCGTCGCATTTGAATCTCCACAAACCCGACAAGAACCTCCTCCTGCTTGTTTCCATAAAGACTTTTTTTATATTATCTTCCACGAAATGACATAAAACTTATTTATCTCCTCTGCTCGGAATCACGCAGGTGACGTAGCCCCTCCATAAAGTTACGCGGCGTTGCTTTAAAAGTAAATGAAACGCGTCAGCTACCATAACACTTCTCTCGCTCGAGCTGCATCTTCGGCCACTCTCCCCTCTAACCTCTCCAAACTCGCATCCATCGCTTCGTAATAAACTCCGCTTCTAATGAGGCCGCTGCAGCTCGGAGTGGGCCTGCACAAACAAAGCCTTATGCTCACCGCGCTATGTCCTTGGGCATCTGCTCCCCTCGGTCCTCCCTCTCATTATCCACACCGCCGTACCCAGAGCGCGAGCATCTCAGTGGTCAGAAACTCCTCCACATCCTGCAGCAAACAGACCGATGCCTACCGCCTCTCCTCAGCGCGCCGATCGATACCCAAACACATGCTATCAAACGCGCTCCTGTTAACCCCGGGTCTGCTGGGAGGAGGAGAGCCTTTCAAGCCCCCCGCCAGCGCAACGAGATCCCTGGGTTGTGCGTGCGGAGGGGATGTGCGCCGGCTACAAACGCTCCCAAAACGCTCCGAAGTAAATATAGAGATTGTCAGGGTGGAGGAGACAAAAGACAGAAAGTTTAGAGAGTGGATTCTGTGCTATACTTAGATCTGTCCTGACATCTTTAACTGCGAGCGTAGATGTTGGGGAATGTATATCTGAAAACGTGGAATACAGAAATAGTTCGTTTTAATCAGTCTGCAGTGATTCGAAGTGATTCCTCGTTTGTTTTATGCATCCAGAGCATCCTAATGATTCACCGCAGTCAGTTTAGAAGTGTCATGGTAAAGAGAACAGCCACTACCGCGCTAACGATGACTGCACTTTCTGATTTTTGGACGATAAAACGCCTTTTAATTTGATGCAAACAACACGCAGCACTTATTTTGTCTCCAAGATCTGCGTATACAGTATATCTGTACGGGGATAAGAGACATTTTACTCAAATACATGGAAAAATCTAGTACATTCACTGCATAATTCCTCCTCCTTAAAAGTAGAAAAATCCACTTGTTTTAAGTTAAAATGCTCTAGAAACAAGTGAAATGATCTGACAGTGCAGGAAGTGACATTTACTTATCAAGAAAGGGTTAAGGTTAAAATAAGAAAACATATCTCAGCCTTCATGAATCTCAAAATAAAGTGTGAAGTGATCTAAAATAAAGCATAAAACACTAATTCTAAGAATAAATTAAGATGAAAAATCTTAAAACTAGAAAATATATGATTTTAGTGAATGAATCTTAATGATTTTTTTATTTCTTTATTTTTAGACTAATTACCGCTTGATAACATATTGACAAATTGCAGCTCTCTCCTAAAACGTTTGACTTTTAATCTTTCCTTGTTACAAACAGAAGGTACAGAGATGACGCTGGACAATTTCAGCCCAAGATCGACTCATTTACATCCATAAAAAACACTTAACACTTGTTTAGTTTTATGAAATTTGCAGTGTTGCCTTTAAATTGTATCTATGCACTGGAAAAAAACAAAACAATCTCTAGGTAAGTTAAAATGACTTAAATTAAGAACATTTTACTTTATTGGAGTCGATTCAGCTTCACAAGTGAAATGATCGGCCAGTGGAATAACTTTAAATCGTGTTTCTTATTTTAAGTGCAAAAAGTCTGTAAATCAGTCGATCTTGGACAGAAATTGTCCAGTATCATCTCTGTACCTTCTGTTTGTAACATGGAAAGATTAAAAGATTTGAAAGTTTTAGGAAATCGCTGCAATTTGTCAATATGTTATAAAGAGGTAATTAGTCTTAAAATAAAGAATTTCATTAAGACTCATTAACAAAAGAATTAGAACATTAAAACAAGAACAAAACAGTCAGTAACAGGCTTTATATTCTAGTTTTAAGATTTTTCACCTTCATTTATTCTTAGAATTAGTGTTTTATGCTTTATTTTAGCTCACTTAAAACTTAGATTATTGCTTAGAATAAGTGATTTTATCTTATTTGGAGATTTATGAAGGTCTAGATATATTTTGTTATTTTAAGATTTCTTGATAAGTAAATTTCCCTTCCTGCTCTGTCAGATCATTTCACTTGTTTCTAGAGCATTTTAAGAGTAATTTTCTAGTTTTAAGGAGGGGTATTTTGGAGTATTACTTTGTAGTAAGTAGATAATACATCTGAAAAAAGGTGAATAAACTGATATAAGTTTTAAAAATCTTGGCCAGATCAGAGAAATCTGCAGTGTTCAACTTTAAATTACAACAAACAGTGGGTTTAAGTAACAATCGAATGTTTATTGGACTGACATAATCTCTGTCTGTACATTTAAACGTGCAGCGGCGGGAATCAAACTCCCAACTCGCTTATGGATTAACATCAACATAAACATTGTCATTGTTTGCTCCTGTTGTCGGGTCCTTGGGCAACGCACTTCTCTCACGTTGCCAGTACGACTTTGCATCAGTCGCTGGTGCACGTTAAACTCCATATTGATCGCTAGAAGATCAGTCTGTTCAACTATTCCCATAAAACTATTACAAACAACAGTGAATATCATTATGTTTGTGTAACACTCGTATCCTGACATTGTGGAACCTTTGCTGTCCTCATCTGAATATTTGGGTTTAAAAATACTCTGCTTACTGGGACACCTTTATTTATTAATGCGCTCTTGTTTTCACAGGCGTTAACAAATTTACCAAGAAGCTGCGCAACCCATATACTATTGACAATAATGAAATACTGGATTTCCTCAAGAGGGTGCCGTCTGATGTTCAAAAGGTAAGGGTCCAATTTTACATACGGACGGCAAGGAGAGGGAATTCCCAGAAGGTGTCGGCATTATTTGCTGTAGCGCAATTCCCAAGTGTTGCGGAAACGCATCCCCCGGCTTTGTTTGATTATTAATGGATTCACTGCTCTGGCCCAATTATACACGAGGTAGAGTCCTGGCGACGGGGGGAGCGGCTTGGAGCTTTCCGGCGCGGCGTATTTGCACCGTCCCGCTCTGTTATTAGCGTTTTGACGGAGGTTTTGACGGAGAGCAGCTGTTCGGCACGGGTAGGTCATGTGACGGCGGGTTTACAGCAGGCGCGGTGTAGCGGTGCGCCCCCGGTGGTCGTGCTGGGTGCCATATGTGATCAGGTATTAGCCGCGGCGCATGTGTCGTTAGCGTTTACATCACGACGACGCCTCAGCTGTCAGGGCAGAGCCGGGGTTGGGCCGGCGAGCGGGAAAGCAGAGGAGGAAATGAAGTAGCAGCGTGTACGCACGATTACACGAGCAGCGTCGCACTCCAGGTGACTCCACAGGCGGCCGCGGTCGCAAAGACACTGTCACCTCAGACGGGAGTGGGCCTCGTGTGCACATCTATAACAGAAGATATACAGTGTGTAACTTAGGGTGACCAGACGTCCCTGTTTACCCGGGACAGTCCCAGTTTTGAGCCCTGTGTCCCCTGTCACAGCAGATTTATCCAAAACCTGTGATTTGTCTCAGTTTCATACAAGAAATGTCCCAAGTGTCCCTATTTTTGACCATTTTGATTTAAACTAGGTCTAAATCAGGACTAAACTTAGATTAAACCAGGGCTGCATCAACTGTAAACCAGGACTAAAACAGGACTATCACACTTTTTGACTCATCAGATCCTGCACTGCAAAAATACCCCTCCTTAAAACTAGAAAAATACACTTATTTAAGTTAAAATGCTCTAGAAACAAGTGAAATTGACTCCTCAAGAAATCTTAAAATAAGAAAATATATCTAGACCTTCATAAATCTCAAAATAAGATAAAATCACTTATTCTAAGCAATAATCTCAGTTTTAAGTGATCTAAATAAAGCATAAAACACTAATTCTAAGAATAAATTAAGCTGAAAAATCTTAAAACTAGAATATAAAGCCTGTTATTGACTGTTTTATTCTTCATTTGAGATAATGAATCTTATGAAATTCTCTATTTCTTTATTTTAAGACTAATTATCACTTGGTAACTTACTGACAAATTGCAGCAATTGCATAAAACTAAAATCTTTTAATCTTTCCATGTTACAAACAGAAGGTACAGAGATGATACTGATCCATCTTAACACTTGTTTTGCTTGTTTATAGATATAAAAACTAGATAAGAAAAAAAAGAAATATTATCTTGAAATAAGCTTAATAATCTTCCATGTTTAGCAGTCATTTAATATATAGCCCTTAAAATAAGATAAGCATTTTTGTATAGATTTAAAAGAATACATCTTTTTAGAGTTAAGCAGTCTCAGAACTAGTGAGTAGTTAATAAGTCTGAAAACAAGATGAATAACCTGATATAAGTTTTAAAATCTTGGCCAGATCAGATAAATTTGCAGTATAATCGATGGAGTACAGACCAACAACACTCAGTTTAGTTTAAAGGTTCCATATTACAGAGCTTTAAGTCATGTTAGAATGTTTTTACCTCCTCAGAAACAGAGCCGGAGTTGTGTTTTGTTTCATTCACACATGTTTGAGTAACACTTTATTATTTATCTGTTTACGTCTCCAAAGCTCAAAATGCTGTGTTCAAGTTAGCAACTGCACAACCCCAGGTATGTTTTTTTATGAGGAAACAACCTAATAACAGAGATAATACAGAAAATACAGTCATATTGGTCCTTTAAGAGAGTTCCAGGTCTTCTGTCCTGTAGTTTCTAAAGATGCGATTGACAAGCAGATTACCAAACGTCAAAACAAACATGTATTAGTAAAAATATATATATTTTAGAGATGTAACAATAACTGAAATATGGTGATATCGTATCGTCAAAGGTCGCACAATAACATTGTGGACCATCACAATGTATCGAATCCCAAGTCTCTTTGCTTAAATGAATAGTTCTGATGCAGAAATAGCTAAAAAAAACAGAGGGAACTACATAGACCATGATCCTTTGCTCCGTTTCAGTGCAGACGACATGAAGAAATAACTGTTCTAAGCACTTTTACATCTTAATCAATCAAACTTAATTTACAGAGCACTTTTCATACAAAACAATGCAACACAAAGCGCTTTGCGGCGATTAAAAAAGAACAAACCCACATTTCCAACAAAGCTCAGATGAACGGGTGAACATGACTGTCTTTTTTACAACTATCTGATCTGCAAAACTATACTAACTATCTGGGATCCGGGACACAAACTAATTCTAACTATCTTCAGTCTTTGGATTAAGTCTTGTGAAGGCATTTTTAGAGGAAAAAGTAGCAGATTCACACAAAATATTGCAGTAAATATCGCACTGTGAGATGTTTATGGTGAAAATATCGTACAGAGAGGCAAACGAAAGAGTTCGATTTGTCAACTGGACAAGAGTTTATTTGGTTGAATTCGTTTCGCTGCTCATCCAAACTGCTTCTTCTGTTCATCAGTCAGAACAGAAGAAGCAGTTTGGATGAGCAGCGAGACGAATTCAACCAAATAAACTCTTGTCCAGTTGACAAATTGAACTCTTTTTATGCCATGAATTCCACCTGGACAACTGAGAGATTTTACATATCGCACAGAGAGATTTGGATATCGCTCCATCCCTAATGACAATAAATGTTGTACGAAATGACTGGTCAAAGCATTTTAGAATCTCAGTCTTGTTATTATGTAGAATATCGTAATATCGTGAGCTTTCCCACGATATCGCAATAAATGAGGTTCATACCGTGACGTGTGACATTTGACATTTCGATAGGCCTATAATGGGCTCACCCTGAACATTCCTAAACTTATTTAGGCTTGAGCCTCGGTGCAAGTGTTAAACTGAATGTACCTTGTTGAATAATAATCATAAGAAACTCAAACGAAAACAACTGTTGCTTAGGCTCTCGGATTCTTTGAAGGAACCATGAAGGAAAAGTAACTTGTTCACGTAGTCCGTATATATGAGTGGACTGAGTGAGTGTGACGTATCCACAGCATCAGTGTCGCTCAGATGAGGCTCGCGATGCCACGGCTACAGCCAATCTGGAGTCAGGCTCTGTGTTATGGATAGGATTTTTTTTTGACAGACGGAAAATAGCAAAAAACATTCAGGATCGTGTGTCGCGGGTTCATACGAACATTTTAAGACCAAAATGACGAGGCTCAGTGCAGGAGTTGCAGAGAGAGGGACGATAAGATCTCAGTGTAAGTCAATGGGGAAAAGGGAGAGAAGGAGCCGGAAGAGCCTCCTGGAGCACTTCCTGTTTGGCACGCGGCGGCTAACGGGTTAGCTTAGTCCACTTATATATATACGGTCTATGGTTGTTCACTGTTGAGGGCTTCAGCAACTACGTCTCTCCACCAGTCTGCGACCACATACGCTGAACGCCCGCTGGAGCCTGGAACACAGAGCACGGCCGCGGACTGTTTTTTACTTACTTACTTTTTATCTTACTTTTATTTGACTCAGTTTAGTTTGCGGGACTGTTGTTTATCGTCCCACCTGCCCGCTCCCGTATTGTGCGGTCGCGCTTCCGCCCTTGCCGGCAATGACCTGCGTGAAGTTGGCCCCATCAAACGCAAACCTACACAAAAAACTATGTCAATCATTTGTGCTGCTTTAGTTTTGGAGAAATTAACGATTCTTTTATGGGTCAAACTTGGGTCAGCCAGCGCCCAGGAAGCTTCAAAATGCACTAAAACGTCCAAAATGGAGTCAATCATTTGTGCTTCGTTTGTGTTTCGTTTGTGCTGCAAAAAGTTTAGTTTATGCGATTCTGGTTCTTAAGATATTTAGAGTTTTATTTTCGGCCAATGACGTCGTCCAGCCCCTCAAAATGTGAAATAGCCTCAAAACAGGCAGAAAATTATAGAAACCGTTTGTATTTCGTTTGTGCTGTGACGATTTTCATTTGTGCGAGTTTATTTTTAAAATTATTCATTATTATTTCTGCAGTAATTATAGGACGTCATTTCCGCTTATCTGAAATAATAATGAATAATTTAAAAAATAAACTCGCACAAATGAAAATCGTCACAGCACAAACGAAATACAAACGTTTTCTGTAATTTTCTGCCTGTTTTGAGGCTGTTTCACATTTTGAGGTTCTGGACGACGTCATCGGCCGAAAATAAAACTCTAAATATCTTAAGAACCAGAATCGCACAGACAAAACTTTTTGCAGCACAAACGCAACACAAACAACTGACTCCATTTTGGACGTTTTAGTGCATTTTGAAGCTTCCCGGGCGCTGACTGACCCAAGTTTGACCCATAAAAGAATCGTTAATTTCTCCAAAACTAAAGCGGCGCAAACGAAACTTTTTGCAGCGCAAACGATTGACGTAGTTTTTGTGTAGGTTTGAGTTTGATCATATATATATCGAATTCATTAATCTGTTCATCTCGAATATAACTTCTGCTTTACGCTCCTCCGCGATAGAAAACAGCCTTATCCTCGTGTACGGTGCATTTCTGCGACAGGAGGAGGAGGCAGAGCGGCCGGGGCATCTGGGTGGTACCGCAGCAAAGACGCAGGCTCCAAACCTTAATCTCCCAGGCGCCTCGAACGCTCCGCACACAAACCCGTCACCTCGGTGTTTATGGCGGGGCGGCCTTCATCTCCTCCTCCTCCTCCTCCTCCTCTGTAACCATCTCCGCCGCTCTGTGATGTGCCTCTGCCTGGGCCGTTGCAGATTTGGCCGACTGAGCTGGCAAAACAAGGTGCCCAGAACATTTTTGATTCTCATCCTTTGTGCGTCCTCCGTCCCAGTGGAATACCGGCGTTTGAGCTTTGAAAAGGATTCGCTTTCAAATTCCGACGGAGACAATCGTTTTTTTTGTGTGTGTTTTTTTTAAGGCCGATTTAAAAGACAAAGTACATCTTGAAAATAGCTCCAATCACGAAAACACAAACGGTCTAAAAATGGTTACGAGCGCGTTTCATTGGGCTGTGAAGAATCACCTGAGCGTGTGATACACAGGGGAGCGCGGCGTGTTTGTGAGGGCTTAGAAGTGCGCTCAGATAGGTGCGCACAAACAGCACAAAGCACAGACCGACTCTTGTCTTTCTCACAAATGTGACTTGGCAATTAGAGGCAGAGCTCCTCCACAAGGCCCTCTGTCCCACACGCCACATCTGTCACTTCTGAGGACAGCCCATGTTCTGATGCACTCACTTTGTTCCCACGTCCCATCTCCCGGTTCTAATAATGCAGAGCGGCTAATTAGCATAGCGCACCTTTATCCCACACACTCGCAGCGCAGTGCAGCTCCGCCGGCTTCAAAAGGCGCTCTCACATCCTCCCCTCCTGCCTCTCCTCATATGATCAGTGTTTGTGAATTACAGCTGCAACTTTACGGCGGAAAATGCACAGTTTAATAATTTGTGAATGTCAAAGACGCGCCGTTTGCACTTTGCACGTAAAGTCGTGAATAAACGCGTCTCATTTTACGACTGTTTCCTGAGGGGCAAAAACTGTTGTGATGTTATATTTAGCGGAGGTTTCGCCTGAAGAGAAGCGGGAGGTCGCTGTGAGGAAAGTTGCTCTGTAACTGTGAGGACAAACTTCAGTGAGTTCGCGGAGTTGTGCTTGTGCAGGTGGGCAGGTGCTGGCAGGTGCTGTCAGGCGGTCTCAGAGCCTGTTTCAACAGTGATGTGGCAGAGGCGGGGGAGCGGAGGACCCCGGCTCTTTAGATCCTCCCCCGGTGTGATTAATCCCCTCTGCTCCACAGTTTAAAACATGATTCATTACAGGCCGGCCTGGCTCTCCGGGCGCTCCTCGCTCGGCGCTCACCTCTCCTCGGGGAGCCATTAGCGTTCGCTCTGCTGAGCTCCGGTTACCTGCTCTGACCAAACTGCTGTTTGTTTGTACAGGTGCAGTACAGCAGTCTGTGGGCGCCTGCGGGAGGGAGCCAGCCCCCGAGGAAGAAGAAGTGAGGGGCCCCCCACACCAGCGCTCCCCTCTGCCCCCACGCCTGCCCCTCTCTCTGTGCCTGCCCCTGTTCCAGCGCCTGCCCCTGTCTATGCTCCTGCCCCCCTGCTCCTGCCCCTGGACCCACCTGACAGGACGCCCGCTGCCAGCCCGGGCTGACCCCACCCCCCGCAGAGGGCCCGTCCCGCTGCCCCCTGACCCCCTGACAGGGCCCTTCTCTGGGCCTGCACAGCTGGCACACGGCGCTGTCACTCACAGACCTGGAGCTAAAGAAACGAGATGCTTTAGAAATGAATCCACAAACTCCAGGTTTAGCTCGACTAATGCAGTTCAAATGAGAAATGTTCCAAAGCTGAAAATACGGACAGATGCTCTACTCCATGTGTATACTTGTACATATTACAAACTATTTTATAATTATGAGTACTTTTTGTTAATTATTTTACTATTGAAATGAGTGAACTGAACTTATTTCTATTTTTGACGTGGTAAAAATTGTCTGCACATAAATGACACTTTAGTAACCAGATGTTTCTTGTTGTGTTTTGCTCTTGATTCTGAATAAAGAGCCTGATCAGTCGAACCCTGTTGTAAATGACTGCACAGTGTCACAGCCGTTTCACACACACATGCACCAGAGTGTGGATCGGACCTACTTTTTCTGTCCAAGTCCGGCCCTCGTCCAACAGAGCAGAGATCAAATCTGAACCGAGCCCGACACAGTTAAAATCACACTATTTTCATACACCTACTAATGACACACGTAAGATATTGTTTGTGTGGAAAGTCCATTCAGAATGGCAACAGATCAGCACAACAGACAAATCTCGCGCGCAGGAAGAACGATATTAGAGTAGCCTAATATTTTCAGTTCATTTATTTTTTAATCACAAAAAGAACGCTTGCGTCAAATGAAACAGACCCATTGGCGACCTGCATTATACCCAATGGCTGCCACACACTACAGGAGAATTTGCGAGATTTTGGCTGATATTCGCTTCTCCCCAAGTTCGAGGAGGCGTGACCTGACTTTGTGTCTTTGTGTGTGATTTTGAAGCCGCTGCTCCTCAGTCAGTGTCAGATCGTAACCACCAAACATCAGCAGCGCTACAGTAACAGCCGACAAAACACAGCGTCAGGGGCAGAGGAGCGACGGACACAGAGACGCAGCATACAAACTTACGACAGAGCTGAAATAATGAGAAACGTTTATCACGCACCTCTCGTAAAGTGGTAAATTTAAACTGCGGCATCTCATCCACATTATCCATAGAAATTCTCTGCAAATAATCACATCCAGTCCACAAAACCGCGCTGTTAATCCAGTTTGAAGTGTTCTTGCTGCGCACGGATCGAGGTGAAGCTGTAGATGAGCGACAGTGAATAATGTGCTAAAATAAAAAGATCTTTGAACACTTTAAGAGTCTCAAAGTGAATCATTTTACTGTAGACAGGAAACAGCTGACGCCACTGCGCTCACAGCTTTACATCCTGTGGTCCACACACAGATCCTGCTGCAGCCTTTGCGATCGGAGATTTTAAGTCTCATAAGATTCTCCTCGTGTCTGTGGTTGGCGCTTTTTGTCGCACTTTAAAAAATTGCGTAAGACCGAAAAATCCTGTAGTGTATAGCGGCCTTAAGCTGTTTTAATTTAACATTTCACATTTCTTATTGTGCTGATGTGTCCGAGTCCAACCTGAGTCCAAACATAAGTTCTTTGTCCGAGTCCGACTGAGATTGTTGGGTTTTGACAGGTCCCGTCGGACTTCGGTCGGGTTTCCATGTTCTCACACACACATAGAGACACATACTCAGACAGATCACATCAAAGAGCCTCACTAATGCTTCACTGTTCCCACAAACACAGCCCCAGACTCTGCTCCTCTTCCTCTGCTCTTCCTCATCAGAAGTCGTCACCTGGACTCTCTGATCTGCCCCTCCATCACCCTGTCAGGAGTGAATTTCCCACTAAACACAACTAAACGTACTGTAACAAATCGTGAGTATATAACACGATCCATTTTCAGTTTCAGAACAGAAATCGCTGCACACTTGTGTTGACAAAAGACGAGTCGTCTTTAAATGTGACATGAAGTGGAGTTTGTGTGAAGTGAGGCTTGGACCTGAGCTCTGGGAGTGTGCTGGGGGTGAGGAGGGGGGTAGTCCCTCTCAGCAGTGGCTCGCTGCTGAAAGAGCATCCATCTGTGCTTTGTGAGGAGTTTGATTGGCTCACAGGGACCCACTGGAGCCCCGGGCTATCTCTTCTGACAGGCTGATAGAGACATCACTGCGCTCTCCCAGGAGCTGCCACCAGGGGTCCGTTTCAAAGTGAGAGGCTGTGGAGGTGACCCCGCGCTCCTGACGAGCAGATCCCACACACTGGCACAGACCCTCTGCATTCTTGGCTGCGCCGGGGCTCAGGGGGCGTGAGGGGGGGTGGGGGAGTGGGGGGGTGGCTGTGCAGGGAGGGATGGGGGGCAGTTCAGCGGCAGATCAAGTGTCCCCAAACGGAGAAACCAATTAGGCAGCACTCCCTGGACTCCCCTCAAACATTTTAGAGAACAAAAGGGCCATTAAAACTTTTAGAGTATTACCTGTAAAAATGTCTCATTAAATTAACAACATGTTAACGAAAGTGAAGTTATTTCTTATGTAAAATTTAAATAGTCATTATGACGTCCAGGAGGAGCAGTTCAGCTCCCGGGGGAGTGTGCTGTGTCTGAGCAGTGAGGGACATGTAGAGTCTTAAACAGGATGGAGGCTCTGAGAGAGTTTGGTGCATATTCCTGCACAGACACACACACCCACACACACACATCCACACACACACACACACACACACACACATACACACACACACACACAAACACATTTAAGTTGTTATTTATCCGAGCGCAGTCCCGTGGGAGCCTGGCTCTCTGCACAGGGTGTCTGGGTGCATCTGCTCTTCATTGGGACAGTTGTTTTACACATGGCTGATGCAGATTTGAGAGACACTTTGCGTGTGATCAGTGCAGCTCTGGTGCTTGTTGTGCTGTAGACAGTGATGTCTTCATCAGGCTGTCACAATCCGAGCCCCAGCGGCGGAGCCTCCCCAGAGCCTGTCACACGCCTTGTTTCCATGGCTCTCCTTCAGGCAGCACCACAGGCAGTGTGTGCACGGACCGTACAACCTGTTCTCTCCTCCAGCGCTCCTCTGATGTGCAGCCCTGCAGCGGGCGGCTCATAGCACAACACGAGCACTGCTCTGTGTGAGAGGCTGCACGAGCCAGTGAGCCACACAAACAACTACTCATTTTAATAAGCAACAACTCGCTTCTCTGCAGTAATGTGGACATGAGCCGAGCTTTAAGGTCCTCAGACCTCCCCAGAGAGTCAGAGCTCAGGCAGAGCAGAGGCAGAGTCAGAGTCACAGCAGGTTCAGAGTCATAGCAGAGGCAGAGTAAAGTCAGAGGCAGAGTAAAGTCAGAGCAATCGCAGAAAAGTGAGTCAGAGCAGAGTCAGAGCAGAGTTCATGAGAGCACATTGGGAAAAAGCACCAGAGTGACCAGTGTCCACCTACAGGGGTCCTGTTACTTGTAAGAGGAAGTTAGAAGGTCAGAGCTTTGCTTCAACCCCAAACAAGAGAAGCACAGGTCGCCCCACCTCCAAATGTCAAGCCCCGCCCCAGACCCACATAGCCCCGCCCCCAGACCCACATAGCCCCGCCCCAGACCCACATAGCCCCGCCTTCAATCCCCACATAGCCCCGCCTCCAGACCCACATAGCCCTGCCTCCAGACCCACATAGCCCCGCCTTCAGACCCCACATAGCCCCGCCTCCAACAAACCCAACCCCACACTCCTCTCTTGTGAGTACTAAAAATAATGTAATGAGTCCTGCATAGATAAAACTTGTTCCTTATTGTTCCTGATGCGTTCAGTGTTCAGAGCCTCACAGAAGAGGCTGCGTCCCTGTCAAACCCCGTCCTCCCTGCACCACACAGGGCAGTGCATGTGTGTGGATGAAGTGGAGCTAATCAGACCCGGCCCGGTGCTCGGCTGCAGGGGCAGAGGGATCACACCGAACAGCACACGCACACTCGCTAATAGGCCCCGTTTTCCGCCGCTACACCGCGCTAATAATTCATCTCCACCCGCAGAGCACGACGGTGTTAAGACGTGGCAACGGCCGTAGCTCTTTACAGCATCCGGAAAAGAGGAATTAAATCATTGGCCTTTAAAAGCATCTCTCCGAGGGGCCCGCACATTAATACATTCAACCCATTCACTTTAATATTATTCCGTGAGCATTAAAACGAAGACAACAGCTGGGATGGTGCCCAGTCTCAGGAGGACGGGAGGGTGAGGGGATGTGGAGCAGGTCTGAGCTTATCGGAGAGGCAGTGTGAGCGGAGGTGTGGACGGGGATTTATCACATTGTGGGGACTGAAATACGTATAAACACCTTTTATGTGGACCTCTCGCTTTACTAATGGGGAGAAAAATCAGCTCCCCATTAGATAAATCATATTAATAGATCAATGACACGTTTTAAAGTTCAAATATGGGGTAAAATAGGTTAAAGTTAAGTCGTGTGATTAATAAGGAGACCGGATTTTCAAAATAAAAACTGGGACATCCCTGGATTGCGTTGGTTGGTTGCGAAACAAATGCGTAATTGACTAATAAACCCAATGTGAGTCAGTATAGTCACATTTTCTTAACATTTTGGTCGTTTTTAAGCAGCTTTTCTTGTGTTTCACCTTAACAAATGCCAGTTTATGCCTCTTTTTACTGTTGGCAGGTGTCAAAATGGTCACAAATAAAGACACCTGGGATATTTCCTGTGTAAAACTGGGACAAATCACTGGTTTTGGGTAAATCTGCTGGGACAAAGTGGTCAAAACTGGGACTTTCCTGGTTAAAAAGGAACTTCTGGTCACCCTAATGATGGAGGTTAGGGTCCGTCACGTGTAAATCCGCCTTAATTTTGATAATAAAGTTAAATCCCTGCATACGGGGGGTGAACATGCTCTCGAATGTTGCGGATCTTAATTCCCAGCATGCCGTGTTCTTCCCAGCGCACCAGATAAACTCGACTGATACTTCGGAGTTAACGATAGTGAAAACCCAGGACACCACTGGGTCACTGGAGTTTTAGTCCACGAAAATGTCCTGCTAATTTAGATATTTTAGGTTTCGTCAACGATATATTTTTTAATGTTCGCTCTGATAAGTTGTATTGTGTAATTGAGCATCGTTGGCGCGACCTGTTCTTGGGCCGTGAGTTTGTTTATGGTTTGATTTGGGACAATGAGGCTGAAAAGTGTCTACGTAGAGTCTAGTTTCCGCTTGTTTCATTTATAGCAGCGATCAACAACTGTTTTTGCGCAATATTTTCACGGATCGGCCTTTAAGGTGTGGCGGAAAAGGTCACATACCGACATTCCGACATTGACGTCTAATTGTCGGAGTGGCAGCATTTCCATTTTTTCAATTTTTTTTATCAAATGTCTCTACACTCCGTAATTATTTTTTTCTTTCTTGCTCGGAGTGGCGGCGCTTTAGCTTTGTTTTTTTTCAATACTCCGCCATTCCAACATGTAGCCGCACGCAATGCATCGCCTCCCGCCACCAATCCGTGAAAATATTGTCCCGAAACTACGAGTAAGTTGTCAGAATGGCAACGTAAAAAGTGTCGGAATGGAGGGTTGACGGAGTGACGGTTTGTTGGGATGAGGTTAACCCCTTGGTGGAAAAATACGACAAAATAAAATGATACGACCAACGCAAAAACGGTGGTATTTTGTAATTATAATAAACATTTCCAAAGACGTCTGTTTTTTACTCATTTTGCAGCTTGTGGGTTTAATATTAACGTTAATGTGTCACATGACCGAGACGAGCGTCAAGCAGTGAATCATAGACAGACGTAACGGAAAGAATTCGGTCATTTTTCTAAATAAAACATTATTCGGACTCAGATAATAAATAAAAGGGAAATAATGTAAGTTATTTAATAGGGGTGTAACGATATCCAAGTCTCACGATACGATATAGGCACAGTATGGACCTCATTTATTGCGATATCGCGGGAAAGACATTAGGTAAAAAGTACAGATACCGGAGCAAAAAATACTCAAGTAAACGTATCACATGAGAAAATGTATTTAAGTAACAGTATTAAAGTACAAAACTGAGTAAAGAGTAAAAAGTAAAAGTGTTTTGCGCAGATTTTGAGGCTTCAAATGGAGTGATTTTGAAAAAGATTTGAGCTGAATTTGCGAAATTTTGTGCAGAAATTTATTGTCTCCATGAAAATGTTAAAATTAAAATCTTTTCAGCACCTCTCACATTATAAAACGCTTTGACCAGTCATTTGGTACAACATTTATTGTCATTAGGGATGGAACGATATCCAAATCTCTCTGTACGATATTTTCACAATATACATCTCACCGTACGATATTTATTGTAATATTTTGTGGGTGAATCTGCTACTTTTTCCTCTAAAAATGCCTTAATCCAAAGAATGAAGCTTTAAAAGTGCTTAGAACAGTGATTTCTTCATGTCGTCTGCACTGAAATGAAGCAAAGGATCATGGTCTATGTAGTTCCCTCTGTTTTTTTTAGCTATTTCTGCATCAAAGACTTGTGATTCGATATATTGTGATGGTCCACGATATTATTGTGAGACCTCTGACGCTACGATATCACCATATTTCGGTTCTTGTTACGTCCCTGCTATTTAGTTTATCTTATATTATTCAACAAAAACATGTACTTTTAAGCCATAGTGTAATTTTAGTCACAGATTTACTCCGTAGGAATATGACCCTGACAAAAATGACGCTGAAAATATTTGATTCGGTGAAATTCACACCGCGGGAAACGAACACAAGTCAGCGTAACGTCCCCGTGAAGTATCAGAAGCCGGCGCATACGTGTGGATACGTGTGTGTTGTGGGGTCCGCCGGCGAGCGCCCCGGGTCTGCGTTTCCAGGTGCGCTCTGACAGTTGTGTTCAGATCAGAGGTCCTCCGACGCTGACACCGCTACAGGACAGCTCATGCCCCCCTCCGAACAATGTCACGGCAACCGACAGGGGCCACCCGCCGATCAAGCGCACCTGACCGCACTGCTCATGAGCTCCTGCACGCCCTCCTCTTCCTCGAAAACGCAAAACGCACGACTCCCCTTGGCCTTGAAACCCTCCGCGCTGAAATAAACGTCGGTGTGTGAGCGTTTAGCGTTTCTTCAGCTTTTGATAGGGTGACCAGATTTTTAAAAGTGAAAACTGGGACACGGGACACTGGGAAAACTGGGTAATTGTGAGAAAATCGTGTAAAATTGTGGGTCAGTGTATAATCTGACAACAAACAACAAATGCAATTTATGCTCCTCCGGTTTAGACCTGAAATAGTCCTATTTTAGCCCAAGTTTAATCTGAGTTTAGATCTGAAATAGATCTGGTTTAGTCCTAGTTTACATGCCCGCACCCCTATGAACTAACATCAAGGACCGTGTTGTCCACCCTCCTGTGGCCTCACCACCTGCAGAGGGGTTCATAGGGGGGGTCAGGTGCTATGAGTATTGGGCAGCAAATTGCCCCCGTGACCCAGCCGGATTAAGCGGGAGAAGATGGATGGATGGATGGATAGTCCTAGTTTAGTCCTGGTTTAGACCTTAAAGAGACCTGATATAGTCCTGGTTTAGCCCGAGTTAAGACCTGAAATAGTCCTGGTTTAGCCCTAGTTAAGACCTGATATAGTCCTGGTTTAGTCCTAGTTTAGTCCTGGTTTAGACCTTAAAGAGACCTGAAATAGTCCTGGTTTAGCCCTAGTTAAGATCTGAAATAGTCCTGGTTTAGACCTAGTTTGGATCTCAAATAGTCCTTGTTTAGTCCTAGTTTAGTCCTGGTTTAGACCTTAAAAAGACCTGATATAGTCCTGGTTTAGCCCTAGTTTAGTTCTGGTTTACACCTGAAATAGTCCTTGTTTAGTCCTAGTTTAGTCCTGGTTTAGACCTTAAAAAGACCTGATATAGTCCTGGTTTAGCCCTAGTTTAGTTCTGGTTTACACCTGAAATAGTCCTTGTTTAGACCTGATGAAGTCCTGGTTTAGACCTGATGAAGTCCTGGTTTAGTCCTGTTTTAGTCCTGGTTTAGACCTGATGAAGTCCTGGTTTAGTCGTGGTTTAGTCCTGGTTTAGTCGTGGTTTAGTCCTGGTTTAGATCTAACTGGTCCAAAATAGGGACTCCTGGGATATTTCTCGTATAAAACTGGTACAAATCAGTGGTTTCAGATAAATCTGCAGGGACAGGGGACACAGGGCTCAAAACAGGGACTGTCCCGGGTAAACAGGGATGTCTGGTCACTCCGGCTTTTGACCTCTTGCTTTACTAATGGGGAGAAAAATCAGATAAATCATGTTTTAAAGTTCAGATATGGGGTAAAATAGGTGAGAGTTAAGTCGTATGATTAATAACGAGACCAGATTTTCAAAATAAAAACTGGGACATCTCTAGTTTTGGTTGGTGATAATAAAACTGTGAAATGAGTGCGTAAATAAGTAAATAGTTCTGCACTTGGGACTAATGTGAGTCAGTATAGTCACATTTTCTTTGTGTTTTGGTTGTTTTTAAGCAGCTTTTCTTGTATTTTACCTAAACAAATGACAAACAAATGAGTTTATGCCATAGAGTGGACATAGCTAAAGTGCTAGCCAAACAGGAAGTGCTCCAGGAGGCTCTTCCGGCTCCTTCTCTCCCTTTTTCCCCATTGACTCACACTGAGATCTTCCGGCTCCTCTCTCTGGACCTGCTGCTGTGGCCTCGTCATTTTGGTCTTCATTGTTTGTATGAACCTGCGACACAGGATCCTTAACTTTTCTTTTCGCTGTTTTGTTCCTAAATCATGATATGAACATAAATAACGGACCAATCAGATGCCTTCATTCCCTGAGGTCCCTCCCCCTAGCGTTAGCAACAGGTTTGATTGACAGCTCATGCGTTTACCGCTTTCCTGCCCCTATTTCTGAAATAAAATGACAAAATATCTCAAACAATTAGGTCCGTGTACTTTTTCGTTCATTCATTATTCTATTTTGGACTGACAGATGAAATTTTAAAAAGGGTGCAGCTTGGTGTTTTATTTCAAACAATACAACCAGAAAGGGCTCTATTTTGTTTTCAAAATGTATTACTGTATGTATTGTCAAATTGTGGCATTAGAAAAATGGATATGTTTCTGATCGTTTTTAATTTGTAATATTTTATTTATTCCTTATTTGAATTTCATGGTATGTTTCACCAGGAAGTACAATACGCGCGAAGATAAGCTGTGTCCCAATTCAGAAGGCTACATCCGAGTATCCTTCACGGAGCGAAAAACACGGAGCAAAAAGCAGGCATGTGAGTACACACTTTTAACTATTGGAAATCATCACTAACACAACGGTAAACTTAAAATAACTCCCACAAAACTGTCAAAAAAGTTTGTTTTTAACTGCATGAACTTTGGAGCTTTGAGCTAAAAGTTTGGCTAGTAATTTACAGCTAAGCAACTCCGCTCAGACTTTCATATTTGGACAGATTTCCATCAAACACTAATTTTTTTTTACTGTTAGGGGAAAAGACCATTGAGTGATTAAAGAGGAAGAAACGCCACGTTTTCACAGACAGGGGCAGCTCAGAGGTCTGGTAAAAACATGCATTATTTCATGCAGTATAATAATATTTACTTGTAAATCACGTAATATAAGCCTCCCACACATGCATTTCATTCTGGGAATACATTATATTGACACCTGTGTCTGTTAGGCCAGTCACATTTAATATAACAATGAGAAAACTGTTTGAAATGTTTTATATGAATTTTCTTTTCTCATCTGCAGCTTCCTGGATGAGGACACAACACACTTTGGATGTGAATGTACTTTGCTCTGTGGACCTCATTTTCCTGTAATAGTTGGTAGTTTTCTTAATGTGTCATTACAGGTTTTCACTCTGCAGGACAGGACTTTGAACCAACAGAACCAATCAGATGTAAGGTTCATTCTGCTCTTCCTCCTTCAGAAGATACAAGATGTCTCCACTGTCCATGTCCAGAGTCACTGAGGACTTCTGCAGAGTCACAACCTGCAGAGTCACAACCTGCAGAAGACCTGTGGGGCCTCTGCTGTCTGCTGCTGTCCTGAATGTGTCCTAATAGTGATGTCTCCATGCAGTTTAGGTTCAGAATAAGTTTATCTGAATGTTTTTCACTGTGACATTTGATTCACGGTGAGATGTCCCAGTTATTTGATGTGTCTTTTAATAGTAACTATAATTACATGTACTATAAGAATGCACTATTGTACTGCAGTGAAGCAGTATTCAATCTGATCATATTTGGCAAAGATAATTTGTTCATTTTGGATTGGCACCTGCTTCTGTAAAAAAAAAAAAAGAAAAAAAGTTACACAATGGGAGTACACTGACATGTTTTATTTATTTATTGTTAACCTATGAATGCATTGTGTGCGTGTGTGTGTGATGGGTTTAATGTTTGACTATTCATATTATGACAAAGTATTTCCAGAAGTTTATTTGATTGTTTAATAAACCATTTTTTCGTCAAAGGAGAGTCTTTATAAAATGACTTAAATGCATTCCCTGTATACATGTAATTCCTTATCAATTTAAAAATACTTAATGCATATCTCATCACTGTTTTTGAAACTTTAAGGTAATTTAGCCTATTTTAGATGTATTGGAGAAACAGCAATATTTTATTTATAAAACGTGGATTAGAATTATTAGAATAACTTGTTCTCAAAATGTGACAGTTTGATTACCCGTGCGTAATCTTTGTTAATGATCTGTGTGCGTAATCTGCAGGTGCGTGTTGTTAGCATTAGCATTAGCAGCGTGTCTTGGTTGCTGGGCGTCGGGCGCGGCTCCGTGGGCTGGACCTGTCCCGTTTCGACAGGGCCATGCGGTCCACGGAGGTGTGTTCGAAGGCTGCAGCCTATGCGGCTTCAGGAGGCTGCAGCCTTCTGAATTGGGACAGGGCTATAATGTGCCTCCAAAGACGCCATGTCGCGGATGAGCCTACAGCCTACAAACTGCGCCTAACCCGCCCAAAAGCTTACGGGTAGGCGATCTACTTCCAAGCCACACCAAACCTAAACCGCAAATACACTAAAAATTCAGAATGCCATTTTTACAAATTGCTTTTTCCCTTTTTATACGGTTCAATAATTCATTTTCAATGACAAAAAAAAAGAAGTCAAAACATGGCACTGGATTCCATTTCACAAGTTACTTTCAATCATAAAAAATCATCAACGAGTCCTTTTTCATTTCTCATGCCACTCCCAAAATAGAATAATGAATGAACGAAAAAGTACACGGACCCAATTACAATAGTTAATGTTATTAGAATCTTAACTTGCATAAAGTAAAGTGAATTTCGTTAAATTGCGACTCTATTGTTGTTCGCACGTAACAGACCATATAACATAAATCAATGACTTAAATTTACTATTTAAAGTTTGATGATAAAAGCTAAAAGGTTCCTTATTATTCTGAAGAATCACCGAAATCCAGCGGTCCTGCAGGTGCAGAGTATCTCCGCTCAGCCATGAGGAGGGCGGCACATTTAGCAACCTCAATCATGATTGGCTCTTGTGGTTGCTATGATACTCGCGGTCGGATTTCCAAATCGGGAGCGTCATTTGACATCGGAAGCCTCATTTGAGAGATGCTGAACGCTGTGGGTGACGTCACACTCACTTAGTCCACTCATATATATACAATCTATGGTTTATGCTTTACTTTACTGTTGGCAGGGTCAAAATGGCCAAAAATAGGGACATTTCTTGTATAAAACTGGGACAAATCAGTGGTTTTGGATAAATCTGCTGGGACAAAGGGCTCAAAATTGGGACGTTCCTGGTTAAAAAGGGACTTCTGGTCACCGTAATGATTAAGTTTAGCCTCGGTCACATGTAAATCAGTCTTAATTTTGACCATAAATTAAAATCAGTGAATACCGACCGACCGCACCTGACCGCACTGCTCGCGAGCTCTTCCCCCGGCGCGAAACCGACGACTCCCCTTGGCCTTGAAACCCTCCGCGCTAAAATAAACGTTGCCGTGCGAGCGTTTAGCGTTCCATCAGCTCGCCGCGGTTCCAAACAATGCGAGCAATAATCGCACGGCATATTTCATTCTAATTAACCGTGATATAACGAAACGCGAGGGTCTCCGGGGGGGAAGAGGGAGCCATTCTGTTTGATGAATCTGCTGAAGCCGGCGCACACCCCGCCCCTCGGGAATCAGGTATCATTAAGATATGAGGAGATCTGCTTTTTGTCTGCAGAAAGGAGGGAGAGGAGCGCCTTCCGATGGCTCAGCGTGAGTGTTCCATATTAATAGGCCCTCATCAAGGACACAATTAGAACACCTCTGTCTGACACGTTCTATAGGCCGGGAATGAATATGGATAGGCCCAGTGGCGGAATAACAAAGCGCGGGACGAGGAACGCGAAGTGGCGATTGGGAGATGATGCATTTTGATGTGTGTGCATTTAAAAGAAGCTGGAGACCGCTCGCGTACAGTTGTTAGCCTGATTTAGAATTCACGGCCCAGGGCAAGTTGTATATTTATCCGCATTAGCATACGTGTGGCCGTATAAACCCACAAATGTAGCGCATGTGATGAAAGATAATAAAGGCGATGTGTTAATCCAGCAAACATGTTTGTGTGGCTTTAAAGGGGGAAACGCTCTGGAGTTTAGATCAAGGTCAGATCGCGGTATTGGAATTTCGAGAAAAGATAAATAAAAGTGAGAAAAGACGATACGTTTCTGCATGAAGGTAAAGTAAACGAATGGGTAGAGAATCAAAGTCGGAATTTTGAGGAACATTTTGACATGATTGGTGAGGACTTCATTCGAGGGTTTTTTTCTGAACTGCAATCCAAGAATTTTAACCGTGTCGGATGGTTTTAAAATCAGGGCCCGGCCGATATATCGATATGGGCTCTTGGAAACATATCGGCCAAAATTTTGCCGATATGGGCCGATATTCCAGGTGGACATGTTTTACCTTGTTATAAAGCTTAAACTCTCTATATTCTGCCCATTTAATCAAATTTACAGACAGATAAATGTCCTAATATGTGGCTCCGCATCAGGATTTATCTGAGGAGCCATTTGTCTGTGTCCATACAGCCCCTGAACGCATCGCCATGTGCACTTGTTTACAGCCGCAGCCGTAGATCCATGTCCGCACATATACGGTCAGTGTGTCCACTAAAGGCTAATAGCGGTAGTTTTGCTTACAGTACTTTCTTTACAGGCTAGAATATCGTACAAAAATGCTACTAGGCCGACCTACTGTCTTTAAATATGACGTAAAGAGGCAGAATAACAATAAATGTCGCCTAAATAAACCCAATTGAAAATCCAATAAAGCCAAACCTAAGTTTTTTAAACAAATGAAAATTTACAGTGAATTTTTACATATATCAGTGATTATATCGGCAGCTTTAACTCCCATTTTATTGGTATCATATCAGCCGCAACTAAATCTATATTGGTCGGGCCTTACTTAAAATGTAACTTGTTTTTAATCAATGTAACTGAAAATTTGGACAAAAAGTTGAGTACGTTTAACTTGAACGAGATTTTTTCAAGACTTATTCCACGTCAAAGCCGATCACAGCCTTCTGCTTTTCTACTCCACTCCAGCGATCACCTTTAAGTCGGGGTGTAACGATATCCAAGTCTCACAATACGATATCGTCACGGTACGACTCGGAGAAGGTGTTGTTTTACCTAGAATGTTCCACAGTATCTTATTAGCCGTTATGGCGGATGGAGATTACAGCCGTTATTTTATATAAATTTGGGCGGGTGGTGGTTTAACTGCTCAAATCAAAATTTCTGGCGGACTGTGGGCGGGTGGCGGTTTTGAAAATTGGTCAAAAACCGTGGTGCGAATGGATAGCGGACGGATGATGAGTTTTGTGATGCGAATGCGGATGAAAAAATAGCCCATCTGCGCATCTCTATATCTCATAATGTACTTAGTTTGGTAATTAATTTTGTTTAACTCTTAACTTTCCTCTGTTAATTAATGAACCACACTTTTTTTGTTAACTCTACTACATCTGGGTTTTTATTGTTACTTCCCTCCTCCTTCAGCAAAGACGACATAACAAAAATACTTATCTCCATGGAGACGAGCAGATTATGCCACCAGGCCGAGTTACGGGGCAGATCTGCGGAGAAGCGACCCTGCGCTGGGTAAGAACGCGTCAACAACTTACGTTCTTTTTAAAGACAATACAGTTGGCAGTGTATTTACTATGTTGACATGAACTCTCACTATTATGTAAAATGGACTTTTCCATAACGTTCCCTCATCAAAAACATGCCTGAAGTGGTTTTAGATTTCATCCGTGCATGTTTGAGAAATCTCTCCCGGACCATATTCAAACCGTAGACTGCATAAAGACCCATAACATTCAAGCTACGGTCAGAGAAATCAATAAAATAAATCTTAAGTTAACGTTGGATTGGTAAAGATGCACTGTAAATGTCTCTGATCTGGCCAAGATTCTTTTGATCTATGTACTCGTTCTGAATTGGTTGTTTAATCTTAAAAATTGTCACATATTTTTCTTCCATGACTCAACTCCTCAGACAATCTTAAATTTAGGCAATAAAAGTTTAAATGAAGCTACAATTCATTTACCATAGTTTTCCCCAGCAACACTCCACGTGTTTTTAGATTCAGTGATACAGATTAGCTTGCTGTCATGCAAGAGTGTTTTCAAGTACTTATATCTAGAATTTAGCATCTTTGAACTTATTATCAGGCCATTCATACTAATCGTAAACTTGTTTTAAGTATGTTTATCCAGAATTTAGAAGAATTTAAAGCATTTTATCCAGAATTTGGCATCTGAGAACTTATTATGAGGCCATGTACACTAATCATAACCTGTTTTTAAGTTTGTTTCATTAGCAAGGACCACGGCAACAACACATGTGCGAAGAGAAAAAGTTTATTATATGGAGACAAGGCGGGTCGGCTTGGTTGAGACTCAGGGTGGGGGTTCAGTCTCAATCTTCACATGGCCCAGCAGGACGGGACCCCCCCCCCCAGATCGGGGTTGGGAGGGTGGGGTCGAGTTATATGGGACAAACTGTGTTGCCAGGATAGGCTGCGATAAATAGGCTTCTGGGAAATTGAGGTGTGGTAGAAGTGAGCTGTGATTTGCTGTAAAGGAGGCGAGGATGGTTAAGGCGTGGTCCTGCTCCTGAACCTAAGTTAATCATATTTTGGACCCTGAGTCTGTAAATAAAGTTATATATATTAACTCCATTTATCTCAAACTTAGCATCCATAAACTTATTTCCAGCCCATGAACACTGACCAGAGACGGCTTCATTCTAGTCTAGAGGTCGTTTAGTTTAAGATAACTTGTCAAGTAAAATTATCTTGCTGCATGGACAGATAATTTTGCTACTTTTAAGTCATTTTCTGATAGCTTTAAGTGTTTATATCTTAAATTTTGGCCAAAATTTTTTGCAATGTGCATGTTTTTTCTGGTATTATTGATCAGTTAAACACCTCTGAAAAACACGCTGCACTTTATATATTTTATGCTATACTGTGGAACATTCCAGACAATGCAGTAACATCTACAGAAGTCACATAGCGCTTGTGTCAATTTCTGAAGCCGTAAAAAGTGCATGTGCCTAATTCCCTGTTTTGCCCTTAGGTGACATCTTGTAGCTTGTAGAACCACAGCGCATGTACAGGGCAATTAACCAGAGCGGCTAATTATCGCCTTTAAACCAGGTCTGAGGCGGTACACGCGCTAACATCACTGATTAAAAACAGGATGGAAAAGGAAGACATTACGGAGTGGCGGAGGGATATTTGTTGTGTGGTGGAGTAATTAGGCATGTGTTTGATCACTTGTTTTGTGCGTAAGGCCGGGCCAGTGCAGATACTGTCACCACCCGCCTTGAATTTTGATTTTTTCATTCACACGTGTAATCCTGCATTATTAGTCTGTGTAAAGCTTAAAATGCTCCGTTCCACCTTGTGATGTCATGAAGCGCTACAGTACAGTAGTTTTTGAGTTAACAGTTTAATTTGGCAGTTTGTGATAAGATTTTATGTGTAATTCATTTATCAAAATGTATCTTGAAATGCTATCAAAATTACATGCTGTATTGTGCTGACCATGGTTTACATGACTAAGGCTGAAAGATATGTAGTAAACAAGAGCGTTGTGAAGCCAGATTGTGAAACAGGAAAAGATATAGAAGATATAGAAGATATACACCTCATATTAGTAATGTGTAAACATGGAGATATGTGAATATTTTGATGACTCATATTGTGAATAAAAGGCACGGAGAGACGATGGTCGGAGAGAGAGTACCAGTACCCAGCAGTGTACTGGCGTGGGACGAGCTGTAGCGAGCGCCACGTCTCTCCCGTGCACGTAAAATCCAAAGACTTGTCTCAGGCTATTTCTTCTGAACCTTGGTGATTTAATCCACAATTGGTTGGAGGTTTATTTTGATAACAACTGTTAATTCTACGCTGTTTGTGTAAAATTCCCCAACACAATTCTAGGGCTGAAATTATTCTAGTGAAAGTATTTGGAGTTTAAAACACAGTGGAGCACTTCCTGTATTACCACATGACATCACAAGGTGGAACAGAGTGTTTTCTGTTTGAGAGAAGAACTTAAATAGACTTTGTTTTTTAAAAATGTGTGAATTAAACATGTATATTTGTGATGAGGAAGCAACATTATAACATAGATCAGAAATAGTGTAATATGGGCCCTTTAAGTTTAACAATATCCAAGTCTCACGATACGATAACATCACGGTATGAACCTCACGGTACAATATTTATTGCGATATCGTGGGTAAGCTCACAATATGGTGGGGTGACCATATTTCCGTTTGTGAAAACCAGGACACCTTAGCAGGGGCGGGTGGTCGGGGCCTCCCATTCGGCACATTGCAGGTCGACCGACTGTGTCTGCTGTACAGGCTCCACACTGAAGGTGCTCAGGGATTATGCGACATGCCCCACCACACGTGTGCACAGTGCTCTAGTGCCGGTCAATTGAATGGCCCAATGAAAGGTAATGAAAACCAGGACATTTCCCTCACTTTATAAAAAAAACCCCGGAAGCCCAGGACAGGACGATATCGTGGGAAAGCTCACGATACTATGATATTCTACATAATAACAAGACTGACATTCTAAAAAGCTTTGACCATTTCATGTCATGTCATTTCATGCAACATTTATTGTCATTAGGAATGTAATGATATTCAAATCTCTCTGCACGATATTTTCACCATATCCATCTCACGGTACGATATTTATTACAATATTTTGTGGTGAATATGCTACTTTTTCCTCTAAAAATGCCTTCACATCATGATATCGTATTGTCAAATGTCTCACAATAATATCGTGGACCATCACAATATTTCTAATCCTAAGTCTCTTTGCTTAAATGAACAGTTCTGATGCAGAAATAGCTAAAAACCCAGAGGGAACTACATAGACCATGATCCTTTGCTCCGTTTCAGTGGAGACGACATGAAGAAATAACTGTTCTAAGTACTTTTACATCTTCATTCTTTGGATTAAGTCTTGTGAAGGCATTTTTAGAGGAAAAAGTAGCAGATTCATACAAAATATTACAATAAATATCGCACGGTGAGATGTATATGGTGAAAATATCGTACAGAGAGATTTGGATATCGTTCCATCCCTAATGACAATAAATGTTGAACCAAATGACTGGTCAAAGCATTTTATAATGTCAGTCTTGTTATTATGTTGAATATCGTAATATCTGGAGTTTTCCCACTTTGTACCGTGACAATATCGTATCGTGAGACTTGGATATCGTCACGCTCCTCATTGGTTCGGCATTAATCAGTATTAAAATGCATTAAAATCAGAAAGAAAACGATTAGACTCTTTTAAAAAACGAGATCTGGCTCCAGCCATTCAGAAGAGTCAACTTGGACATGAACGCCACGTCGCTTGTACACGACTTTAAACATTTTGTCGCACATTTTTTAATTCTTTGGCACATGTACATACGTCACAGTCCACGCCGGCGTTGTGGGGCGAGTCCAGAACAGTTTATAGATCCTCTCATGCTGGCTTGATTGCTCTATAATATTGTGATGGAGCCGCCTCTCCTGCTCCTCTTTCCCTCTCCCGGGAGCGCTGTGATTGCGATGCTGTTCAGAGCGTTTTGTCAGTGTAATTTTCTTAATTAACTGCGATGTGCGCTGATTAAAATGGTATTTACCAATCTCCCTTCTCCCAGGCAGCCGGGCATATGTTTCACCACATTCTGCACTCACACAGCCATTTAAACGCTCGTACGAGAGAGTTAAGAGACGACACGCAGATTACTCATGATGATAATAATATATCTTCTTCAAAATAATAGGTGGCCTTCATGTTTCCACTGATCATCAAGTGGGAATGTTTATGAAAAGTATGGAAAAACGCCAGTGAGCTAGCGAGAGGCAGCATCTTTGTCGTCAGATATCACCACATACAACCTTTAATCAATATCGCTTTGGAGAACATGGCCTCGAAAGTAGGAATCCACGTTTTCCTGTTCCGATACTGATATTGATACTGAAAATATAATTAATTTCCTTTAAACTCAAACAACATAAGGTAAAGACGTGTTTGTAACTGTTATTTATAATTTTAGCTAATACGGAGCAGTTTTTGAGCCAACTTTGGGGAGTAAATTGTGTTAAAACACTAATTTAGAAACCAAAATGGAATATCTGCATAATCGTACAGAAGCTGGGAGGGCTCAAAACAAATACAAACACCACAAAAAAAAGTGGGCGCGAGACTTTGTTTTCCAACCTGGGAGGGCTCACAACGAATACAAATGCCACAACACAAATACAAATGTCTCAATAAAAATACAAACTCCACAACACACCTAAAAAAGCCACAACACACCAAAAAAAGCCACAACACCAACATAAGCCACAACAGAAGTGGCCGCGGGACTCTATTTTCCGAGGGACCGAGTGAGGAGGATCAAATGGGAAGTGAAAGGGAAAAGTTGAAGAAGAATGTGAAAAGTAAAGGAACGGAGAAGTGAACGAAGTTGGAAACGTAATTAAAAGTAAATATAGTTAATATGATTAACTTAGGTTCAGGAGCAGGACCACGCCTCAACCGCCCTCCCCTCCTCTCCAGCGAATCACAGCTCACTTCTACCACACCTCAATTTCCCAGAAGCCTATTTGTAGCAGCCTATCCCGGCAACCCAGTTTGTCCCGAATAACTCGACCCCGCCCTCCCAACCCCGATCTGTTCGTCTTCCAGACATAAGACGCCTACGAGGGGGGGGGGTCCCGTCCTGCTGGGCCATGTGAAGATTGAGACTGAACCCCCACCCTGAGTCTCAACCAAGGCGACCCGCCTTTTCTCCATATAAAAAACTTTTTCTTTTTGCACATATGTTGTTGCCGTGGTCCTTGCTAGTGAAGCAAACTTAAAAACAGGTTATGATAAGTGTACATGGCCTGATAATAAGTTCTCAGATGCCAAATTCTGGATAAAATGCTTTAAATTCTTCTAAATTCATAACATAACAGACATAAGACGCCTACGTTCCTGCTGGATCATGTGAAGATTGAGACTGAACCCCCACCCTGAGTATCAACCCAGCCGACCCGCTTCATCTCCTTTTGATAAACACTTTTCGCTTCGCACATGTGTTGTTTTCGTGGCCCTCGCTAGTGAATTTATTGTTTTGGTCCGTTGGAAAATAGAGTCCCGCGGCCGCTTCCGTCGTGGCTTTTTGGTGTGTTGTGGCGTTTGTATTTGTTGCAGTGTTTTTATTTATTATGAGCCTCCCCGGCATCCGTATAATCAACATGTTAGAAGCCAATATCTGATCCAACAAAATGTTCAGTATCGGTGCTGATATCCAATACCAGTATCGTATCAGTGCATCAGAAGTGCAGTGTACAATTTGATGTCACAAGTCTGAAACTGTACCCAAAACACATAAAAAAAAACATGCATTCTTACATGTGCAAACTTGCTTCTCCATAGATCTGACCATTAACCTGCGTCCATTGTGGTTCCAAGTTTATTTCCATACTGTGGAATAATCAAGGCAAATCAGTAGTATCTCAGGCTGGCGCTGCCTCGTGCCTCTGTTTAATTTAATTTCTATCCAGCGACTAGTCAGGAATCAGAATACACTCGGTGGTTTGCAAGAGCCCTGGAAGTTGTAGTCGGCGAACAGGCCAATCGGAGAAGAGCTGTGAAGCCGTGACGTCAAACTCAAGCATCTGTCTGGGTCCTTTTGTGGCTCAGTACAGCAGTAAACAAAGCGTCGAGATGGATGTAGACAAAGCCGAACATTTTGTGTCGGCGACGATTCCCGACATCGAGGATTTAAAGCCGGATTCACCAGCAAGGACCACGCCAACAACACACGTGTGAAGCGAAAAGAGTTTATTATATGGAGATGTGGTGAGTCGGCTGGGTTGAGACACAGGGTGGGGGCTCAGTCATAATCTTCACATGGCCCAGCAGGACGGGACCCCCCTCGTAGGCGTCTTATGTCTGGAAGTGAACAAATAGGGGTTGGGCGGGTGGTGTCGAGTTATTCGGGACAAACTGGGTTGGCGGGATAGGCTTCTACGAATAGGCTTCTGGGAAATGCAGGTGTGGTAGAAGTGAGCTGTGATTCGCTAAAGAGAAGGCGAGAGCAGCTGAGGCGTGGTCCTGCTCCTGAAGTTAATCATATTAACTACATACAAAGAGAATGTTTGGTGAATTTTATCAAGGGGAAAGACGTTATCGCGCTTCTTCCTGTGGGATTTCCTGTTGTGTCAGCGATTACTTCGACACCACTGAGCGTTCCGGCGCATTACATACGTCACCACCAAATAGCAGCAATTGGTTAAATAAAAAAAGTACCCGCCTACCGTCGAGCGAACAAATTGTGACGGACCCTCCACTTGAAAAGTTACACAATGCACCTTAAATATCATGAGAATGTATCAGCTGGCTACATTATTTGACATATTTAATCACAACAGCCACTTCTTGAAAGCCCCGCCTCTTCCTCTTCACACCTTCGCCGTCTTCCCCATTCACCGCCGGCTCCATTAGCTTCAACAGGCAAATGAAACCCTCCTTTAAGCAAGCAGTGAGACGCCAATTAGCACGCACCCCTATCCGAACCCCCGCCTCCGCCTCCGCCCGGACCCGGTCTGGAGCCGGGGGTGGGGGTGGGGGGGTAAGACTCCTCTCAGCCCTGCCCCAGACAAAGCCATCGTCTCCTGGCTCGCCCCGCTCTCCCCTCGGCCTCTTCTCCAGCTCCAATTACGGGCTCCGGCTCCTCCACATCAGTATGCAGGGGGCCCTCTCCTCGGCTCCACTCGCCCGGGGCCATTGAATACGTTACCGCGGCGATGGGGGGGCCGGGGGCTAAGGGCACGAGACCCTGTAACCCCCTGATAATTTGGGATTCCTCCGCCTCCTGCCTGGGAGAGATGAAAACAAATCAAATATCCAGACGTCTGCTTATTGATTCCTTTATCTTTGCCACTGTGATTATTATTATTTGTAAGTCATAGCCATATCTTTGTGTCCCTGTTCAAGTGCATAGGACAGGTGTGCACGGTTTTTCTAATTATGGCTTCGTTTGGTGCGATATTTGTGGAAAAATATTAATCATTTTATCATTTTACATGAGTTAAAGAGCAGTATTTCACTTTTATGGAATATTAACTGCTAAAACATAACATATTTAGATCACCATGTTACCATTTATTGTTTTGTAAAAGCTATATTCATCGAAAACAACATATTAACACATTTTACGGCTCTGAGTATCCCTTCCCTTTGCTCCCCAAGCTAAGTCACTCCACCTCCACAGCGCTATCGCAAAACCATCCGCGTGCATTCGATTAAAACTACTGCACATCGTGTCAGGTTTGTTGTCATTGTCGAATTGTCGTGAACAGTTTTGTGTCATATTTTTCTAGCGTTGTACAGAATCTTAAGCTAACTGTAAGGAGCAGGGCAGCCGCGGGGTCTTAAAAGTCTTAAAAAGGTCTTAAATTTTATGTTCCTTAATGAAAGTCTTAAAAAGTCTTAAATTATGTTGTCCAAGGCTTATATTTTTCACAAATGTCTTAAATTTCATGAGCCTATTTTGTTGTAAACTCACCGGGCTGCAGTGCAACGTGAGACAAGACGATGTGAAAGCTTAGTTTGTCTTGTTATAATGATTTTTTGACCATTTTACAAGCAACGCATACGACTATAAATGAGTTCTGAATGAGACTTTATAATAAAAGTATTTTTGTTATTTAAAGCAGTGAGTAATGGTCATTATTAGAATTGGAGCTGGTGTTTTCGCCAGCATAATGGGTGCGATGTTGGTCTTAATTTTTATTTAAGTGGTCTTAAAAAGTCTTAGATTTGGGGGAGTCCATTCAAAGCGTCGCTGTTTTGCTGTTTTGTTTTTTTTGTGTGCAATTTCCATGTTTTTTTATTACAGCGTATGAATGTGCATTGTGTTCTACGCCCTGATTGGTTGTTCTGCGTAATCCAAGGTGGCATCTCTGTTTATAAGAATCTTCTCGCCCAGAAGAAAAAAAAAAAGTCAACAAAAACTACCCATGTCTATGTTCTTCACTCGGGAAAATACCACGCCCCTGCTCCTCAGTTTACAGTAGATCGAAGAGCTCGGAGTATAAAGTGTGTGGTGACGGGTTTTACAGCCTTAAAACATAAATAATAACTGTAAGAAATAAAGCTGATTATTTCGCCTATTGCGGGTTATTTTTAGAACGTAACCCCTGCGATAAACGAGGGAACACTGTACTCAAACATGCACAGGAGGCAGTATCTCAGTTTGCAGTGTTTGTCCACTGATCTGAAGGTTGGAGGTTCAAATCCCGCTCTCGGTATAAACGTCTTTGGTAGAGCGATCAGTGCGATTCTGGCTCCCGCAGATGATTGTTGTCGTTTTGTGTTCTTGGGTGTGTGAGAGTGGTTCCTTAATGTAAACCGCTTTAAGTACCTCGAGTGCCTTAAGTGGAAAAGTGAGTGACATTCACATTACAAAGTCCTTTTAGGTTTAAACTAACTCATTCTGCTTCACACTGGATCAGCATCTTGTGAATCACAACCCCAAATTATAACATGGAACATCACATCAGGTCCACTGTTTTTGTGATCTACAATAAATAATTAGAATTGCTTTATAGCTACATGTTTATATCACACATAGGGACTCAAATTCTAATTCAAAAGCTTTAATACAGTTCCTTTTGGAGCCTAAACCCAGTTTTGTAATTTTTGTAGTATTTTCATTATCACGATAATTATTCCTATTTTGTTTGCTTTAATATTTACTTAAAATGCATGATTTTTGGTCATTTTAGTAATTCTTTATGGTTCACATGATTATTTGGTGAGTATTTGCTTAAAAATAATTTGATCTATTTACATTTTTCTTTCAATTTATTATTGCTAACATGAATCATAAGTTTACTTAAGTAATGTTCATCTTTTGTATTATTTTGTGGTCTATGGCTCCTTTATTGAAGGCGAGTGCAGGTGCACCATGGGAGTGGAGCCAGTTTTTGGACCTGCTGTCACCTTTTACCTGTTTAAATTCCCTTTTTTTGTCCGTTTGTATGTCCTGAATTATGTGTACACTCAGTAAAGAGCTTTTTATTTGCACTTAGACATTCTCCATAGATTTATTTCACTTCTGAGACATTTTAAAAAGTCAAATCTGCAGCTTTACAAATGTTTGGACCTTACAGTTCCTTTAACTCTGTGCTATGAGCAGTTTGGAAAGTTTCATGTCAGGCAAAGCTCCTCACTGCCCCTTGGATTAGATTATGCAGGAAAAGCAGGTGTAGCTTTTATTATGTGGTGAAAGCCGAGGATCACAGGAGACAGACTTCACAGCTGTGTAAACCTGGTCTAAACCTGATCTAAACCTGGTCTAAGAGGACTGAGTGTGGCTCACCTCAGGAGGGTTAGAGGCTCATCTCACAGAGGCTGAAGTGAAGCTCTGCTCACGGAAACAGGTTTATTAGCGACGGGACAATACGACGTTTTCTGAATCTAAACCAGCACCAAACAGTGACCAACACTTATTAGTATTTTAATATTAGACTTTTTTCATTAAGACCCAAATTACAAAAAAATACAAAAACAAAAAACATGTATTAATTAAAGATAAGATTTTTTTAGATTAAACTTTATTGTCATTACACAAGTATATATTAGTGCTGTCAAACGATTATAAAAAAAAAAAATCAGATTCATCACTCAATTTTGATTAATCATGATTAATCACACTTAGTTATTCTTCAAAAAACAAAAATGCACTCTGCTAAGATTGTTTGTCGTGCTCGGTTTGTTGTTGGTACAAGTCGCGTCGCTGTTGCCGCTGAATCAAACCCGTGATTTGCTTTAAGACGGTGTTTTAAACTTGTTGTGCTTCTGTGGAAAGGGAGTTCATCGCCGCAGTATCTGCAAACTACCGTAGTTTTATCCAAAGTCACGTATGGACAGACCTGATCACTGACCTAATAACCTGGGCCACCTTTCAGGTCCATCCGCACTTTCCATAGAGGAGCGTTCAAAATGAATATGATTAATCTGTGTTAAAAAAGCATTGGTGCGATATTTTTTGTGATTAATCGCATGCGTTAACACGTTAACGTTGACAGCCCTAGTATAAATACAAGATCATGAAATGTGGTTTAGCGTGTAATCAGAAGTGCAACAAGCAGCAAGAATGTGGACAATACAATATAGACAATATAAAGGATATCACAGTGTAGATTGTAGTTTGTAGTGAATATGTACAAATAAATAAATATGCTAGCATGAACAGGAGGGAATTAGGTATAACACACGTAGGATATATAGCAGATGTAAACAATATATACGATATATTTACTACTATACATTGATTATATTCTCCTCAAGTTCCCCTGCATAACTCTGGGGTAGCAGGACAGCAGTTTGGGAACCATCAGAGCTCCGGTGCTGCTTGATATAGATACTCACGTCCCTTGTTTCTCTTACATCTATTTTTGTTCTTTTTCAGAGGAGCACGATGAACTTCCAGGAAGTTCAAACGCTGTTATATGGGTCAATGACGTATAAGGATTTAACAGGCAAATTTTAGTATAAAAATATTAGTTTCTATTGAACTTTTTCAAATATTTACAGTGTCAGGTGCATAAATCTATGTTTAACATTTATATTAAGCATTTTTAGTGTTTTTATGTACATGAATTGGCTGCGACTAGAAAAAATGTCATGTGGTGCGACCGAGAATAACCTAAAATGTTTTATTTTCTGAAACATGGTTGGGATATTAATCTAAATTCTGAGTAATATGAAGTGCATAGAAACAAACTGTTGGCATTTCTTTAGATTTTTAATGCATATTGATGTTTTCTTTTGCTCCAATATGACAGTCGCCTGCTTGTGTTTAATGAACAAACTACTGTCCTGTCTGTTATTAAAACTCCAGCCATAGAATTCCTGCTGTTATTAGTCGCACCACATGATGCACGGTCGCACCACATGACATTTTAACACTTTAAGCACAAAAACATGCAGAATAACTCATGGTTTCTGAAAAATATGATTTGGTTCCATGGAGGTCAGAGGTACAACAGAAATGTGGGGAATTATAATGAAATTTTAACCTTTTTAACTGACGAAATTGCAACTGGACAGAAAATGTAGGCGTCATATATCACAGACAGTATATATAAATGGATATTAATGGTAAATAACCTGCGAGCCGCTGTGTTTTAAATAGGAAGGGAGCATGGGCGTTCCCTCTACATTGACTCCCATTCACTTTCTATTGAAAAACCGTCGCCTTTCTCTGTAACTGCTCCTGTCGGGCTCTTCGTCTTGGTCTTAAAATGTCTGTATTAACCCGTTCTGCATGATCCTGGTGTTTATTTGGGTATTTTGTCTGTAAATATGACAAAATATAGCAATAACAGACAGTCCAGGTGCTTTCTTTCCCCTGAGGTTGCTCCCGCCTGTGTTAGCGGCAGTGATTGACGCACTGACAGCCTCTGTTAAAGCAGCACTGTGGGCAGGAAGGGGCCTTAAATTCAACAGTCACGCTCTGTGTTGGCTCTTCGGTTGTTTTGATACTCACTTTTACGACCCAGCTCTACCTTTGGCAGGGGAAGTAACAAAAGAAAAGATGGAAAATGGAATAAATAAGGTAATTTAATTAACAGGATGTACAAGGTAATCAAACAAAACATGCTGAAATATGTACACAACGTAACCTAAACTAAGAAGTGAAGTAGCAGGATTAACATTTAAATATAGCCGCAAGGGGCGATGATCGGCCCTCGCTCGTGCCTATGCTCCGCCCTGGCCACGCTGCGCTCTGCACATGCCCCACAAACGCAACTTACCCCCTAATCCCTAACTCCTAAAAAACCCCGAACTCCTTACACTAACCCCTGACCCTACCTGAACTCCTAACCCTAACCCTAATCTAACCCCAGCCCCAACCCCAGCCCTAATCCTAACACTAGACTTAACCGTACCCCTAACTCTAACTTTAATCCTAACCTTAACATACTAAAAAGTTCTCAAATTGTGGCTTTTCCTTTGGCTCCGTTTCATAAGTTCCATAATGTTGCTGTTCTGGCGCCGTTTCTATGATTTAAAACATAATATCATATCTTTTCAATGGTAAAAAATGTTCTCTTTCCTCTGGCGCCGTTTCCATAGTAATTAATGATTTAAAACATAATATCATATCTTTTCAATGGTAAAAAATGTTCTCTTTCCTCTGGCGCCGTTTCCATAGTAATTAATGATTCTAAATATAATATCATACATTTTCAATGGTAAGAAGTCCTGAAAATGTTGCATTTTCTCTGGTGATGTTTTCATAGTAATTAACATTTACAACAGTATCATTAGAAAGGTAAAAAGTTCTCAAATTGTGGCTTTTCCTTTGGCTCCATTTCATAAGTTCCATAATGTTGCTGTTCTGGCGCCGTTTCCATAGTAATTAATGATTCAAAACATAATATCATATCTTTTCAATGGTAAAACATGTTCTCTTTGCTCTGGCGCCGTTTCCATAGTAATTAATGATTCAAAACATAATATCATATCTTTTCAATGGTAAAACATGTTCTCTTTGCTCTGGCGCCGTTTCCATAGTAATTAATGATTCAAAACATAATATCATATCTTTTCAATGGTAAAAAATGTTCTCTTTGCTCTGGCGCCGTTTCCATAGTAATTATGCAGCTTTTTCAACCTCTGACAATAACAATCTGGATGTGCTTCTTCTGATGCCGAAGCCTGAACACTGAAAACGCGCCACCTTGACACTAGATTCGCGCCGTCCTGATGCCTGAGGACGCTCCACAAAAACACTGGATGCCCTAGTCCCGCATCCAAATAGATTTTACATGTAAACTGGAAGCATTGATGCTGCGGTCTGAACGTTGCTTAATACCTCGTGACCAGCTCCCGATCGGCAATCATAGGTCGCAAGAATATCAAACCTGTTTGAAATCCAGTCGCCTCTCGAGAGGGTTTCGCACTGTTGAGGGAGTTCATATAGTCTGAGAACATGAATCGTGAACTGAGAACTCTTAAACCCTGGTCGTACAGTTTGAGCTGGGGCAGAGTGAAACAATAGAAAATATCACACAGGCTCAGTTCACTTCTTTATACAGTCTATGGTTTAAATGTAAATCTGACCAGTCCCAACCTAAACTCCAGCTCCTGCAGTCATCATGAATCAGTGAGTGAATTCTGGAGGTTCTGAGGCATGGACTGTACATAAACATTCATATCTGAGAATAAGATAAACTTGTTTGCGTCCTCTATTTGCAGGTTAAGACAAGTCGTGATTGTAATACCTGAAATAAAACTGTAAGGACACATTCAGCTCCTAATACACTTGATACGCTCCACGTTTGTCCAAAATGTGGGGGGAAAAAAAATCAGTGAGAACAAATTTAAACTTTCCTTTGAGTCAGGCCAACCACACACGGGTCGGCTGGCAGGTGGACCGACACAAACCAGATCTGCGGAGGAGAGAGTCCCACCAGGCACATCTGGGCCGCATTAGGGCGCGAGGAACAGCAGGGGGCGCACATGAGAGCCATTACAGCTGGCCTTTGAGGAGCAGGTGCCTCGTCATTAATCTTGGGTTGTCACAGAGGTTCGGGGCGGACGATCTGGGCGAGCGTGCTTCGTCTCACGGCACAACGCTGACCGGAGCGGGCCGGCCTTGAAGTCCTCGCGGGCCTCCTAATCACTCCGGCTGGATTACCTCATCTGACAGGGCTTCACCGAGTGGAGCGGAGCGGAGGTTTACCACAATGTCACTATTGTAAAGCATGTGGTCAGCAGATCGCAGCTGGTAAGAGGCAGATCTGGAGAAGTCATAAGAACATGAATGGACTTACTCATTCCATAAACGCACAACTGTATTTCTTCAAGGTCGGATGTTAATAGCTTCAGTGCACTGGAAACTTCTCCAGATCTTCAGCCAAATATTGTACATCTACATCAGTGGTCAAAAGTCCTTAAAACGCTGGATATAACAAGCTGGAACGCGTAACTTCTGAACAAAATGTACTTCACTTTGCTGGTTTTTAGATGACATCAGAACATTTGTAGAGCAATCATCTTTAATACAAATGGGGGGAAGCTAAAATGACGAATTAAAGATTGTAAATTAAGCAAAATTGTCTCCCGTGAGCTTTAAACCATGTTATCATTTTGTTACCTACGGAAGCCGGGGGGAGCTCATAACAAATGCAAACACTGAAACAAATGCAAACAATAAAATACAACAAAAATCCACAACAGAAGTGATTGTGGGACTTTATTGTCACATGTTTTTGTGTTTTTATGGAAAATTGTCATGTGTTTTTGTACATTTAAGGAAAATTGTCATGTGTTTTTGTATATTTATGGAAAATTATCACGTGTTTTTATATTTTTATGGAAAAATTTCACGGGTTTTTGTATTTTTATGGAAAACTATCATGTGCTTTTGTATTTTCATGGAAAATTATCACCTGTTTTTATATTTTTATGAAAAATTGTCATGTTTTTGTACATTTAAGGAAAATTGTCATGTGTTCTTGTATATTTATGGAAAATTGTAACGTGCTTTTGTATTTTGGGGGGAAATTTTCACGTGTTTTTGTATTTTTATGGAAAATTGTCACCTGTTTTTGTACATTTATGGAAAATTGTCACATGTTTTTGTACATTTATGGAAAATTGTCACATGTTTTTGAATATTTATGGAAAACTGTCATGTGTTTTTATATTTTTATGGGAAATTATCACCTATTTTTGTATATTTATGGAAAATTGTCTTGTGTTTTTGTACATTTAAGGAAAATTGTCACGTTTTTGTAATCCTTAGGAAAATTGTCACTTTTTTATTTTTATGGAAAAATGTTCTCTTGTTTTTGTATTTTTATAAAAAATGGTCATGCATTTTTGTATTTGTATGGAAAATCATCACGTGTTTTTGTACATTTAAGGAAAACTGTCATGTGTTTTTATATTTTTATGGGAAATTATCACCTATTTTTGTATTTTTATGGACAATTGTCACATGTTTTAGTATTTTTATGGAAAATTATCTCATGCTTTTGTATATTTATGGAAAACTGCCAGGTGTTTTTGTATTTTCATGGAAATTTGTCATGTGCTTTTGTACATTTATGAAAAATTGTCACATATTTTTGTACAGTTATGGAAAACTGTCACGTGGGAGCACGACTTGTGGGCGAAGGATTGGACAGAATCACACCGCTAACCATAATAAGTGTTCAAACAGCGCCCAGGAGAGATCTCTAGATGACTCAAACATGCGTGGGCGACATACAAAACCTCTCCAGGCTTGTTTCGGATAAAGGAACAATATTATAACATGATAGAAAGCTCCAAAAAATGGATTTTTGCATAATATTAGCTCAAAAAAACAAAAACAAGTGTATTTGTTGGCTTGTTTGCTACTCCACCCCTGCAGACGCTGTAGCCTCCTCTGCTTTGCACTCCGCTCTCTCCTTGTTGTCTCCTTTAATTGAATTGTCTCCCTCTGATGGACGCATGTCTCCATGCTCCCTCGGCGTGCCTCTCCTCTGGACAGTCCCGGTAAATAATCTCACCACTAAACACTCACCCTTAATTGTGTTTTCCTCCTCCTTGTCTGTGACGGCTGCGGCGACGGTGGGGGTTAGCTAGCTAGCCGCGCAGGATAATTAAGACAATGCACGTTAGCTCCCACTAGGCCCGAGATAGGTGGACGTTTCCTGGAAGAGTGGACCAGCCGGAACTGCCAATCAAAGCCGGGAGAAGTGTTCCTCCGCTGGGGCTTCTCGGCGGCGCCCGTCCCCGTAGCCTCTTTACTCCACACATAGTATTAGCATGCGCGGGATTAGCCAGGTTTAGCGCGCTGGCAGAGGTAGCGGGAGATCCCAGTAGCTTACGTCGGCACTCGCTAAAAGGTTTTATCTCACAATTGATTTCAGAGCTTGTAATTTCGGACTGATTAGTTTGTGGAGGAAATAAATAACAAAGGGGGTGGAAAAGGCCTCAGGGAGATTTGTACGGAAGCCCCGAAGGATGAGGTACGATAACAGGAAAAACACACGCTACGAAATGCAAAACACAAACTAGGGGCTAAATAAGCAGACGAGGATGAGTAAATTAAAATAAATAATTAAAAACACATTCATAATAGTATTTTTATCAGTGTTACGGCAGGGAAAGTCAGTGGGTTATGGAATGAAAAAAGTATGTGCTGCAAACCCAGGAGGGATAAAAAAGCGCACAGACTCTATAAACAAGTGGACTAGTGGCTCCAGTCAAATGAAGCTCAACATGCCAGCGGATATAAAGGCAAATTTGGAGTCAAGTTTCATGTTTAGGGATTTATTATCGGACAAAACAGCAACATAAAAACACCAAGATCATGTAGAGAGTCACCTCCAGTCTCTCTCTCTCTAAAACCTGCAAATCAGGCGACAAATCTTTGGATAATAATGGACTCAGACTTGAACTTTAACAGCCACATCAGATCAGTAACATCTACAGCCTTTTACCATCGAAAAAACACAGCAAGAATAAAAGGTCTACGGTCTAAAGCAGACTTGGAAAGACTTATCCATGCGTTTGTCTCCAGTAGGTTAGATCCTGTAACGGCCTCTCACTGTGAGAGCTGCAGAACATCCAGAACATCTAGAACGCTGCAGCTCAAGTCCTGACTCCAACCAGGAAGTCCGAGCACATGCGTCCTGTGCTCAGGTCTCTGCACTGCCCCCTGTGACTCAGAGACTTTAAAGCGGCTCTAGTTGTGCACAAGTCTCTCCAAAGTCCATCTGTGACATGTTAGTGCCACATGAACCATCTGCACTCTGAGGTTTAAAGCATTTTGAACTACTTTGTGTACGACCTGTGCTGTACAAATAAACTTGCCTTAATACGATTTTATCCAATCCACTTTATTTCTATAGCACATTTCAGAAACAAAGAGTTTCCAAAGTGCCGCACAAATACATAGTTAGATCAACAATAAAATAATGACAAAATAAACACTCAGATATAATCGTACTAGTCTTAAAACAATGAAACCAGTAAAAATGAAATAAGAGCAAAAACCATAGAATAGATCCATTAATATATATATTAATACATACAGTTGATGGTGGAGAGTGACGGATTTGTAATAATATTTATAAAGACATTGGTGAAGATGAGATGTGGAGGCTGACGGTTTTTCTGCTGCGGTGGAGAGCACAGAGACATAGTCCTGGTTTAGTCCTAATTCAGTCCTGGTTCACTTCTAGTTTAGTCCCTGGTTTAGTCGCTGATTTAGTCCTGGGGGAGGTGGGGGAGCAAATTGTTTTCTTCTTCCTGGGGGGGGCGTGACAGAAAATAATTGAGAAGCACTGATTTAGTGTTTAGTTCCACTTTATTAATGGAATATTTTAGATCCACATTTTGTGTTTGGAAACTGTGCTATGTCCACTTCCAAAGTCATAAAGTTTTCCATTCAAACCACGGCGAATGCATTTTCGGAGATGCTGCATTGCTTCAGAAATCCACATATTCTTTTTCGTAATATTTTTTTTATTTGCATTCCATAGTAATATTGCTCCTTTGTCGCTGTAATATTCCGCTGGCCCTCGGGTCGCCCCATAACGCCGCTGTCATCTGCCTGTGTCAGCTCCGCTGTCAAAGTTAAGCACGAAGGACACATTTTTGTATCTGGCACTTTAGTACGGGGGCTTTTATTTACACATCAGGATGAAGATACAGATGGAGCGTGGCTGTACGGGACCCAGGGCAGGAGAAGAGAGGGAAACACACACACACAGAGATGTGCTGTGGTGTGACTCTGGATTATGTGTGTGAGTGTGTGGGGCCCCCAGCCATGAAGGAAAGCAGGTCACAAGTCAGGGACACTGAGGGGCCCGATGCGATAGAGCGCCACTGACAGAGAGAGAAACAGAGAGAGGAAGACGGAGGGGGCACGCGACAATTTTAATTTGATCAAACACGAAGCTTAAGTACCAAATGAATCACAGATTTTTCAATGTCGTTACAATACAGACTTAAATATACGCGCTGATGGTTGAGTTCATGGGATATGACCTGTGAAAAGAACAATAACAAGGAAAAAGTGCACAGAAAACATTCAGATTCATAGGGACAGTTGGGAATTTTGGACATAGGGCCTCATTTCCTCCTGAGGCAGAGTGTTGGAGACGTGTGGAGACACTTTTGTAAATATTCCATCCAGTCCTTGTATTTGCAGAGGTTGCTGGTGCTAGGCTAGTGCATGTCAATGGCCATAGTTGGTCTGTCACTAAAAACAGTCTTACCCACTCCACAGAGCACCCGAGGTAAAACTATTATAACTCCAGACTGTCCATGTGAACGTCTGTGTTGATAAAATAATGTTTGAAATAAAACTAATCTTGCATCGCATGAATCGTCGCATGTTGAGGGACTATTTTCTCATATATCAGTCCGCCGCTCACTCTACTTTGACTCTGTTTAAATCCAGCCTCAAAACAGTTTGGTTTAGCTGCAGATGACAGAAAGGTTTTTTATTTTTCATTCCACACTCTTCTCTCTAATTTAATGTCTCTCTTTTGAATTTTATGCTTATTTATGTTTTGATTTGTTTGCATTGTGATTTTAATGTATTTCTTATTCTGTAAAGCAATTTGAACTACTTTGTGTACAACGTTGTGCTATACAAATTAACTTGCCTTAATTTTATCCAATCGACTTTATTTCTATAGCACATTTCATAAACAGCTTCCAAAGCGCTGCTCAAATACATAGTAAGAACAACAATAATACAATGATAAAATAAACGCTCAGATATAATCATACTCGTCTTAAAACAATAAAAGCAGTAAAATAAAATAAGAGCAAAAGCAATAAATAAAAAAGACACAGAAGCGTTAAAAGCCATTGATTAGTCAATGTGAAGTCAATGGGATGTTGAGGGACTATTTTCTCATATATCAGTCCGCCGCTGCTGAGTTTTCTATCAGGAAGTACAACTCACTGCTGCTGCTCAGACGTAAATTCTTCAAATGCAAGGCTGGTTTTACTTCTAAAATTATTCTATGGACACAGACGTTCACATTGACAGACTGGAGTTATAATAGTTTTACCTCGGGTGCTCTGTGAAGTGGGTAAGACTGTTTTTAGTGACAGACCAACTATGGCCATTGACATGCACTAGCCTAGCACCAGCAACCCCTCCAAATACAAGGACTGGATGGAATATTTAAAAAAGTGTCTCCACACGTCTCCAACACTCTGGCTCATGAGGAAGTGAGGCCCTATGTCCAAAATTCCCAACTGTTTCCTTAATGTATTTTGTACCTGCTCGTTTGTAGCTAAATCTGGCACATCTTTTCTCTATGAGTCTAATGTTTTCTGTGCACTTTTTCCTTGTTATTGTTATTATTCCAGGTCATATTCCATAAATTCAACCATCAGCGTGTATATTTAAGTCTGTATTGTAACAACATCAAAAAATCAGTGATTCATTTGGTACTAAAACATTGTATTTGATCAAATTAAAATTGTGGCGTCCCCTCTCTCTGTTTCTCTCTTATTTGAACTATTTTAAAGTTAAATGGGGGTTCGAGTTGTGGTTATTTGCAGGAGTTGACAAGGGTGAAGTTAATTCAACTTCCTCTAGTGTTAATTCAACTTCCCTTAGTGTTAATTTGACACTTCTGACCCACGACTTCAAGCTCCCACAAGACCAGTTTAACCAGTTTTGTACATAATTTCATCTTAAATTAACAAAAATAAAGTGTAAAAATAAAACACCTCTGTGTGTTGTTTAGCTAAATCAGGATAACCCTACAAAGTGTTATCCGTTTACTCTCAAAACGTGAACATAACTCTTGATTTCAGGGTTAAACAGGAAGTTTGGTCCAGTTTTATTTACTTAACACTTCCAAATATATTAAATTAACTCTAGAACAGATTAGACTCATATAAACCCTGAAAAAATGTTAAAATTAATTCTGTGAGAGTCAATTTTAACACTCTTTTTGCTGTGCATGCTGTAGTTTTAACACACTCCTGAAATCCAGCGTCCCATTCTTCTCCACATATAAATATTGCAGGACTCCTCCATCTCTTTGCTTCACTTTTCCCTTTCTGTGCGGTGGAGTTTTCCTCTTAAATAAATGCGATTGTGAGCCGTGCGAGTCTGTATCCCCCCCACACACTCGGCACGTCCAGCGCGGAAATGGACAGCCACTTTGGGCAAATCCAATCGCCGTCTCCCCGCTCCGAGGAGATGGAATCCTGGGAACATTTGAGCTGATCTAACCCAGTTACCACACACACGGGGCTCTTATGGACTCCACACACTGCCCCACTGCACATTTCTGCGCTATAGACGAGGCATTAGCCGAGATTTTCAAAACGATCCATTTTTTTTTGACAAACTTGAGATAAATGTTCGGTTTTAAAAGTTGAATTCCTGTACGGTTGCGTGTTGCAATGAGGTTAAACCAGGAAATGGTGATGATTTAGGTGAGAGTTTCTGAAATAGAAATGAAATTGTAGGAATGTAGCAGAAGAGATTTGGAATTGAAGAATGTTTTGAGGAGTTGGGACAGAATAGATGTGTTTTAATCGAAATCCCTGCTCAGTTTCCGTCGTTAAAGGGTCGATGTTACGATATTTTCTGTTCTAATGTTGTTTCCTCGTCACAAACGTGTCAGGAGTTGTGTTTTGTTTCATTCACACACGTTTAATGCCTGCATATTTAGGCTGAGTTCTTTTCTGAAATGGAAAACACTCTGTTCCACTTTGTGATGTCATGTGGGAATACAGGAAGTGGTCCACTGTGTTTTTAAACTCCACACACCTTCGCTAGAATCATTTGGATGATTTCAGATCTGGAATAGACGATTATCACAACGGCAGGAAGTGGCCGCGATGTTGAGCCGTGCAACTTCTGGTCAGAGCTTTTCTACAGCAAAATCCCTGTGGAAAAGTGTCGCATATTTTTGATCAGCTTCATAAATCTGCCCCAACACCAAATCTTCATCCAACAAGGTCGACAAAGAACAGATTCTGTCCATGAAGAATTTATCCACAACGATCAAGGGAAGAAAGATGAAAACTTAAAGGAAACAACGAACGAACTACTGAGCAAAACTAACATTATTGCCATAAATAAAACATAAATGACCTGATCACTCAGACTGATTATACAATTACAATTAGCAGAGACTGAGATGTGTGGAGTTTAAGTGGTCAACATTTAATCTGTGAACATCTAATGCATTTAAACTGCACAAATCTATCTGTCTATGCTAATATCAACATGACAAAATCGATTTTTAATTTTAATTGTAGAAGTTATCTATGTTTTATTCATGACCATAACGTTAGTTTTGCTCAGTAGTTTAACTGATGCTCGTCGTTGTTTCCTTTAAGTTTTCGTCTTTTTTACCTTGATCCTTGTGGATAAATTCTTCATGGACAGAATCTGTTCTTTGTCGACCTTGTTGGATGAAGATTTGGTGTTGGGGCAGATTTATGAAGCTGCGACACTTTTCCACAGGTATTTTGACATAGAAAAGCTTTGACCGGCAATTCCTGTCGTTGTGATAATGGTCTATTGCTCATCCAAGCTGCTTCTTCAGTTCTGGTCAGACGCTGGTGGACACTGCCTTATATCTGCCTGATGAGGAGCTCACTACACTGAAACTACTCTGAAACTAACACACCTACAGTACTGTGCAAAAGTTTTAGGCAGGTGTGAAAAAATGCTGTAAACAAATAATGCTTTCAAACATAGAAATGATGGTTGTTTGTTTTTATCAATTTACAAAATGGAAAGTGAGTGAACAAAAGAAAAAGCCAAAGTCATTAAGAACCATCTTCAGCGGAAAGAAGAAGAAGTTGTGTTGGTGCTGGTCTGGCCCCACAGAGCCCTGACCTCAACATCATGGAGTGAGTCTGGGATTAACATGAAGAGACAGAAGGATGTGAGGAAGCTCCATCCACACAAGATCTGAGCTTAGATCTTCAACATGTTTGGAACAGCGACCAGCCCAGTTCCTTCACAAACTGTCTGCAAGTAAAACCTAGAAGAACTGATGCTCTTCTGAAGGCAAAGCTCACACCAAATACTGATTTTATTTAGATTTCTCTTTTATTCATTCACTGCATTTTGTTGATTGAGGAAAATAAATGATGAACACTTCCATTTTTGAAGGAATTCCTAGTTTACAGTTTTTTTCCACACCTGCCTAGAACTTTTGCACAGTACTGTACATCTTCACAGTTTCTGTTATTAGCTGAGTCTAATGATCTGCACTCAGAGGGGACTGTGCCTGAGTCATATTAGCATAATCATTCACCTCATGGGCGCTTTCACACCTCTGGGCTTGAGAAGGTTATCCCTATTGTGATAGTTACTGGAAACAAGTAGGTTAGTTTCAGATTGGCTTCAGTGTTGTTTGCTCCTCCCTAAACAAATAAAAAATGTGTAAAAATGGGTGAGTCCTGGCTCCAGTGGTCGCTGCCAATTTCAGGTACTTCAGGCCCAGTCCACACTAGTATGTATTCGAGTCGTTTTCATTGCGGATGCAGTGTTCGTCCACACTAATCCGATGGAAAACGGCTCCGGAGACGGAATGATCTGGATACGGCAGCTCCCACGCATTCGCCTGAGTATGGATCTGATCCGGCGCCGTGTGGACGCATGAAAACGCTGATACGCTGACGTCGGGGCTCGAGCTGCCATCCTTATTGGACCACGTCACTGTGATTTGCACCTTCCTGATTCACTGGGTTTGTGACATCGAACATGCGACGCTATTGTGGAAAACAGTTTAAACAAACCCTAAACAAACCCGAAACAGCGTCGGCCCATGAAAACACTGTTGTTTGCCATCTTCCTCAGCTCGAAATTAGCTGCTGCAACTTCCATAGAACTACGGCAACTTCAGATACGGTGCCCCGGCTCCTTGTTTTTACCGCCCACGTGGTGTCGTGACATCGTGACGACCTGACGCCAGCCTCGTCATGTGACCAGCGTTTCTGGCGATCCAGACACGAGGTGTGTGGATGCAAGTAGTTTCCAATGCGCTGATACGGTGATTTGTTTCAGTGTAAACGCACTCTCAGATGTCCTGTACTTCACATGTCCAGAGTGAAGCACCCAAAGCCCTGATAACAGCCAGGTGTTTTCTGGTTACAAACTCCTGGATGTAGGGGCGGGTTTAAGTGCAGATACAGACCAATCACACTGCTCATTATATCCCCCCCCCCTTCTCTCATCCATTTAGTCCTCCAGAACCTGCCCCTCCTTCCCTGTTCTTCAGCCAAACAGCCAAAGATGGACGGCAGCACGTGAGTGTGGAGCAGCAGCACTTATGATGATCTTAATGGTTAAACATGTTTGTGAAGACCTGAGGTGTAGAGAGGAGAGGCTACAGCAGGATTCTCCGACCTTTTACCCCTGAGAGACGCTTTTCCCAAACCAAATTGTGCGTGAGCTGTGCCTGATCAATGCCCCAAGTAGCTGCAGCTTAACTTTTTTTCATCCCAAAAGGCAAAAATACACAACCATCTTTTCTTTTTTTTATTCGAACTTTGAATAACATATACAGTAGATCAGAAAATAGTGTAATATATGAAGGGCCCCTTCAGGCACAAGGCTGACGTGAGTGGAAACAAAACCACCATCCAAACACTACAGTATATCTCTGGAGAAGTCTGTACATTTTGACATCATTAACTTATAAAAACCAAGCTGCACCAGGACCTATTGTCTTAACGTAACTTTTACCATTCTGTAAAACTGGTCAGACTATTTGACTTTACGCTTCATTTTCTGCCTTGTAAATTCCCCACATTATCCGTCGACATAAACACAACTCATCCCCACGTCCCTCCGCTCGCTCATAAACTGACGTCCCGGCTCGGCTTGTTTTACCCGTATACTTTATGTACCTCGTCGTCCAAAAACAGTCTATAAAACATGAAACGTGTCCCTCCTGGGCTCCCATAGGATACCGCGGACCCCATCACATCCCATAATGCGCTTTTCTCCGTGGCAACAGCGGCACAGACAGTGATGTCAGCCTGCCTGGGACGTTCTTTATGGCCGTGGCCCGGGCGGGTGGCGTGTTGTTGCCGTGGTCGTGTCCTTAGCGGAGGAGTTATGGCGGCGTTCGGGGCGCGGAGTGGAGCTCGTAAATCTCGCCGCTGTCTCTGAGCAAACATGGCTCTTATACATAAGCAGCAGGTATGATTAGGCGGTTATTGATTGAGAACATGGCTGAGATATGTTAGTGTTTTTTTCTTCAGAGGGGGAGTTCGTTTTACAGTCTTTTTTGTATAGCGCTGCAAATAAGTATTATTTTAGTAGATGATAATAGTTATTTCTATAGATCTTGATTAAAAAAAAGCTGCAGGCGCATTTTGGTAACAGATGTGGCAATGTTCTCCATTCATTCCCATTCATTCAGTCTGAACACGGACAGTAGAAGACGGAGATAAAAACATTTCCAGCGCCAAATGCTGCGTTCAGACTGCAAGGCTTAACGCTCAATTCGGATTTTTTTGGCGAAATCCGATTTTTTTGGCGAGGTCGTTCACATTTCCAGTTAATTGCGACTTGTCTGTGATCTCCAGTGTGAACTTTAAACGCCCTAAAAGTGTCCCGCATGAGCACTGGAGACACGACGACGTCACAGCAGCGAGCTCAGTGTTTACGGAAGTCGCCTGAAACATGGACGCTGCACTGAGCATCTGGAGATTTTAAAGTTGCTGTCGTGCAACTCTCCCGGGAGGAAACACGTCTTGGGCCTATTTCAGTAGCGAACACGTTGGCGTTGGGCTGTATTGGCTCACACCAGGTGCTTGTTACAGCACAGTAGACCCTTTTAGTGTGAGTAAACAGTGGTGACGTGGGCTCGGTTGCGCATTTTGGCAACAGAAGTACGGCAGAAGTGAGCAGCTTGTCGAGCTCTGTGAACGGATCATCGTCAAAAGATCGCGAGTATTTCCTCAACAAGCTGAACTTTGACACAGTGTCCGACTGCCAGATCCTCGTGCGATCCGTGTGTAAAACTTTAAAACTTTAGTCCACCTGTAGAACGTCGATTCTGACACGTCTTACGTATAAAACAAAGACTTCACGATTAAATAAAGGTGTAAATAAATAAAATATTGCACAGCTCAGGACTTCATATCATTTTGGATCATTTTGCAACTGGAATTCATTTGGAAAAAACTGAAAGAAAAACATGGATCCTCTTGCACGTTTCCATGGAAATACTGTTTCTTTGGTTATAATATTCCACAGTATAACTTAATACGAAAAATCTCTATGGAGAATGTTCTGAGGTTTGGTTTAAACTTTCTATTTAGAATAAATCATGTCACCTCTTCATGCTGTCCTCCCATCTCCTCTACGTCTTCATCCATCCTCTCCTCCTCCTCTTCTCCCCCTTTTCCTCTTCTTCCTCCTCTTCTTCCTCCTCTTCTCCCCCTCTTCTGCCCGTCACCTCCTCTTCTTCCTCCTCTTCTCCCTCCTCCACTCGTCACCACCTCCCCAAACACCTGCTCACCTCCTCTCTTCTCCACGACTTCATCCATCCTCTCCTCCTCTCTTCCTCCTCCACCCATCACCACCTCCCCAAATGCCCACTCTTCTCCCCTCTCCCCCACGACTTAATCCTCTCCTCTCTCCTCCTCGTCTTCGTCCACACCTCCAGAAAGTTACGTACTGGAGCTTTACATTAAAAGTGCACTATATATATGTAACTTTTTAAATGTATTACATCAATAATACCTTGAAAGAATGTATTTTTACAGTGAGCCTCTCCACTGATCTGACCTGTAACATGGTGCAGTGGAAAAAAAACAATAAAATCTCCATGGATACCAGCAGAGTGTTTTCCGTCAGAAATGTTACACTGTGTAATTTTAATGCGGATTCATTTTTGATTAGAAAAAACACTGGACTCTCTCAGATCTGAATGGTCCCAACACCTGAGGGGATTCTGGAGGTTCTGAGCGTTCACCCGCACAGACACAGGGAGAACATGCATACAGTACATCCACAGGCCTGTCCCGCTCTAAGCCTGTGTCTGTAAACGTGGTGAATATGTCTGTTTTCACTGCACAGAGGAGCAGCCACACAAATACTGTGGTTGATTTTTCTTGGAGAGACGCAAAAGACAAAAAAAACATTTGTTCTGTGCATATTCTGCTACTGCTTTTAGACACAGAAAGTTGCACATACTGGTACTGAATACTTCTTGCAGTGTATTTTGTGTAATGTTTTATTAATCGTACTCAAAACTCCTCTGTTTAGAACTCCTCTGTTCAGAAAGGCCTCCTCACTCTGACCATAACTGCACTGTCTTTTTATTATTATTCATTTGTTTTTGTTGTTGTAAGGCGACCGTGGGTGTCCAGGAAGGCGCCTAATGTAGTATTATTATCATTATTAAAGTATTTGGGTCAGAGTATTAGGTCCTTGTACCTAAAACTGACTCTTTTGAGCTTCAGGACTTATTCGAACGCTGTAACCGGATCAAAATCGGACCTGGACTGTGTTTTGTTTCGTTCACACATGTTTGAGTGACTTTATTATTAGTCCAAAGCTCCAAACACTCTGAGACGTCCTGACGCCTCCTTTGACCTTCTGCTCTGTAGAAATGGATAGTTCCAGGGCTGAAATGACTGTGATGAATCTAGTGAAGGTGAATGGAGTTTAAAAACGCAGTGGAGCACTTCCTGTATTATCCCTTTTTCTTTTCTCCTCTGCTCCTCCTCTTCGCTCTCCGCCCTTCACAATACACCTTCTCTTCCTTCTCCTCTAGAGGATCTTCTACTTCACCTCTCTCCCTCCCCTCCTCCTTCTCCTTTTCCTCCACCCTTCATCCTCTTCTCCTCCTCTTCATTTCTCCTCCTCCTTTTCCTCCACCCTTCATCCTCTTCTCCTCCTCTTCATCTCTCCTTCTTCCTCCGCTCAAAACATCTGCTCTCCTCCTCGCTCCCCACCTCTTCTTTCCTTCTCTTCCTCTCACCTTCCTACCCATTTCCTCCTCATCTGCCTTTCCCTCTCCTCCTCCTCAACACCCATCCTCTTTCCTTGCTCCACTCTTCACCACCAATCCTTTTCCTTCTCTCCTCCTCTCTTGCTCCACCCTTCACTGCCTCTCCTCCCCTCTCCCTCACCTCTTCATCCATCTTCTTCTCTCCTCCTCCTCTCTTCTCCTCTTTCTCTCTCCTCTTCCTCCTCTCCTCCTCTCCCACCACCTTTCACCACCTATCCTCTTCTCCTCTTTCCTTCCTCCAACCCTTCACCTCTTCATCCATCCTCTTCTCTCCTCCTCCTCTCTTCTCCGCTTCTCCTTTTCCTCTCTCCTCTTCTCCTCTACTTCCTCCACCCATCACCACCTCCCCAAACAACTGCTCCACTCCTCTCCTCTCTCCCACCTCTTCATCCATTCCCTTCTCTCCTCTGCCTCTCTCATTCTCTTCCTCTTTCCCTCCTCCACCTTTCACCGCCTATCCTCTTCCTTCTCTCCTCCTCTCTTGCTCCACCCTTCACCACCTCTCAAATCACTTGCTCTCCTTCCGCCTCCCTCACATCTTCATCCATCCATCCTCTTCCTCCTCCTCTTCTCTCCCTCTTCCTCTCTCCTCCTCTTCTCTACCTCCTCCACCCATCACCACCTCCCCAAACACCCGCTCTCCTCCTCTCTTCTCTCCTACCTCCATCCTTCCTCTTCTCTCCTCTTCCTCTCTCCTCTCCCTCCACCTTTCACCACCCATCCTCTTCTCCTCTTTCCTTCAACCCATCGCCACCTCCCCAAACAACTGCTCTCCTCTCTCCTACCTCTTCATCCATCCTCTTCTCTCCTCCACCTCTCTCCTCCTCCTCTCTCTAGCCTCCTCTTCTCCCCCTCTTCCTCTCCTCTTCTTGGTCCCCCTCTTTTCTATTTCCTCCACCCATCATCACCTCCAAACAATTGCTGTCCTCCCATCTCCTCTACGTCTTCATCCATCCTCTCCCCCTCCTCTTCTCCCCCTTTTCCTCTTCTTCCTCCTCTTCTTTGTCCTCTTCTCCCACTCTTCCGCCCATCACCTCCTCTTCTTCCTCCTCTTCTCCCTCCTCCACCCGTCACCACCTCCCCAAACACCTGCTCACCTCCTCTCTTCTCCACGACTTCATCCATCCTCTCCTCCTCTCTTCCTCCTCCACCCATCACCACCTCCCCAAATGCCCACTCTTCTCCCCTCTCCCCCACGACTTAATCCTCTCCTCTCTCCTCCTCGTCTTCGTCTCTCCTCCTCTTCTCTATCTCCTCCACCCATCACCACCTCCCCAAACACCCGCTCTCCTCCCCCACGGCTTCACCCATCCTCTCCTCCGCTCTCCTCCCCCACGGCTTCACCCATCCTCTCCTCCGCTCTCCTCCCCCACGGCTTCACCCATCCTCTCCTCCGCTCTCCTCCCCCACGGCTTCACCCATCCTCTCCTCTCTCCTCCTCTCCCCCTCTTCCTCTCTCCTCTCCTTCTTCCTCCTCTCCTCCCTCCTCCGCAAACATCTGCTCTCCCCCACGACTTCATCCATCCTCTCCCCCTCTTCCTCTCCTCCTCCTCCTCCTCTCTCCTCTCCTTCCTCCTCTCTCCCTCCTCCGCCCGTTGCCTCCTCTCCAAACTTCTCCTCTCTCCCACTACTTCACCCATCCTCTCCTCCTCCTCCTCCTCCTCTCTCCTCTCCTTCCTCCTCTCTCCCTCCTCCGCCCGTCGCCTCCTCTCCAAACATCTGCTCTCCCCTACGACTCCATCCATCCTCTCCCCCTCTTCCTCTCCTCCTCCTCTCTCCCCCTCTTACCTCTCCTCCTCCTCCTCCACTCTCCTCCTCTTCTCCCTCCTCTCCAAACATCTGCACACTTCAGAGGCTCCATAATTGAGCTCCTGATGGTTCCTGATGGACCAAAATTGCTCCTGAGGCCGTCCACTCGTGCTCCGCTTTGTTCTCCAGATCAGCACAACAAACAGCGCCGCAGTGTCGCCGAGCGCCTTAAGAAAACACGTTTGATAAGAGCGGAGCTGCTTCAGACCTCTGCTCAGGAGCTCTGTGCTATTACGGCCGGACTGGGAGCTACAAATTGTCATAACAGAGTCTTCAAAAGGAACGTAATGCGTTAAGAGTGCGTTTTATCATGAGATCTGGAGCTATCGGCAGCGCTGTTTGTTTCATAGGCTAAAATGTTTGGTCCAAGTTTGTGTAAATGTTGTTTTTTTATTTAGCTGGAAAACGGTTGCTGTTTTTTTTACTACTAAATAAAAAGTACTCAGACAAGACAAACACTTTTTAATCAACTAAAGCTAAAAGCAGATATGTTTTTCTAATTACTGTAACAAAAATATAAAATGTGCTCAGAATGGTAAATACTGTGACTCAAATAAGTTCAATCAACTAAAGCTAACAGCAGATATTTGTCAAATTACTGTAATAAAAATATCAAAAGTACATAAAAAGTATTCAGAATGACAAATACTGTTACTAAAATCACTTTAAACTAAAGGTAAAAGCGGATTTTTTTTAAAATTACTGTAACAAAAATATAAAAAAGTACTCAGAATGGTAAATACTGTGACTAAAATCACTTTAAACTAAAGCTAAAACAGATATTTTTTTTTAATTACTGGAATAAAAATATAAAAAAGTACTCAGAATGGTAAATACTGTTACTAAAATCACTTTAAACTAAAGCTAAACGCAGATATTTTTCTAATTACCCTAATAAAAATATTAAAAAACTACTCATAATGACTAAAATTTGTAAAAACTATTAAACTACAAACTACAAAAAAAAAAAATTAGAATAAAATTGAGTTTACAAAATTACAGATTTGCGTAAAATCATAAAAACTTATTAAGAAAAAATGATTAAAAGGGACGAGTGGAGGCTGGACCCCATGAAGAAATGCATTACAGTTTAGGATTTAGTGAACTAAATACTTGTTACATTTTCACTGACAAGAACGAGTCTGAAACTAAACATGAGACGGAGCCGTTATTCTAATTTAAAACTGTATTATTTTAATTTAATTTTATTTGATATTTTACCAGGTCGGTCAGAGAACAGCTTCTCCTTTGCACTGACGACCTGGGACGTGTGTAGCAGGTTTTGTTGTTGCATATTGTTGTTTTGTTGTGTTTTTTTACTCTATATTCACACAAAAATGTTGTTGTCAAAAATATAATTCATAACTTTCTGTTCAGAATGACGTGCGGCCGCTCAGAACCTGGAGTAAAAACACTTTTGTAACACACAGGCTTTTAAATACCACTACTTCTTGGTAACTGTGTTTTATTATGTAATTTTAACTAAACTAAAACTAAACTACTACTATGCTGCAAAAACAAAATCTAGTCAAGCTAAGATGACTTGAATTAAGAAAGTTTTGCCGTAATTTGAGCACATTTCACTTGACAAGTAAAATGATCTGCCAGTGGAATAAGACTTTTTGTACTTAAAATATGAAAATACATCTTTCTACACTTAAAATAAGAAACACATCAACGTTTTGCACTGAAACAAAATCAAATGTTGCTTGAATTAAGAGAAAAACACGTATTCTACTAGCAGATCATTTGACTTTTCAAGTCGCATCGCCTCAAATGAAGTAAAATGCTCTTAATTTACGTCATTTTAACTTACCTAGATATTGTTTTTTCCAGTGTAATATATTTATACTTTCTTTAGAAGTTAATTTAGAGATAAACCATTGAAATAACCATGATTTCTGTAAATACTCTCTAGCCTAAAACAAAAAAATGTCTCACCCAAATCACCACAGATCTGCAGATCACAAAGAAACCGTCGCAGTACCGGCACCGGGCAATAGGTGGCAGTCTTCTCCCACGAAACGCAGGCTCTCGGGCCCGGATCTGGCAGGAGCAGGGCTGGAGGCAGTTGTGTTCATTTAATTAGACAGAAATGTATACTCCTCTGTTCATTTGACTGCTCCCTCCCTTCCCGTCTCTTTACTGTGAAAAACGCTCAGAGTAAATACATTCAAAAGCGCTTGATAATTGTGAGTTTAAGCCACACGTGCGCCCGGACGGTGCCGATGGAGGAGATGTGCAAAGACCCGCTTGGCACTTCCCCGAGGCGGCCATTACGGCGCGTACGGAGCTGTCAACGAAACGGCGATTACTGTAAAAATACTGAAATGTGAGGGCAAGAAGGAAGTCCTGAAGTCCGTAAACTATGCAAGTGCTACCAGTCAAAAGTTTGGACACACCCATTGTGTTTTTTTCCCTTTTTTTTCCCCTATCATAACTACTACCCATCAGGAACTCGGACTCATTACAGCACTTTAAATCACTGCTTAAAACTCACCGTGCAAACCAGCGTCTCCTCCATGATTTCACGTCTCCTATTGTCTCCCAGTGTCGGTAAAGTGTCCAGAAACGCTCCATTTAAGCCTGATATATTATTATTATTATTATCTATACGATTGGGATGCATACAGAAGGCGTTAAATATATAATGGAAGATATGTGGGTTATGTAGCGAAGCAAAAACTCTGAAAACTGCAATAAACTCTAAGTATTTGTTCTATATGTTATATTTAAATGCTCAAAGTAGCGACGGTTTGCGTTGCTGACGGCTCCTGCAAACCTTCGGACTTGAGATTCGTGATGAAGTTTACAGAAACGGTGTCGAGAATCACAAAAAGTCCAAACCAGGTGTTATGGGAAAGAAATATTTATATCTTGAAGGAAAATTATTATGTTTTTGTTGTTGTAAAGTGACCTTGGGTGTCCAGAAAGTTACACACACATCAAGACTGGAAAAAAACAATCTCTAGGTAAGTTAAAATGACGTAAATTAAGAACATTTTACTTTATTTGAGTCAATTCATCTTGACAAGTGAAATGATCTGCAAGTGGAATAGTTTTTTCTTCTTAATTCAAGCAACATTTGATTTTATTTTCTATTTTAAGTGCAAAAACATGTTGTTTTTTTCTTGTTTTCAGTGCAACAAGATGCATTTTCATATTTAAAGCACAGAAATGTTATTCCACTGTCAGATCGTTTTACTTGTCAAGTGAAGTTTACTCAAATCATGGTAAAACTTTCTTAATACAAGTCTCTTAACTGGACTGGATTTTGTTTTTTGCAGTCCACAACTACTACACTGCAAAAATTGCCTATCGAAAAATAAGAAAAAAATACTAGTTTTGAGGTAAAAATGCCCTATTTTAAGTGAAATTATTAAAGAAATTTTCACTTACCAAGTTTTCTTAAAACAAGACAAAATACGAATCTTGTTCTAAGCAGAAAACACTAGTTTCAAGTATTTATGACAAGATTTTTCACCTTATTGGTTTGAGAAGGAAGTTAAAGAGGCTTAACCTGGACTGAGTTAATATAAAAAGTGCTTAGAATAAGTTGTAATATCGACATAAGATAAATCAGGATGGAATATCTTGAAACAAGTAAAAAAAATCTCATCTTATTAAGTAAAAAAATCTTAAAATTGATCTTTTAAGGTGAATCTGCTTAATTCAAGTCAGTTTAACTATGCTAGAAAATCCTTTTTTGTAGTGTATTAATGAAAGCCTGATGAGTTTTTGTAATACAGACAAAGGTTTATTATTGTTGCAGCAGATCTGGACAGAGCCTCAGACCAACAGATTCTCCTCACCAGAAACATTTCCCTCCAACCGCAGCCCAGAGTATCAGAGTATTTATACAGAAATACAAGTTACACACATCAACACTGGAAAAAAACTAAATCCAGTCGAGCTAAAATGACTTGGATTAAGAAAGTTTTACCAGGATTTGAGTAAATTTCACTTGACGAGTAAAATGATCTGCCAGTGCAGTAAAATTTTTGTACTTTTACACTTTATTTTAGTTATTTTAAGATGAAATTATGTACAAAACTGGTCCAAACTGTTATTTTCTTGTTTGAGTTTGAAGTGGTGGGTCAGAGGAGCCAAATTAACACAAAGGGAACTTGAATTAACTTCAGCCTCATCAACTCTGGCCCCAACCCCAACTCCAACCCCCATTTCACTTTCAAATAGTTCAAATAACACTTCTTATGTTAAAAATCACTCTGAAAAATGTTATGAAATTTATACCTTTTAAAGAAATTTTAACCCTCCAGTTTTTGCAGTGTACGATTTTTAGAAATACTTTCACTGCAAAAATCAAAAAGTTAAGATGACTTGAATTATAAAAGTTTTACCATGATTTGGGCAAATTTCACTTGACAAATAAAATGATCTGCAGTGGAATAAGATTTTTGTGCTTAAAATATGAAAATACATCTCAAAATAAGAAAAACAACGACTTTTTGCACTTAAAATAAAAAAACAAAATCAAATGTTGCTTGAATTAAGAGAAAAATTCTTATTCCACTGGCAGATTATTTCACTTGTTAAGATGAATTGCCTCAAATAAAGTAAAATTTTCTTAATTTAAGTCATTTTAACTTACTTAGATATTGTTTTTTGAGACGTTTTTTATTGACTCCTGTATATTCCACATGTGGCATTCACTGTTTTGTGCCTTGTGAGAATCTGCAGTGGAAATAACGGAAATAAAGAACGATAAATGACGCAAGAAATGAGCTATGAGCACAAAAAGTGAACAGGCCGATAGTTAAAGGCCCTGGACCTGTTTAAAATGTCTCAAAAATGTCACTGTGTCCGTCCGAAGTTACTCCTCGTTTACTGTTCGCAGTCAGAGCATCGTAATCATTCACCGCGATGAGTTTACAAGAGTTTTACACAACGTTCAGAAACCAGAATAGAGTTAAAGCGAGCAACAGCTAGCATGCACTCACGCACTTCCTCATAACCTGCCAGTAAAAGGCTTTCAGATTCGATGTGGGCAGTGCACCGCGGATTTATTCTGACCTCCAGAGCGGCTCATACGATATTATCAGCAAAAAAGGAGTGAAACTGACTTGAATTAAGCAGATTCATCTTAAAAGATCAATTTTAAGGTTTTTTACCAAATAAGATGAGATGAGATGAGATGATTTTTTTTACTTTTGTTGCTTATTCTTACAACTATGAACTATTCTAAGCACTTTTTATGTTAAATCAAGCCACATTAAGCCTCTTTAACTTCAGTCTTAAACCAGTTCTTTTTGTTTCTGGCCAAGATCTGTACCCCACTGTCCTCAAACCAGTGTCCTGTGGCTTTTAGGAGCATTTCTGTCATGACCTGTGCTCCTCCCCGCCTTCCCTTTTGTGTGTGTGTGTGTGTGGGTGTGGTCTCCTGGTCCTGATGCAGCTCACCTGCTGCAATCAAGCTCGGGACTACTGAGCTCCTGTTTCTCCAGTGAGACTCTGCCAGATTGTTATCTACCTACACACGGTGAAACTCTTGGCTCTTCAAGTTTGGATCCTGTCTAGACATTTTTGGACTTACCTGTTTTTGCTCCTCCAGTGATCCTTGTCATCTCCTGTCTTGCTCCTACCTGTTTCGGCCCTGCTCCAGTCCTGCTCTGGTCCTGCTTCAGTCTTGCTCCAGTCCGGTTCCAGTCCAACTCCAGCCCCGCTCCAGTTTGTTCAATAAACCCCTTTTTCTTGTTTATTCCTTGTGGTCTGTTGTCCGGTTTTTGGGTCCTTCCATTATCGAGCCGTAACAATTTCTGCATTTCTAAGATCCGGCCCTTTTGGGATCAAAGTGGGAAATGTGACATTTCAAGTATAATTGATTTCATGTTGTATTTGATCAAATGTACACTGGAAAAAACAATCTCTAGGTGCGTTAAAATGACTTAAATTAGGAACATTTTACTTTATTTGAGTCGATTCAGCTTCACAAGTGAAATGATCTGCCAACAACATTTGATTTTGTTTTTCATTTTAACTGCAAAAAGTTGTTGTTTTTCTTACTTTAAGTGCAGCGAGATGTATTTTCATATTTTAAGTACAAAAATCTTATTGATCACTTTACTTGTCAGGTGAAATTTACTCAAATCGTGATAAAACTTTAATTCAAGTCATCTTAACTTGATTATATTTTGATTTTTGCACTATAGATATTTTGAATGGAAAGAAGGTCTTATTAAAACAAGCACCAGTTAAGAAATAACAGTGAGACATATCAGACACGTTCTATACTAGAAATACGCAGTAATAATAAGCAATAATGACTTAAATCAGGGATAAATACGCTCAAAATCAGGGGAAAATCTTGCCATAAATAGTTGAAATGAGTGTTTTCTGCTTAGAAAACTTGATACGTGAAGATTTCTTACTGCACTGGGAGATAATTTCACTAAAAACAGGGCATTTTTACCTCAAAATTAGTATTAGAGGCAAGACATACAGTATTTTTCGCTTCAGTACATGAAAGAAATGTGGACACAGTCTTTCATTATCATTTTTAGAACGTTACTACAAATCCGTCTCGGCGTTGTTTGCATTTTTGTGAAGTCGAGCTCCGTTCTGGCCTCTGCGAGTTGTGAAAAGCGGCGTGAATAATTAGGACGCTGAGAATGCATAGGCTAAGTGAGGGTAACTTTGGACCACTGCAAAATGCTTAAAATGAACTACTCCTGTTTTTCACATTTTGAGGAGTGCCGTTTTTTTTTATTATTTTCGTTTTTTAATCCAACTTTTCTCTGCATAACTTCATATATCCCGTGTATTTATAAATGAACATAATCTCATTTACACAAGTACACGGCATTATAACATTCCCAGTGCTAGATTACCACTTTATAGATGTAATTAAGACGCATTAAGTACGATTTTCATCTTTAGTTTCGTGTTTAGTTGCTGCTATTTCACTTTGTACGGTCGTTACTAGAATTACAAATCGGACACAGTATTTTTACACATTCGATATTTGCACTACTTTTCCGCCAACAATAATACTTCATCCTACATCTTTCCATCTGTGTGTAATTTATCCACTAACCTCATATCATTTTTATTACGTCTAATATTATACCCCAAACAACTCACCTTCTGTCATGTCAATCACTATTTCAACTTGTAGTCTCTATTTTTACTTAATTATGCCTCATTTGACCCAATTTCTTGTTATTTCTGCTGCTTATTTTGAATTTATTATCATTTTTGCTCTTTGTTTTTATAATATATTGTGATATTTGAGCTACTGTGTCCACGTCATTTCTCTTGCAGATTAATAAAGTCTGAAAAAAGTTCATAAAAAAAGTGAATGGACTGACCGTAGTGCGTTTTGTTGGTAATATAAATGTTTGTGTGTCATATTAAATGTAAATTTAACGTTTCAAAGCCTTTGTGTGTCTTTGAATCTGTCAAATATGTTTCCGTACGTGTTCAAAAAGTTTGTACACGCCTGATCTAAGTGCTAAATCTAAATACTAAAAATATCACGAGTACTTATACTGCTATTTTAAGGGTCGATATTACGCTATTTCCTGATTTATGTTAAAATGTTGTTTCAAAGTCCCAAAAGTTTATTGTTAATTCTTCATACGAAAACCAAATAAAGAAAGGACATTTTGTTTCTCGCTCCCATGTGTATAAATAAATCATAATAAAAGGAAAAGTCCAAGCGTTCTTTCAAAATTCCTATTTCCTGCAGCCTTGTGGGTAGACAGAGGAGAGAGTTCAGCATCCTAACAGCCTGGTGGATGAAGCTGTTAGTGAGTCTGGTGGTGCGGGAACGCGAGAGGCTCCTGAAGCTCCTTCCAGAAAAGGAGGCTGAATCATAGACCGTATATATGATTGGACTAAGCTAAAGCGTTAGCCGCCGCGTGCCAAACAGGAAGTGCTCCAGGAGGCTCTTCCGGCTCTTTCTCTCCCTTTTTCCCATTGACTCACATTGGGATCGTCTCTCTCCTCTCTCTGGACCTGCTGCTGTGGCCTCGTCATTTTGGTCTTAAAATGTTCGTATGAACCCGTGACACAGGATCCTGAATTTTTCTTTTCGCTATTTTATTCCTAAATCAAGATATGAACATAAATAACCGACCAATCAGATGCCTTCATTCCCTGAGGTCTTAGCCGCCATCGTTAGCAACAGGTTTGATTGACAGCTCGTTGTTGTTCGTACATAACAGAACATACAACATAAATCAGTGACTTAAACTTACTATTGAAAGTTTGATGATAAAAGCTAAAAGTTTTCTCAAGAATCACCTAAATACAACGGTCCATGCAGAAAGTTGCAGAGTATCTCCGCTCTGAGGAGGGCGGCACATTTAACCACCTCAGTCATGATTGGCTCTTGTGGTTGCTATGATACTCACGGTCAGATTTCCAAACATGGAGACTGGCTCCAGATTCGCTCCTCTAACCGTGAGCATCAGGAGCCTCATTTGAGCGGTGCTGACGCTGTGGGTGACGTCCATGGATGTATAATAAGAGCTGGATAAGCCCCGCCCTTCTCTATCCGTGACTGCAGATTGATGTGTGGCCGAACGAGATATTGCAGCCCAAGGAAAAATCTCCCATAGAAGCACAATGTATTTTTTGCGAGTGTTCGGCTGACAGTGCTTCGACAGCTTTCATAAAGGTCGGATTTTGTCAGGATTCTTCTGTATTTTTACAATATGAATTTAAAAAAAAATTTAATTGTCAAAGCGCCTAAAAATCAACTTAAAGGTTAGCCTAGCCCCACTCTGAACCCGCGCTAATTCCACTCTAGCAGCTCACGCTCTGATGGGTCAGAACTGCGTTTCGGACGTCACCGCCCAACAGTCTTGGGCTTGTTTGCGTTGGGCTGCAAACAAGGAAGTAAATGCGGAAATGAAAATCTTTTTTTGCGGTCATGCGCCAGTGAGCACAGGCCATTGAAAACAACAAGGCGCCATCTTGGATTCATCTTCCAGATTTTATTATCGTTCTATGGTGACGTCACACTCATATATTCGCTCTGTGGGGTCATGGCTTTGCGGGTGGTGAGGTGGGAGGTGTGTATTTCTTGCAGGGAGGGGAGTGGTGCAGTAAAACAGACCTGGAGTTGTGTTTTGTTCCTTTCACACATGTTTAACACACAAACCCTGCAGATTCAGGCTGAGTTCTTCTCTCAAACTGACTCTGTTCCACCTTGTAATGTCACATGGTAATACAGGAAGTGCACCACTGTGTTTTTAAACTCCATAAACCTTCACTAGAATCATCTGGATAACTTCAGCCCTGGAATTACCCATCTCTACTGGACTAAACGTAAGCTGTAGCTGTTAACTTGACATCACAAGGTGGAACGGAGCATTTTGAGCTTTGGAGATGAAGACAGAATAATAAAGCAGCATAACTCAAACAAGAATGAAACAAAAACACAGCTCCAGGTACATCTTTGAGGAAGTATCTGTGGAATATTCTTACTATACTGAACACAACACTTTCTATACAGGTGCTAGATAACGGCATACTTTAAATACTTACGACTAACACGGTCACTTTTTAACGTTTTAATTTGACAACTCCTTTTGGTCGCGTTATAAATCTGACATTTTTTCACGCTTTGCTGTCAAGACACTCTCCCGTTCCGCGGCACGTGCTTAACCCGCTGCACCACCGACGCCCCCTAATCTGACTACTCCCACTAACAAGGTATAAATGTAAAACTAGCTTAGCCGCGCCGCACCTGCTATGCTAATTCCTAATAAAATAGGACAGTGGATCACAGCTAGGGGGCTAACTACACGCGTGACAAAAGCTCCGCCGCCAACTCTGCCGGGGAAAGGGGAGGGGCTAATTCAATCAGGGTGACAATGTGACAGCGCCGTGACAACAGGGGGATGGAGGGAATGATATTAGGACCGAAAGAGAGGCGGAGGAGAGCGAGAGGAGTGGGATGAGTGATTCTAGTGCTTTGGAGGAACTGTATGTTATTGTAGTAGCGCCTAGACACAGGTAGAACATGCAAACTCCACCAGAAAGGCCTTTATACTATCTGGGAATCTAACCAAGGGCCTTCGTGCTAATCCAAACCACTCCGCGATCTCACTATATGTACTAAAAATGAGTTTCTGAATGTTTGTAGTGGGGGTGGGGAGTTCAAGTATCTCGGGGTCTTGTTCACAGTGAGGGGAGGATGGAGCGTGAGAGATCGACAGGTGGATCGGTGCAGCGTCGGCAGTGACGCGGTCGCTGTATCGGACCGTTCACTCTACGTTCCTGCCCTCACCTCTGGTCACGAGCTCTGGGGAATGACCGAAAGGACGGGATCGCGGATACAAGCGGCTGGAATGAGTTGGGCTGAGGAGCTCGGGCACATGGGAGGAGCTCGGAGTAGAGCCGCTGCGTTGAGAGGAGCAGCTGAGGTGGCTCGGGCATCTGGTCCGGATGCCTCCTGGACGCCTCCCTCGGGGTGTTCTGGGCAGGTCCCAGCCGGAAGGAGGCCCGGGACACACTGGAGGGACTGTAAAGTGAGGGAGCGTGTTCCAGAGTGTAGGGGAACACGCTCCCTCCACACATACAAACTGCTGAAACCACAGATCAATTCAAATCACATCTCAAAACATTTTTGTTTAATCTGTCTTTTAGCCCTACCTAATAAGACTTGTGTGTATGTGTGTGTGGCACTTTGGGTGTCTTGAAAAGCGCTATATAAATGGAAGGTATTATTATTATTAAGGTAAGGTAACTTTTATTTCTATAGCGCTTTTCATAGACACGTCACCAAAGACGCTTTCGACAAATATTCCGACCTGGCAGCAGAAGCAGAACGGCTGGAAGACCATCACATTCCCAGTAGAAGTGGGATGCAGAGGATTTGTTGCAACATCTACCACCACTCTGCTGAGAAAAATGGGCCGCCCCCTCCAACAGACGATAAGGACCCTGTCGAGTGCTGCCGAAAGAACTGGCTTTGGATCACGCCCAATGCCAACAACTGGGCATCAGAATAGGGTCAGACAGTAGTGAGGGTATGGGTACAGAGGGGGGCGTACCTGGGACGCTGGGTACACCTCTGGAGACGTCCTGGGCTTAAATCAACAAAACGTGGATGAAGGACGGTGCCCACCTGATGACCCCAATGATATACATACATACCTGTTCACCACTTCATACCGACTGCTACACTCAAGAGTTACCCACAAAGGGATCGAAACATCTAGTCCTGTTAGCCTTACATTAACAGAGCGTTCTGAGACTTGGATATCGTTACACCTCTGGTAAGTGGATAATAAATCTGAAATCAAGAGGAATAACCTGATATAAGTGAGCGGGGTCGCCTCTCCACAGATCTGACCTGTAACTTGGTGTGGTTTGGTCTCCATGAAGATAGAAAGGTGCAATACCAAACTGTGAAACATTCCAGACAAAGCAGTAACATCTCCACAGAGAAAAGCATCTGACAGACCCCCCACCAGAAAAGTGCACAATGCGGCTTTAAACAATATTTCTGTCATAATCGAAATATGGTGATATCGTATCAAAGGTCTCACAATAAAATCGCGGACCATCACAATATATCGAATCATAAGTGTCTTTGCTTAAATGAGCAGTTCTGATGCAGAAATAGCTAAAAAACAGAGGGAACTACATAGACCATGATCCTTTGCTCCGTTTCAGTGCAGACGACATGAAGAAATAACTGTTCTAAGCACTTTTACATCTTCATTCTTTGGATTAAGTCTTGTGAAGGCGTTTTTAGAGGAAAAAGTAGCAGATTCACACAAAATATTGCAACAGATATCGTACAGTGAGATGTTTATGGTGAAAATATCATACAGAGAGATTTGGATATCGTTACATCCCTAATGACAATAAATGTTGTACCAAATGACTGATCAAAGCATTTCATAATGTCAGTCTTGTTATTATGTAGAATATCGTAATATCAGCAACAAAAATACTTCAGTACTTCATCCACCACTGCTACACTGCGAAAAACAAACTCTAGCCAAGTTAATATTACTTGAATTAAGAAAGTTTTACCACGATTTGAGTAAATTTCACTTGACAAGCAAAATAATCTGCCAGTGGAACAAGACTTTTTGTACTTAAACTGTGAAAATACATCTTGCTACACTTAAAATAAGAAACAAAATCGAATGTTGCTTCAATTTAGAAAAACACACTTATTCCACTGGCAGATCATTTGATTTGACAAGTTGAATCGACTCAAATAAAGTAAAACGTTCTTAATTTAAGTCATTTTATCTTATAGATGTTGTGTTTTTCCAGTGTAGCTGGTACTGTCCCGCGGGCTGGTGGTGTTAGCATTAGCTCCTGGCACTGGGCCAGTGGGTTATTTCTGGTGCACTAGGCGGCGTGGAGAGTTTGCTAATAGCGAGGTGGGTGTTATGATATTGTGTACAAAATGATGTTGGAATTGTTGTTTTAAAGACGGTAAATCACTATTTGCTATAAAATTAGCCTTTGTCTCTGTAGTTAATCTGCAGATGTTTTGGACGTGGCTGGATGAATGTCGGAGAATGGAGCAGAAATGATCAGGGGGTTTAAAAATATTTTCCTTGGGAACATAAAAAATTAAAAATAAAATAGAATATAATTAGGGGTGTAACGATATCCAAGTCTCACGATACGATATCATCACGGTATGAACCTCACGGTACGATATTTATTGCAACATCATGGGAAACTTCACGATATTACGATATTCTACATAATAACAAGACTGACATTATAAAAATGCTTTGACCAGTCATTTGGTTCAACATTTATTGTCATTAGTAACGATATCCAAATCTCTCTGTACGATATTTTCACCATAAACATCTCACAGTACGATATTTATTGCAATATTTTGTGTGAATCTGCTACTTTTTCCTCTAAAAATGTTTCACAAGACTTAATCCAAAGAATGAAGATGTAAAAGTGCTGAGAACAGTTATTTCTTCATGTCGTCTGCACTGAAACGGAGCAAAGGATCATGGTCTATGTAGTTCCCCCTTTTTTTTTTTTAGCTATTTCTGCATCAGAACTATTCATTTAAGCAAAGAGACTTGGGATTCGATATATTGATGGTCCACGATATTATTGGGTTGAGTGATTGATATAAACGATATAAAATAGCACACATAAAAGCAGTTTGCGCGTGATCATTTGCACTTTTACGTTTGTACTTCCACCACGGCGCCGGGCCTCGTTTTCATTGTGCTCTGAGACACACGGGAGCAGGCTGCGTACACAAGCTTCCCTCTTTTCAGATTAATTAAAGAAGGGATCAATTAGGAGTGATGAAAGGCAGGACGGAGGCTGACGAGCTGATAGGACCATCACGGAGCCTTGAAATGCAGACGGCTTGGCGTGTTTTATCTCACACAAACTTAATTGCAATTTTTCCAGCGGGAGTGACATGAGCGGAATGGCAGCGTGAAATTAGCCGAGCGGCGTACAGTATCGGAGTGTGTTTGGAATACCGGAATACTGACGCGCTTTTGGAGGCTAAATTTAGACTGGGGGAAAAAAGAAAAAGAAAATCTGCTAACTGTACTGTTCAAAATCCTGCATAAAATGGTGGATATTATGATTGTATTGGTATTATTAAGTGCTTTGTGTTGCATTTTTGTATGAAAAGCGATCGATAAATGAGGTTTGATTGATTGTTGCCACTACTGCAACTACTGCTACTACTACTACTACTACTGCTACTACTACTACTACTACTACTACTACTACTTCTACTACTACTACTACTACTACTACTACTACTGCTACTACTACTACTACTACTACTACTACTACTACTACTACTGCTACTGCTACTACTGCTACTACTACTACTACTGCTGCTACTACCGCTACCGCTACTACCGCTACTACTGCTATTACTACTGCTACTACTACTACTACTACTACTACTACTACTACTACTACTACTACCGCTACCGCTACTGCTGCTACTACTACTACTACTGCTACTGCTACTACTACTACCGCTACTGCTACTGCTACTGCTACTACTGCTACTGCTACCGCTACCGCTGCTACTGCTACTACTACTACTACTACTACTGCTACCGCTACTACCACTACTGCTACTGCTACTATTGCTACATTATTGCACCGCTATTGTTACTGCTGCTATTGTTACTGCTACTTACTACTACTACTATTACTATTACTACTGTTACTTGTTATTGCTATTGTTGCTATTGTTATTACTACTATTATTGTTATTACTATCACATTGTTATCTACATTGTTATGCTGTTATCACATTGTTGTTACTGTTGTTACCACTACTGCTACTGCTACTACTACTACTACTACTACTGCTACTGCTAATGCTACTACTATTAGTAAGCACTACCACTACTAGGTCTACTAAAACTAAAGGTACTGTACGACTATAGTGATACTAATAGTACTACTTATCCTGTGTCACAAAATATTAAAGGTGCTCTATGTAAAAATTACAAGTGTTTTTTATAGAAAAAGGAAAAAAATGTAAAAATGACTGAAAATCATAAAATCTGACAGTGAGTGTGCTCGCCTCTCCACACATCTGACCTGTAAGTTTGGTGGCATCACATTTTGCCTAAATGGACATACTGGTAGATATGTTTGACGCTATACTGTGGGACATTCTAACCCTGTGAGACCCAAATATAGGGAAAAAATGTGTTGACTCTTCTGAACTTTAAGTCAAACCAGGAAGACATTTGGAAAGGTAAGGTAAGGTAAGGTAAGGTAAGGTTTATTTATATAGCGCTTTACACAGACACATGTCCCCAAAGTGCTTTACACAGCATTTTACAGAGCATTCTTCATTCACTTCATACCCGGTGGTGGTAAGCTACTGTTATAGCCACAGTTGCCCTGGGGCAGACTGACGGAGGCGCGGCTGCCAAGCCAAGCGGCGCCAACGGTCCCTCCGACCACCACCAACACTCACTCACACAACTTTTACACCTACAGTGCATGTTTTGAAAGATGCAGTTACAACTTCCTTTGGGCTCTGTTCTCTGTTAGTAAGTCTAGGAAAAATGAGAAAATGGCCTAGTTTTCTTCATCTAAATGTCATCGTAGCGTTCCGATATGTTCGGCGAATCCACAATTACAACCATGCCTCAGTTTTCATCATTTCCCCACTGACGCACAACTCTGAGCGAGCGCATTTCTCTACAGCAATTAGAAGAGATGAAGGCGCCAAATTCAAGATGAATCAAGATTATTATTTATTATTTATACAGCACATACGTCTGCAGTCTTCATTTTACCACTGATCACATTTACTTCAGTGGGTTTTATCACAGTCGGTCGAGCCCAGTGTCGGGAACTACACCGGAAGTCGTCATCGCGTCTTTTCAAACGTCTTCCTGGTTTGTGACGTACGCGTGAATAGAGCCTATAAGTCGCACTTATTTTCAGGATGGTGCTGTGAATTATACTCATGTGCAACGTATATATTACATTTTTCACTCTGACAGCCCAAAGACCAAATATATGAATCCTATGTATGAATAAAAAAACAAAAACAAATCGTTATCTGTTTTTTCATTTTGGTTTTAGAGATAAATAATAAAGAAAAGAGTTGTTTTTTCATTTTCTTATTTTTGGTTCTATATTGTAAAACGAACGAACGAATGATACATGGATTATTCTCTATTTGTTGTTTTTATTACTATAACTTCTATAACTCCTTTCAAGATGAAATGTCGGTTCTTGGTCTCTGATTTTATAAAATAAATTTCCCCCAAAATTGCGACTTGTACATGTTTTTATGCATTTTTTTTGGCTGGTGCGACTTATGCTCCGAAAAATACAGTACTCAGAATGCTCCATTCCAACTCGTGGCGTCATAAATTGGTAGTTTTCAAGTTAACAGCGACACCTTTTACCCTTAGATCAGCAGAGATTGGCAATTCCAGAGCTGAAATTATCCATTTTATTGATAAATCTAGTGCTGAAATTAGCCCAAATATGCACCGTTTGTGTGTTAAACAAGTGTGAATGACGCAAAACACAACTCCAGGTACATTTGTGATGAGGAAACAACATAACATAGATCAGAAAATAGCGTAACCCGGGCCCTTTGAGCGCAGGTAAACGCTGCACCTCCGACCATATTTCCAGGAGTATTACACAGTATGATCTCCCCTCTCACCTTGTCCATGCTAATCGCGCTCAGCTCCTCTCTCCAGGCCGGGTTTTCGCTGAGTGGGCTGCAGCGGTGCCAGCTCACACGTGGCTCTGCATATGGAGGGGCCTCATTTGCATGGGGGGCATGGGGTATTCTGCTCCCCGATCTGCCTCTCCTGTGTTGGGCATGAGGACGGCTGTGTGACCCTGCCTGGGCCGGAGCGGGGACGGCTCGCTCCAGAGGATAAAGTAGTACGAGAAAATAAAAGGGACTGCGGTCATGTGAAGCAGGGATTAGAGAAGTACTGTGAGAAAGTATGAGGTCAGCTGTATTGGGTAAAGGTACTGGAGTAGTGAAGTTGGCCCCCATCAAACGCAAACCTACACAAAAACTGTCAAATGTCAATCGTTTGTGCTTCATTTGTGCTGCAAAAAGTTTAGCTTGCGCTGCTTTAGTTTTGGAGAAATTAACGATTCTTTCAAATTGGGGTCAGCCAGCGCCCCAGGAAGCTTCAAAATACACTAAAACGCCCAAAATAGTGTTGATCATTTGTGCTTCATTTGTGCTGTTTTGTGCTGCAAAAAGTTTCATTTGTGCAATTAAGATATTCGCAGTTTTATTTTCGGCCAATGACGTCCTCCAGCTCCTCAAAACAGGGAAAAAATTATAGAAAACGTTTGCATTTCATTTGTATTTCTTTTATGCTGTGACAATTTTCATTTGTGCAAGTATATTTCAAAAATTATCATGATTATTTCTGCGGTAATTATATGACGTCATTTCCGCTCAGCAAAAGTCTGCAAAACTAGTGAAGATAAACGATCTCAGGCTGTGGAAAAGTATAACAGTCTTTCGTCATTTGCTTTTGATTCATATTTTATATAATAATACAGACTTTTCCACAGCCTAAGGTCGTTTTTTTAGCCTATTGCTCAAAATACTCCATTCCAACTCGTGGCGTCATAAACTGGTAGTTTTCAAGTTAACGGCTACACCTTTTACCTTTAGTTCAGTAGACATGGGCAATTCCAGAGCTGAAACTGGTAGTTTTCAAGTTCCTGTCCAACTCGTGCCGTCATAAACTGGCAGCTGTATCATTTGCTTTTGATTCATATTTTATATAATAATATCATTGGGTCTTGTGGCTGCTGTGATACTCACGGTCAGATTTACAAATATGGAGCCTGCAGATTCACTCCTGTAACCGTGAGTATCGGGAGCCTCATTTGAGCAGAGCTGAACACTGTGGGTGACGTCACACTCACTGAGTCCACTTCTTTACACAGTCTATGGCAGAAGTCACCAACCTGTAGCTCAGGAGCGATCAGCAGCTCTCCAAGTCCTTCCAACTCTCCTCCAAGTGATCTCTGAATTATGCATTATGCTGAGTAACAACATTTTGGTTAATTAAATGGCTATAACCACTGTAAATGTATAATTTTGATGATTCGGATTCTTTTATTTGACATCCGTACATTAAAAAAAAACAGCTGACGTATTATAGACAAGAAGATAAGTTGGTACATACAAGACATGACAAGAAAAATGAGATTAGGAGAATGTCAGGAGACCCTAAATAAGACCTAACAGATCGGTGCCGTAAGGGCCACATCAAACAGATGTGTTTTGCTAGTTCTCATATAAACTATCATCATTTTGGAATTACATTTTTATAGTGGTAAAGATAAAACTTATAGGCATCTAACTGTAGCCCATCTAAACCCATGGCTCTTTTATATACACAGTTTCTTGCGGTCGCTAAAATGAGTCGCTCTCTGGTATTTTTGTTTCGTAAAGGTAGCTCAGTGGAGGAAAAAGGTTAGAAGCCCCTGGTCTATGGTTTAATGACACACCAGGACATTCTAGACAAGCAATAATATCAAGTACAGCAAACGTAAAAGTAAATGTTACTCAAAAGAAAGGACTAAAAGTAAATGCTCTTTCAATTACAGGTGGTTTTATAGCTCAAAAATACCTAGAAAAACAGGTGTTCTGACTGTAACTTGGCCTGGTTTGGTCTCCGTGTTGATAAAAAAGTTTAATGCCACACTGTGAAACATTTCAGACAAAGCAATAACACCAGAGAAGTTACACAATGCACCTTTTAAAGAAGTTACACATGATCCCACTGAACCAGACACGCTGAACCGAGCCTCTGCTGCGACCGGCTTCGCTCCGGTGGTCGGGGGAAATGTCGGCGTTTGCTTGTTTTGAATAATTGATCGGGTTATTATAGCAATATTAGCTGAGATTAAACACACACACACACGGCGATTACCTTGGGAACACAGCCCGGAGAAGCTCATTTCCTGTACGGTGGACGCGGTGACCTCAGATGACCCCGGCGTTCCCATTACCACAGCCCCGATCAGGCCGCTCACACCTTTAATCACCGCTGCACGCTGAAACACAGGGAACAGGCACAGGGAGAATGCCAAGAATATATGCCCAGAATATATGCCCAGAATATATGCGAAAATACAGCACTGATTTCACTTCCTGGTTAAACTGGAACTCAACACTAAGGCCACTTTTTGTATTTTTGCGTACAGGTTTCAGTCATTTTTCAGTCATGAACACTGTAAATTTGCAGCTTTCCGGACAAAAACGTCTAAATCTAAATGTGTCTCCAGTGGCTAAGCTCAAGTAGTTGGTGACATAACACAAGACTGCCCTGCCCCTTTAATATTATTGGAGACTAGAATGTTGTAATATCATCTGAAAAATATCCTGTACCGAACCATAGAAACACACTGTCCATAACAGTGCAAAAAAGCACACGTTGCTACTTCATTCATTCATTCATTTCATTCATTTATTATGAAGGGCCACACAGCAAAGTTAGTGGAATTTGTTTCCGGTACAGCACTCAATGCTCACATCGCTTCTGCGACAATTACATTTTCAGCAAACAATACGTATCAAACAAACATTCAGCACAACCAAGAGTCATGATTAATCCACAGGTTACATCAAGACAGTGATTGATTTAGAGTCCGTACGGCTATTGGGGGGGGAAAAAAAACTGTTTTTAATCTGACTGACTTGGTGGTGAGAGACCTGTAGCACCTCCCAGAATACTACTGATGAGGTGAGAATACTTTCAATTATGGCTGAATAAAACTGAAGGAGAATATTATGCCTTATGTTGAAATTACTGAGCATTGTCGCCTCTGATTGATTGCTTCATTTTGAGCCATACAAAATAGTTTATCATATACAATACTATGTACAATACTGCACCCAAACTGGGTGAAAAAAACACGATATACAATTGATATCTAATACAAAAAATATACATACCGTCTTTGCACATTTACACATATAACAGAGATAGATAGGACACGGATAGGACCTGTTACATGGGTTTGGTGGACATTTTTTCTCAATCAGCACAGCAAAAATATCTCCACCGCGATGGGTTATGCACCAGAGTCAGGGCCTCTCTGTGTGGAGTTTGCATGTTCTCCCTGTGTCTGTGAATAAGCACAAATGAGGACAGCATCGGCAACCTGCAGGAACACATTACCTGAAGGAGAAAGTGAAGGATCAGAAGATCCAGTCTTCGCTTCATCACTGTATCGGAGGAGGAAGAAGGGGGTGACACAGTCGCCTTCGTGAATCGTGAGTCCCAAACTCCTTGGATTTTGGGAAGTTTGGAAGAGAACGTTCCCATGGTGCCAGCGGTGAAGAGGGCGCACCGTACTCCGACATTCAGCAGATCGAGCAGCACCAGGATCTGACGTGGATTTATTTAGAGAATGGAACGAAAAGTTATTCAATAAGACTGCGAAGGATGTTATAATACTTTATCTTTTTAAACTGTTTTCAACTACTGCACTTTAACTTTTTAGACTGTTACAGCTATTGCACTTTCGAAATATTTTCTACATTCATTGCACTTTACCTTCATAATTGATGTTTATCTTAATCGATTGTTCTTTTCTTGTTGCTTTTTATCTTAACTGATTGTTGTTTTCTGCTCTTGACATGTGCTGCTGACCACTTGGCCATGTCACTTTTGTAAATAAAATCTGGATCTTAATGGGTCTTTACCTGGTTAAATAAATAAATAAATAAATAAAATATGTGGAGACTATAATATCGATTTATTAAATGCAAAAAAACCCCATAAATTTTGGAGGAATTTATCAATACAATGTTCTCCATGGGCTTGAATCCACTAATTACAAAACCAACTGGAATAACAGCGCACGGCCTTACTAAACGACACCAATAACCATTCACCAGGGTTCACGGTGTACGTCACCAACTGTGAAATAACCAAATATGTTAATAGTCTGTTACCGGAAAGTTATAACAGAACAATCAATAATGGCTCTAAAGCATTAATGACTCTCCAGCGTTCTGACCAGAACTGAAAAAGGATCTTGGATGAGCGGTGAAATCTCGTCTACCTAAAACTCTTGTCCAGTTGACAAATTGAACTCCACCCTTTGCCATTTATGTATTTATTTATTGCTCATGCATCAACTCAAAGAGAACAACAACAACAAAAACCCGACAACCAGCACAAATACATATTCCAGCCATTACTTGCCTTGTGTTTACTGCATGAACAAAAGGAACAGGAAGAAGATAAATCTTACAAACCCTGCTCCTTTTGAAAAAATTAAACATGGCCATGGACCTGGACGACAGATTCTACACACATTAATGACACAAATAAAATATCTAAGCTAATGAAATTTGTACTTTTTGGCTCAAGTAACTGTGGAAAGCAATAAGCTAAAAAAAAATGGTTTGATAAAAATAAATCATCGATAAATCAATGATCATTGAATTAAAAACAAAACAAAAACTAAACTTGTGTTATTTGGAAATCATAAAAGCCCCGTAACAGTCCAAATAACCATCGCTAACACATGTATTGATAGAGCTGAACAAAATGTTATAGTAATATAGTAAAAAGAGTTATAATACATGAGAAAATGTCATGGAAACCTCATATAAGGTACTTGTGGACAAAAGTTGCTCAATGCGTGGGAGTGATGAAAAGATCAAGTCATTTGCTGAACCAGAATGCACTTCTGTTATTGGAAACTGCTTTAAGACTCATTTACTGCCCTTAATCTCACTGCAGAAAAGAGCCATAAGGATTGATCTGCATCCAGCAAACCCACTGTTTTCAGATGTAAAACTTCATGATCTGGTGAACTTAAAAACAGCTCAAATTATGTTCAGGGCGCGTATCAACTCTCTTCTAATTTAAGTGATTTATTTCAAGATCGAAATGCTCATCATAACTGCAAACTTAGAGGTAATAAAACATTTTGTCAGCATAAATTTAGAACTACTTTAAAGCTAATGTGCATCTCAGATCGTGGAGTTCATCTGTGGGACGGATTTTCACAAGAACTAAAAGTGTGCAGGAGCCTGGTCCAGTTTAAAAGCTATTTAAAAGAGAAATAATGAAGAAATACCTGGATGAGAGACAGAGCGTGAGGCCAGGGGGAGGGAGGTGTAGGGTCAGAGAGTGTCGGGTCAGTGTTGTGTCTGCGTCTGTGTGTGAATGTTTGTTTTGTCTGTCTTTTCTTGTTGTGTATAATACGGAAACCGGAGGGGCTCATAACAAATCCAAACGCCGCAACAAATACAGATGCCTAAACACAACAAAAAAAAGTCACAACGGAAGTGGCCGCGGGACTCTATTTTCCAATGGATCAAGCGAGGAGGATCAAGTGGGAAGTGAATGGGCTTTGGGTTGATGGGTGAATGCTCTAAACGCTTGATTGCTGATCTCGTTTCTAATCCCATTTATTTACGAGTGAATTATATTTTTGGAAAAACACAAAAACATACATTCCCGAACCATTTTCTTTCCACATCTTTCAGTTTCTCTTCTTCTTCACCGTCAGTAGTCGATTCTCACTTGTTGCTTCTGGCGGCTCGAGTCTTTTGGGCTTTGGCCTGAGCAGTGGGAAATCAACAGAGGGAAGTGTAAAGCTGCTTATAAAGTTGTTTTCTAACGTTTCCAGACACTAATGAGTGAACCAGGCAGAGTGTTTTGTTTGTTAGACTCGTGGCTGTTGTAAGATGGGTTAAAGTGGTGTTAAGCTTCTTCAGTGTGAAGCAAATTGGTGTTTTACGTGGAAGTTAAGAACTTGCCCCCATCACTACACTAGTTTGTTGCCTTGACAGACTCACTGCCACAGTGAGATCTCCACCGAGGAAACACTGATCTGTGCTGTTTTTTGGCTTCTGACAAAATTTGACCACCTTTAGAAATAGACTTTAGTTTTAAACGTGCCGGAGTTCCCCTTTAAATTAAAGGTGTTTTATAGTTCAAAATACATTGAAAACATGCATTCTTACCATGTGCAGGCTCGCTTCTCCATAGATCTGACCATTAACTCGTTTATATTGTGATTTCCAAGGTTATTTCTATACAGTGGAATAATCAAGACAAAACATGGAGACAAACAGGTGGTCTTCTCATTTGTGATTTAGGAAGTTTTTCTTGTAAGATCTTACGGCACGAGATCTTTACTAAGTGCTTCATACTTCAAGTTGCAATCAAACTGAATCTTCATCTTATTTCTCCCCGTACACGTCATCTTCATCCGAGCGCGCTGAAACCGGAGTAAACCTAATGCGTTTGAGCCGACGCCACTGGAGCCGGGAGCCATTCCGCAGTCGTTTATGTGAAAATGGCCCCATAATGCAATCAGGTTTGGGCCGCCACTGCCGCGATGGGGACCGGATAGCGCGCCAGGCCGTCGTACCCGGACTCGCCACGGCGTCCAGCTCTGGAGGTGAGCGGCGGGCTTGAGTTTCATGGCTTTTTGGGCGAAATCGAATTAGCTCGCCACACATCCAATTTGGGGTTTTGTGTAGTCAGATGTGTCTGCGGCGCTGAGTGGGGGGAGGCAGCTTCCACGCAGTTACGTAACACCGGAGAATGTTCCTGATTGGAAATGGAAACTCATTTTTGTGGGATGAAAACGCCTGTAATCAAAAAGGTTCACATGCTCCAAGCGACAGAATACAGACGATTAATATATTTACATTAGAAAGACTCATTAAAGTAATTGTAGGTCGGTAAATTAGCCGCGCTGCAAGTGAGCGAGCGGTGTTGTTGCAGAGCTAAACATGGCACATGGGGTAATTCGAACAAGCCTGAATCATTTATTTTAATGAGGGGGAAAAAGTCGTAAGGTACATTTGTATAATTTGTCTTTTAATAGTTAAAATTAAACCACTTGATCATGGGGTGATATAATAAAACAAAACCATAACAAAACATAAAAGGACTGTACATTTGTAACCAAAGTACATAAATATTCTACGTTATACCATTTCTGTGTCTCCCTGTGTTGGGTTTTGCTCATCAAAACCCAAAACAACGCCTCAGAAACAGTTAAGAGTGGGTCAAATGTACAAGACAAACTCCAAAAATAAATCTAGTCAAGTTAAGATGACTTGAATTAAGAAAGTTTTACCATGATTTGAGTAAATTTCACTTGACAAGTAAAATGATCTGCCAGTGGACTTTTTCTACTTAAACTATGAAAATACATCTTGCTACACTTAAAATAAGAAAAACAACAACTTTTTGCACGTTAAATAAGAATCAAATGTTGCTTGAATTAAGAAAAACACACATTCCACTGGCAGATCATTTCACTTGTCTTGTTGAATCTACTCAAATAAAGTAACATGTTCTTAATTTAAGTCATTTTAACTTACCTAGATATTGTTTTTTCCAGTGTATTAGTAGCCTCACTATCTATTAGAAAAAAAAGAATCATTCTTTAAACAGGGCTCAGACACCATCTTTCTCCCATTTATAACTCCATTCTCAAACCTAAATCAAAACAAATGAAGAAATATGGTAATATGACCCCACACTCAGGGCTGTTCAATAGGCTGAGCAGAACAGGAACTGTAAACAAGTTGTTGTGTTAGTTTCAGAGTAATTTCATAGTAGTTTCCCTTTAGGCACATATAAGAGAGTGTGTCCTCCAGCATTCTGACTAGAAGCAGTTTGGTTTAAACGAAACATATTCACCCAAAATAAACTTTTGTCCAGTTGACAAAACTGAATTTCTTCTTTTGCTGTGGATTCTACCTGAGGGATTTTTACACATACTATGGTTTCACCTACACTAAACACACTGTACGTGAAATGGATGCGTTGAACACACAATATGACAAAAAAGAAAAAAATCCTATTCCCCTAATACTGATGATTCTCAACATTTGTCATATTTAAAACAAGTAAATGGTAAATTGTCACATTTTTATACAGCATTTTTACATCTTCAAACGCACTCAAAGCATTTTACAACAAGGAACCACTCACCCATATTCATACACCAGTGGTGAGGTGGGTTAAGTGTCTTGCCCAAGGACACAACAACAGCATTTATCTGTGGGAGCTGGAATCACACCAGCGACCTGTGGGTCAGTGGATCTGACCGCTCACCAATGATGTTTTATGTCGAGAGCGGGACTCAAACCACCAACCTTCAGATCAGTGGCAAACACTCGATCAACTGACCTAATGTCTTTCAATATTCATTTTATGAACATATACTGGACAGAATTTAATCAATATCACAAAGTCCTGTGTCTGCCTCATCATGGGTAATACCAGAATCTCTCAAAAATCAAATAATAGCACAACTAAAGGACACTGCAAATCCTTTTCTTTTGCAACAGTTAAACGGCTCATATTATGTTTTTTTTGTTATCTGTTTCAAAGTTGTTTCCTCAGCACACCAACAATTATCGTGATGAGGAAACAATGGAACGGCAATGGAAAAGAATGAGTCGTAGTTGTAGCGGTAGAATTGGTAGAGATCGAAAATATGACCTACAAAAACTACTTCAAAGATCTGATATTGTGCAAAATTGACTTGTTTGAGCCATGTTATAATGTTGTTACCTAATCAAAAACAGACCTGGAGTTGTGTTTTGTCTCATTCACACATACAGTATTAACACAAATACAAGAAGTGCTCTACTGTGTTTTTAAACTCCTTACATCTTCACTGAAATCATTTGTATAATTTCAGCTGTGGAACTGCCAATCTCTCCTGAACAAAAGGTAAAATGTAGCTGTTAACTTGAAAACTACCACTTCATGACATCACAGGGTGGAATATAACATTTTCAGCTTTGGGAATGTAGACAGACGAATAATGAAAAGCTACTGAAACGTGTGAATGAAACAAAACACAACTCTAGGTATGTTTTTGAGGAGGTAACAACATTATAACATGGCTTAAATCTCAAGTAAATTTTGTATAATATCGGACCTTTAAAGTACTTTCTGTAGCTCATATTATCGACAACCACCACTTCTACTGCTACAACTGCGACTAATTCTTTTCCATTAAAACGCCTCATTACGATAATTGTTGGTCAATACTTTGTGGCGGCGCGTGTTTAGCCGGCGCTGTTGTCAAAGCTGCGGCGTTGAACACGGAGCTAAATCATATCAGATGTGCTATCGACAGCTGCTCGTCAATAGCGAGCCTCTGCGGGGAAGCCATCAGCGCACCCACTGATTGACTGTTTCTTAATAGACACATAATTGGTGACAAAGAGCGTCCAATGGAGTGTCATTAGCCGCTACACCAGCCATGATTCACGGGCTGTTTTAGCTGGACTGGCTCCCATAGAGAAGAGGAGGGGCCAGGGACAGCGGAGAGTAATCAGAGGGGACAAATAAAAGTAAATAATCGATTACAAACCAACAGTATTAGTGCTATTAAAGGGGAACTATGGTACATTTGAAGCTAAAGTCCGTTGCTAGAGGTGGTCGAATCCTGTCAGAAGCCAAAAAACGGCACAGATCAGTGTTTCCTCGGTGGAGATCTCACTGTGGCAGTCAGGACAACAAACTAGTGTAGTGATGGGGGCAAGTTCTTAACTTCATGTAAAACGGCAATTTGCTTCACACTCAAGAAGCTTAACACCACTTTCTAACTTATTTTACAACAGCCACGAGTCTAACAAACAAAACGCTCTGCCTGGTTCACTCATTAGTGTCTGGAAACGTTATAAAACACCTTTATAAGCAGCCTTAAGGCCGCCACGCACTACAGGGGAATTTGCCCGATTTTGGTTGCGATTTCTTCTCCCCGAGATCGGTGAGGCGTGACCCGACTTTTTGTCACAGATAAAACAGAGCGTCAGGGGCAGAGGAGCGACGGACACAGAGATGCAAGATACAAACTATAGCGAACTAGTGAAAATAAAGACTTTATTACTCACCTCCTGTGAAGTGCTAAATTTAAAGTGCAGCGTCTCACCCACATTATCCATAGAAATTGTCCTTCGCAAATAATGACATCCAGTCCACAAATCCGCGCTATTAATCCAGTTTGAAGCGTTCTTTGAAAGTAAAAAGGCAAAAGTTGTTCCTCGCATGTGTTTGTTTACAGAGCGCAGATTGTAAAGCTGCAGATTAGCGACACTGACTCTACTTCCTGTGGACTTTATCGCCTCTTTTATGCTTTAAAAATCCTGTATCTGAAGTATTGCACCACATTTCACAACTAATAATAACACAGTTTTGACCTGTATCTAAACTAGAAGTGCAGAGCTCTGATCTTTGAACACGTAAGAGTCTCACAGCGAGTGGTTTTACTGTAGACAGGAAACAGCTGACGTAATCGCGCTCACAGCTTTGCAGCCTGTTTTACGCAGACAGATCCCGCTGAAGTCTTTGTGATCAGAGATTTTTAGTCTCATAAGATTCTCCTCATGTCTGTGGTGTTTGCGCATTTTGTCGCACGTTTAAAAATCGTTTAAGACCGAAAAATCCTCTAGTGTGTAGCGGCCTTTAGCCTCACCTCTGTTGATTTCCCACTGCGCATGCGAAAGCCCAAAAGACTCGATTACCAACTCCAGCACCGGCAAGCGACTCTCGTTCGTTCGATCTCCCCCTCGCCTCCCTATAATAAACTCTTCTTCTTCTTCGCACAGTGTTGTTGTTGGCGTGGTCCTTGTTAGGGAAACTTCTTTTTAAAATGGAAGAGAGCGGTGCACAATTTTAGGTCTTCTGTACAGTTGTTCCAGAGCTCCACCCTTTAACACAGGGGTGTCAAACTCATTTTGGTCCGGGGGCCGTATGCAAACTACTTTGATCCCAAAAGGGCCGGATCAGAAAACTCAGTTCTCTCTTCAAGTTATTGTATTTTTCTCCGTGTCTCGTAGTGGTGTTTAAGATTATATTCCTCGAGCAACGCCACTTGTTCCAAACACACTGAGCACAGATTTCCCATTCACCTCTGTCAACAAATAAGAATTAGACTATATTTCTTGGGAAATCCTGAACTCAGCATCTGCTTTTCTCATTTTTTGACATTTTGCTGATGAGGGTCACGGTCGACAGTCAAAACGATCATCCTTTAAGAGCGTTTGGAAAGAGGAAAGTCTTCATTTGTGCTGCTCTGGTGGGAGTCGCAACGTACAGAAACGCCGGAGACGCTGCTATGCTAAACGGTGCAGAAAATTAACAGAAAAATCTGAAAATTTTAAGTATTTTAATAGAAAAATCAGCCGAGGGCCAGATTAAAGGTCTTGGAGGGCCGGATCTGGCCCCCGGGCCGCATGTTTGACACATATGCTTTAACAGATATACAAAATTTCATAATATTTGTTCTGATTTTCTTTTTGTTAAACATGGCTGCACCTCTGAGCTCATATTTGGACATATTTTGTGATGATTTTAAGAAGCGATTGCTGTTTACTTTGAACATGATTTTCAAAGTGTAAAAGTGTATGCTATAACTTTTAAAAATTTCCATCTAACATTTACTTTAAGTATTTATAGGCTCTAAAATACTATAATTCCTTCTGTGAGTGTGTAGTGCTGTAACCTGCTAAAGTTAAATATTAAATCTACTTTTACAAATCTCCTTTGGCTTGTTCTTACAATCTAAACAGAAGATACAGACTGACGTAACAGACACATTCACCCGTGTAATAGGAGCAGCTACTTCCTCTCACTCTCCACGAATGAGTCTTCTACAGTAAATATGTCTCATTGCTTCGTCTCCTCATTGTTTTTTTCTAATAACAAGACTAAAAGAAAGACTATAGTTCCCTTTCAATGCTCAATACAACCAGCAGCTATTGTTTTAAGCCTCATTTAAACGCCCTGTGTTACACGAAATGGATTCTCGTGAGCTATCGCCATGTTAGAATGTTGTTACCTCATCAGAAATATACTTGGAGTTGTGTTTTGTTTCATTCATGCATATTTAAGTAACCCTTTATTATTCGCCTGTCTGCATCACCAAAGCTCAACATGCTCTGTCCAACCTCGTGATGTCCTGAAGCAGAGGCGGGCAATTCCAGGACTCCAAATGATTCTGGTGAAGGTGTGTGGACATGACACGGCCCATTGTTTAGTAGAGACGGTTCGGGGTGTAAGGATAACCGAAATATCGTGATATCGTATCGTCAAAGGTCACACAATAGCATCGTGGACCATCACAATATATCGAATCACAAGCCTCTTTGCTTAAATGAATAGTTATGATGCAGAAATAGCTAAAAAAAACAGAGGGAACTACATAGACCATGATCCTTTGCTCCATTTCAGTGCAGGTGACATGAAGAAATAACTGTTCTAAGCATTTTTACATCTTCATTCTTTGGATTAAGTGCACAAAATAGTGCAATAAATATCATATCGTGAGATGTATATCAGAACAAACCACACACTTAATTCCGAATAATCATTTTCATTAGGAATTAAGTGTTTACATGGTCTTTTTAAAGCGGAATAAATTTTTATTAAGAATAAATTTTTTCAAATTTGGAATTAAAGCGCTCATCGAAACGTGGCAAATGTGAAATTTTGGGGTGAAGGCCCTTCTACAATAAAAAAAATTAGGAGCTCCGAAGACCTGCAGTGCGGATCTGTTTACTTTTGCGCAATACTTGTCCCAGCGCGCAGTCACAACTTTTACAGAACATTTTAGTGTAAGTAAACAGTGGTGACGTAGGCTCAGTTGCGCATTTTGGCAACAGAAGTTTGGCAGAACTCAACAGCTTGTCGAGCTCTGCGAGAGGATTATCGTCAAAAGATCGAGAATATTTCCTCAACAAGCGACTTTGACAAACTGTGTCCGACTGCCAGATCCTCGTGCGATCAGTGAGTAAAACTTTAAAACTTTAGTCCGCCGGTAGAATATTGATTTTCTGACAACCACACACATAACAAACAGAAATTTTGGTGCTGGAAATGTTTTTATCTCCGTCTTCTTCTGTCCGTGTTCAGTCTGAATGAATCGGAATGAATGGGGAACAATGACACTTCCGTTGCCAAAATGCGCATGCAGCTTTTTTCATCACTTCCGCCCTAAAAAGATCTATTGGATGTGCATATCTCTAACTACTAGTTATGTTTAAATTCGTTATCATAGAAAATTCCAGAGAAAGCAATAACATCTCTATGGAGACAAGCAGGCAGACCCTCCACCTCCACCAGAAAAGCTGCACAATGCAACTTTAAAGATGCGCGAATGAAACAAAACACAACCCTGGGTATGTTTTTGATGAGAATACAACATCATAACACGGATCAGAAATCAGCGCCACATGAGATCCAAATCCAAAAACCCGCTTCCTGTTAATTCCATGTAATGTTTTTTTTTTCCTGAATCCTCCTCGCTCCTCACAGCTGCTGGGAGGAACATCTTTAACATCTATTAATACGGAATTACTCCAATTACGGGTCTCCTCGGCTGCGCGAGACACTGCCCACCTCTGGGATTCACTGGCAGCAGATGTAAGCAATTTACTTGTGATTTCTTCATATCGGCCGCGAGACTGGTTCCTGGTGACCCCGCGACCCCCGAGCCTGCAGGATTCTCACCCGATCAAATTAGCGCGCTCTGCTCACTTATTCCCCAGCGCGGCTACCGTGCTAACAGCCGTCCGGGCGCATAGCAACGGTGCCGGGGCGTGCGCGTTCATAGCTCTACCTCATCAGCCGCTATTAGGGAAAATATACAGTGGCCTAATTGGATGAGATTCAGCTAAGGAAGTGAAGCTAAAGGTCTCCCTCCCGCGTGCGCCCACTGCTCTCCAAACTCATTTCGCCGTCCTCCATCTTGCCGAGGAGTTAAACAATAGGGTTAAAGTCACAGGGGCTCCCGGGTGCGCAGGCGGAGTGATACTGCCGGGGGTAAACAGGCAAGCCGGGTCAAATGCAACGGGTCGTGTCCGTCGCCTCCAAGTGCCACGGAGCAGAGTCGCAACCCCGTCGTTAGCCAATTTCATCAGCGGGCGAAAGGGTGAGGGAGAGCGGCTACTCGTGCAATTACCGGGCACTTAGCGGTGGGAGCACTGTGTGGAAGTTCTGTGTAAGCGCCAGTCTGGGGTTGTACTCGTTTTTAGAGTAAATTTGATTTGAGGAGGAGTAAATGGGCAGAACTACTGTTAAAGGGCCATTATTATATTGCACTATTTTCTGATCTGTTCTAATGTTGTTTCCTCATCAAAAACAAACCTAGAGTTGTGTTTTGTTTTGTTTACACATGTTTAACAGACAAACTCTGCTTATTTAGACTTTAGAGTTCTTCTTGCAAACACTGGGTTCCACCTTGTGATGTCATACGGAAATACAGGAAGTGCTCCACTGTATTATTAAACTCCGTGCACCTTCACTAGAACCTTTTGGATGATTTTAGCTCTGGAATTGCCCATCTCCACTGAACTATAGGTAAGCGGTAGCTGTTAAATTTAAAACTACCACTACTTGACATCATGAGCATTTTGAGTCTGTAGACCAGGGATCTCCAACATTTTGCATCCGGTGAGCTACCTTTACAAAATGAAAGTGCCGGAGAGCTTCTCATTTTAGCGGTCGCAAGAAACTGAGTCAGCCTTAGATATTGTATGGTTAGATGCCTATAAAACATTAAACCATTATCCATTTATTAGTACACAAAGTTCAAAATTACACATTTACAGTGGTAATTAATCAAATTTGAGTTATTCAGTTGCCTAAAATACGAATAATTCAGAAATCACTTGGCAAGCAACTTGTAAGGGGGTGGAGAGCTACTGGTATCTGCCAATCTACAGGTTGGAAACTAATAATAAAGGTTAAAATGTTTAATCGCAATCAATCTCATGAAGGTCATAATTAACTCACGATTAATTGTAAAGTAATTGCACATTTTTGTCCCTTGAATAATCATTTTAATACTCTTATCAACATAAAAAAAAGTGGATAGGCTTTGTGCGCATGTTTTTGTTTTTTAAAATTGCAATTGTATTTACGACCGTGTTTGTCTCGCCAATGCTTCTGTACTAAGAGAGATGACACTGCGTTGTTTGCATGTCGCGCAGCAGAGCGAACACTTAAGCGGAGAAAATAAGTCCAGCGGCAGAAGTATTAATATTAAATAGTGAGAAAGATCTGAGTCTTGATGGGATACGTCCTTCTCCGTGAGTTTATGGATATAAAAAAAGCTCGGAGCAGTGATGACAGCCGAAAGAGAGAACCTGCAAAACTTCTGTCTCTGTCACAGTCGTTATTGAAGCGCTGTTTTGTCTTTGGGAGCGGATTATTTTGTGTTTTCCTCATATGAATAACATCACTACACCTGACAGGACTTCTCAGTTTCGTACAGATTTACAGCCAGATCCTGTAATTAATTCACATTACAGCAGCTTATGAAAAACTAGTTTGAGCTAAAAAAAAAAAAAACATTGTTAAAATAGTTTTGTGTTAACTCATTAATAACTCATAATAATTTTTGACAGCACCACCATCCATCCATGTTTGAGTAATCTAGAGATCTCTCCCATGCGCTATTCAAATCCTCCCTACGGCCAGCAGTACGATCCCGCCTACGCCAGCCATGCTCCCATGACGATTCTCCATAAATATACCGAAGCAGGATACAAAACAATTTTACGAGATTAACATTAACGCCTGACAATCCTTTTCAGCGGATATCGCATTTTGAAAACAATCAAAGTAATAATTATGATCGAAATATGTTATGTGTTAGCAGTTAATACCCCGTGGAAGTGTAATACCCCCTCTTTAAAATGACAGTAAACACTTTAAGCCGGCGTCGAGCTTGATTTGCTCTGACTCCTGTTGGTCTGTGGAGGGCAGGGGATTTCCACATTTCACAGTCGGGCGAGCAGAGGCGTTTGAGCTCCTCTGGTGAAAACAGTGAGACCCGTACCCCCGGCTGGTCCCTTCACTCCTGCCTTTTGTCCGGCGCCCAAAAGCACGGCTGCCCCTCAAACGCATCACTTGGCTCCATGTTTGCTGAGCTCCAATCTGATTAAAGGCTAAGGCCGGAGGGTTTGAAGTACCGAGGTGCACCGTGTTGATTTAAGTCCTCGTTTGGAGCTGGTTTCTGCCGTTTTTTTTCTTTTTTAGGTTTTGTTATGATACGTCCTTTTAAAGACCTTGTCTAGACCTGGTTTAGTCCACGTTTAGACCTGGTTGTGGTTATATTTTTCCCTATTATTTGCTAGTTTTTGGATCAAAGTTTCAGAATTGACAGTAGTTCTGGCTCTTGGCTTAGTCCTAGTACTTTAGCACTGGTTCAAGTCCTGGGTTAGTAGTTCTGGTTCTGGTCTGGTAGTTTGGTCCCGGTTTAATCCTGGTTTAGTCCCATTTTAAACCCGTGGTTGTGGTTATTGTGGTTATTTCAGGTCTTAGTCTAAGGTTAGTCCTGGCTTAGTTGTGCTTTAGACCGACTAAAGTACTTGTTCAGGTCCTGGTTCAATCCTGGTTTAGTTTCCTTTCAGCCTTAGTCTCTCTGGATTTAGTCCTAGTTCAGTCCTGGTTCAGTCCTCCTTTAGTCCTAGTTCAGTCCTCCTTTAGTCCTAGTTCAGTCCTCCTAATCTTGTTTTAGTCCTAGTTTAGTTCTGGTTTAGTCTTAGTTTAGTCCTGGTTTGTGACTCCTTCAGCACTTGTATCTTTAGACTCTGACCGATCTGGTTGGTGTGTGTTTTCCCTCGTGGCTTTAGTCCTGGTTTAGTCTTAATTTAGCCCTAGGTTAGACCTGATTTTGTCTTAGTTTAGTCCTGATTTAGTCCTGGTTCAGCTTCCTCTCTGGTCTCTCATGGCTCCATTGGTGTGCGTTTGCTTTGGTTTAGTCGTGGGTAAGATCTGGTTTAGTCCTTGTTTAGTCTTAGTTTAGTCCTTGTTTAGTCCTTAATTTAGTCCTGGTTTTAGTCTTAATTTAGTCCTATCTCACACCTGGTTCTGTCTTAGTTTAGTCCTGGTTTAGTCGTAATTTAGTCCTAGCTTAGACCTGGTTCTGTCTTAGTTTAGTCCTGGTTTAGTCTTAGTTTAGTCCTTGTTTAGTCCTGGTTTAGTCTTAGTTTAGTCCTTGTTTAGTCCTAGTTTAGTTTTAGTTTAGACCTGGTTTAGTCTTAGTTTAGTCCTAGTTTAGTCTTAGTTTAGACCTGGTTCTGTCTTAGTTTAGTCCTGATTTAGTCCTGATTCAGTCCTCCTTCCCCTCTGGTTTCTCATCTCTGTGCATTTGCCTTGATTTAGTCATGGGTTAGATCTGGTTTAGTCCTTGTGTAGTCTTAGTTTAGTCCTTAGTTTAGTCCTGGTTCAGTCCTTGTTTAGTCCTCCCTCACTCCTAGACTCTCATGGCTCCATTGGTGGTTTAGTTGTTGGTTAGATCTGGTGTAGTCCTTGTTTTGTCTTAGTTTAGTCCTGATTTAGTAATGGTTCAGTCCTCCTTCCCCTCTGGTCTCTTATGGTTCCTTTGGTGTATGTTTGCCTTGGTTTAGTCGTGGATTAGATCTGGTGTAGTCCTTGTTTAGTCCTTAGTTTAGTCCTGGTTCAGTCCTAGTTCAGTCCTCCCTCACTCCTAGTCTCTCATGGCTCCATTGATCTGACTGCTGTGCTGTGCCTTCAGGCTTTCATTCCGGTCAGACGAGTCCATTTGGGTGAGGTGCGGTGGGGCTAATGTGGGCCGCGCTCAGCCAGTCACGACCGCGGGGACCGGGCCTAAGTGCTGCGGGGACGCCTGGAACCTCGGAGAGTCCCCAGGCACCCAGGAAGTCTTTCATACCGCTTTAACCACCGCAATAGTGTGCTAGAATGTAAACAACATGGAGGAGAGGGGAGGCCGGAAGGAGGGAAGGCGGCTAGAGATGTGACAATAAACAACAGCGTCTTTTACCGTGAAAAAAGTAGTTGTTTTGACAGTGGGATCCGATGCCACGCATATTTCATGTATCGGCAAGTAACAAATCACCAACACAATACCACGCTGTATTTTCCAGAATGAGGACGAGCAGATTTTCAAAATAAAAAAAACTGGGACATCCCTGTTTTTTTGGTGGTTGGTAATAATAAAATTGTGAAACAAGTGTGTAATTAAGGAAAATTTTTATGCCGGCACCATTCATGACGAACATGTGAGTCAGAATAGTCACATTTTCTTTCTGTTTCGGTCATTTTTAAGCAGCTTTTCTGTAGTTTACCTAAACAAATTATAATTTATGCCTGTCTTTACTGTTGGCAGGTATTAAATGGTCAAACATAGGGACACCTGGGACATTTCTTGTATAAAACTGGGACAAATCAGTGGTTTTGGATAAATCTGCTAGGACAGGGGACACAGGGCTCAAAACTGGGACTCTCCCAGGTAAATAGGGACGTCTGGTCACCCTATGCTAGAGCTAACGCAACAACAACAACAACAACAAGTTAAATGCAGACTGTGGAGGCTCTGCAAACACTTAAAACATAGTACTGCATTTTTTGGACAATAGGTGCACCGGATTATAAGGCACATTAAGTGAGACTGATACCTTAGCCCGGTTGTCCACGATCCATTGGCAGATTGTGGTGTAACTCGCCCGGCGTTGCCTCCCCGTCTTGGTGAATGTGAGTTTGCCTTTGGTTATCCAACGCTCCCAATTTAACGCAGCTCACAATTTAACTCTGAACGACCTCTTGACGCCTCAACCAATCTCATGGTTGGAATTCTTTAGTTAATCCACTCAGAATGATGTTAGTTACTAAATTAGTTGGGCATGACTCTGAACAGGTGCCATTTTGGAGTCCTTATGCACCATGATATTATGTTGGAGCACAGTACGTATTACTGCATGAGTCACCGTAACGCTCCGACAATCCATCAAGCGGTGCGGCTTCGTAGCTTAACAAAGTCGTCCTAAAACATTATGACAGATTTTTGAGCACCACATAAAACTGGTTCAAGGTCAGTAAACACAACCAGAATTAATACATAAGGTGCACTGTCGATTTTTGAGAAAATTAAATTATCTCAAGTGCGCCTTATAGTCCGAAAAATATGATAATAATAGCAGAAAAACATTTGTGTTACCTCACTGATACCTTCATTTAGTCCTTGGTGTGGACTTCCATTTCCTTCCACTTTATCCGGGACCGGAGGCGGCAGTCTGAGCAGAGGTGCCCAGACTTGCCGTTGACGCAGACTTCCTCCAGCTCTTCAAGGGGAATCCCGAAGTGTTCAAAGACCAGCTGAGAGACATAGTCCTTCCACTGTGTCCTGGGTCTTCCCCTCAAACCGGTCGGATATGCCCAGAAAACCTCTCGGGAACGGCTTCCAGGAGGCATCCGAAACAAACGCCTGAGTCACCTCAACTGATTCCTTTACATGTGGAGGAGACCCGGCATTTCAATGACTTGTATCTTGTCCTTTTTGGTAAATCATGAGCTTGGGAAAGAGGTACCAGAGGATGTGTTCCAACTACAGGCTGTGGACGCCGAATTTGGTGATCTAACTACGCAGAGTGCAGCGTGACATGAACTTTATTTACTCTTTATTATTAGCCATGAGCCTCTTTTTACAGGCTTCACTACTGTTTTTATCCATGTTCTGTGGTAAAAAAAGTGACAAGGTAGAAACATAAAAGTGTTAAAATCAGCACAACTCATAATCAAGACCATTACACATTTGACTCTAACACTTTAGTCCTAACAATTTAATATTTATTCTTGTAGATGGCCTTTTGCTCGGGTTATTTTTTTGCTCTTGTACCGTAACAAAATTGAGAAGTCTTTTATTGTCCTGAAGTGTGTGTTAGCCTGCCGATTGTTGTTATCATTACCTTGTTAGCAACACTTAGCTCTGGTCTCTGAAAGTTCATCACGGTGAATAATTAAGATGTTTGGAATGTGGCCAAACCTCCTTGGATGATTCTGTAAGTTATAAAACCACCTGTGACTGAGTAAATGTAAAGTAGATGGAGCTGTTTAATGTCGCACTGTGGAACATTCCAGGCAGAGCAATGATATATCCATACACAGCAAAAACTCTCACAGAATCAGTTTTAACATTTTCTCAGGGTTTATATGAGTCCAATCTGTTCTAGAGTTAATTTAACACTTTTGGAAATGTTAATGAAGTAACACTGGACCAAAGTTCCTGTTTAACCCCAAAATCAAAAGTTATATTAACGTTTTGAGAGTAAACGGATAACACTTTGTATTGTTATCCTGATTTAGCTAAACAACACACAGAGGTGTTTTATTTTTATTTTTTATTTTAGTTAATTTAACATTTTGGGGAGTTGTAACTTCACACTGTAAAGGCACACTGTAAAAAACACATTCAGTACATGTAAAGGTTTTATTTTCTTTAAAATAATAATAATGCATCAGTTTTATACAGCTCTTTTTTGGACACTCAAAGACGCTTTACAGAGGATTATTCATTCACTCCAGATCCGGTGGTGGTAAACTACTTTTGTAGCCACAGCTGCAAACCTAAAACATTGTAAAAACTCTGGTGGGAGTTTGAAGTGATGGGAGGTTTAGGATGATAACAATAATTAAAGAAATTGGTAATGATAATAACAAAAATGATAGTTATTATCACTATAGTAATCATCATAATGGCTGAGAATACAAAATAGTAAATTAAGGTCTTTATTATTACTATAATAATTACAACTGATATAAGAATAATAATAGTAAAACAGTGGTAATTAACCATTATAATACCCTGCATAATAATAATAATTATGAACATAAAGTGGTGACTGGTATTTGTAGTTCTCTGGATGTCTCTGGGGGCTCTGGGGGCTCCTCCTCAGTGAGGTGAGGCTCTTACCCTGACTTTGTAAATGCTGTACAGAGTTAATGCTGCTGATCGTAAGATTAAATGCTTCGATTGTATGTTTGTTTTGGAAAAGAATTTGAAAATGAAATATCAGAAATCAAATGTGCACTTTCTAATACTTTAGTGTGAAAGGGCCTGGGATTCTATAAGCTTCTTGCTTCTGCCTGCTCCTTTTGGGCATCTAATTTGCTCTTTATTTTCTGTGGTTGCTATTGTGGATTTCTAAATCTGAGAAGAATAAAAACTGGAGAAAAGATTAAAAGACTAGATTTATAAAAGCAATGGTGCACACAGTTACAGAGAAAACGAAAACGAAACCTTATGTCCCTCATGCAAGGTCCGTCTCTCCCTAATCTGAATTCTATAACAAAAACAGGCTTCTTATACAGTTGACAAACATCATAAGATCAGCATGAGGTGATACATACAATATCTGAACAACCTCCAAACAGAGACTTGTCTGGTTCAGCTGAGGCATCGAGCAGAGTCCCCAAGGATCTCACTGTTCTAAATGATGAAAATAAGGAAAGAAACAGGTCGTTGTTTTAAGAATACTGGACGAAAACAGAGCAGTGACCTGCCTTAAGATGCCCCAGGAACAGCAGATTACACCAGCACATGTGGCAGGAACACAGAAATGCTTTAGCAGTTGTTAGTTAACAGTATCTAAACCCATAAAATACATTCTTTAGCTTAAATAGATCACAACAGAAAACAAAGTAAAAGATTCCCACCACAGATGCTTCTGTTGTTGTTATTGATACTGACCACTATGATAGATGCTCAAATAAAAAAGAATGAGGCACCAAATTAACACGAAGGGAAGCTGAATTAACACTACACTTCAGCCTTATCAAGTCTGGCAAATAACCCCAACTCGAACCCCCATTTATCTTTCAAATAGTTAAAATAACACTTTTAAAAAATTAAAATCAACCCTGCAGTTTTTGCTGTGTAGAAGCAAACAGGTGACGGCCCCCCAGCCAAACACCGTGCGCCTTTAATCTTCCCATCGCACACTTCAACCTAAACCTCTGCTCTATATTACTCTTCACCTCTCCTCTGTATCACGAGTGCATTGTCCGGGCCTGAGCACTCCTCCGTATCCCTCCTCCGGTGTGATTGCTGAGTAAACAGTACTGCCACTCCTCTGACAGATGCTCTTTGAGTTGTATTGGCTTAGATCCGGGCGCCTGTCACCTTCACATCTCCGCGGGCCCCTGGGTGACCCCCGCGGCTGACCTCTGCACTGCCTGGGAGCGCGCCGCGTTATTGGCCCTAAACACAATCAAATGCAGGTTCAGCAGAGGGGAGGAGCGCTGGAGGAGGAGGGCTGAGCGGAGAGGGCCGACCCGGGCTGACCCTGCAGCACCTGAGTCCTGACCCTCATCGACAAGCAGGTCACTCGCGCCGCACTTCACGTGGACGTCTATATCACGGAGAGATCTAAATACTTACATACGCGAGGTTATGTTCCGTCGGCAGCAGGGAGGCGGTGGGGCGAGAGCATCTGTCTGCTTTCTTTCGTGAAAATCTCCAGCATTTTACTCAACGAAACCCACTTTTGAGTTTGGTCGATGTAATAATGGTGTTTCCTCATCAAAAACATGCTTAGATTTCTGTTTTGTTTCACACACGTTTAACACACAAACCCTGCATATATAGTAGGGTTGGGCGGCATTTTGATACCGTTAAACCTTCTCAGCATTTTACCGGCGTATACGGTATTACTGTGACTAATTAAGAATTATTTAGTAGCATTCAGAAACAGAAGAGCATCATTATATTTGAAGATGAGGCACAAGTTCTGATCAAGCCAAACTTTGCAGCGTGTTCGATCGCATCAGCATCAGCGCATGAGCTGTTTTTATCAGCGCTTATACTGTATGCAAATTAGTCGTGCATTTTTATGTTTTGTTTCTGTAAAACGTAAATAAATGTGCGCAAAGCTGCATTAAACCCATTATTACTCAAAGTCTATAATGAGCGGAGCACCGGAAATGTAAAGCGATGGTCGAAAGTTTCGGAGGTGCACGTCGGACCATAAATTGGGCTTTACCGTCTCTTCCCTGAAAGTCTGACTTCGCCCTCAAGCGAGAACTTTCTCCTCTTCAGCCTCGTCCCCTCTCGACTCTCGACGTTCAATAAAACGTCTCCATCTCAAACTTTTCAGCTCAACATCACACACGAAGCGTCAGTCATGTTTTTTTCTTCTTCCTCGCTGCGTGTGGATGTTTATCTCCGAGCGTAACGACGTTTGAAGAGGAGAGAGAGCGGAGGGGACGAAGTCTGCTGGGGTTTTAGGTCCTTGTGCAGATTTTTTTGTGTGACGGTGATGAAACTGATACCGTTGCTACTTTTTGATACCTCAGGATACTGTATTACCATATTACTGTATTGCCAACACTCGTATTTAGGCTGAGTTCTTATCTCAAACAGAAAGCACTCTGTTCCACCTTGTGATGTCATGTGGTGATACAGGAAGTGCTCTACTGTGTTGTGTTTTTGAACTCCATACAATTTCACGAGAAGTATTTAGATAATTTCATCCCTGGAATTGCCAATCTCTTCCGAACAAAAGGTAAAAGGATATGAAAACTACCGTTTCATGACATCACAAGGTGGGACAGAGCCTTTTGAGCTTTGGAGGTGTAGACAGACAAATAATAAAGCATTAAAACACAAATCCAGGTGTCCAGCGCACAAGAGTCAGTTTTGTGTAACAGGATCTTAAAATCTTAAAATCTTGCTTAACGCTGTAACTAGTGTGAGAGTGAACGAATGAGGGTTAAAAATGTATGATGTTGTATTTCATTAGAAGAAAACTGTTTTTTATCTATTTTGGATTGTGTCTTGTATTATGTATTTTAGTGCAGAACAGTGTCGCGAATGAAACGGCAAATGAGCCGTGTGGTTTTAAGTTTCGTTTCTGTAAAACATAAACAAATGTGCGCAAAACTGCATTAAACACATTATTACTCAATGTATATGTTGAATGGAGGTAGAGAGGACCAATTATTTTTTACATTTAATGTGGAGTGAGTAAATAAATGCACATTTATACAAGAAACATATATAAATAAAATAAAAAAAACACTTTTTTTTACATTAGTAATTCATTTGATGCATAATTTTATATTGTTGTTGATAATAAATTAATGAAAGCAACAAAACGACCTGGGGAGCCGCTTGGGAGCCAAAAGAGCCGGCGCTTTTAGTGAGCTGAGCCGAAAGAGCCGGTTCTCAAAGCTGGAATTCCCATCACTAGTGTGGAAAAGGAGAAAGGCCAAGGGACAGGAGCTGAAAATTAGCACTAAACTCTGCTGTCATTGTAACTGCAGCATTTAACTCATTTATTAGACCTCCCAGTATAAGGTGTTTGCCACTGCGACGATACATAATTTAACAATAAATATTTTTCTGTTTACCAAAATATCTTTTTATGTTTCTATAACGGTTAATCTGCCAGTATATGCAAGATTATTATTATTTTTTTTAAATCAAAACCATATCTTTAATGCTAAAATAGAACTACTGTTGCTATTCAAACATTTTCAAATTTAACGTTTTCCAAAAATTACACCAAAGTCTCATCCAAAGCAAATCTCTGGGATCAGCGAGAAACTATTTGGAGCTCATTAAAAAAAGAGACTTTGCAAAACGACATAAAAACAAAGCAGCAGGATACTCGTACAAAATATTCACATTTTTGCTTATTATTTGTCATCAAGGACTGTTTTGTTATTCCAAAGGGTAATTTTCTTAATAAATAACAATGAATATGTTAATTTGAAACAAGTTTTTGATATACTATGAAGTTATTTATGTTATATTAAATACATTTGTTAAGCACTGTATGGCTCATTGTATTGTCCCAGCCTAATAAATAAAAATCTTCATATAAAAATAATATGAGCATATTTGAAGACAACAGTCATAATCTTTGCGTTAACACACCTCCACATGACTCTGTACACAAACTAATGATTCTACTGGTTTCCCTCGTTTGTGGAAGTTTTTGGTATTGGTCAAAATCTTCGTAAAGTTGCTGTGAAAGACGAGTACAGTGTAGATTTAATAATAGATCCATGGCAGTAACGCACAATATGACACTGAAAAAACTCCTCTGAGCTGATTCTTATGCTGGATAAATCAGGGTTAATCAATATAAAAACGCAAATTTGAAAGAAAAAGATTCGTTCCGACCATTCACACTCCCTGTTTTCTCATTTAGCAGCTTTTACCGTACAAACCATAATGTAAAGAGCATTTATCTTGACGCTAATAAATTAAAATCAGGTACAGACCCTTTAAACCCGGACCTTTCTAACCCTAAATCTGAGTGAGGATCTCCAGCGTTTCCGCAGCACAGAGCCGCTCATTGTCTGTCCCAGCCTCACAGATGCGCTGAAACATTAGCCTTATTGGCCAGACATGTCCATAAAAGTGAAGAGGGCCCCTGCGCGGTGGCCCCGGGGCCCCTCTCACTGGTGTAAAGGGGAGGATATAATGCAGCGTTTTATGGATAATCAGATTCCCACAGAGAAGATCACAGGAGACCCTACAGTGGACCGAGGAGGGGACAAAGGACAGATACTGGTGGTTATGGTGGGATCCAGACCTCCGACAAGGCGTTAGAAAAATATGAAACCTTTCCACACGCACTCGCACAATTAAACGGTAATAAAAAGCAGCCTGTCAGGAGCTGTGGGGACCCATCTCCCATCTTGTTGCTAATCTCAGTCAGGGCGACCTTAAACCGGGCGTACACTGCAGTTTTGGGCCATTTTTGAGACGATTTTTCACTCGTACGACCGTTTTTGGGATCGGGGGTCGTGCTTTGTGTAGTAAACCTCACGAGCAGCTCCCGATCGGCAATGGTAGGTCGCAAGATAAAGAATATTAGGTTAGGTTTGCTTTATTCACACCCGTAAATTGTACATTTGTTATGCAGATTTTAAGAGGCTGATCCCACATTTCACATTTCATTCATCCACAATGTACACAGAAAACGCTAATAAAAACACAAGTACAAATAAAGTGTTACAGTGATCCAGTTCAGAATGGTTTTGTTCCTTAAATAAATTCATTCGACTCACTAAAAATGACAATAAATATTAACTATATATATATATTTTTTAAAAATCTAAATTTATTCATAAACATCTGGCCTAAATATGAAGTCTGTTTGAAATCCAGTCGCTTCTCGTGAGGGTTTCGCACGGTTGAAGTCGTTCATATTGTGTGAAAACATGAATCGTGAGCTGTGAACTTTTAAACCCTGAGATTTGCTCGTACAGTTTGAGCTGGAGCCGAGCGAAACGATCGAAAAATATCGCACAATATACGCCCGGCATTAGTATTTAGTAGTATTTACCTATGGTGCATGTTTTAGGCTGATCGGAAACCCACCCGGACACGGGGAGAACATGCAAACTCACACATGAAGCCCGTACATTGGGATCTTCTTGGTGTGAGGAGAGATTGCCAATGTGCTGCTATGTTACTGTATTTATTTAGTTTTTATTTTAGCATAAAATCATGAAATCATCCACAGCCAGTGTCACCAGGATCATAATACAGTAAAAGAATAAATATATGATAACCAGATATTTTATCAAGAATGATTCTCACACTTCATTATGGGGTTAGAGTGGGAGATTAATTTCAATAATTAAGTCTGTACAAAGCCTGAATCATTCATAAACAATAGGCTGTTATCACAACCGCCGCGATGTTGAGTCTACGGCAAAATCCCTGTGGAAAAGTGTCGCATCTTCATAAATCTGCCCCAACACCAAATCTTCATCCAACAAGGTCGACAAAGAACAGATTATGTCCATGAAGTATTTATCCACGACTATCAAGGGAAGAATGACGAAAACTTAAGGCGAACAACGACAAGTATTAATGAACTACTGAGCAAAACTAACGTTATGGCCATGATTAAAACATAAATAACTTTTTCACTCAGACAGATTCTAGAAATAAAATTAAAAATCGATTTTTTGATGTAGATATGAGCATAGACTGAGAGATTTGTGCAGTTTAAATTCTATAGTTGTTCACAGATTAAATGTCGACCATTTAAACAGCACAAATCTCTCTGTCTGTGCTAATATCTACATCACAAAATCGATTTTTTATTTTAATTCTAGTCTGAGTGTTAAGTTATTTATGTTTTATTCATGACCATAACGTTAGTTTTGCTCAGTTGTTCGCCTTTAAGTTTACGTCTTTCTTACCTTGATCGTTGTGGATAAATTCTTCATGGACAGAATCTGTTCTTTGTCGACCTTGTTGGATGAAGATTTGGTGTTGGGGCAGATTTATGAAGCTGGTCAAAAATATGCAACACTTTTCCACAGGTATTTTGCCCTACAAAAGCATCAACCGGAAATTGTGCGACTCAACATCGCGGCACTTCCTGCCGTTTTGATAACAGCCCATTGCTCCATTATGAATTAAAGGCCCAGCACCCATTTTATTCCAATATATTGAAATAAATGTCTTACCCCAGTACAGATATAAAGTACAAGCAGCTCTTGAGGTCAAAACAAGTCCACTGTGTACTGTCTGCATCTAACTGTAAAGGACTCTGTGTCTGATAATCAGGAAGTGCACTGTTGGCATGCTAATAATCGTTACTAACTTTATAGTCACTGTAAAACACATTAAATTAAGTCTATAAAGCACACACTTGCATTGAATTTGGTCATTTAAACACATTTGTAGCCTTGATCTGTCTATTTCGAACGGCCCCTTTCTGCCAATAAACTAAACTACACGGATAGAGATGGATAAAAAGGTCAAAATTCATATCATAAAAACAACTGTACTTCAAGATTTAGCTCAACATCTCTGTTTCAGCATATTTGCACTCACCTTGTATCTGCTCACATCTTCAAAACGAATCACTTTTAAGATCTTGTACAGTTTAACATTGCATTTTTCACATTTCGCACTAATCCTCACCTCATTTTCTTCCAATTCTGAACAAAACATCACAAATATTTTTAATTAGGTTTCCTCACGCTCAAATTCTCGCTACCACCTCTCGAATGGCGCCCGGTGATTGGACAGCGCTTTGATTTCGACTCTCCCTGCGAAAAAGAAAAAAGAAACGGAGAAAAAAAAGGACAGAACATATTGCACGCATTCAAATCTAACTTTGTTCCCTCAAACTGGAAGATTGGATTTTCTTAATTAAATTATCCCCCTTGTTCACATACTCTTGGGGGTCTCTGGCTGGTGGCAGTGAGAAAAATGCCTGGGTTTTTTTGGACGCTGCAGCTTCGCGAACAGAATGAAATGTTTTGTTGTGCTTTTTTTTTTTCCATTCCATTTGGCGCCCGGTGCTTTCTTCTGCGTTGCCAGCTCCTTTGATGTGCCCGCTCAGGCCGCCGCCCCCCCCGCGCTCTCATTGGCCGTCGCCGGGGAGGAGGAGGGGGGGCTGATTGGTCTTCGTCGCCGGCCTTGACCGCTGGCTGAACCGCGTGGTGGCTCACCTCTGGTCCCACTCGCCTCCCCGGGCTTTCATGCTTCTGGTTGGGCTTTTGTACGCTGTCCCGGTCTCTATCAAAGTACTGTGGGAGAGTGGCGGACGACAGGTGACCATCGGCCTATTGAGCGCATTCTTGGCCTATTCATGTTTTAATGCAGCGCCGTGGAAAGTGCACTGTGCGCCGGCGGTCCTGGGCATCGCCGCTTTCAGAAATTCTGTCTCTCTCCTTTTTTTTTTAATGCACAACACTGTCTTTAATGCACCTCACAAAGCTTAGCATCCAAACACAAATGTACATTGAAAAAGAGAAAAAAAACAGTCTTTATTACACTGCCGTTTAAGGTAATGTGAAGAAATGGGAGGCTTAAAAACCAATCTGAAAAACTCATTAACAAACTTAGGGCCTGTTTACACGAGAACGGGTAAAAACGACAAAATATTTTATTGGAAGTGCCTTTGGTTTAGACAGTTTTTGGGGCTTGAAAACGCAATAATCTGAATCCAGCCTCCAGCGTGGAAAAGTTGAATACGCTCCGCCGTAATGTTTCCGTCTACACTGCCCAAGACTCAAAACTCTGGTCAAATCTGCTCACGTCGCGTACAAATTTACGTCACATACAGATTTACAGGAGGCATCCCAACAAAGGCACAGAATATGCAGAGAAACTATCAGTGAACAGAGAAAGAAAGATGCACCAGTTCGTCGCAGGCAAGTCAAACGGCCATGGACGAGACCTGGCAGAGCTGCGCCTGGTGTACAAACCTAATCGAAGTCCACATACTTTTGCGTCAACATATGTACGCAGAAAACGCTCGTCTAAACTTGGAATAAAAATGAAAACATGACGCCACTTTTGCGTCTTCCGTTCAGACCGTCATCATATAAGCGTCGCCTTGGTTTGACCTTTTAGCCCCGCCCACTTAGTCTGTTCAGCTGCCGAGATACTGAACCACGACACAGACACTGGGGATAGTGTCATGCAGTTGGTTTCCCATGATTACCGGTAACAATGTGCCTGATTGGAGTGTAAAGATGAACCTTTTGTACCTTCTGTATTTGACGATAAATAATGAATTGCGATGAATAATGTAAAAATGATATGTGGAGTTCTCAGCTTATTTCTTATTTGCTTATTGCGCTTCACCGTTGACTCTACCCGCACAGCAATGCGGCCTGTGATTGGTCAACTTTTCAGTAAGTTCACTGCTGAGTTAGACTGGAAATTTTGCAAGTACGAGGTGACAGTGGTCAACTTGAAGGTCAGATGATCAATTCCCCCCTCAGACCAAGTTCTACTGTTGTGTGGAGTAAATTAACAATTACTACATCGCTTTGAGAACTCATATATCAAGATTATGCTGAAATAAGATCCTGTTTAAATGAACTAGGGGGGTAACAATAACCGAAATATGGTGATATCGTATCGTCAGAGCTCTCACAATAATATCGTGGACCATCACAATATATCGAATCACAAGTCTCTTTGCTTAAATGAACAGTTCTGATGCAGAAATAGCTAAAAAACAGAGGGAACTACATAGACCATGATCCTTTGCTCCGTTTCAGTGCAGACAACATGAAGAAATAACTGTTCAAAGCACTTTTACATCTTCATTCTTTGGATTAAGTCTTGTGAAGGCATTTCTAGAGGAAAAAGTAGCAGATTCACAAAAAATATTGTAATAAATATCGTACCGTGAGATGTTTATGGTGAAAATATCGTACAGAGAGATTTGGACATCGTTCCATCCCTAATGACAAAGCATTTTATAATGTCAGTCTTGTTATTATGTAGAATATCGTAATATCGTGAGCTTTCCAGTCCAAATCCACTTTATTTCTATAGCACATTTTACAAAAAGAGCAGTTTCCAAAGTGCTGCACAGAGATATAACAAAAAGAAATGCTCAAATTTGGTCATACCGGTCCTAAAACAATAAAACCAGTAAAATCCAATTAAAGCAACAACATAAAAATCACAAAGTAGCATTAAGTTTAAGGCGAGACTTAAAACTGTGGGGGCTGTTCGGATGTGGGATTACAATATCGCAATAAATATCGTACTGTGAGGTTCATACTGCGTCGATATCGTATCGTGAGACTTGGATATCGTTACACCCCTACACAATACCATCCCAACTTTATTTACAAAGCACTTTAAAAACTTGCTTCTGCTGTACACAGACATAGAATATACAAAGACAATCACAGCCAAAGTCACAATACGACTATTAAAATCATAGAAAACAATAAGACGCAATATATAGCAGTTAATTAACAACAAGAATTACGCAGATATGCTTTAAAGTTGGCTGAATAAGGAAAGAAAAGTTTGTTAAAAGCCGCCCGCGGTCCACCATGTTGAACAAACGCACTGACCATTCTTACAAATTTCCCTGTGCTCTTCCATGGCCGACTGCTCCAAACTTCTCCTGGCTGTACGAGTCCCTGTGAGCCGCCCCGTGTCAGCTCCCAGAGTGAGTGCGGTGCACAATCCAGCGAGCGCCTGCATATGTTAAGGAGGATAATAGGCTCCTGAGGGACACCAGGCGAGGGCCCAAAAAGTGAGCACGGTGACGCACACTACATGCTCCAGTCTCCCGCAACAAATCCCACTTTGAATCTCGCACCACATCAAGCGAAGAGCGCCGCACGTTCCATAATCGCGGTTTAAAAGGTTTAGCGTCACCTTCCCCACGGCACTGTCAGTAATTTGAACAAAATGTCACTCAAAATACAAATGCTAGAACAAAGGGAAGAGAGGCTGGACGCCCGTGTCGGAAAGAAGCCGCTTTGATTTCCTAAATGCTCCCACTACTCATCTTTTCCCCGAGCATCAAGAGAACATTAAGATCAATACTTGACAAAAACAAGCGCTGCAAAACAACACCCTGGTGACTGGGTTTGAATGGAGTACAGCGGAGGGAGCATGTGAGGCCCGTCAAACACACACACACATTACACAGACATGCGATTATTCAGATGATCTAACTTTAAAGAGGGAGTATTTTACTTATTAACTACTGACACATGACATATTTAGATCACCATGTTACTGTTTATTGTTTTGGAAATGCTAACTAAAAGAACCATATTAACATGTTTTATGCTTTTGTTTTTTTGGTCATCAAATTGTTGTGTACAGTTTTGTATCATGCCTGTGTGTGTATTTATTGAGAACTGTTTTGTGGGAGCATGGACATGTAGGTTGTGGGCCGAGCATTGGACAGTAAGTGGGTTTGCCAGATTCCTCACACATCCATGGACGACATCTAAAACTTCTTCAGGCATGTTTTTGATGAGGGAAAATGGTAGAAAGCTAAAATTAAACACTGTTTCCTCCGACATCAACCCAAACTGTGGGCTAATCCTGAAATGTGCTTGTGACCCGTCGATCCCTGGGCCCTGCACTCAGGTCATCATCTGCTTGTGACACATAACCCTGAGACACTGGTCAAAGAATGGGTCAAATGCAAGGGCCAAATTCTCTTCTGGGACAGTAACGTGTACAAATATAAATTTGCAAACTGTAGCACAGGGAGGGGAGCTCAGCAGACAGGGCAGGGACACCCTGCACACTGCGGTGCAGGAGACACCTCCAGCTCCTTGAAGGCTGTGGTGCGGGGCAGGGTGCTCTAATCCTTTCCTGGCCTCAGAAGAAGGTGTGATGGAGTATTGACTTGGGCAGGTGCAGTGTGTGTGGAGCTATTGATGGAGATATCAAAGCACAGACAGGAGCTGTCGACCCGCCCTCACAGGAGCTGAGCACTGCTGCTGGGCATAGAGTATAGACATGGCATCTCTGCATAATGGAAACCTATTGATGATGGAATTGACTGAACGCACAAAGACTTCATGTGTATTATTCAGGCGCTGACATGTGCCAATGTCCCAGTAAAGTCTTTTATTTGACTGTATTACACAGACCGCAGGGTGCAGATCGGTCTGTGAAAAATGACACACTAGTGCCTAATGGGAGGATTTATCAGTGAACAATGCGAGCGCTGCGCTGCAGGAAAGCGGACACCCTGGACACATGTTCTGGAGTGTGGGGCCCGTGTTGGGTCCAGCTGACGTCCTGGCACCTCCTCCTCTTCACTTGTCTGCTGCCAGCGCCTGTGTGGTCTTTGGCACTCTACCTCGCCTTCACACTCAGCATTCACATCCAGAGCTCTCAATAGGGCCTTTTGCTTCGAGCGCGGATAACGTGGAAGACATGGGCAAGGTCGCCCTGAAAGTGTCCCGTTTAGCAGAGGCAGTTGTCAGCGCAGGGCTGTGGAGCTCCAGCCTGTTTTTGGTTTGACCTTCTCTTTGTGGAGGGGCGGAGGCGGCTCTGCCCTCAGAGCTACACCTCATCACAGAGTGCGCCGCACCTATCCATCTTCCCTCATTGTGCACAGAGGTGACAGCTGGCATTCAGCTGTTTGTTATAGGCCTTTAAAACATGCAGGGCCTCCATACTCGGCTACATTAAAGTAATTAGCTGCCAAGCTAGTCGAAAGCACCCCCCACCAAGTGCCAGCAAGACTACGGATTGAAGTGGGCATCCTGTTTGACACATCTGGGCAAGAGAGAGTAATGAAAACAGCTGCTTGTGCCCATATGGCATCCAAAGGCTGGCAGCGTGGCAGAGCTCTGTGCCAACCTCAGGCAAATTATCTATCATTAATCCCGGGATCTGACCAGCATACGAGCCGCTGCTAATCAAAACATCTGGGGATGGTGGCACAAGGAGGAGGAGGTCTCCTTTAAAACAGATCTGTGTGAGAAGAAAAAGTCAACAGCCATCTATCATATTCCGGACACGTGCTCTGTGGGATTTGGACCAATATGGTGCAGTGTGTTGCACTGTGTTGCAGTGTTGATGAAACCTGGTGCTCCAAACATTTCCTGTGAAAATCAATGTGCTGCTATTCTTTGATTAGCCGCAAATGTTTCTGCATCTGTCTATTGTGTGTCCTTTGCGTTCATAGGCTGCCCGCTCCAAACCTGCCTGCAAATTCCCTCAGAAAGTGCCTGACATTCAAATGTCCTTTGATGTGGCTTCCCCAAGCAGGGCGCAGCAACTGTAATAGTCATTCTGTCACTTAATGCTTTTCCGGGGATCAATAGCTCTTAAATGCTAAAGTGGGACAATTAAAAATAAATAGGAGGTAGCTCGAGTCTAAATCAGATTATACATTGCTCCTCAAAAGCACAGTGGGCCTCCTCAGTGAGCTGTCTGCATGCGCCCCGCTCAGCTGATGCATATGTAAGTGAGCACACTCGCACGCGCTAATACAGTCAATACATTCACATCAGAGAGCGCCTTTCCACTGTTTCAAAGGGCACATTAGTTAGCATTAGCATTAGCAAGCAAATAATTAGATGCAATTACGAGCAGATACCTAAGCCCTGCTGCGGGGGTGTGTGCTGGCTGGATGGGTCACCTTCTTGGGTCCCCTGGTGCTGCTCTGTGTTAGCTCTCTGTGTTAGCGTCAGTGTTAGCATGATGGCAGCCTGACAGACACCACTTGCACTGGCACAATTAGCCGCTGACAGCAGGTGCCTCTGTACTGCTCCTCGCTAACACGTCTCCAGTTTCCTCGTAATGGCCACAAAGTGATCCTAACTTTCAATTAGCACATCTCCAGCCCAGGCAGCAGCAGCCACAGTCAGGCGGGTGGGGAGGCGGGCACGGAGCAGGCGGGCGGGTAACACAACTGCGTGGGAAGCACCTTGGCACAGTCTGCAAACAAAGACGCTCCCAGGACCGTCTGCTGCCAGCCACTCACTCTGAGTTTAAACACTATTCTGAGGACCAGAACTACTGATTGTTCTCAGAAAGTTCACTCATTTAAAATAAATAATATGGGTGTAATGATATCCAAGTCTCATGATACGATATCATCGTGGTACGAACCTCACTGTATGATATTTATTGCCATATCGTGAGAAAGCTCACGATATGGTAGGGAGGCTCACGATATTATGATATTCTACATAATAACAAGACTGACATGATAAAATGCTTTGACCAGTCATTTGGTACAACATTTATTGTCATTAGAGATGTAACGATGTATGATATTTTCACCATATTCATCCCACAGTACCCCTATGAACTAACATCAAGGACCATGTTGTCCACCCTCCTGTGGGCTCACCACCTGCAGAGGGGTTCATAGGGGGGTTCAGGTGCTATGAGTATTGGGCAGTAAACTGCCCCCGCGACCCAGCCGGATTAAGTGGGAGAAGATGGATGGATGGACATCCCACAGTACGATATTGCAATATTGTGGAGGCTCACAAAACTGTGAATCTGCTACATTTTCCTCTAAAAATGCCTTCACAAGACTTAATCCAAAGAATGAAGATGTAAAAGTGCTTAGAACAGTTATTTCTTCATGTCGTCTGCACTGAAACGGAGCAAAGGATCATGGTCTATGTAGTTCCCTATGTAGTTTTTTTTTTTTTAGCTATTTCTGCATCAGAACTATTCATTTAAGCAAAGAGACTTGTGATTTGATATATTGTGATGGTCCACGATATTATTGTGAGACCTTTGACGATACAATATCACAATACATTTCCATTACTGCTACATCCCCAACATAATAAAAATGCTGTGGATTTACACAGTGCTTTTTTGGACACTTAAAGGCGTTTTACATAAAATATCCCATTTAGGTAGTTAATCTACAAATGCGTTATGATTATTTAATATCAAAATAAGCTAATTTAAATCCCTCGTCCTATCCATAAAAAATAAAATTCCATTATTGAATTGAAGTAAATAACCCAGTGGAAACAAACTCAGTATTTCTGGATGGGCCTAATGCACCACACCAACGACAGGTTCATCTGTTAATGGTTTAACCATTTTATGCCCCTGTTTGACAGGAGCCATATTACACTACAGGGAACCTTCACTATAACACGGTTCACCCATAGACAGGAAGTGCTCCAGGAGGCTCTTCCGGCTCCTTCCCTCCTTTTTCCCCATTGACTTACATTGGGATCTGATCGCTCCTCTCTCTGTACCTGTTGCTGTGAGCCTCGTCATTTTGGTCTTAAAATGTTCGTATGAACCCGCTCTACATCCTGATTTTTTTTTTTGCTATTTTGTCCCTGTAACTGTGGCATCGCAAGCCTCATTTGAGCTGTGCTAAACGTTATGGGTGACGTTATGCTCACTTAGTCCACTTCTTTTATACAGTCTATGGGTTCACCTTTCGCGGCTTCGCTATTTCGTGGATTTTTTAAATGCTTTTTCTTTTTTTACAGTGCATTGTGTTCTGAATCCTGAAGGGACTGTTGTCTAGAAGTGAAAAAAGTTGACATTGGTCTTTCACTTAGACCAGGGGTCGGCAACCTTAAATCCTCAAAGAGGCATTTGGAGCGTCGCCACAGAAGAAAAACACCTGAGGAGCCACAAAACCCTAAAATGAGGATCACACTGCATATGATTTTTTTTTTACCTGTCTGCTCTGTATAAAAAACTATAGTGTGTTGCATTTATGAAATTAATGAAAATACAACACAAATAATCCACTGAGTCGTGTCCTTTAGTCTGAGCTGTTTTCAGTGCAGTGTATACAAATTAGCCGTGCGGTTTTAAGTTTCGTTTCTCCTTTTAGTCCTGGTTTTATATCTGGTTTACACCTGCTTTAGACCTGCTTTAGTCCTGGTTTTGGTCCTGTAGTTAGCTCTGGTTTAGAGGCGCACAGGAGGAAGCGCGATCCACGCAGCGTAAGCAACAAGACACGATCCACGCACAGTGTCCACGGCGTACGGGAGAAGATAAGGTGTACGAAAGGAGATGAGGTGTACAGGAGGAGATGAGGAGGACAGTTTTAAGGAGATAACAACATTCTAACATGGCATAAAGCTCACAAGACCAAATTTTTGTTTCCTATTGAACCTTCCCAATAATGGCTATCCCTATCTTTAAAACAATTTTTCTACAGTATTTTAACATAAATACAACTTGAGGTATGTTGCCGTCTATTAGAAGCAGGAGCAATTATATTTGACATGACAAAACAATTAAAATCACACAACTTTTTTCTGATATGTTAACACATGCATGTAGTCACAATGGACATAATTTGACAGCATTTTTAGCAAGCTAAAAAATAATAATTAATCAATCCTTTAACATGAACTTTACAATGTTTTTATTTGGGTTGTTTTGATTAGTGAAGTGTAATTGGCTAATAATACATTGGCAAATTACAACTGGTTAATCATACATCTGTGAAGAGACTTTGTTCAGATGCCAGACAGGTCTGCTGACAGTCAAGTCCTAAAGCTGGAGAAAATCCTGCAGAATCCCAAATGAACTGGATTGTTTTGTATAGTGGCGTATTGCTCTCACTCCCCAAAATATTTTCCGGCTCAGTATCAAGTGATTACGTGAAAACTTTCATGTTTTAACGTGATATTTATCACGTTATAATGTGAAATGATCACATTAGTTCATGGTGTGGTATTTTCACGTTATAACGTGAAATTATCATGCTCCAGCTTGGATGCCTTTCAAATGCATGAATCTGTAGCCATGCAACCATAGATCCGGTCTATGCAAACAACATGACGTATTGGTGTAGTTGCTCATGCAAAGTCTACAGTGTTTCCTCTGGCTTTTCAGAACTTACTCCACTATCTGTCATCTTTTAAGTGATTGTCTTCTAATGGAGATGGGGAGTAATGAGGGAGTAGGGAGGAGGGTGGTAATTTTGTAGAATATTTTGTTCAGATCTTGCGGGATTTGGGCTCTCGCTGTATGTCCTGGTGGCAGCAGAAGGAGCTGGAGTAGACGACATCTTCAGGAGTCTCTGTGTGGCAATGGTACATTCCATTTGCTTCTGCTCAAACCTGCGCTTCAGAGAGTTATAGCATTTCTCAATTATCACACGCTTGGCTTCACTCTCTGACAGCTTTTCTTTGAGGCTGTATATATTTTTAGGACCTCGGCCTTCTCATTCTGCAGCTCATTGCAATGTTGAGCCACGGAGTGTACGTTCTTGGACAGCCCCTCCAGATCTTTTCTCAGAAAGGTGAGCTTCTCATTTAGAGTGGCTTTCTCCTGAAGAAGCTCTCTCACCTGTTTTTTAAGGGACTTGTCCTCTACAAGGTGGGTCTCAGTTAGTGTGGCTTTAACTGGTAATTATTTTCAAATCCTCGCCCCTTCATCATGAAAAGCACACGAAGGAGTTTGTATGAGGCAAGTTTTAAGTTGAAGGCATCGATCTTGCTCCAGGAAGGAATCCGCTGTAGAGCCCTGCACCAGCGGGACCCGCGGGACCCAACATAAAACAGCACGGCGCGGGACACATTCTGAAAGCTTATTGCAGGAGCAGGTGGGAGCGCGACCGCACGACACAGGAGCGCGACTGAAGACTGCAGGAGCGGGACTGAAAATTGTGTCCCACGCAGACCTCTACCGTGCTGCTGCACGCAAGCTCAGCGTCAATGGTTTCAGGAAGATGATTAAAGTGACTTGTGGTTTCACTGCACAGGAGAAATGAAGGTCAATTACCGGTTCTTTTCTGTTTCTGACCTCGTTTTATTCAGCACAGTTGCTGCCGTGTTAAAAGAATCTGTTCAGGTACATAAATGTACTTTTACAGTACAAAATCATTCTGTATATGCAGTAAATACCTCATTTTTCAACATGGATATCAGTGGCTTATAGCCCGGTTGCGGCTTGTATATACTTTTTTTTTTTTCAATTTAAAATAGAATGGATGTGGCTTATATACAGGTGTGCTCTATAGTCAGGAAAATACAGTAGGTTTTTTTTTTTACACAATTTTGCAATGAATTAGCAGAGATGATGAAGTTATGTTTGTGAGAGCCGATGATGCACATGTTTATTATTGTTGTGGGTTTCACTGGCTGCTCATATGAATGCTCTGATTGTGGGAATTCGGACAATTACACATCAATCTCTACTTAAATCAACTGAAGGATTCTCATGATTTTTAGTTCAACTGGTGACAATTCATCTTGAGGTACTCCTCCTGTAAGTGACCGTGAACCCCCCGACTCTAACAGTAAATATCTCATTCATTTTTCCCATAGACTTTCCAAAATAAATTAATATTTAAAGTGTGAAAGCTGCTCAGAGCTCATCAGCCATGTAGTTACTAGTCCTGTCAATCCATTAAAATATTTAATTGCGATTAATCTCATGAATGTCTTTTTTAACTCGCGATTGATCACAAATTAATCGCACATTTTTTGTCCCTTAAATCATCATTTTAATACGCTTTTGTTTTTAAATTGCAAACCAGAACAATTGTCAGTGAGACACTGTGCTGCAGCCCGGTGGTGTCGTCGCACGGTGCTGTTTGCAGGTTGGACGGCGGAGCTGGCGGTTTTGGCGAAGAGGGTGGGTCCAGTGGCATGTGGTGTCTGTTGCGTGGTGGGGCGGGTGTGGGTTCTGCTGCGCTGCTCCTCCGTGTGTTTGTGTCGCTGTCCACGGTCCTTGTCCCGGATTTGCCGTATGTTTTGAAGCGGATTTTGCTTTGTGTTTTCCTTGTGTGGGTGGCATCGGTGTGTGCAGATGTGCCGTGCTTTGGCCCACCTCCAACTGGGACTTCTCAGTTTTGTACAAATTGTTTTCCTTCCTGTTTACAGCCAAATCCTGTAGTTTTTCAAATGTTACAGCAGTGGCCACAGCAAAACTAGTTCACTGGGTCACAAAGTGCATTAATCTCGGGATAACAAAAAAAATTGTGCTGTTAAAATTGTTCTAGTTAATAAAGTTAATAGTGCGATATTTTTGACAGCATTAGTAGTAACTAATGACCACAAACCTATAATTAAGCCCAAGCTGAGGAACAAAGTGAGTGACTAATTAAAACTGCATCCAAAGCTCAAAAAAAAAAAAAAAAGTTCTTTTTTCTCTCAACTGGATGTAAGAAAACCTTGATTGTTCTCCTTGCTCTGCTGTTGTGACACATCGGACAGTAGTCCCTTTTCACTGAGCAGCCTGGCTTAGTTAAAGTTCTCTCAAAAATGGCAGTCACACTTCCCGATCCATTCACTGTGGTTTGGGAAATAGCGCTAAAATTAATCTATATATAAATACCAGGCAGTGGACAGTAAGTAAGAAGACTGGGATCAGAAAAGTAGGTATTTGTCTTGAAGCTAATACAATCTGAAATGAAAATTAATTAGTGATGTTAAATAAAACAGAGGTACAATCTGAATGATTTTGCACAGACTTCAACTTGTCATTAGAAGTATTTTCATGAACTTATTCTGAGACCTAGATTAAGTTACCTATCTTTATAAGCACACGTTTCCCCAGGTAAAGCATTTACATTGTACTGGAGGTCTTAATGCTGTTTGTGATCATCCTAATAATAATAATCTGTAACCTGCTGGTAAGAAGACAGTGGACAGCAGGATCTGAGAGACTCGGAACAAGACGTGCAACTCCATGGAAAGAGCCTATCGGATTCAAATATAAGTCACCACTGATGGAGCAGGTTCAGAAAGTACAAATTTCATTCATTTTCTTCATAGACATAGAAAATTTTAACTATTCAAAGACATCACAAAGGCTAAGCAGCTACGTGCTAACTAATATCCATAACGCGGTCCAAAAAGGGAGTTTAAAATGCAAGATTTTGCAAAATGCTTTAATAACTTTGTGATTTACATGGTGTCTGTAGCAGCCGATAATGTAATAATGGCCAATAATGTAATAACTTTCTATAAAGTAATAATTTTTATGTAATAAAGCCAATAATATAATAATTTGCCAGTAATGTAGGAAAATGTCTGAAAAAATAATGTAATAACCTGACGCCGTAGTAACATATTACATTATAAGATAAGATAAGATAAGATATCCTTTATTTGTCCCACAATGGGGAAATTTCAGTGTTGCAACGCACAGTAAAGAGAACAGCAAGAAACAGTAGCAGCAACAGAAGTACAGTTAAGTTAAAAATAGACAAACACTATAAGGATCTATAAAGATAAGGATTATAAAACTATGTATCATATAAATTGCTATCTTAAGACAATATATACAATAAATTGCAATCTAAAAACTATATATACAATAAATTACTATCTTTATTATTGGTTTGTTATTACATTGTTGGTTGGTTTAAACACTCCTGCCAATAATCTAATAATTTATCATTTAAAGGAACAATGTAAGAAATAATTGTTAATTAATAACTAGCTGATAATGTAATAACTTACTGCATTATTAGTAACACATTATTACATTATTGTTTCAGGCATTTTCCTACATTATTGGCAAGTTATTACATTATTGGCTTTATTACATACAATTTTTTACATTATAGGCAGTTAAGAAATAACTAAATGTAACTGTAACTGGCTGATAATGTAATAACTTACTGCATTATTAGTAACAGGTTATTACATTATTGTTTCAGACATTTTCCTACATTATTGGCCATTATTACATTATCAGCTGCTACAGTGTCAGAAAAAAGATTTTACATACAATTTTAGGTGTTGTGCTCTATAGCAACTTCACACTTTTAATATTATTTTTTTATTTGGAAAGACTATGAAAAAAAATAATGGGACGAGCCGGTCACTGTTGAGCTTTGAGTAACATTAGTCGATCTAGAAAAGTGACTGCAGACTGATACGTAAAACTCAAGCTAACGTGTCCCTGATTGGCTAATCCACCTGTCAATCACACCCACTGGAACTCAAAGAGATGTACCCAGACTCACATCTTCATAAAGTATTGAAGAAGTGTGTGTTCTGGGTCCCATGCAAGTTTCATTACAAACATTAGCTTCACTTCCCTTCTTCTCTTTCATATTTTTTCGCATTACCGTGACTTGCAGTGGAGGTACAGCCCACAGAGTTCCTCTCTCTCACAGCTCTGACCTTGCTCCAGTCGCTGCTAAACTTGAGAGTGCCCCCTAGAGGCTGTGTGACGGGGGAGGACTCTGTAATGTGCTCTTTGCCTCTTTAAGCGTGCAGCCGTAAGTGTTTTAAACACACACATCTGTCTTTGTTATTAGCACCACTCATTACGCCACATCTCAGCTCTCCCGGAGGACACGCCTCTTCTGCTCGTCCTCCAGGATCACTTACATCACTTACATGTTGGGGTTTTAACGCTCAGCTCAAAAACAAATTTGTCTAAAGCAATTAAAATGTATCACCTTGTAAACAGAAGCAGCCCCTCCCATCAGCTTGGAAAAACAAAGGTATCGATGTGTTTTGAGCTGACCTGTATTTAAAGGCCCTGCGCCTAACTTCACTTTGTCTTGCCCCAGTATAAATGGACTGCACTATTATAATTCACTCTTGAGGTCAAAATAAGTTGCCCGTGTGCTGTTTGCATCAAAATTGTGGCCAAACCGGTTTGTCAAAGCCTGATCTCATCAGATCTCAGAAGCTCAGCAGGGCCGGGCCTGGTTAGTACTTGGATGGGAGACACTGGGAATTCGAGGTGCCACAGGGGGGCGCAGTCACAAAAACTGTTGTTGTGTCCTTAGGCAAGACACTTCACCCACATTGCCTAGCATGTGTGTGAGTGTTGGTGGTGGTCGGAGGGGCCGATGATGCAGATTGGAGCCTCGCTTCTGTCACAGTCTATCCCAGGGCAGCTGTGGCTACAACAGTAGTTTACACCACTGAGTGCAGAGTGAATGAATAATGAACTGTAAAGCACTTTGGGTGTCATGAAAGGCGCTATATAAATGCAATGATTAATTAAAATTCTAATGATTAATTCTGTTAAGTTAATTATCACCGCAGCATTGGGATGTGGATCAGGATCCTCACACATGAACCTGGAAGGAAGGTGGGTCCATATGATTGTTGTGTTCTTTGAGAAGACTTGTGTGTTTGTGTGGGTATCTATCACATGTTGATAGGGCTACAACCACAGACTGTATAAAGTACAGGACTAATGCTGTGTTCTTTTGTGTTTGGAACACTGACCTCCATTTCGGGAACGTGCAATGGAACGGCCCGTCAACTCGGAGTTCCAAAACACAAACTCGGGCTAGTTCGGAGCAGACCGAGACAAATAGATTTCTGAACATGTAACAGTCAAAACTGCCATAAATGAGTCGCCGTCAGCTAACGCTAGCTACTCTATTTCCTACAAACTTTCTTTCTGCTGCTCGATCGCTGTTTTCAGCTGCAGATTTCACTCCTTTCACACAGGACAGCGGCTCTTTCTGCAGGAGACATGTGCAGTAGAGCAGAAGTGACAGCGGTGCAGGAGGAAGACCGAGGCGGAGCAGATACTGGCACACAAGCCTAGAGGGCCCCCTCGTGGCCGTCAGTGTGAAAATAACCAACATGTGAAATAACATATTTTATATTTAAGTCGCACGCAGGACCCAAACCATGAAAAGTCCGAAAAATACGGGTAATGCATGTTTGAGTTCGACATTTGAAGGCCTTGAATGCTCAAAAAACGCTTTTACCTACCGCCTTTCTCCATTGTTTTATACCAGTGATTATTTTAAAAGTTCTGAATCCAGGTCATACATGTTGCATTAACAATAAAAACACAGTAAAAGACAGAGATAGATTTATTAGATGTATTACTTACCCAAAAAGGCCACGAGCGATCACAAACTTGAGTAAAACTTGCAGTAGAATTTACAAACTTAGGATTTGTTTAACCACACTTTTCACATTACGAGGCTAAGGTTTGGTACACTTTATTGCCCGGGCTGGAGGAATAGTATTGCGTTACGTTTTAACTCAGTGAAGGGAAGCAAACTCTTTACATGTCACACAAGAATGTACTTGCTCGGTTCCAGGACTCATTCAAAGTTCAAAGTTGAGCGAAATGACAATGAGGTTATGATTGTACATATGACTGCACTTAACGTAACTACCGAATACTGGACACTTTTGGTTCATATTGACTTTGGAGAGCGCGATTCCAAGTTCTTCCAACTGCGGTAAATGTTCTAGTTCGAACCGCGGTTGGAGAAAGAGGAGATTGAATTACAAGAGGCACAGTCTGTGTTTTCATCTCGACATTGGCCTAATTTCTGGGTGAATGACTGACTTCCTTTCGGTGTTTGTTTAATATTGTTTGCACAGCTGTAGCGTAGTACCTGGAGGTAGCGGGCCCGTCTGCTCTGATCCCACGGCTGGGGAGAGTCATTGGCTGTGACGTCTTTTCAAGAGGTTCAGGGGAGCAGGCACCAGATGTGAGGAGCGCAGGAGAGGCTGAGGGTAAACCATGTTATTGTTGATCCAAGTGTGTTACAAGGAATTTGAATTTGGGGAGAAGAAACATCTAAGGTAAATTTGTGCCAAAATGACGACACACCGCTGCAGAATCCTACGCATATCACCGATTCAGAAGATCAAATTGGAGAGTAAAGGCCGCTACACACTAGAGAAACGTGTAACAAAATGTGCACACCACAGACACAAGGAGAAACTTATGAGACTTAAAATCTCTGATCGCAAAGACTCCAGCGGGATCTGTCTGCGTAAAACGGGCTGCGAAGCTGTGAGCGCGATGGCGTCAGCTGTTTCCTGTCTACAGTAAGACTATTTGAGACTCTTAAGTGTTCAAAGATCAGAGCTCTGCACTTCTAGTTTAGATACAAGTCAGAACTGTGTTATTATTTGTGAAATGTGGAGCAATACTTAAGATACAAGATTTTTAAAGCATAAAAGATTAGTAATAAAGTCCACAGGAAGTAGAGTCACTATCACTAATCTGCAGCTTTACACTCTGTGGACATAAACAAACACATGCGAGTAACGACTTTCGCCGTTTTACTTTCAAAGATGCTTCAATATGTATTAATAGTGCGGTTTTGTGGACTGGATGTCATTATTTGTGGAGGACAATTTCCATCGATAATGTGGATCTGATGCTGCGCTTTAAATGTACCACTTTATGGGAGGTGAGTAATAAAGTCTTTATTTTCACTCTATCCTGAGTTTGTTTGTTGTGTCTCTGTGTCCGTCGCTCCTCTGCCCCTGACTCTGTTTTATCGGCTGTTACCGTCGCGTCGCTGATGTTTGGTGGTTCTGATCTGACACTGACTCCACACATGAGGAGCAGCGGCTTCAAAATCGCACACGAAGACAAAAAGTTGTTTAAAAAAGTTTAAAAAGTTCAAACTCGTGGAGAAGAAATCGCAGCCAAAATCGGGCAAATTCTCCTGTAGTTTGTGGCGGCCTGAACAGAGCAGTAGGCGTATGCCAGTGGCGGTGAAAATGGGTGTGGGTGGGATCCTATTTGAAACCAGGATTATTCAGGCCATTATCAATATACTGTGAAAAGATGTGTTGTACCTGATTTTTACTGTCTTAAATGCATTCTCGACATCCTAATTATTGACTGTGATCAGTTCATAAGTGTCATTCGCAACTTTCAGAGGCCAGAGCAGAGTTTGGTGTCTTGAGTAAATCTAACCGCAACTAGGATGCCGAATACATTAAGAGACAATGCGTTTCATACAGTTAAAAGTTGTTTTCTTGTGAATTTTGCCGTTTGAAATTTATGTGTGATATTCGCGGCCAGAGCAAAGCATGATGGGAGCTGTGACACGCTCCTCCGGCTGTCACCCTCGCCCGATCGCATCACCAGACTGAGCCGACTTCTCTCATTTCACGGCACTCGTCTCCACCGCTCCGAGCAGCCCTTCACTGAGGGAGGTATTTACAATGCGTCAGATCGCTTTAAACGGTCGTCGACTACACCGCCCGTTAACCATGTGCTTCCTGGTTCATCTTAACAAAACACGCAGGACTTTATTCTGGCTTTAATGCATTAAAGTTTAAGGTGTTTTAAGGTCCGATATTTTGTGTAATTCACTTTTGTGGGATTTCAAGCATGTTCGTATGTTTGTCAGCATGAATGTTGTGACCTAATCAAAAACATACTGTACTTGGAGCTGTGTTTTGTTTCGTTCACACATGTTGGAGTATTCCTGGTTTATTAGTCTGTTTACATCTACAAAACTCAAAATACTCAGTTCCTCCTTGTGGTAGTTTTCAAGTTAACAGCGAACTTTTACCTTTTGTTCAGTAGACATGGGCAATTTCAGGGCTGAAATTAGCCAAATGAGTCTAGTGAAGGTGTGTGGAGATTAAAAACACAGTGGAGCACTTATTGTACAACCACATGACATCACAAGGTGGAAAAGAGTGTTTTCTAGTTATACAGATGAATTCACACGCAGCTTATTCTTATAAATGTTAGATGTTTGATTATAGATGATTATAGATCCACAGATTCTCCTCAGACATGATGGAATTACAATGAGGATTTACAGCAGGGGTCTCCAGCCTGTAGCTCTTCACCTCCTTCCAAGGAGTTCACCAAGGGATTTCAGAATTATATCATTGTGCTGAATAACAAAAAAACTGGTGAATTATGAGGGGGTATGATACTAGTTTACGATATCGTCACGGTATGAACCTCACAGTACGATATTTATAGAGATATCATAGTCAAGCTCATGATTTGTTTGTTGCATGTTTAGTGTTGCAAGTACCGCAACAATTTCCTAATGTTGTGAACCTGTTCACTCATATGGCAATAAAACCTTTCTGAATCTGATTCTGATACGGTGGGGAGGCTCACGATATTATACATAATATCCTTACCATACTGTGAAAGGTTCAAGACAAAGCAATAACATCTCTATGGAGAAAAGCAAATGGAGCCTCCATCAGAAAAGTTACATTAGGCATTAGGGGTTTAATGATATCCAAATCTCATGATACGATATTGTCACAGTGTGAACCTCACGGTACGATTTTTATTGCGATATTGTGAGAAAGCTCACGATACAGTGGGGAGGCTCATGATTTTCCGATATTCTACATAATAACAAGACTGACATTATAAAATGCTTTGACCAGTCATTTGGTACAACATTTATTGTCATTAGGGATGTAACGATATCCAAATCTCTCTGTACGATATTTTCACCATAAACATCTCACGGTACCATATGTTTTGCAATATTTTGTGGAGGCTCACACAACTGTGAATCTGCTACTTTTTCCTCTAAAAATGACTTAATCCAAAGAATGAAGATTTCAAAGTGCTTAAAACAGTTATTTCTTCATGTCACCTGCACTGAAATGGAGCAAAGGATCATGGTCTATGTAGTTCCGTCTGATTTTTAAGCTATTTCTGAACCAGAACTATTCATTTAAGCAAAGAGACTCATGCGATTCGATATATTGTGATGGTCCGCAATATTATTGTGAGACCTTTGACGATACGACATCACCATATTTCGTTTATTGTTACATCCTTACTAATTACATGCCATCATTTTGCAATTCTGTGCACTAATAAATGGACAATGCTTTATGTTTTATCAGCATCTAACTGTACTCTTCTCTCAATTTCTTGCCACTGCTAAAATGCGTAGCTCTCTGGCATTTCCGTTTTGTAAAGGCAGCTCATTGAAAGTCGTCTGATTTACAGCTACTAAAATTGTGAAAACATAATAGTCTGACTTATACGTAATACCTTTCTGGACTATATAATATAAAAATGATGTTTCCACGATCACACAGACAGTCAATGTATATTTAGGGCCACACTTTTCCTCCCTTTTTTTTTTCTGTGCTGTATATTCTTCATCCCATCAGCAGTCAGCCAGTCAACAGTCTTTATGGTGGTAGTTATTAGCTGTGCGGGCCCACTTTGAATAGCCATCCGATCCCCCGGCCACAATGGACCGCTGATAATATCATAAGCACGTATTTACCATGGAGGCGTTTAAGATTTCCAGATAGAGCTGAAACACGAGAGCCGCAGATTTGTTAATATCATTAAAAGATGTTAGCCGTAACTGAAGCTGTGTGAACGTGATCTACGCTGGAAATAATTTATAAAGTAACAGCTATAAAACATGTACAAGTGATCAGGTTCACGACCTGTCCCGGCACAGAGGCTCCCCTTACATGCACCGCAGCCTCACCGAGCGCTAAAACAATTAGGGCAAATGGCTTTTCCACTGCAGGGGTGTCAAGAAATCACACATGAACGCTGCAATCACGGAGCAAGACGGGCACGTTTTACAATTGGGTATGTAGGATAATTTGTCCTCCGCATATGATCCATCCTTCAGTGTCACTAGGGTAAATAGTCAAAGCACGGCACTCTCAGGAGCATCTATAGAGTGCAACTATCAAGCTTATCGTGATCTTAATGTCCACCGGGGTTTCACATATCAGTTTTGCATTCATTTTCCCCCCCATGATAACCTGAAAATGTTGAATATTTACAGGTAAAGGCTCATCGGTGCAAATCAGCGGTGTTGTACGTCTTCCCCTCAAGTCCAAGTTCACTCCCAAGTCAAAAACAGGCGAGTCCAAGTCGTTTAAAGGTGCATTACGTAAACGTTTGATTGGGGGGGTCCATCACCTGCTTGTTTTTATGGATATGCAACTTAGAACCTGGACATTAAACAGCTTTACCTAACATTTATCCAGCTACGAGTGATTTTATTGCTCAAAAAACTAGAAAAACAGGCATTCTGGCTGTGAGCGAGGTCCCCTCTCCACAGATCTGGCCTGTAACTTGGCCTGGTTTGGTCTCCCTGAAGATAGAAACATTTAATACCAAACTGTGAAAGATTCCAGACAAAGCAATAGCATCTCTATAGAGAAAAGCGAATGATGGAGCTTCCACCAGAAAAGTTACATAAGGCATTAGGGATGTAACGATATCCAAATCTCATGATACGCTATCGTCACGGTATGAACCTCACGGTACGATATTTATTGCGATATCGTGGGAAAGCTCACAATATTACGATATTCTACATAATAACAAGACTGACATTATAAAATGTTTGACCAGTCATTTGGTGCAACATTTATTGTCATTAGGGATGGAACGATATCCAAATCTCTCTGTACGATATTTTCACCATAAACTTCTCACCGTACGATATTTATTGCAATATTTTGTGTGAATCTGCTACTTTTTCCTCTAAAAATGCCTTCACAAGACTTAATCCAAAGAATGAAGATGTAAAAGTGCTTAGAACAGTTATTTCTTCATGTCGTCTGCACTGAAACGGAGCAAAGGATCATGGTCTATGTAGTTCCCTGTTTTTTTTTTTAGCTATTTCTGCATCAGAACTATTCATTTAAGCAAAGAGACTTGTGATTTGATATATTGTGATGGTCCACGATATTATTTTGAGACCTTTGACGATACGATATTGTGATATTTCGGTTATTGTTACATCCCTATAATGCATCTTTAAATCTTTATATCCAAAAACAACCTTATTTTTTTATTTGTCTTACATGTTCTGGTTATGTTCTGGCTATTTTGTTCCTGTAGATTTTTTATTTTATTTTTTTGAGAAGAAACATCAGGTTGTCAGATTGGAAGAATATCAGATGTTCCTTTCAATATACGACTAGTTTAAGTGGACACAGTCTTCAACCAAAAGTACTGCTATATTATGTAAAGTATATGTTAAAACTACTTATACTCTCTCTGTCAGAACACCTTGTGATCTCATTATTTTTCCAGTCTCGGTCTGATCATTTGTGTGCTCAAATTGCTTGCACTTCGAAGCATCTCAACTTTGAAGCTGTTGTTGTGAGCCTGCTTTGAATTTCTTGCAGCAGTCCTTGTTTGCATGTGTCTAAAAGTAGTGGAAAGACAAGACTACACATTTTTCATCAAAACGGTTAATATTAGATTTAAAATTATACGAAAAATGTTGTGTCATAATAGTACAACAGACAAAACATGCGCTATAGACCAATAAAAATAAATGAAAACACAAGTATTTTGTTAAATCTCAGAAAAATGTCCTTGCACGGAAATGGTCTCTAAGTTTACCTTTCTGTATTTTTGCACTTTGTTTCTCAACCTGTGTTTAATTCCCCACAAACTGGTAATAATATGATACATATTTACCACAGATACTATCTCATCAAGCCAAGTCAGAATTAGGAAAACATGAAAACCTGTCGTCTATAAACACTGCGAACCTGCTGTGTGAGAATGTGCTCTGTTGTATATTGAAAGTGACTGTGGCATGTTACACTAATGAAGTGGCTGAATCCATAAGACTGGATCAATACACAGAGTTGTATTACACGTGTGGCAGAGGCTGTTAAACGCCGTGTCTGTGCTGATCAAAACATATTAACACAGCTGAAGGAAGAGCGTTGGAGGTGCTCGGTCCGATCCCCAAGCCACTGATCAGAATGTGGTATCGGCGCTCACCAGGGACGTAACAATAACCGAAATATGGCGATATCGTATCGTCCAAGGTCCCACAATAATATCGTGGACCGTCACAATATATCGAATCACAAGTATTTTTGCTTGAGTGAATAGTTCTGTTGCAGAAATAGCTAAATAACAAGAAGGAACTACATAGACCATGATCCTTTGCTCCGTTTCAGTGCAGACGGCATGAAGAAATTCTAAATCTGTTCTAAGCACTTTGAAATCTTCATTCTTTGGATTAAGTCTTGTGAAGGGATTTTTAGAGGAAAAAGTAGCAGATTCACACAAAATATCACAATAAATATCGTATGGTGAAATGTTTATGGTGAAAATATCGTACAGAGAGATTTGGATTTCGTTCCATCCCTAATGACAATAAATCTTGTACCAAATGACTGGTCAAAGCATTTTATAATGTCAGGCTTATTATTATGTAGAATATCATAATATCCTGAGCTTTCCCATAATATCAGAATAAATATTGTACTGTGACGATATCGTATCGTGAGATATGGATATCGTTACACCCCTAGTACTCATAGACATGTCAGTTTACTACTCATTACAAAAACATTGGTCATGGATTCCTATTTATTTGTTCTAACTTTGGTGTTTTGGTTCTCAAGATGATTATCCAATCCTGAAGAGCCTCTCTCTGGTCTGATCGGTCACTCCCTAAACCCCAGCGTCTGCAGTCAATCATGGATCAGTGCTAGTGCAGCCTCTGCAGCTCAGTCAGGGAACTGGATCTGGAGTGAATGAAGAAAGCGTCTTTGGGGACATGTGTCTGTGAAAAAGCTCTATATAAATAAAGTTACCTTACCTCATCTTGTAGAGGTTCACATGAGGCCTGGTCTCTCCATAAACTGAGAAAACTCTATATGTAGGTTAAGGCCCAGATTCACTTGTGGTTCTAATACTTTTTTACCTTTTTGAAACTGTAAGAGGCCAGGCTGCCTACAGCTCCTTTAAAATGTCACTGTCAACACATTTTGAACCCTCCTGACCGCCCACTTTGGGAAAAATTCTCACAGTTCCCAGGAAGGTGCAATATGTAACTTCGGATGAGGGTCCGTCACCTGCTTGTTTTTATGGAAATGTTGTAGCGCTGCCTGGAATGTTCCATAGTATGACATTAAACAGCTCTATCTTACATTTACTAAATTACATGGTTTTATTGTTCAAAAACATGTAGAAAAAGACAAGTCAGATCTCTGCAGACGTCTTCTGACCTGCAATTTGGTCTAGTTTGGTCTTCATCAACATAGAAAGGTTTAACTCCGCACAGTTAAACAGTCCAGACAAAGCACTAACATCTCCAATGAGAAAAGAATTTGACGGACCCTCCACCAGTAATGCACCTTTAAACCTGCCATTTCCACATTTGTGAAGTCTGAGTTCAATTCTAATTCCTTGGTCTTTCAAACTAGAGCGCACAAACCAAATACTAGCTGGCCTAACAATCAATCAAACCTCCCAAATCATGTTTTACACTGCACACAACCCAATCTTTCCCACCTCTCTCGCACCACACGGCGTCCTGATAGAAGTCAATTACACATGCATACGATCTTCTCTTGTACACCTCCTATCACCGCGTCTAAGGTGACACTTATTATGGCCCGCAAATTAACTTGGGCAAATGGCTTCAAATGGCCCATCAGAGGAGCCAAGCAGGCCTCCGTGCTGGCCGCCCGGCTCTCCGCCTCGCCTCGTACTCCCAGTGGTAATGCGATCTGTCACAGTGCCGCTAATAGACTTCTGTACGCTGTCATGTGGCTTTAACGCTTATCAGGCCTGTGCTGGTGATGTGGCCCCCTGTCTGCTCCAATTATGTCTGTGCATGTCACCGAGCGGGGCCCAGAATGGAGGGAGAAGGGGAGGAGAGGATAGTCGAACTTTACTTTGGATTACTTTCTCATTTTAAGGTTATATATTACTCAAAATGGATTATTGTGAGCTTTAACATGTGTTCTATAATCTCTTCAAAGACATACCTCGAGTTGTGTTGTGTTTTGTTGACACATTTTGCGTAACCTTGCATTATTAGTAAATGTCCTGATCAGGATTTTTTGGCTTCTGATCTGATTTTTTTTTTTTTTTCCGATACTGATCCAATCTGGTCGTGAAGGAAGTTTGTACCTTGGCTCTAAAAAGCCCATTCAACGACGAAAGCCTATGTTTTCCACGACAGACAGCGATGAATTCGACCATCCTCTGTGTTGTTCTTTTGGACTTGTCGCCATTTCGAGGGAGCTTTTCTCTTCTTTGAAATGCCTCCGTCTGTGTTTGCTGCTGTGGCTTTGCCGCCTTACACTTGTAAATCTCAAACTTGTCCGAATGATTCTTTTATAAGTGACGAATCAGATTGGTCGTGTTAAAGTGGCTCTGCTGGTTCCTCCATGAGAAACTGCTTGTTTGCAGCGATTGCGTCGCTGTTTGACTCATTTTGTTGTAGTGAAAAGTCCCACACAGTGGACATGGTGGAGTTTTGATTTACGGCTGCTGTAAAGCGCGTCGATGCCACAAAGACATGTGAACCTGGATCGGTCTGATCACAAGACGGAATCCAGTAGTGTCCGGTACTCACAAAAGAGCTGGATAGGGAGCCGATACCGATACTGAATATCAAATCAGGACATCCCTAATTAGTAGTCTGTCTACACCTCCAAAGCATGAAATGCTCCGTTCCACCTTGTGATGTCATGAAGCGGTAGTTTTCAAGGTAACAGCTGCCCTTTAGTTCAGCAGAGATTGGCAGCTCCAGGTCTGAAATAATCTAATGATTCTAGTGAAGGTGTGTGGAGTTTAAAAACACAGAGGAGCACTTTCTGTATTACCACATGATGACATCACAAGGTGGAACAAAGTGCCTTGAGAGTATTTGAGAGAATAACCCAGCCTAAATATGCAGGATTTGTGTGTTAAATGTGTGACTGAAGCAAAACACAACTCCAGGTATGTTTTAATGACATCATATCATAACATAGAACAGAAAATAGCGTAATATGAATTTTTTAACGTCATATCTAAGTATACTAGTAGAAGTTGAAATGTACATAGAGTTCTAAGTATAAGAACTGCTGTAATTTAAAGCCAACAAGGTTTTAGTATGACAGAAAATGTAGAAGGTTGAGGTAAGAAGGCAGATTATTGCTTCTTATTTATATATTTGATTAAATTTTTACAAATTATTAGGGATGTAACAATAACTGAAATATGATGATATCGTATCGTCAAAGGTCGCAAAATAATATCGTGGACCATCACAATGTATCGAATCACAAGTCTCTTTGCTTAAATGAATAGTTCTGATGCAGAAATAGCTAAAAAAAACAAAAAACAGAGGCAACTACATAGACCATGATCCTTTGCTTCGTTTCAGTGCAGACGACATGAAGAAATAACTGTTCTAAACACTTTTACATCTTCATTCTTTGGATTAAGTCTTGTGAAGGCATTTCTAGAGGAAAAATAGCAGATTCACAGAAAATATTGCAATAATTATCGTACCGTGAGATGTATATGGTGAAAATATCGTACAGAGAGATTTGAATATCGTTGTCGTCCCTAATGACAATAAATGTTGAACCAAATGACCAAAGCATTTTATAATGTCAGTCTTGTTATTATGGATAATATCGTAATATCATGAGCTTTCCCGCAATATCACAATAAATATCGTACCGTGAGGTTCATACCGTGACAATATATTATCATGAGACTTGGATATCATTACACCCCTATTATTCATTAAATCTGAGCCATCTGACCCTCTGAATATCAACAACACCCACTGAGTCACACACCACTGACGCATACGTAAAGTGTGTGAAGTGGCTGTAGCTGGAACTGAACCACCAACTTTTACAGTAGAATGATGATTTTTTTTTTTATCATCGCTTTGCCATGTGACACCCAAATCTGTTGATGTTTCTGAAGTTGACTGGTCAGACTTTCCAAAATTACAACGAAACAAACAAATAAACAACTACAAATCTAAAAAGTGTTTACACGAAGATGTTTTTAACTCCCAGTTGGCTTTCTGGGGTTACACAACCATCCTCTGGCTCCAGGCGTCTATACTGTATATTGATTTAATCCTTTTTTTTTAATACTGGATGCCCTTCCTTTACCAAACAGCTCAACTCCAGTGCACTATACGTTTTCTCCTCCTATAGCCATTTTCACATATACATACATTTTGTGCTCTGACCCGGGGTTGTCCAGGCTGCCTTCGCCCGGCCCGTACCCAACCACGAGCAGCCGTCTCTGGGACTGGACCGTGGGTGGACGCTCTCGCCTGGAGCCTGGGAGGTCACGACACCCCCGAGCCCGCGCTGAGTGACAGTTCGGCTACTTCGATGTCCGGCTTTCACGTGGGAATCACAGCTTGCGGCGTTCCAGACTCGGAATCAGCTTGTGGGAAAACTGTATTGCAACTTCTGAGGTCCCTTTGTGCTCGGGCTAAAGTAAACTTCACTTCGGAGTTTATTAGTTCAGATAACATTTTTTTGTCCCGAGAAGCGCACAGCTGTGTTTTTGCAATCCGAGCCTGCGAGGTCGTACGCTAAAAATAGCTCCTTCCAGCGATTGTACACCACTTCCAATATTCCTCCTTTTGTTTTCGTTGAATTCTCGCGACTAAATTAACGAGCCCGACTCTTAATTCGCCGTGACAACAGGACGGGACGGGAGCGGCGTATTAGCGGTGACATTTAGCGAGGCGGTGACGCTTCAAAGCTACTTCTTCCCGGCTTTTGTTTGACAGTGAAGGCATCAGTCGTGTCACGCGTGGCTCTTTGCTGTCTCAAACGGTTGGCGTCGCTAATCAGTTTGCATCTGAAACGTCTCCCCCGCGCGCCATACGTAGCTCAAAGACCGCCTTACCTATGGAACAGCGGGGGAGCGAGGACACGGCGAGCACTTCCTCAACAGTCTTGTGAAGAAGTTTGCGCTCTTATTACTCGAGGGGGGGTCCGACTGTTTTTCCGAGCGGTCCCGTGGGTGTCTTTTCCAGTTTTAACGAGGCCGCCCGGACCCTCTCTCCCTCTTTAAAACATGGGAGTAATGAGTCCGTGTTGGCAGAGGGAGCCGGGGAGATGTGCTGTTCTGGAAAGGGAAGGTCACGGAGAGGAGTTGTATTTTTGGAAACTGTCTCCGGCTCTTCCGAACCAAACAAAGCTTCAAGGGATGCACTACAAAGTCCAGCTGCTGCCGGTGCGTGGACTGCCTTTCCCTTGGCGTGGTTGGACTTGCAGGTTTATCTGCCCGAGCTTGTTAGAGATGCCAGGGGATGTAATAGGTTTGAATGGGAGATGGAGGGATGTTCAAAAAAAAAAAAAGGTGGCAGAGTGGTTAGTGATCAAAGTTAAGAGCTGTAATGGATAAAACATGGGTAGAATGGGACAAGCTTATCTATGTCGGTAAAGAAAATACTCAAGGGAAAGTAAAAAAAAAAAGTATTTGGAAAGTGACTACGCAATACCTCCCTGTCGCAATAACAAATTTTGAAGTGTGATGTATTGCTGAAGAAAATTATGATGATTGAAAAACTACGGAAGCCGGTGGGGACTCATAACAAATGCAAATGCCCGAAGAAATACAAATGCGGCAACACAACAAAAAGCCACAACAGAAGTGACCACGGGACTCTATTTTCCGACGGATCAGGCGAGGAGGATCAAGCGGGAAATTATTTACGACGGTCAGACAGTGAGATCGGTCCTGGCCACAAAACAATAAATTATCTTTACTTACGTTTCCAACTTTGTTCACTTCTCCGTTCCTTTACTTTTCACATTCTTCAACTTTTCCCATTTCACTTCCCGCTTGATCCTCCTCGCTCGGTCTGTCGGAAAATAGAGTCCCGTAGCCACTTCCATTATGGCTTTTTTTTTGTATATTGTGGCTTTTTGTTGTGTTTCGGCGTTTGCATTTGTTATGAGCCCCCCTGGCTTCCATAAAAAAGCTGATATAGAGCTTTAAAGGTCCTATATTACACAAAATGGAGCTTTAAGACATGTCATAATGTTTATTATTAGTCTGTGTACATCTCCAAAGCTCAAAATGCTCCGATCTAAGCCAGAGTGTTGTTTGGAGAGATTGCTGGTGCTAGGCTAGTGCATGTCAATGTGCATAAAAACAGTCTTACCCACTCCACAGTGCACCCGAGGCAAATCAGTTATTACGCCAGACTATCAATATGAATGTCTGTGTTGATAGAATCATGTCTGAGATAAAACTAACCTTGCATCGCATGAATCGTCGCGTGTTGAGGGACTATTTTCTCATATATCAGTCCGCCTCTGCCGAGTTTTCTATCAGGAAGAACAACTCACTGCTGCTCAGACATAAATCCTTCAAATGCAACGTTGGTTTTACTTCTAAAATTATTCTGTCGACACAGACATTCACATGGACAGTCTGGAGTTTTGCCTCGGGTGCTCTGTGGAGTGGGTAAGACTGTTTTTAGTGGCAGGACAACTATGGCCATTGACATGCACTAGCCTAGCACCAGCAACCTCTGCAAATACAAGGTCTGGATGAAATATTTATCTCCACATGCCTCCAACACTGGCTCACAAGGAAATGAGGCCCAATGTCCAAAATTCCAAACTGTTTCTTTAACTTAAACTACTGGTTCATGACATCACAAGGTGGTAAAGAGCATTTTGAGCTTTGGAGATGTCTAATAATAAAGAATTACTCAAACATGTGTAAATGAAACAACTTCAGGTATGTCTTTGAGGAGGTAACAACATTATAACAGGGCGTAAGTGTCTCCACACGTCTCCAACACTCTGACTCACGAGGAAATGAAACTCTACGTCCAAAATTCAGAACTGTCCCGTTAACAGCGACTTTACTTTTGTTGGGCTGAAATGATCCAAATGTTTCTACTGTTTCTACTGTCGCTTTAAAAAACACACATGACATCACAGGTGGAACGGCGTGTTTTCAGTTTGACAGACGACAGGGTTTACGTGTTAAACTTCAGGTATGTTTGTGAAGAGGAAACAAGTAACAAAAGATCAGAAACGGTGTGATATGGGCCCTTTAAAAACAAAGAGCCATACATCATTATGCTGCAGTCTTGGTGCGCGGCTCCCATTAGTTTAGTGTGACTGGGGTGTCTGCGGAGGTCAGACTTCCCAACAGTTAGCGCAGTGGCAGATGGCATCTCCGTAAGATTTAGTAACACATGTCAAGGCACGCTCCCCAAAGGGACCACCCAGCTCATTTATAGCATCAACTTCAATCTCATCTGGAATGGAGAGGTGACTACAGAGCACCATCACCACCAGCTATAGGAAAAACTAACAGGAGGAAGTATGATTTCTACTGCTAATTAAACACAGACCGTCTGCAATGTAAAGACGTAGAGGTGTTTAGGGATGAGTGCCGCTGTCTGAATTTGTCATTGCTGTGAGATGTTTGTGTTAGTTTTTCAAGAGTTCGGAAAGGAAAGAAAAGGAAAGTGTTGGGCAATTACTGCACCTGTCAAAGGAAAACTATGACAATGCTATAGAGTATTATTGTACAGAACTAGCAGTACAGCCCTTTACTTTATTTTCGGGAAGCAAAAATAGTCCGGTGCCCTCCTCAAAGCGAATCATTGGCTTTGAGATTGAACCCATCACAGCAGAAGAAGATGGGCGACATTGTCCATCAAATGTACTTCTGAACAAATATATATACGTTCTTCTCACTCAGCCTGTCAAACTTTCAGGCCTTCGAAAACGAATGCAACTAAATGCTTGCATAGAGCGGTACATCAAAACAACAACAAATAGCCGAAATATCGTGATATCAACAACAGCTTCAAAGTTGAGACGCTTCGAAGTGAAAGCAATTTGAGCACACAAATGATCGGATCGAGTCTGGAAAAATAATGAGATCACAAGGTGTTCTGACGCCTGCAGATAGAGTAGAACTAGTAGTAGTTTTAACTTATACTTTACATAATATAGCAGTACTTTTGGACTGGAGTGTTGTGTCCACTTAAAAGTCGTATCACAAAAGGAACAACTGATGCAGCACCCACTTTAAAGCTTTTAAATTTTTTTTCAATCTGACGGCCTGATGTTTCTTCTCAAAAAAAAAAAAAAATCTACAGGAACAAAATACCCCTGCCCACATATTATTTTTAACCAGACCATGTAAGACAAATAAAAAAATTAAGCTGATTTCGGATATAAAGACTTAAAGATGCATTATAGGGATGTAACAGTAACTGAAATATCCTGATATCGTATTGTCAAAGGTCGCACAATAACAACGTGGACCATCACAATCCCAAGTCTCTTTGCTTAAATGAATAGTTCTGATGCAGAAACGGCTAAAAAAACCCAGAGGGAACTACATAGACCATGATCCTTTGCTCCATTTCAGTGCAGACGACATGAAGAAATAACTGTTCTAAGCACTTTTACATCTTCATTCTTTGGATTAAGTCTCGTGAAGGCATTTTTAGAGGAAAAAGTAGCAGATTCACCCACAAAATATTACAATAAATATCGTACGGTGAGATGTATATGGTGAAAATGTCGTACAGAGAGATTTGGATATTGTTACATCCCTAATGACAATAAATGTACCAAATGACTGATCAAAGCATTTTATAATGTCACTATTGTTATTATGTAGAATATCGTAATATAGTGAGCCTCCCCACCATAACCATATTGTGAGCTTTCCCACGATGTCGCAATAAATATCGTACCTTGAGGTTCATTCCATGTTGATATCATATCGTGAGACGTGGATATCGTTACACCCCTAAGACAGGCTATATTGGCCAAAACAATGTTACGAACAATACAATAAACTGATGGGTTAAAGGTGCATTGCACAACTTCTCAGTTCTGTTATTGCTTGGGAATGTTGCACGGTACAGCTTTAAACATCGATCTAGCATTACAAATACAGATTTATGAAGCTGGGCAAAAATATGCGACACTTTTCCACATGTATTTTTCCAGAGAAAAGCACTGACAGGAAGTTGTGTGACTCAACATTGCGGCCACTTCCTGCCATTGCAATAATAGTCTGTTATCCCTCGGGTATTGCAGTTGAATCTCTTTGGTTCCCTAAGCATTAACAAAATATTGGCTACTTCTTAAAGAACCACAGGCTAACACCATACTGGCTTTATTAGCTGGGATATGCTTAAGTTATTATGGGGAAACAGAATCTAACACTAAGTAGAGTTTTCTCAGTGGACTCATCCTGGAGTCTGCCTCTCCTGACGGCTTTTGCAGCTGTGGAACTTGTAACTCCTCTGACATTTCAGCACAACTGTGGAGATACACATCGTTGTATCCGTCTCCATCTATGGAGTAAACAACCTGAGAGATCTATGCATTTTTGTAGACTTATCTTAGATCAGGAGTGGGACAGATCTAAGATGTGCTCACAGAGAAGAGCTTACTTTGCACGGCTGACTCTAAGGGTTTTTTTAAGGAGAATGGACTTTTCTGAGCTTTCAACCATGTTATATTTATTTCCCTTCGCTTTTACCCTCTGAAGTTGCGCTTCAGAGTGATCCAAGCACGTCTGAATCATCTTTATTCTCCTGTATTCAAGACGTCATTGCTCTGATCTACCCGTTTTCACTGCCACCGTTACACGCCCACTGCTCTGTACTTACTTCGGTCCCCAATTTTATTTTATTAATCTGTGATACACAATAGACATATGATTCTGTTCATTTTTCTCTCTACATTCTCACACACAGCAGCAGCTTAAATAATAATTAGCATTAACACGGAAACCAAGCTTGTAACCAAAGAAGCCAGACCTGGAAATCTTCTGGCTTTGTTTACACACACACACCTTTTCTTACATATTCTCTGTAATTTTAGGTTCTAACAGGAGAAATAGCCAAATCAAAAAGAGCAGGGAATTTGTTTATGCATGATCCTGTTCTGGGAAAATCATAGTCGATATAAAAGGATATTTAACCCGCTGGTTCCAAATAGGAAGTAAGCACGGGCACAATTAGTCTCCATTTTGCCTTCTATTGAAAAACTGTTGCCTGTTTCTCTGTAACTGCTGCTGTCAGGCTTGTTATTCGGACCTTAAAATGCTAATTTTTAACCTACTCTACATGATGCTGGAGTTTTTGTCCATAAATCAAGATATGAACATTAAGAACAGACGGATCATGTGCCTTTTTTCACCAAAGTCCCACAGCTGCTCCTGCCAGCTGTGGGACGCTATAGGTGACGTTACACTCCCTCATCTTGCTTCTATTTCCAGTTGTTGGGCAAAATCCAGGTAAATTCCCCTTTCTCTATGCATCTAATCCACTTATAACAATATCTAACTTGTCCTAACATGGTGCTCAATGATCGGATGAGTGAGTGGACTCCTGATAGTATTGGTCGTGTCTTAAATGAGCAGATAATGAGTGTTGGTGTAGCGCGGCTCGGTCAGTAATCTGCTCACATAAAGCACTGACCACTCACTTGGACCTAATGGCTTTAAGCTGCTCTGCCCCGCGGCCTCCTGCCCCCTTCCCCCCGCCACCCCCCCCTCTCTCTGCTCTCCCCTCCATCGATCAATTAAAGCGACCGGAACATTTAAGAGGCCATCGATAAACAGTCCCCTCTGACCAGCAGATACCTGTGGACACGTGCGATAGCTTCAGGAGTGCAGTTATTTGTGCTGAGTCAATTCGGCTCAACGTTACATACGCAGGTTTAAATATAGACAAGCTACGTTTCAGCTGTCTTTAAACTCACAACAGGGGATCTGAGGCACTATTACCATTAAGAAACAACGAGAATAGGATTGAAATAAAAAAAACAACGAACAAAAAACAACTATTTCTTCATTTTCTGCACTTGTCGGACACTGTCAGCCAAACACAGCGTGCGTTTACCCTGAGTTAAGGTAAGGCTTACATGCATTTGACCAGTGATGTGTTTAGTTATAGAATCTTGAATACCTGCATTAAAATGTATTTTGTAATGTATTCCTTTACATGGTCCAATCAGAGTGCTGCATTCTGAATACTTAGAGTACTATTACATCAATTTGCACTTAAATTATAGTGTTAAAACGTAACATAGGATTGAAAACAGCGTTATGTTTGTTTGACCTTTTTATTCCGCAATTATCACATATTTTTTCCTCACTTATGTGCAGTTTGAAGCCTTAAGTCAGGGGTGTCCGAACTTTTTTCATCAAGGGCCACATATTAAAACAGACCAGCGTGAGGGCCGATCGAGGGTCATAGACGGTTGGTCAAAACAGTGAGTAATTCAAATCTGTGCATTTATAATAGGTTTGAATGATCCTCCAGACCGATTTGCTTGATCAAGATAGAGTTCAAAAACATGCAGTAAAAAGTACTACTACTTGGTAGTATGAGCCAATTCATCTGGAAGCTTGAAGGCCAAAATAATTTGGTCTGAGGGCCACATTTGGTCCCCGGGCCATAGTTTGGACATGCCTGCGTTACATGGTCCAATCAAAGTGCTGTATTCTGAATACTACAGAGTACTATTACATACATTTGCACTTAAATTATAGCGTTAAAATGCAACATAAGATTAAAAACAGCTTCATGTTTGTTTCACCTTTTGTTCCATATTCATCACATATTTTTCCTCACTTATTATGTGCAGTTTGAAGCCTTAAGTACATGATCAAACAGCATAATGTATTCCTTTGATTTTAGGAAAATAACAGTGAATACCACCCAATGAAAAAGTAAGAAAACAGTCATACGTATTCTCAGTACATGTGTTCAGTTAGTTTTCAACATTGCATTTGACTGATTTTTTTTTATTACAGCTGTATGGAACAGGGCGCAGGGACCATGGCCAGATCTTGAGCTAGTCTTGGTCTGCACTGCCTTAACCTATTGAGCATGTTTTCAGTTGTTAGTTGGTACCAGAGTACCTGAAAACCTGTCCAGACATAAAGAGAACATGCAAACTCAGGCAGACAGGACAAATGTCAAAATAGAACATAAACCAGTGGTTCTTAACCTTGTTGGAGGTACTGAACCCCACTAGTTTCATATGCACATTCACCAAACCTTCTTCATTGGAAAAATAAAATATGTTTTTTTCAAATTCAAACCATAGGTATATATATTTTATTGGTGCACACATGTGAATCCATATTGCACATTGCACGTCCGAGCACTTTCTTTTTTTTTGCTCGACATAGTTAGTATGAAGGGAAAATATTAAAGAAATTACACGATGCACCATCACGACAGTCACAAGACTATTGTGTGCACAAAATTTCCTGCAGCCAATAACGGCCAAACAGGACGTGTCATCACGAATCATATGAGTTGGATGTGAGTCTTGACCCCTGCCGAACCCCTGGGATTGACTCACCGAACCCCTGGGGATCGATTGAACCAGGTTAAGAACCACTGACATAAACCATGACAATAGGACCTTTAACCTGCAGATAGTGAATACAGAGAGTTTTATTATAGTGAGTTTTTCTCATTCTCTGTATTTCGACAGTTCATGTTTCATGTGAAAGCTGAGAACCTCCAGAATGCACTCGCTGAGCTGCAGAATCTGCACTAGCACTGATTAAACCAACTGGATTTCAGGGTTGACTCATGTGAGGCCCTTTATGCTTTCTGACTGAATAATCTTGTTTGAATTGGATCAAATCTTCTCCTTATTTTTAGTGCACACTCCCTCTATATGCCACATTAAGATGTTGAATTGACAAGCTTTATAGCTACACACAACATAAATAAATCTTATCACACCTTATTACCGCGCTTTAAGTCACATTATTTGCCTGTAAAAACACAGACTTTTATTGACGAGTTTACAGTAAGAGCGCTTGTAGCCGTCACTGTGGAGACGTCTTATATTCGTGATGAAAGCGCCCGGGGTTTGTTTGCCATGGCGTTGGCGTTTTTATTTTTTTTTTGTTTATCGATTTACACACACAGCAAATTCTGTTTGAGTGACAGAACACTGCAAAATGCCAAAGTTGGAGAGAGCTTTCAAGTACGGCGAAATGGAGTATGCAAGACTGACACCGACTGATTTAGCAAATGTCAGGTAGTTATCTCGCGCTACAAGAACCACAATCAGAATCGCCAAGGTTTACTTTCAAGTGCCTGTTGAAAGAGCAGATATTCAAAAAACCACCATATTTCATCTACTTTTCCTGTTTGCCGTATAAAGATTTCCGCGCTGGTTTAATGATAGATGGAGCCTTGATATCCCAGTTTCCGCGAATCACATGAGCAGGGGAAAATATCTGGTGAAAAACTTTGAGAAGCTTGCACAACAACAAGGCTCGCGGAGTCGGAGCGGACCTGTCAGCCGCTTGTCATAGTACAGTGATGCCGACAATTGATTCATGTGCAAATGCTAGCGCGCGGCGGATGCTAGTCAGACTACATAAACCTCACTGGTGCCTTCGCCGGAGTGACAGGATGCACTGAGTCAAGACAACAAAGCTGTCACAAGCAGCTGTCGGCGCTGACAATTATCACGTTTATTTATTGACAATGATCGGGCAGGGGCTGGCTGTGCGGAGACGTGCGCGCGGAGACAGGGACGTCCTCCTCCGTAGACGCGGCGAGGACATGGACGCCGTGATGGGATGTTGTCAATCACGGAGGCTTTGAAAGGCTCCAGACGCCCGGCACCAGGCACACAGGCTCCACTACGGGAGGTCTAAACCATCAGGGAGGCATGCGTAGTGAACTAGGTCAGCATATAGTGAGCTGATTTTACGACATTTTTAAAACAATATTAAAATGAATTCAAATAGACTCAAATGCAAAGGGTAAATGGTCTTTTTATATATATATAGTAGCGTGTTTCCACCTTCAAGGCACTCAAAACAAAGGAGCCACTCACCATTCATGACATTATTTATCAGTGGGAACTGGAATCGCACCGTCAACCTGTGGGTCAGTGGATCTAACAGCTCTGACAAATGTAGTTAAAATGATTAACTTAGGTTCAGGAGCAGGACCACGCCTCAACCGCCCTCGCCTCCTCTCCGGCGAATCACAGCTCACTTCTACCACACCTCAATTTCCCAGAAGCCTATTTGTAGCAGCCTATCCCGGCAACACAGTTTGTCCCGGATAACTCAACGCCACCCTCCCAACCCCGATCTGTTCGCTTCCAGACATAAGACGCCTGCGAGGGGGGTCCTGTTCCTGCTGGGCCATGTGAAGATTGAGACTGAACCCCCACCCCAAGTCTCAACCCAGTCGACCCGCCTCATCGCCATATAATAAACTCTTTTTGCTTCACATGTGTTGTTGGTGTGGTCCTTGCTAGTGAATAATGTTTATGTCGAGAGCGGGATTCGAACTGGCAACCTTCAGATCAGTGGACAAACACCAAATCAGCTCAATTTAGACTGACAAACATAATTTACAATATCTGTCTTTAAACTAGTGGAAATGAGATTTTTGCTTTTTGATAGAAATACAAAACTACAATACTACAACTTAACAAATCTGATGCAATGTGTTGTAGTTTAATTTACAAAAGTTCACACCAGTTGTGAAGAGGTGAAACTCTGATAGTCAAAAACAAAACTGAAACTAATTAAACATGTTTCTGTGAATAAAGCATTTTTAAAACAATAAAACGTAAAAAAAAAGTTATCTAAATATGTCTTGTGTTAGCAATTAATACCCCACTGAAGTAAAATACTTTGTCTTTAACATCCAATATGTAACTTGTCCACCCGCAGTGACTGTTCTTTTGCCTGGAATGTTCTACAGCAGGGGTGTCAAACTCATTTTGGTCCGGGGGCCGTATGCAGCCTACTTTGATCCCAAAAGGGCCGGATCAGAAAACTCAGTTCTCTCTTCAAGTTATCGTATTTTTCTCCGTGTCTCGTAGTGGTGTTTAAGATTATATTCCTCGAGCAACGCCACTTGTTCCAAACACACTGAGCACAGATTTCCCATTCACCTCTGTCAACAAATAAGAATTAGACTATTTTTCTTGGGAAATCCTGAACTCAGCATCTGCTTTTCTCATTTTTTGACATTTTGCTGATGAGGGTCATGGTCGACAGTCAAAATGATCGTCCTTTAAGAGCGTTTGGAAAGAGGAAAGTCTTCATTTGTGCTGCTCTGGTGGGAGTCGCAACGTACAGAAACGCCGGAGACGCTGCTATGCTAAACGGTGCAGAAAATTAACAGAAAAATCTGAAAATTTTAAGTAGTTTAATAGAAAAATCAGCCGAGGGCCAGATTAAAGGTCTTGGAGGGCCGGATCTGGCCCCCGGGCCGCATGTTTGACACGTGTTCTACAGTATGGCATTATTTATCTCATGTGATAGAAACAAGCAGAAAACAGGTCAAGTTACAGGTCATTTCTGTGCAGAGGCGTCCCTGTTCACAGCATGTGTGTCAAGGTATCAATTTGCAATAAAAAATTCAGAAATTAGTTGAAAGAATGACTATCATATTGGCAAACATTACAGGCATAGCAACAGCATCTCCACAGGGATATATAGTGCTTTTCGTGCTTTTAGGTTTACAATCAGGGCAAAACTCCACTCTCGTCTCGGAGAGTTGTGAAAAGCGCTTATAAACTCATCACGGTGAGTTACTGGGATACTCAGAATGTATAAGGTAAGTGAGGAATAACTCGAATAACTTTGCATTTCTAACGATAATAAAAATCGGGTGGAGTATCGTACCGAATCTTACCTCATCATCTAACCGAACTTCTTTACTGGTTGTTGGAAAAATATTATCATTACACACAAACAAAATTAATAATCGGTCACATGAGGAATTGAACACTCTCCCCTAACGCTCTGAAGACGTTATTATCCGTAACTCCAGGAGGCAGACAGTACTTCCTGCCTCTTCACCTCCGGTCACTTGTCTGTCACTGTCTGTCCATCATTATCTCCTCACACACTCTTCTTAAATGCATTCTTCCCTATTCAGCTAATAAGAGGACACCATAAGGGATCAATTTTGATAAAACATTTAAAGGTGCGCTGTGTAACTTCTCCGGAGGAAGGCGTGCCACTTAGTCGTCTGTGTGGAGACAGTATTCCTGGGAATGTCGCACAGTTACCGGTACATGTATGCTGTGATTTTAAATTAAATAAATTTGACCTCTCTTTGTCCCCAGATATGCTGTAAACATGTTCAAATCAAATGTAAGTTTACTGATAACGATTCTAATGTTGATTTATTCTTAATTACAAAAACATTGGACATGATGACCAAGTTATTTATGTGATAATTTGGTGATTTGTTTGGTGTTTGTTTGTTTATCCAGTTGAAAGCAGAATGAGTCTCACATGAGTCTGTCATTTTAGTTGCTGGTTTCTCCACACACACTTCCTCAAGCTCTTTTGGCGTTCCTAGGCCAGATTCTGTGCCTTTCTTCTCAACAAAACCTCATGTACCTTAACATTAAAGGTTCTATATTACACAAAATTGACTACTGTGAGATTTAAGCCATGTCAGAATTTCGTTACCACCTCAAAAACACACCTGGAGTTGTTTTGTTTCATTGACGTGTTTGAGTAATCCTGCTTTATTAGTCTATTTACATCTCCAAAGCTGAAAATATTCTGTTCCACACTGTGATGTTGTCATGTACAGGTAGTTTTCATCAGCCACCTTTTAACTTTTGTTCAGTAGAGATTGGCAATTTCAAGACTAAGAGGCTGTTTACATGACGGTAACATCTGGAAAACCCAAAACATTTTGCCAGATGTCCATATCGTTTAGACGCCAATGGTGTTTTGGGGGGTTGAAAACGCTCAAATCTGAAAATGCCCTCCACCCTGTCGTCGCGTGTAAACGGGTGAAAACAGAATACTGCATTTTCTTGGGCCGTGGCATCGAGATTACGTGATGAGCACGAGTCAGTCCAGGAAGAAAACAAACATGGCAGAGCTTCAACTCACCCGAGCAGCTGCAAATGCCACAGGACTCGTGTTAGAAAGTGACTCCACTGATCACACAGAGTCATTCAGAGCGGAGACGACGATTTCAACGTATCACAGACATTTTTGGTGTCCCGGAGAAGCAGCGGGGAGAAGGGTAGAAGGGTTATACTCAGGCATTTGGTCTTGGTGGTGCTGCCACCGACGCACTGGGCCTGCAGACTACATCAGCAAACTGCAAGTTTTGCGTCTCCGTGTGGAGCAGAATTCCCCACCCAAAACATGGAATAAGAATGAGAACGAAAATGCACTTTTGCTTTTTTTGCTTCAGACCGTTTCTGTGTAAACATCTTCCTGGTTTTATGAGGTAAGCGTGAATAGAGCCTATCGAGACAAAACTCCACTCTGGTCTCGTAGAGTTGTGAAAAGCGCCTATGAACTCATCGCAGTGAGTTGCTCAGAATGCATAAGGTAAGTCAGGAATAACGTTGGAATTTCTTTTCTTCCCGTGTAAACGTAGCCTGAAACTATCCAAATGATTCTAGTCACAGTAGAGCTCTTTCTGTTTTACCACATGACATCACAAATCAGTCTTTTCCATTTAAGAGAAGACCTCAGCATATATATGTAAGATTTGCCTGTTAAACAAAACACCGCATGGAATTTTATAGCACAGAAAATACAGGCGTAATACAGGCCCTTTAATGTACGCTTTAACGTCTCCTCTTTCATTATCTGCGTCTTCACTCTGCACTTTACCTCCGCCTGTCCTCTGAAGGCAGCGTCAAGTGGCACGCATTGAACCGGGTCACGCTCATATAACGTCCTTCAGCGAGGGAAAAATACGCCGTTATAATGAAGATTTACAGTTAAGCACATAATGACCAAAAAGGCTACGTCTGCCTCTGCCCCGGCCTCACCTCTCTCCTCTCTCTGCCCCGTGGTTAATTTAATGATCTCTCCATCCAAAAGGCGCTTACGAGGTGACAGTAATAACACTTGGAGTTGCCCGACGCCGTGAGGGAGATGCGTGCGTCCGGACCGTAGGGGGCGCCGGTTAATCCCCCCCATTACCTGAAGAGGGGGGGGTATTTGTTCACTTTTGTCCGTGTCAGAGCTACCTGCTGAAGTTCATTTGTATTAGGGGCCCCTGACAGAGCGCCCGGGCCCTGCTCCTAAGGGCCTCCAGCTGATGCGGGTAACAAGGTTTTGCAAAGAGTAAATGTTTGGATTGTGTGAGGGTGAATAGTAAGTACAGAGGCAGAGGTTAGATGCACGGGCCCTGCTCACTTAATATGTCGGACTGGGAGTCTTATTTGAACAAGGAAAATAGACTTTTAATCAAGACTATTCACTGTATTTTAAAGAGAGGGCAGCGGCGCAGTGGGATCTGTGCTCGCCCGAAAACCATCATCACAGTCCTGTTAGGCTCTTGTTGTGTCTATGGGAAAGATTTGATCCGCACTACTGTCATAGTAAATATATTGGTAATGGTTAAGAATGTAATACTAAAGTGAAATGATAAGAAATTGGTAAATAGAGTTAAAGGTTTATAAGACATTACTAATATTCACAGACTGCTTATACATTCTTCCCCATTCATTCCAATTCATTCAGACTGAACACGGACAGAAGAAGACGCCAAAGAAGCACCAAAATGTCTGTTTGTTTTGTCTGTGGTTGTCAGGATCGATATTCTACCGGCGGACTAAAGTTCTAAAGTTTTACTCACTGATCGCAAGAGGATTTGGCAGTTGGACACCGTTTGTCAAAGTCGGCTTGTGGAGGAAATATTCTCGATCTTTTGACGGTAATGCTTTCGCAGAACTTGACAAGCCGAGTTCTGCTGTACTTCTATTGCTCAACTGAGCCTACGTCATCACTGTTTACTTACACTAAAAGGGTCTATTGCTTTGTCTTAAATGTTCCATAGTGTAGAATTTATGCTGTGTTTGTTGATCCATCTGACTCGGACTCGGATATGATGTCAAATCCGGGCTTCAGCCATTTTATTATGTTTTGTGTGTCTAACTCTGAGAAAAACGTGGAGGCTAATCTGAAAGCTGTTGTTGCTTTAGCATTGGCCGAGTACCAGGTGCTTCAAAAAAAGTCTGTGCTTCAACTACAGAACCCCGAGGAAGAATTCAGTGTAAATAGTATATTTCAGTATATTAGTGAAGTGAAAGCGTTGGTGGCGTGTGATAGTCGATCATTTTGGCATGATAGCCAAACCCATAGGCAGTGATACGGACGCAGTAAGGTATTGCAGTAATACAAGTGGAAGAAATTGCCATTTAAACCACCAAAATGTCCAAACACAATTAAATCAGTTCATACAAGTGACACTGTGCACAGCTGTCATGGATTCTGTCTCGGAAACCTCGCTCAGTCTCCTCCGAGTTCCTCCAAGCTCCTCCAAGCTCCACTGAGTTTCAACATCCGAGAAAAAGGTGCATGTCAGTGTGTGTCGTTAGGTAGCGTCCTCGGACCTCCGAGTTGGATGGATAATCGAACACATCATTAACTTATCTATCTCCATGGCAGCAGCCAGGGGAAGTTAGAGGCCATATCTGGAGACTTTTTCCAGTTACTAATTAATAATAATGCATCAGTTTTATATAGTGCTTTTTGGACATGTTATTCATTCACTCCAGACCCGGTGGTGGTAAACTACTATTTTAGCCACAGCTGCCCTGGGGCAGACTGACGGAAGCGAGGCTCCAATCTGCACCATCGGCCCCTCCGACCACCACCAACACTCACACACACACCACTTTCATACTAGGCAATGTGGGTCTTGCCTAAGGACACAACGTGACTGGCGCCCCCCTGTGGCACCTGGAATTCCCAGTGGTCTCCCATCCAAGTACTAACCAGGCCCTGCTGAGCTTCTGAGATCTGATGGGATCAGGCTTTGACAAGCTGGTATGGCCACAATTAGCAATAACAACATATCTGTATTATTATAAATGCAAGATAGAGAAGTTTAATGCTATACTCTGGAGCATTCCAACCAAAAAAATAAGATCTGATGGCATGATGGCCGAGTGGCACTCACACTTCACAGGTTATAAGTTCGATCCCAGGGTTCCCCAGGCCTTTCTGTGTGGAGTTTGCATGTTCTCCCTGCGTCTGTGTGAGTTTCCTCCAGTCACAGTTGGACATGGATCAAATGTAGAGAAGAATTTCCCTCATGAGGAATCAATAAATTACCTTAGCATGTCCATGGAGACAAGCAGGTGGTGGACACCTCAGCAGAAAGTTTACAGCACCTTTATGTGACATGAAAAATGAATAAATCCTCAGAGGACTGAAGACGGTCTTGTCTATCGGAGACAACCTGAGCAAATGAGATTATACTTCAGCGTGTGCTCATAAAAAACACACTATTTAAGGTGCGTATTATTATGTGGGATTTAAAACTTTCCGATTTCACTCGGCACATCTGTGTGAAGTCAATGACACCATGAGTTGTAGAGTATAAAAAGATTGAACGTGTCAGTAACAACCGCTCAGGGCCGCCATTACAAAAGTCTAATGATGTTTCTCTGATCAAGACAACGCGCTCCCATGACGATTGAGTTTCATTTACCATCTGTGCTTTGAATCGGCACAACAAACACAGCCACGATTAGAGGTCAAACGTTCCAATTATCCTCATCATATCCTGGCGCGCAGAGAAACTGTGAAACCAGGAAAAACACTTGCAAAGCGTTAGCCAGCGATTGTCCACGGAGCGAAGTCCGCCACGCAGCTGGGAACACATCCAGTCCTCGGCAAAATGTCACGGAATGGAAGAAGGGAGTTGTAAAATATGCAAAATACTTCTTGGAACACAAGTCAGAGATGCACCACAGCGTTTAAAGCAGAGCGGTGAATGGATGAGTTGTTCAGGATGAGGGTTAACGCATAGTTTAGGTTTTTCTTTACATAGTTAGTCTGAACTATAACATATATAGATCATTTATTTACACTGTAAACCTGAAGTTTTGTCCACGTAAAGTTGCACTGTGTAACTGTTCTACCGGAGGGTCCGTCACCTGCGATTCTCCAAGGAAAAGTTATTGCTTTGTCTGAAAAGTTCCACAGTATCGCAATAAACGTATCTATCTCAGTGGAAGCAAACAAATTATACCAGGCTACTGATCAGATCTGTGGAGAGGCGACCCTGCTCACAGTAAGAATGCATTTTTAAGGTATTTTTGAGCAATAAAAACACCCGTAGTTGAATAGATGTACAGTCGTCCCTCACTATATCGTGGTTCACCTTTCACGACCTTGCTGTTTCGCTGATTTTTGGGTTTTTTTTGTGCAATTTTGCATGCTTTTTTTTACAATGTATGAATGTGCATTGTGTTCTGCGTTCTGATTGGCTAAGGGAGAACCCGCACATTGTTTTCTGCGTAATCCAATGTGGCATGTCTGTTTATAACAATAAAAAACAGCGACAACAACTACCCATAACTATGTTTTTCACCCCACTGCTCCTCAGTTTAGATCGTGGGCCTATTTGCGTGGAGCGACCTCCCACCTCGCTTAAATCGCGGAGGGGTTTTACAGCCTTAAAACATATATAATTGTAAAAAATAAAGCCGACGACGTTGCGGATTTCACCTATCGCAGGTTATTTTTAAAATGTAACCCCTGTGATAAACGAGGGACCACTGTTCGCTAGATTTGGGTTTTTAGGTTTAATACCAGACAGTGAAATATTCCAGGCAAAGAAACAACATCTCCGTGGTAACAAGGAAGTTGCACACCTTCAACCAGAAAGGTTACGCAGTGCAGCTTTAAAGTGACAGTACAATAAGATATTAAACATAAACCAGGTCGACAAATCTGCAAGCCGACAGTCAAACGGCAAATTCCACCACAGAATTCTGACCTGTCCTCCGTGTTCTCGAATGTTGTGATGTCCTATTGAATCTTTGACATTCTCGCTGTGAGGTGAGTGAGCTAACGACTCTGCCAGCATGTGGCTCTAGAGATCCTGGCTCCCCTCAGCAGGATAGTGCAAAGGGGCCTGGCTTTATTTGAAATCGTTGAACAGGAGCAGAGGAAAGACCAGGCTGAGTCAACAACGGATGATTCTTACACGGGTAATGCATCTCGCAGGCTGGTTCTTCTGCACCCCGCTGGAGACAGGCCAGGAGCACAAAACTGCCTCCAGAAGATCACACTGAATCACCATGGTTCAAGACTATTGTGATTTGATATGGATTTTGTGAATAATCTGTATTTTTCTACATCAATATTCATATTTAACCCACAAACTGCATAAAGAAGTGGACTAAGGGGAGTGTAACATCGCCTATAGTGTTCGGCAAATGAGTCAAATGAAGTTCACGATACTTGCAGTTACATTAGCAAATTTGGAGCTAGTTCCATATCAGCAATAGGAATTTATTTACATGCAAAATAGTGAAATAAAAGCAGTAGGATCATGTAGAGCGGGTTAATACGAACATTTTAAGACCAAAATGACAAAGCTCACTGCTGTGGTTACAAACCCAATGCAAAATCAATTGGAAAAAGAGTCAGTGGGAGTCTTGTTTGAGTAATCTAGCAATCTCTCAGTCCCTATTCGAACCAAGATTAGCTCAGTCCACAAGTCTACATCACCCATGCTCCCACACGACAGTTCTCCATAAGAACAGGGTGTCCCAAAACATTTGACATCATTTCACAGGCCTATAGTTTTAGCAATTCTTGTTTAAATAGCCTCAAATTTTCACAGTATGTATAGAAAGCATAGACCGTATATATGAATGGACAAAGCTAACCCGTTAGCCACAGCATGCTAAACAGGAAGTGCTCAAGGAGGCTCTTCCTGCTCCTTCTCTCCCTTTTTGATTCATATTGGGATCTTATCGCCCCTCTCTCTGGACCTGCTGCTGTGGCCTCATCATTTTGGTCTTAAAATGTTCGCATGAACCCACGACACATGACCCTGAATTTTTCATTTTGCTATTTTTTTCATAAATCAAGATATGAACATAAATAATGGACCAATCAGATGCCTTCATTCCCTGAGGTCACTGCAACAGGTTTGAGTGACAGCTAGTTGTTGTTCGTACATAACAGAACATATAATGTAAATCAATAACTTACTATTTAAAGTTTGATGATAAAAGCTAAAATTATTGTTATTATTATTAATTATTATTATCTTATTCTCAAGAATCACCGAAATCCAGTGGTCCGTGCAGGTGCAGAGTATCGCCGCTCTGAGGAGGGTGGCACATTTAATGACCTCAATCATGATTGGCTCTTGTGGTTGCTATGATACTCGTGGTCGGATTTCCAAATATGGAACTTGGCTCAAAATTTGCTCCTGTAACCGTTAGCAAGGCGAGGCTCATTTTAGCTGCGCTGAACGCTGTGGGTGATGTCACACTTAGTCCACTCATATGTACGGTCTATGATAGAAACAGATTTCATATTTAATGTTTTATTTTTGTTCTGTTTTCAGGTTGAGCCGTTGACTCCCAACGAGAAGTGATTTTGCGTCTTGGAATCTGCTCACACACAGTCACCCAAGACTGTGCAGCGAATGACGTTTGGCGTATCCTGAGGAAACGACTGGAACTGAAACCTTCCTTCCGCAGCTACATCAGACTTTAAAAGCAGATGACAAGCAAAAATGTCAAGAATTCCGTGTTGACGTGCCAAAGTCAATTGGAAACAGAGTCGGTGGAGCCGGAGGTGGCCCCATGCTCACCTGTTTATTTAAACTCAACTTTAAAACATATGAAGCATAACTACAACAGAAGCACATCAGCCCGTTTGATATTATAATATGTTTCTTTGTTTACATTTTACAGAAATGAAACTTTAAACCACATACCTAATTAGCATAAAGTCTGAAAAAACAGCTTGCTCCATGGATGTGCTGCTGATGGTGAGTTTGTTCTGTGCATATATCCCACTGGAGGTGGTTCATGTTAAACTTCAGAGTTCAGAAGTCATAGTCGTACATTTGTAGTCTAGTCCAGCTCTTTATTTTATTTTCATTTCACTCATGGACAGTCCCTTTATTTATGTAGGCTACTGTTGGGATGAAAACAATGACTGAAAAGACTGAAAGGTTTAAAGAATTTCTTATAAGACTCAGCGCGCTAGTTGTAGTTCCTTTTCTGGGAGTTATAGAAACAGCGATTCTTCCCAAAGTTCTCAAAAGTCAAGGCAGTGGAGAAGGAAAAAGAAGAAAGTACCACGAAGGAGGTCATTTTTTCCCCATTTTCCGATTGGCTCTCAAACTCCTTAACCATAACCTGTTTCCTAACTTTAAAAATAACCTTGTTCCTAAACTGCATCACTGTGAAGGACCAGTCGAAGCAGATCAACCCTCCCGCTGACATTCTAGCAATTAACCTCTGAACTTTAGCCCTGCCCACTTAGTCTTCTCTTGCACTGTGATATTGCACCATGACGGAGAATCAAGTGTCTGGGATAGTGTGAGGCAGTTCCCGAGGTTCTGAGCAACAATGTGTCTGACTGGACAAAAGGAGGAGACCCTGTCAGTAGATTTGTATTAGTTATTACTAGGGCCCGACCGATATATCAGTTGACCGATATTAATGGTCGATATGGGCACTTGGCGACATATCGGCCTAAATCTTGCCGATATGGGCTGATAGTGGACATGTTATACCTCGTTATAAAGCTTAGACTCTCCATATTATGTCAATTTAATCCAATTTACAGACAGATAAATGTCCTAATATGCGGCGGCACATCAGTATTTATCTGCAAAGTTATTTATTTGTGTTTGTGACATTGTACTGACCCTGAATGCACCCCCAGAGTCACGTCACTCACCTATGTTTGTTTGCACCCACAGCCATAGATCCACGTGCACAACACTGAGGTTATATTCTTTTTACAGACAATCGGTTTGAGTCTGGATTAAAAGGACAGTTCTTAGAGCAGACTTGTGATCTGAGAGGAGCCTGTGTGAGGCTGAGTGTTGAAATGTGTCAGTTTTGAAGCTCGTTTTGGTTCTTTCTCATTGGTTAGTGATTAGCTGCTGTAGCTCGCACACATAAATAGGCTGTTTTCTCTTCTATTAGCAACTGTGAAGTGACTATAGTGGCCATATATTATGTTACTGGATGCGCATTGATATGTAAATGAGCTGTGAATAGAGGTGTGAATTATCGGCATTTAGCATCATTAATTACCACGGCGCACACGCATTTACCGCTAAAAGCTAATAGCAGTAGTTTCCGAAAAGTGACTATAGTGGCCGTATATATGTTACTGGATGCACATTGATATGTAACTGGATGCACATTGATATGTAAATGAGCTGTGAATAGAGGTGTGAATTATCGGCATTTAGCATCATTAATTACCACGGCGCACACGCATTTACCGCTAAAAGCTAATAGCAGTAGTTTTCTTACAGTACTTTCTTTACTGGCTAGAATATCATACAAAAAAAACCATTAGGCCGACCGACTGTCTTTAAATATGACGTAAAGAGGCAGAATAACAATAAATGTCGCCTAAACAAACCCAATTTAAAATCCAATAGAGCCAAACCTAAAGTTTTATAAACAACTGAAGATTTACAGTGAATTTTTGCATCACTAAGTATGTCGGCAATTATATCGGCTATCGGCAGCTCCAACTCACATTTTATTGGTATCATATCAGCTGCAAAAAAAAAATCCATATCGTTCGGGCCCTAGTTATTACCAGAGAACATGCTTTTTAAAATAAATAGATTATATTGTAGAGTCTCAGTTTTGTTCTTAATCAGCAGCTTTTACCATACAACGCAGGAATATTTAATCATAATAATTACAAAAATGTCTTGTTTTGATCCACATCTATTATCACCAATATACCATGAAACCTGTGATCCCACATTTTGTTTACATTTAATTACGCTGTTGTTTTTCCCCAATTTCTGAACTTTCGTCCTGCTAACGTGCTAAAATCTAAACACCAAAGTTAGCAAAAATCACGTCAGGCCGCTACGTTAGCCAGGGTCAGCGAAGGCCTCGGAAAACTCCAAGCATTACACTTGGGCAATTTCTAACCGCCGGCGTATGGATCGGTAAACAAATCGTTGTGAAATTATGCGGCGGATGGCTCATTTTCTTACCGACCCCCGGGTGCCGCTATTCGAATCATTACCTAATTGTCTGGCTGGCCTATCGACAACGCAGGGGCCCGGTGAGTGGATTCTGCTGACAGTGGCAAAGGCCCTTCTAGATCTGGGTTAACCTTTCGATGTCCATTGACGCTTCGCCGACTGATGGTGATTGATCGTAGGTGGCCCGGGTCCGTGGATAATACTTAATCAGCGTTCGGAGTAATTTGTGTAAATGAGAGCTCGTTATTGACGGTGAGCGTGGAACTTTGGGGGCGATCCGAGCGGCAGTCATCGGATCAGCAATAAAAAAAAGTTGTAGTCGCCGTGGAGATTGAGGGCAGCCAGGTGGAATGGGGAGCGAGGAGGCGGAGATGAGAGGACACAGGGCACTGATGGGGACTGGGAATAGTGGATTGCGTTGTGGATTGTGGTCACTCGGCGTCAGATACTTTGGAGGTACGCCCGCTGCCTCGTCTGGAGGGTCGGGCCGCGTTTTGTGGAGGTAATAGTTGTTTTCGGATTCCAGAGCGGTCCCAGCGTCGCGCCGTACTGATTTGTGCCCATTGAAAGTCGGGTTTCAGCTCCCCGTTATTTAGATAATCAATACACACAATCTAAGGTCTCGAAAAGTATTGCGGTGATCAATAAAGTGAAATACATTGTTAATCAAAAGGCTCTGCTGTCCTGCTCACTCACACTTCCATACTGAATGAATAAAATAGTTAAAATGTAAATACATAGATACAATACAAAAAACTATTGGTTCTTTTCATATAACCTATGACAATAAACAAGAATAAATGTTATGCAGATTTTACATGTGTCCGATAAGGAGTTGGAGGAGCTAAATAATTAATAACCCTACCCCTTTTTTCCACTGTCCCAGGACTAAACCAGGGCCAAACCAGGACTAAACTATGACTAAACCAGGACTGAACCTGGACTAAATCAGGATCAAACCAGGACTAAACTATGACTAAACCAGGACTGAACCTGGACTAAATCAGGATCAAACCAGGACTAAACTATGACTAAACCAGGACTGAACCTGGACTAAACTATGACTAAACCAGGACTGAACCTGGACTAAATCAGGATCAAACCAGGACTAAACTATGACTAAACCAGGACTGAACCTGGACTAAACTATGACTAAACCAGTACTGAACCTGGACTAAACCAGGGCCAAACCAGGACTAAACCAGGGCCAAACCAGGACTAAACTATGCCTAAACCAGTACTGAACCTGGACTAAACCAGTACCAAACCAGGACTAACCCAGTACTGAACCAGGACTAAACTATGAGCATATAGACTTCTCATTTCCTCTACATTGTAAGCTATAATTGCACACATAAGTACACACATTTCATTACCAAAAAAAAAAAAAAAAATCATTATTTGACGTATTGTATTGAAATTTGGGGCAACAATTACCAAACTTTACTTCTTCCCCTTTTCAAATTGTGAAAATGGGCATAAGGTTAGTTACCTGGATCATACAAATGACTTGTTTTTCAATTCAAAATGATTAAAATGATTTGATTTAGTGAAATTCTACACTGCAAACAAAAACATACTGCCATACAATATCCAAAAACTATTCAGTGCACAAGAAGTACACCATGAATTAAGGGGAAGGGGTCAATTTAAAACAAAGACCGTGACAAACACCAGGAAACAGATCACAGCGTCAAAAGGAATTCGAAAGAGTTTTTGCTTTTGTAGTATGAGGGTGAGTGACAGCACTGGGTCATCTAAAAATAAAAATAATAGAAGGTATATGTATATCTGTGTGTATGTATGTATATATCTGTAGGTAAAAAAGGACTCTAATTATATTTAGTATGCATAGTATGTAATTTATTTTGCTATTTGTACATTTTGGTGATCAGTGTACAGAAGAAACAACATCATTTTTTCAACTATGTCATGAACGAGGTGAGTTTTTCTTCTTCCTGCTCCTTTTCCAGAAATGTGCTTTTTTATTGTTTACCAGTGTGTACGTAGTGTGTTTAAATACTCTTTCTCTCTCTTGGCACAAACTCGAAAACAAAAAGACTCCATCAATGAATCAATACATCTTATTATTTTCTAAGATGAATCTTTAATGAGACAAATCGTCATTAGTCGTGAATATATTTTTAAAATTTATTCTGGATTAAGCCTAAAGTGATCATATATATATCGGAAACAGAAACTGAAAATCATACTTCTGGGAAATTCTCCATGGAGATAAATATAGGAACAAAATTTCCGTGAAAACGCAGCAGACAAAGCCCTCCTCCAGGTCGAGTATGAGTCAGGTCTGTGGAGATGCAAGCCCACTCACAGTAAGGACATATGTTTTATCTGTGTTTTTCAGGGCAATACAAACATGCAAACAAGAACAGGCCTTTATTTTGGTTCATATTTTGGTAAAAAAAATGTAATTATGCTGCGTTAATGGTGCGTTTACACTTACCTTGTAGACTTGGTTAGGTCCTGTCCTAGTCCTGATTTAGTCTCAGTTTAGTTTTTTGTTTTGCTTTTTGTCACTATTTTAATGGTGCTAGTTAACAGTTTCAGAAATATGACTAAGATTTTTTTCTGCTGATTAATTTTAAGGTTAAATGTGCGATTTATGTTGTAATCATAGGATTCTGTTCAAAGTTCAAAGCGTTAACAGTTTTCTCACTGATAAAAACAAAATCTAGTCGGACTAAAATGACTTGAATTAAGAAAGTTTCACCATGATTTGAGTAAATTTCACTTGACAAGTCAAAAGATCTGCCAGTGCAATAAGATTTTTGGACTTAAAATATGAAAATACATCTTGCTACACTTAAAAACAACAACTTTTTGCATTTAAAATTGAATGTTGCTTGAATTAAGAAAAAAACACTTATCCCACTGGCAGATTATTTGACTTGTCAAGTTCAATTGACTCAAATAAAGCAAAATTTTCTTAATTTAAGTCATTTTAACTTACCTAGAGATTGTTGTTTCCAGTGCTCAACCCACAAACCTACGTCACCCCTGCTCCCAAAGGACAATTTTCCATAAATATACAAAAATACGATACAAAACTGTGCACAGCAACTTCACAAAGCTCTGAAGAGGGAAACTCAGACCAACAAGAATGAAAACGAAATGTATAAAACGTGTTAATCTGTTGTTTTCAGTGAATATAGCATTTTCAATACAATAAAAGCTAAATATATTATGTGTCAGCAGTTAATACGCCGCTGTAGTAAAATACGCCCTCTTTAACTGTTTTTAAGCTAAAATATTCACAACAAACAGCTGTATTCAGTAGATCGCAAGCGCTTTAAGGCCATGTACACACGTAGCCGGGTATTTTTAAAACCGAACATTTCCCCCCCTCCGTTTATAAAAATAGTTTTATCCACACCACCTCGTCTTCGAAAAAAATACCTTCCACACATAACCGAACATCTGCGTTTTCAACCACATTCATACGCATTCCAAACCTGTAGATGGCGTTATTTCCATCACTTAACCGTCACTTCCGCCAATTCTGCTCTCAACACACACACAGCTCTCAAGAAACGACTCCGGTCCATCGTCTGCTTTGGCTTTGGCTTTGGCTTTTGCAGTCGCCTAAACAAATGTCGCACGTTTGACGTCAGGGCAGATTCATATTTTTTGGCGCAGACAGTGACGTTTTAAAACGCAAAACCCCAGTTATCTCTGTCCACACAAACAGGCATGAACGGAGTTTTCAAAAATCTTCACTTTGGCCGGAGTTTTCCCTGAATACTCGTTTTTGATGCGTGTTCGTGTGGATGACAGGTCAAAACGCAGCAAAACATCTTCGGTTTATCAGATACCCGGCTACGTGTGGACAAGGCCTAAGTTAGCAGCAGATTAAATAGTTTGCTTTACTAACTATTCTTATTCTACGTTTCAGTCATTTCCCATATAACGGCTGTCAATCATAACACTCTCGCGCGGACAAATTCGCCACAGTTACACGGGCGAAAACTAATTAATCCACTCAAATGCCGACTATTAGCGGGCGCGGGCGTTTGAAAAGTGCCGAGCTTTGTGGTTTTAAAAAGTATACGCGGCCGTGAAAACCCTCCACTTAGTAAATAATCTGTAAATGCCAGCGGAACTCCCGTGTTAATTTACATCTCCCATAATGTCACTTTAAATGTCCTCTCTTATCTTAATTGAGCTATCTGCGATGAACCAGAGGATTATAATTTCCCTTTTACTAAGAAGACGTGGCGTGGCGGAACCATTCATTCAGCCCCCCGTTGAAGTCAGTCCAAGGGGGTATTCACATGATAATAGAGCCACAAGCCTCCCATTGGCGACTCGGATTATGAAAAGTAACCATTATATTCGGCTCTTTACAAATGCGCGGCGCGAAATGACGGCCAAAAGACGCAGAAGACCGGGGGATAATGAAACGTCCCGGCGTAATCAAAGAACTACGGCGGCGATAATTATATTTGGATAAAAGTTTGGATCATAATGGGGGTAATTGGACTGGAGGTGGTCGAGGAAAGACGGTGGTCGGGTGAGGCTGGACCTGGACTGAAGCAGGAGTGAAGCAGGAGTGAACCAGGACCAAACAGGACTAAACTATGACTGAACCAGGACTAAACCAGGACTGAACCAGGACTGAACCAGGACCAAACCAGGACCAAACCAGGACTAAACCTGGACTGAACCAGGCTTGAACCAGGACTAAACTATGACTAAACCAGGACTGAACAAGGACTAAACCAGGACTAAACCAGTACTGAACCTTTACTGAAGCATGAGTGAACCAGTGCCAAACCAGGACTAAACTAGGTCCTGGTTCAGTACCAGGACTGAATAAGGACTGAAGCAAGACTAAGCTATGACTAAAACAAGACATAACCAGGACTAAACAATGACTAAACCAGGACTAAACCAGAACTAAACCAGGACTAAACCAAGGACTGAACCAGGACCAAACCAGGACCAAACAGGACAAAACTATGACCAAACCAGGACTAAACCAGTACCAAACTAGGAATAAACTACCGGTATCACTAAACCAGTACTGAACCAGGACCAAACCAGAACTGAACAAGGCTTAAACCAGTACTAAACTATGACTAAATCAGTACTGAACCAGGACTAAAAACGGACCAAACGAGGACTAAACTGTGACAAAACCAGTACTGAACCAGCACCAAACCAGGACTAAACCAGGACCAAATCAGGAATAAACTGTGACTAAACCAGTCCTAAAAAAGGACTAAACCAGGAGTAAACTATGACTAAACCAGTACTAAACTATGACTAAACCAGGACAAACCAGTACTAAACCAGGACAAACCAGGATTAAACCAGTGCTAAACCAAGACTATATATACACCAAACCAGGACTAAACCAGGACTAAACTATGACTAAACCAGGACAAACCAGTACTAAACTATGACTAAACTAGGACAAACCAGTACTAAACTATGACTAAAGCAGCACTGAACCAGGACTAAACCAGGACTAAACCAGGACTAAACTATGACTGAACCAGGACTAAACTATGACTAAACCAGGATTAAACCAGTGCTAAACCAGGACTATATATACACCAAACCAGGACTAAACCAGGACTAAACCAGTACTAAACTATGACTAAACCAGCACTGAACCAGGACTAAACCAGGACTGAACAATAGTGGGCAGATGTGTGCAGAACTGTACAAAGATTGAACCAGGACTAAACCAGAACTAAGCCAGGATTGAACCAGGACTAAAGCAGGACTAATGAAGTTTTGGCATAATCTAAGAAATATACTAGTAATAATGATGCTGTCTGCACATATGTTATATAAACAAACATTTTAAAATGATCATAAACACATGTTATATGTATTAACTTTACGAATATCTCCCGCAAAATCACAAAAAAGACTCCAAAAATCCAAAAACTCCCGTCGCCATAACAGTATGTGGATAAAAGTTTGGGTCGTAACGGCAGCCACTGGATCGGAGGTGGTCAGGGAAAGCCGGTGGTCAGGTGCAGATGTTGATGTGGGGGGACGATGGATGGTTGGCCCCGGGATACGGCCCCTGCGCCTGTGCACGGGGCCCCCCTCTCTGACACGGGAGCGCGGGGTCTTGATGATGATTGATCGTGTTGTTTTGTTCATTAGTCCAAACCCAATCAGCGCTTTGTGTAAATGGAACAATGACGGCTCCTTATCGGCAGCTGCCCCGACTCCGGCTTCTCACTTCACCTCCGGGACGGGATTAAAGGATCAATACGGCACATTTCACACACGCAGATACAACGGCTCAACAGTGAAGTTCACAACTAACTCAGGTCAATTTATTTAGTATATTTAGTCCAAACTTAGGGACTGAACCAGAACTGAACCAGGTCTAAACCAGGCCTAAACCAGGACTGAACCAGGACTGAACCAAAACTGAACCAGGTCTAAACCAGGACTGAACCAGGACTAAACCAGGACTGAACCAGGACTAAACCAGGACTAAACCAGAATTGAACCAGGACTGAACCACGTCTAAACCAGGATTGAACCAGGACTAAACCAGGACTGAACCAGAACTAAACTTGGATGGAACCAGGACTGAACCAGAACTGAACCAGGACTGAACCAGGACTGAACCAGGACTAAACCAGGACTAAACCAGAATTGAACCAGGACAGAACCAGGACTAAACCAGGACTAAACCAGAATTGAACCAGGACTAAACCAGGACTGAACCAGGACTGAACCAGGACTAAACCAGGACTAAACCAGAACTACACCAGAATTGAACCAGGACCAAACCAGGACTAAAGCAGGACTAAACCAGGACTGAACCAGGACTAAACCAGAATTGAACCAGGACTAAACAAGGTTTGAACCAGGACTAAACCTGGACTAAACCAGAATTGAACCAGGACTAAACCTGGACTGAACCAGGACTGAACCAGGACTGAACCAGGACTAAACCAGGTTTGAACCAGGACTAAACCAGGACTAAACCAGTACTGAACCAGAACTAAACCAGGACTAAACCAGGACTGACAAGCGTCCATTTGCAGACGGATAATTTGTCTTTCATATGTAATAAGGACGAGTTTGTGAGAGGAAACACTTTGAAGAATATGAATCATTACAATATGCATAAAAACAAATCATCAAGCAGTGGTTTGTGTCAGTAAAAACTGTCACACTGTCTACGGAAATATTCAGCCGGGTTTGATCAGTGTGTCGCAAAGGAAATACAATTATGCAAGAAACACAGCACATGAAAAACAGGCCTAGTTTGTGTCTCATTTTAATACAATTATGGCTCGTACAAAGTCAATAAACAAAAATACAAACTTAAAGGAGCTGTAGCTGATTCTGCCTGATTCTTAAAAACGTGAAATGCAGATCTACTTCATTTTAAACAAAAGTTATTCCTTAGTTACTATAGATTTTCTCAACTATCAGAGGCCAGAACAGACTTTTGCTGATAATGCAAACAATAACTAGCATGTTAACAGTGCATTTTAAAATTATAAAAGAATAAAATGCTTAATTATTAGATGCAGACAGTAGGTCTATACAGCTGACTTATTTTGACCCATAGACTGGATACATAAGTGGACTGAGGCAGTGCGACCTGACCCGTTTTGTTTGGGTACAGCCAGAGGAAGCTGATCTAAGCCAACAATTAGAACAGCTAAATTGGAGCAGAGTCTGATATTTGGAATTCTGAGTCTGTTTATCTGAGCAATTAACAAGAGCCAATCAGGAGCAACGTTGCTGAAGCTGTTAAACCTGTTGCTGATACAAGTGGGAGCCGACCTTGGGGAAAGATGGCACCTGATTGGTCCTTTATGTACATGGTTCCTACTCTTTTTCACTGACAAAATTTTAAAAAAAAAACTTTTCCATGACTTTTTCATGTCCTAAAGTGAATTCTCCATGACTTTACGGCGCTGTACATGTGAAGAACTGAGCTACTTTAAGAGTTAAATATGAAATGTGAACCCTTTCCACTCACCTTATGGTTTGGTATTGGCAACATTCAAAACACTGTCAGTGTATTTATTGTTGCTGCTTCTAAACCAAAGACCTTTTTCTGTATTGTCCTGCTGGAGTGGCTGGTGCACACGTTCAGATATAATCATAATAGCCTTGGACTGTAACAATAATCGTGTCGTCAAAGGTCTCACAATAACATCGTGGACCATCACAATATATCGAATCCCAAGTCTCTTTGCTTAAATGAACAGTTCTGATGCAGAAATAGCTAAAAAAAACTAGAGGGAACTACATAGACCATGATCCTTTGCTCCGTTTCAGTGCAGACGACATGAAGAAATAAGAAAACATGGCAATAAATATCGTACGGTGAGATGTTTATGGTGAAAATATCGTACAGAGAGATTTGGATATTGTCACATCCCTTATGACAATAAATGTTGTTGTGATGGAAATTTCTTGTCAAGCTAAAGAATGTATTGTTTGGGTTCAGAGAATTAAAGTGTTCATGGTCACAGGCAGTGGTATGATCGGCTCTGTCTGGGCCTCTTCGAGCGAGGGTCATTATGCTCAGCCATTATCTACCAGGGTTAAAACAACAGGTTGCTGTTCTGTTCATCCGCCCCATTTAGAATTACTGGAACACGTTAGTTCAGCTAATCAAGGCCCCAGTCTAACATCTCCACATACCGTCATCTGCCTCCGAAGGGTGTTTATCGTATGATTTGTCTCGTGTTGATATGATGACCTCGGTAAACTGTATAAGAGCCTGTTATTGTTGTATTGTTCTGACAGACTCACGAGAAGGACAGATATGTTTGTTTTTTCATTTTCTCTGTTATTGTGCACAGTTGCTTTAATAAATCCAGACGCTTTGATTGAAGACAACTTTTCTCCAGTTTTTATTTTTCTCAGATTTAAAAATCCACAACAGTTGTACCAAATGACTGGTCAAAGCATTTTAAAATGTCAGTCTTGTTATTATGTAGAATATCGCAATATCGTGAGCTTTCCCACGATATCGCAATAAATATCGTATCGTGAGCTTCATACTGTGACGATGTCGTATCGTGAGACTTGGATATCATTGAGCCCCTATAATAGCCTCATGATAACTTAACAAAACGCTGTAGTCACATGAAAAAGCTGCTAAAATTCCATTACGTTTTCCAAAACTTTCATTGAATTTACAAAACTCCATGACTTTTCCAGGATTTCCATGACCGTGGGAACCCTGTATGCACTCATTTACAGACAAAACAGTGAAATAAAAACAGTAAGTACACGAGTAGAGTGGGTTAAAACGAGCATTTTGAGACCAATTTGATACTTGCCAATAATAAAGGGGGAATATATGAGTGTGATCAAATCTGAGTGTTTATTTATTTTTATTTTTTTGTATTTTATTGTATTTTATTTATTTATTTATTTTATTATTGTTGTTCTTGCTTTGGAAACTGTTTATGAAATGTATGAAATCTTCCCACTCCTTTTCCAGCATGAAAACAAATTTGATCGTTCTTGTTTTGTTTTGTTTTTCTCTTCTTTTCTTTTTGCTTCTTGTATTTGGACTTTGCGTGTCTCTACATATGATTTTGTGTACTACGCCCGAAATAAACCATAAACCAAATGTGCGCGTGTGATCAAATCTGAGTGTTAATTTAATTTAATTTAATTTAGTTTTATTTTATTTATATTTAATTTAATTTAATTTAATTTAATTTAATTTAATTTAATTTAATTTAATTTAATTTAATTTAATTTAATTTATTTTTTTATTTTATTTTTTATTTTATTTATTTTATTTTATTTATATTTTATTTTATTTCATTTTATTTATTTTATTTTATTTATATTTTATTTTATTTCATTTTATTTATTTTATTTATATTTTATTTCATTTATTTTATTTTATTTCATTTTATTTATATTTTATTATTGTTGCTTTGTATTTGTGCAGCACTTGGGAAACTGTTTATGAAATGTGCTATAGAAATAAAGTGGAATGGCTTGGATATAATTTGTTTAGCCAAAAAAAAAAAAGCAAAATGCACAGGATGGACAATGTTACGTACAATTTTCACAACTTTATTCACACCGTCCTGACCCAGATGCGCCCCAGTTATACAAAACTAGTTTATCTGTACTTGGGCAAGACACGTTTTGCTCCAAATACAGATGAAAAAATCAGGTAGAGGGACTTTAAAAAGGAGCAACACGGCGTTTTTTACCGCGGCAATGAAATTACCATTGATCACAGTTAATAAAGCTTAATGATAATCCAATTTGTTGATACTTTGTGCGGTTAAAAATAAAGAGGATTTCAGCTCAGTCCAACATGTGGAAAATAGACCCAGGTGTTGCGTTGATTTGGTAAATGTGATGTTTGAAATGATCGGGCAGATGGACGGACACGGGCGCTTCAAACATCCAGCTGGAGCAGAATTCTGAATGTTTTTGCGGACTTTAGATTTTAGAATAATAAATGTCCATTGATTTGAGGCTCGCGCGGGATCTGAGGCGGTTTTCCTGTTTTTAAGGAATCAGTTTGGACTCTAAATGCTGTTTTAGACGAAGGATCTGTGAAGTTTTAACTGGTTTATTGAAATATTAAATAAGGTATCTCAAATTTGTGGACAAAATGAAACGTGGCTGTAGACTTTTTCCAGATTTAACTTTAACTTTTATGCAAATGAACTAGAATAGGGCTGAAGTAGGACTAAACCTGTCATGGTTTGAGTGTGGTTGAGGACCCCAAAGCAGAGACATAGGCGCAGGTAGATGTTAAACAGGTTTATTGCCGGGATAGAAGGATGTGGTGATGGAAACTGAATGTGAGACTAAACGGAGGAAGACACTGGGGTCGACTCAACCAGGTAGACAGACTGGACGACAAGGTCAGGCAGGACTGAACGTGGACAAGCAGGACGAGGATGTAGACAAGGGATAGAGGAGGAATGAACTGACACCGAACAAAGGACAAGGACAGAACCAAGTAGTGGAGCTGATTAGACAATTAGCTGCAGGTGAACCACCGAGCAGGTGATCCACACTGCAGCATTAGCCCAGCCACGCCCCCAGAGGAGCAGACTGACACAGAAGGGCTGAACACACAACACCAAACCAGGACTAAACGAGGACTAAACCACTACTAAACCAGGACTAAAACGAGAAACTAAAACCAGAAATAAACCAAGACTGAATCAGGGCTGAACCAGGACTAACCCAGGAATATACCAGGACTGAACCGGGACTAAATCAAAACTGAATCAGAACTAAACCCGTACTGAACCAGGACTAAACCAAGACTGAATTAAAATGAACCTGAACTAAACCAAGGATCAACCAGGAATAAACCAGGACTAAACCAGGAATATACCAGGACTAAACCAGGACTAAACCGGACTGAACCAGGACTAAACCAAAACTGAATTAGAACTAAAACAGAAAAAACCAGGACTGAACCAGGACTAAACCAGGGCTAAACCAGGACTGAACCAGGACTAAACCAGGACTAAACCAGGACTAAACCAGGACTAAACCAGGACTAAACCAAAACAGAATCAGAACTAAACCCAAACTAAATCAGGTCTAAACCAGGACTGAACCAGGACTAAACCAAAACTGAATCAGAACTAAACCAGGACTAAAACAGGACTAAACCAGGACTAAACCAGGACTAAACCAGGACTAAACCAGGACTAAACCAAAACTGAATCAAAACTAAACCAGGACTGCACCAGGAATAAACGAGGGCTGAACCGGGACTAAACAAGGACTTTACCAAGACTAAACCAGGACTAAACCAAAACTGAATCTGAACTAAACCAGGAATAAACCAAAACTGAATCTGAACTAAACCAGGAATAAACCAGGACTAAACCAGGACTGAACCAGCACTGAACCAGGACTGCACCAGGAATAAACAAGGGCTGAACCGGGACTAGACCAGGACTAAACCAGGACTAAACCAGGGATAAACCAGGACTGAACCAGGACTGAACCAGGACTGCACCAGGAATAAACCAGAACTAAACCAGAAATAAACCAAGAATGAATCAGGGCTGAACCAGGACTAAACCAAAACTGAATCGGAACTAAACCCGTACTAAATCAGGACTGTTTGTGAATAATATAATGTCTGAAGTCACTTCCCTGTTACACGGTGTCCCTCAGGGCTCAGTCCTAGGCCCAATTCTGTTCCTTTTGTACATCAGCCCTCTCGGTAAAAGTATAAGCACCTTCAAAAATGTGTCTTACCATTTGTATGCTGATGACATCCAACTGTACTGCTCCTTCAATGATTCAGGGTTACACAAGTTAGCTGAGCTCTTAAATTGTGTCTCAACTATTGAGGACTGGCTTGCTCAGAACTGTCTTCAATTAAATTTTAGGAAAACTGAAACTCTGATCATTGCTCCTGAACAGAAAGTTCCTTTGATCAAACGACGGTTCTCTGGGCTCCTCTTCCCAGCCCAGCCTTAGAAACCTTGGTGTTCTATTTGACCAGTCAATGTCCCTGGACAGCCACTCAAGACTTTTGGTTAAAAACTGCTTCTACCATCTGAGATCTATCTCTAAACTGAGTGCATTATTATCTAAATCTGATCTGGAATTGATTATCCATGCTTTTATTTCTTCTCGTTTAGATTATTGTAATTCTCTTTTTACTTGTTTTAACAAATCTGCAGTCACTCGTCTCCAGTTGGTCCAGAATGCTGCAGCGAGGCTTTTAACAGGAACCAACAGAAGAGCTCACATCACTCTGGTTTTATCTGCTTTACAATGGCTACCTGTCAAATTTAGAATTGATTTTAAAATTTTAGTCTTGACTTTTCGAGCTCTTAATGGACGGGCCCCTGAATACATCTCAGAAATGTTGTTCCCTCACACCTCTGGCCGCTCCCTCCGGTCTTCAGCCCAAAACCTCCTGAAGGTCCCAAAGACCCGGTTTAAAACTCGAGGAGACCTGTCCTTTCAAGCAGTAGCCCCTAGACTGTGGAATGCCCTGCCTCTGTCTCTTCATGTGGCTGAATCTGTTGATTCCTTTAAAAAGCAGCTGAAGACACTGTTATTCAGACAAGCTTCTAGTTAATTCACTGCTCTTTGTCTTATTTACCTGTTTTAACATTTATTATTGTTGTTTTGCATTTTATCTATTTTTACTTGCACTCTGTAAAGCACTTTGTGATTTTATCTGTGAAGGTGCTATATAAATAAAGTTTACTTACTTACTTACTTACTTACTAAACCAGGACTAGACCAGGACTGAACCAGGACTAAACCAGGACTGAACCAGGACTAAACCAGGACTAAAATGGGACTGAACCAGGACAAAACCAGAAATATACCAGGACTGAACTGGGACTAAACCAAAATTGAATCAGAACTTAGCCCTAACTAAACCCGTACTAAATCAGGACTAAACCAGAACTAAACCAGGACTAAACCAGAACTGCCAAACACAAACTGCATTTCATGATGACATAAACATAAATAATACTGTTTATGACACCGTCCGATCCCCGCAGACAGTCTGTGGAGACGCAGTGCATCTGAACGCAGTCGTCACCGCGCACAAGTAAATTGGGAAGGTGCGTTCGCGTGATGAGCCTGCAGAGGAGCCGCGACCTCTGGAATAAGTACTGCACACGCGTTTAACAAAACAATCAAAGCAAAGAGCATTTCCAATATCGCCGCTCGCCCACAATCAATCATAGGTCCAGACGTGGGACAGTGCAATAAAGGCACCTGCGAAGCCATTAGGACGGGCACGGACGCAGACGTGTGTACGAATGAGGGGTCACGCCACAACTTTACACGCCACGCTCACGATCAATACGGAATAAGAACGGGGACGAGGAATATCCAAGTACGTAGTCATGGCGGCGCGTGTTTTTGGGTATGTACAATGTGTGCTAATTTCAGTGTGGATGTCTGAGGGGTTCTTCTGTAAAATGTAAGAATATGGGGGGAAAGGAGTAGTAATAGTAGTGGTAGTAGTGGTGTTAGTGGTGTTAGTAGTAGTAGTAGTAGTAGTAGTAGGGGTTGGGTTGGTGGTTGTAGTAAGTGTGTTTTATTTGCTTATTAATTACTCTACTTCCAAATAACAATATACATAAGGAAAATTAGTAGTAGTAGTAGTCGTAATAGTAGTAATAGTAGTAGTAGTAGTGATGATGGTGGCAAGAGTAGTAGTCGTTGTAGTAAGTTTTATTTGCCTATTGATTATTCTACTTCTAAAATACAACATAATAAGGAATATAGTAGCAGTAGTAGTAGCTATAGTAGTAGTAGTAGTAGTGATGATGGTGGTTGTGGTAATAATACTATTATTACCAGTAGTATTAGTTGTAGTAAGTGTGTTTTATTTGCCTATTATTTACTCTACTTCCAAACTATACACAATAAGGAATATAGTAATAGTAATAGTAGTAGTAGTAGTAGTAGTAGTAGTAGTAGTAGTAGTAGCAGTAGCAGCAGTAGTAGTAGCAGCAGTAGTAGTGGTAGTAGTAGTAGTAGTAGTAATAGTAGTAGTAGTAGTAGTAGTTGTGGCGATTGTAGTAGTAGTAGTGATGATGGTGGCTGGAGTCGTAGTAGTTGTAGTAAGTGTGTTTTATTTGACTATTACTTACTCTTTTTCCAAACTATATACAATATACATAAGGAATATTACTTGTAGTAGCAGTAGTAGCAGTAGTAGCAGTAGTAGTGGCGATAGTAGTAGTTGTAGTAGTAGTGATGATGGTGGTTGTGGTAATAATAGTATTATTAACAGTAGTAGTAGATCTTGTAGTAACTGTTTTTATTTGCCTATTGATTATTCTACTTCCAAAACTACAATACAATAAGGAATATAGTAGTAGTAGTAGTAGCAGTAGTAGTAGTAGTAGTAGTAGTAGTAGTAGCAGTAGTAGTAGTAGTAGCAGTAGCAGTAGCAGTAGTAGCAGTAGCAGTAGCAGCAGTAGCAGCAGCAGCAGCAGCAGCAGCAGCAGCAGCAGCAGCAGCAGCAGCAGTAGTAGTAGTAGTAGTAGTAGTAGTAGTAGTAGTAGTAGTGGCGATAGTGGCTGGAGTAGTAGTGATGATTGTGGTAATAATAGTATTACTAACAGTAGTAGTTGTAATAAGTGTGCTTTATTTGCCTATTAATTACTCCCAAAACTACAACATACATGAGGAATATTAGTAGTAGTAACAGTACTTGTAACATAGTGTGTTTCAAGTTAAGAATAAGAAAATAATATGAAGATTGAGAACTGCTGTTCATTTTTTACAACATCTGGATACAGACGGTGTGTTTCACTGCATATTTAATGTGTTTTACTGCCAAACCTATAAAATATAATATGGAAAACAGAAGTAGTAGTAGTAGTAGTAGTAGTAGTAGTAGTAGTAGTAGTAGTAGTAGTAGTAGTAGTTGTAGTAGTAGTAGTAGCAGTAGTAGTAGTAGTAGCAGTAGTAGTAGTAGCAGTAGTAGTAGTAGTAGTAGTAGTAGTAGTAGTAGTAGTAGTAGTAGTAGTAATAGTAGTAGTAGTAGTAATAGTAGTAGTAATAGTAGTAGTAGTAGTAGTAGTAGTAGTAGTAGTAGTAGTAGTAATAGTAGTAGTAGTAGTAGTAGTAGTAATAGTAGTAGTAGTAGTAGTAGTAGTAGTAGTAGTAATAGTAGTAGTAATAGTAGTAGTTGTACAGTATATTTAGGTTTTGTTTGTTTCTCTTCTTTACAGGGGTCACCTCGGGGAAGTGTCGTACCTGGGGGACAATATTCAGTTTGAACCTTGAATCCTCTGGTCAGAAGACGATATGGAGACACAAACTGAAGTGTGATCTCAATCCTGTAATGACAGGACATTTTAGTTGGAATATTGTGTTTCCTAAAGTGTCTCTCGAATGCAGCTCTGGGCTCACACAAAGACTTTTTACTTTTATTTATTTTTTGTTTCCAAAAACACAGATGGAACATTTGATTTTGGACAAAAATGACCAAGGTCACCAAGGTCGAAAGCCGTTATTTCCCACCGCAAGTATGTGGTTTCTGTGAAATGACATGACAAGACAATAAAAATAAAAATACCACAGCACATCATGGTTGTCTAGACAAGTCCATGTACCTAATGTAGTATTTGTTCTCTACACAAAATGCTTTACTGAGTGTAGTCCTGTGTCTCCTACAATTTCTATCAGTCAATGAAGCACTTCTCTATGTTTCACATTTTCAAATATCTTACATGCAAATGGTTTAGACAATTACTTTTCTGAATTATTCATCTAACCGTTTCATTGTCGGCACATGGAAATATGCGTATTATATTTGCACGCTCTTTTTAAAAAACCTTAACCATGAGGTGAAGGTTTTCGTGACTAAAGACACCCGGCTCGCAGGGAACACCAGACAAAAAAAAAAAAAAAAAAATCTTGTGAAACGCTGCTCCAACGCCCACTCCCTGCACCCCTGCACAATGACCCCTCTATCAGGCGCTGTTATAAAATTGACTGGATTAAAGAATGCTGGGGACACATAAAAGAATGTCTGAGGCCATTCCTGTTTGTAGCCTTGACAATGTTGATCCAGTGAGCCACTAATGCCCCGAATTACACCAGATGAATGGGCCACTCCGGGGGTCACGGCAGGGCTGCACTCTCTCTCCACTCCTCTTTGCTTTTCATCTCGATCCCTTTGGTCCTTCCCCGTCCTCTCCCCCTTCCCCCCCCTTCTCTCCTTTTTCTTCTCCTCTCTATTTCTACTCATCAAAAGCCAAGGTGAACATATGTCCGATTCGGGTCGCCTTGGCCCGGTGTCATTAGACCTCAAATGGAAGGATTGAGGCAAAGAAACACAGCGATGGTACTCACTCATTGGTAGCGTAATTGTATAAAAAAAAATAATAATAACAGTGCGGAGTTGTGTGCACGATTTTACGCACATTTTGATGTTGTTTGAAACCGGGGGATGGTTGTTATCGTGGCCAGGCGCTATACGGTGGTCCATTTGCGAGCTTTCTGAGGGGAGTCCAGGTGCTTTCAAGTGCCCGCCGCGGTCTATAGCCGAGCCGGCAGCGAGCGGGTGATTGATGCTTAACATTTCCAACCCTTTCGCCTTATATTAAAACATGACAGGTACAACCCAAATGCCAGTGAAAGCACGCCTGGGCCTAATAGACGCAGAGCCATGCAAATCCAGCGCCGTGCTTTCTATTTTAAGCTGTACGTGTCTCGTATAATGGCTACACGAAGCCCCCCCCCCACACACACACACACACACTCCACACTCGTACCCACCGGCTCCGGCTGACAGGAGGGGGGCGTTAGCTATTAGCATGAGCAGCCATTTTGTGTCATTTCAACAAGATGCATAAAACATGTAGAGAACATCTGGAATATGAAGTAGGTGTTGACAGAATTGATTAGAACGGACTTTATTACAGTTATTTAAAGGTTTGCTGTAGGGATGGGCATTCGATAACATTTTCTTAATCAATCGGCGGGAAATTAGCAATCGATTTTCAATGAATCATTAACATTTTATATTAAAATTATCATCACTATTATTGCTATTACTAATCTGCATAAATAAACTCAACTTTACAACGTATAAACCAAAAACACTATAGAGTTACATAAGTGTGAGATCAGAATGTGTTTAATGCAGCTTTAAACATGTGTTTACGTTTTACAGAAATGAAACTTAAAACCGCATGGCTCATTTGCATAAACAGTAACCGGAAAAATGCAGCTCTTTCCTTGTGCAGATGTGGTTCAGCTTCTGTTGGACTAAAGGACACGACTCAGTGGAATATGAGTGTTCTTCCTGTGACAGAGGGATGTGCTGCTGATGGTGAGTCTGTTCTGTGTGTATGTCGCGTTGGAGATGCTGCGTGTACATGTGAAACCGGGGAAAAAAAAAGAAAAAAAAGATTAAAACCGGGATACTGATGTGCAGCTAAACGCACTCTTTGGGGGATATAGTGATCTCCAAGGAGCCAGAGCCAAGAAGTGGGACTGTGGGGCCACGACTCCAGTGTTTGTGCTGTGAGACGCAGCCTCGACTCCTTACGCACAACAACCTACGTTCGATTTGTCAATTAAAATGAACGTGATCGATTAAAATGAACATGACCACTGATTGGTCAGAGGAAATGTCGTCATACGTGCGACGAAGCTCGAGGATCTTTAAATAATCACCCCACAGCGAACAGAGGATAAACAACGGCAGCAGTAACACCTCGATGTCGTCCAGTGCCTCCACTGTTGTGTTTACTGTACTGACCGCGGTGTGACACTAATAATGCCGCCTAAAAATGACGTCAGAGCAGTGTCGACCCCGCTGCTCCACCCACTTCCAGGTGGTAACACTGCGAGGAAAAGCTTCACCGTGTAGTGCTGAACTGTGCTGTGCCAGTAGTGTAGTCGAAAAGCACTGCCCAGCAAAAAAAAGGCCTATCAAAAATAAGAAAAAAATACCAATTTTGAGGTAAAAATGCTCTATTTTAAGTGAAATTATCTGCCAGTGCATTGAGAAATTTTCACTTACCAAGTTTTCTTAAAACAATTGAAATACGAATCTTGTTCTAAGCAGAAAACACTAGTTTCAAGTGTTTATGGTAAGATTTTTCACCTTAATGGTTTGAGAAGGAAGTTAAAGAGGCTTAACCTGGCTTCAGTTAATATAAAAAGTGCTTAGAATAAGTTGTAATATCTAGATAAGATAAATGAGGATGGAATATCTTGAAAAAATCTCATCTTATTAAGTAAAAAAATCTTAAAATTGATCTTTTAAGATGAATCTGCTTAATTCAAGTCAGTTTAACTATGCTAGAAAATCCTTTTTTTCTAGAAAGTACTTTTTACTGGTTATGACTGGTGGAGATGTGTTCGTGGTTCTGTGCCCATCTCTGATCCTGATATTACACGCGCTTACACTGAGTCAGATACCACAGGTGAAGGCCACTCACAGTAATGCCTTATTAGGGAACATTCCAGGCAAAGCAATAGCGTCTGCAGGGAGGCAGGCGGGTGGCTCCGAGGAGTTTAAAGATCACAACCAGAAAATCTCCATGAAAATACATTTCAGTTACGTTTGTTCAGCCTGTGGTGCATTCAGTAACACTGGTTCTGAGCTTAGCAACCTGTTACCATGAATAAGACCCTAATATATACAAGAAGAATGAATGTTTTTCAATGCCTGGTTCTGAGCGTTAGACTTGTTGAAAGGACGTGAGCGTATTTGTACATTTTCCGTGTAAATGGCAGAGTGAGGACAGGGCCGCGGGTCGAGTGCGCGTAACTGCATTGTTCTAAAAATGTTCACTTCCTCTCGCCTCCTATTTGATTTACTATTTGGCAGCATTTCAGCGCTCTTTTAGCCTCCATTTCTAGCAGAGGAGGAGTCGGTTGACACTGTGGATTCTGCACCGCGCCGAACGCTGCGCCGCTCCCCGGAGAATCGCTCATTCATTGGCCATTTCCCATCAGCCCATTAGTCTGGCCATCATCCAAGCGGGCCGCATCCTGTTTCTCCAAGACACCTTCTTCATCCTCGCTGTAATTCGGTTCTCTGAGAAAAACTTCTAAAGGGAAGAGGTGGAAGATTACTTTAGCCCCGAGGATTCGCATGCATTAACAAAGTGGGTCTGAAGCAAATATGTGAAGAATGGCGCTGTATTCATTGCCGCAATTCATGGGTTGACTGGGAGGATTGGAGCGAGATGTGAGACTTCGGAACGTTGGGAGTAAGTGCAAAAGTACAGGGTCAGCTCCGGTAATTGGATTTTTCCGAAGCAACCATTTCCATCAACTGTCTCCAGAAAGTGAAGACTGTGGGAGTGTGTTACAGGCTCTAACTAGACGCCTCAGTCATTTGAAAAAAAACATCAGCCGTGTGAAATCAAGCCAGCGTTTACCGTATGCACGTTTAGGCCGGCCAACTCAATCGTGAAGCAATCGACTCCACGCACAATCTAAAAGGATCACATAGAATATCATGGGCTTCAAATTGGACTTGAAATCAGCCTTACTCACTGACGGTAAAGTACACGAAGCAAACACAATGCAAAAGTACACAGTGTATTGTCTAGAAGTAACGCAGTACTTCACTGGTGCACATACAACTAAGCATGTCTTGTTCCTTTGTCTTGGACATGAGCCCATTTAATTTTGTCTTGTGTTATGAAATGTATTAGCGAGATTGATGCTATGGGTTAACTAATACTGTATTCAAGAACAGCATTAGAGCATTAGACAAAACAGTTTATGGAAAACTGACTTCTTGGAGCTTTCTATGTGATAAGATTCCTCCCTCAAAACAAACCTGAAGACGTTTTAGAAGTCATCCATCTGTGCATTAATCTTGTGATCTCTCCTGGACCATTTTACTGCAAAAAAGCCTGTCAAAAAATAAAGAAATTCCTGTTTTGAAGTAAAAATGCTCTATTTTAAGTGAAATTTTCTGCCAGTGCAGTAAGAAATTTTCACTTACCAAGTTTTCTTAAAACAAGACGAAATACGAATCTTGTTTTAAGCAGAAAACACGAGTTTCAAGTATTTAAGTCAAGGTTTTTCACCTTATTGGTTTGAGAAGGAAGTTAAAGAGGCTTAACCTGGACTGATTTAATATAAAAAAAGTGCTTAGAATAAGTTGTAATATCTATTTTTTTTATTGAACCTTTATTTAACCAGGAAAGTCCCATTGAGATTACTAATCTCTTTTTCAAGGGAGTCCTGGCCCTTCACTCCACTTTCATACTAGGCAATGTGGGTGAAGTGTCTTGCCTAAGGACACAACAACAGTTTTTGCCACTGGCGCCCCCCTGTGGCACCTGGAATTCCCAGTGGTCTCCGATCCAAGTACTAACCAGGCCCTGCTGAGCTTCTGAGATCTGAGATAATAAGATAAATCAGGATGGAATATCTTGAAACAAGTAAAAAAAAATCTCATCTTATTAAGTAAAAAAGATCTTAAAATTGGTCTTTTAAGATGAATCTGCTTAATTCAAGTCAGTTTAACTATGCTAGAAAATCCTTTTTTGTAGTGCAGACCTTCCTTTAGCTCATCCAAGCTCCCACACGACAGCTGTCCATAAACATACTCAGCCTGGTGCAACACAATAGACTACAGCCTCAACCTGATGCAATGTGCAGTAGTTTCATTAGAGGGATGCACACTGTGTTGTGTTGGTGCTCTGAAGGGGGAGTGACTTAGGCCAGGAATATGACAGGTTATGTGTTAGCAGTGTATATCGAATAGAAATGCTTGTTTAACAGAAAAAAGATAAGGCCTGGTGTGTGTGCTGTTGTGTGGAGCTCTGTGGAAAGGCCCTCCTGTTCTGTACCTGGCACTTCACACATAAGAATAGGCTGAGACTGCCACAGGATAGTGTTTTTATGCATGTAGGGCATAAATTATGTCCGATGGTGCAACCTCCATGCCACCGTCCAACAGCCAGTCAATGGAGAGGGCAGGGAGAAGCAATGGAGCGGAGTAATGTGTAATCTTACTACTCAATGGGCTGTGCCCAGCACCGGGCCTGTGAATGCTGGAAGTGTCAGGGAGATAAATAGCAGAGTGTCCCCCTCGAAAAACATGATTAATACGACGGCTGTGACGCTGCTGAAGATGAAGTGGGAGCAGCTGGCTCCGGCAGCGTCGGCACGCCGGAGAGGTGGAGGGGCGGTCACCAGAGCAGCCAGGCAGAGAGGGCAAAGAGGAGGACATACTGCCAGCCAGGGGAGAGAGGGAGGAGGCCCGGGCAGAGGAGGAGAGACTGCCAGCCAGGGGAGAGAGAGAGAGAGGAGGAGGAGAGACTATCAACCAGGGGAGAGAGGGAAAGGAGGCCTGGGCAGAGAGGAGGAGAGAGGGAGAAGAGGAGAGACTGCCAGCCAGGTGAGAGCGAGGAGGAAAGAGACTATCAACCAGAGCAGAGAGGGAGAGTAGGAGGAGAGAAAACAAGCCAGAGGAGAGAGGGAGAGGAGGAGAGACTGCCAACCAGAGGAGAGAGAGAAGGAGAGACTATCAACCAGAGGAGAGAGGGAGAGGAGGAGGAGAGAAGGCAACCAGGAAAGAGACGGAGAGGAGGAGATACTGCCAACCAGAGGAGAGAGAGAGAGGAGGAGGAGAGACTGCCAACCAGGGGAAAAGAGGGAGAGGAGGAGAGGCTGCCAATGAGGGGAGAGAGGGAAACGGGAGAGGAGGTGTGAGTAGAGAGGGCAAAGAGGAGGACATTGTGCCATCCAGGGGAGAGGAGGCTCAGGCGGAGAAGGGAGAGGAGGCGGAGAGGGGAGGTAAAGCGTGGACAGAGGGCAGGAGCATTCGGGGGCCCCTGTCGGCCCACAGCGCTGCACCTACTGATCACACGGCCGACTCCTTAAGTCACGCTTTAGTGCTCAGACTGTCTCCCTCTGACTGCAGGAGCACATCGCAGGTCTGTGCAGCTCTGACAAAGTTCAGCTTCGTGTGGTAATTAATGTCTTCAAGAAAAGCTCCTTCTCCATAAGCAGATCTGAACTCTGCCCCCGCCCCTCCCCGGACCTATGCTCCTGATCTGCTGTGGAGAGAGAAATTAACACTCTAAAGATCCTATAGTACAAAAAATTGAGTCACGTTTTGCTTCATTCATACATATTTGCGTAATTATTATTCGTCTGCGAACATCTCCAAACCTCTGTTGCTCTGTTACACCTTATGTCATGTAGTAGTGGTCAAATTTACAGCTACATTTTCGCTTTTGTTCAGTAGAGATCGGAAATTCCAGGGTTGAAATAATCCAACACTGCAAAAAACGAAATCTAGTCAAGGCGTACGGAGTATAAAAACGCAGTGGAGTTTTACGTTTGTGACAAGAACTGTGTGTTAAACGTGTGAATAAAACAAAACACAACTTTAGGTAAATTGAGGCTCAAAACAGTTCTGTTTAGCCGTGGATTTGACTGAAAGGTTTTTAATTTCTCATTTCTTCTCTTCCCTCTGGTTTAATGTCGCTCTCTCTTTTTAATTTTATGGTGATTATATGTGTTTTGGTTTGTTTATATTGTGATTTTAATGTATTTCTTTTTCTGTAAAGCAATTTGAATTAATTTGTGTACGAATTGTGCTTTACAGATAAATTTAGGTATCTAGGTACCTACAAAAAAGCATTTTCTAGCAGTTAAACTGACTTGAATTAAGCAGATTCATCTTAAAAGATCAATTTTAATTTTTTTACTTAATAAAATGAGATTTTTTTTACTTGTTTCAAGATATTCCATCATGATTTACCTTATGTAAATATTACAACTTATTCTAAGCACTTTTTATATTAAATCAAACCAGGTTAAGCCTCTTTAACTTCCTTCTCAAACCAATAAGGTGAAAAATCTTGCCATAAATACTTGAAACTCGTGTTTTCTACTTCAAACGAGATTTGTATTTCGTCTTGTTTTAAGAAAACTTTGTAAGTGAAAATTTCTCACTGCACTGGCAGATAATTTCACTTAAAATAGGACATTTTTACCTCAATATTGGTATTTTTTCTTATTTTTTTATAGGGTTTTTTGCATTGTATGTTTTTAATGCGAAAACAACACAATAACATAGAAGATAAAATAGCGTAATCTGGGTAATCTGGGCCTTTTGACCTGCTGCAGCGTGTGGCTCATCCTGAACTCTAAAGTCCTCCCCGGAGCCCAACAGTAAAGTTGTGAGAGCCACTTACGGCTGTGTTGTGTAAGTAAACATGTCGAGGGGAGGGCCAGTGTGCACGGTTCAGGGCCCCCACCCTCCCCTCACACATCCACTTTCCCCGTGTAATGAGATGATTGATATGCTGGAAGTGTGTGCTTTAAGGAGATATTAATCATTCCCTCTGGTAATTTGAATCATGCGTTCCATCATCCCCAGCTGCTGAGGATCACCTTCCTGGCAAACAAAGGGCGACCACGCCACTTGCATAGTCATTCTGTTCCGAGTTTCACTTTATTTGATGCCGGTTCCTCCCATCTGTTCGCGGGCGCCTGCTCTGCCCACGTCGCGCGCTGACAAGCTGGGGAAGCGCAATGTGGGCGGGTGCTTGTACCGGAGGATGTGTGCAAACTTTGGAAATGCTAAACTAATGTGCAGGTCCGCGAGTAAAGCTGTGAACCGCACACAGCACAGTGACACGCAGAGAGGTAGGGAGGAGAGCGGGAACACATGGCGCGGGCGATATGTCAGAGGAAGGCTTCTCGTGGCATTTAACCCACTTTCTGTAATGTTGCTGAGAGTTTGAGTAAATGACAAACTAGTTTCTCTATGATAGACTGTGCTGGAACTCTCCATACCCACCGCGGCGTTTATCCTTATGGCTTTAAATGATGATTATATTCCACAAAATGACTCCTGTGAGGTTTTAGCGATGCCCAAACATACCTGGAGTTGTGTTTTGTTTGCGTGATCCTTTATTATTGGCCTGTCTCCGGGTGCTTTCACACCTACACCATTTGGTCCACTTCCAGCAGACTCCACTTCGGGACACCTGCAGTTCGCTTCGTTTGAGCTGGTGGAAAAGCGGACCCGTGTCATTTGAGTAGCACAGTTCGCTTGTGATGTGAATGCTAACCAGTCTCGATCCGCAACAGAGGCTTTTTTTATCCAAACAAGCTTCTGTAGCGCGCTGAGAGTGACCAAAATAAACCCGAGGTTGATGATCAAAATGGGAGAAATTGCCATAAAAAGACGTCGTACAGTGAGCGCATCAGTCAGGTTGCTGTGTCGAGTTTTACATCAGGTTTTTGTATATTTATGGAGAATTATAGATTATATAGTTCAGAGTCTTGCACGTGTTCAAGTACCTGCAGATACCTGAGGGGTGAAACGCAAATTTTAGTAAAACTGAAAAATGTTGTGCTGTGTCGGACGCAGCAGAGCGCGGGTCTAATCTACGGTTCACAAAACATCGTGTGAACAAAAACAGGGCTGTGTTTTAGTGAAATGCAAAAATGCTGTTGTTTTTACAAGATGATTAAATGTGAAATCCATGGTTTTGCCTGCACGCATCCGCCGAAATCTCTGCCACTTTCATTTTCAAACCACGCACACGATGTCCTGCAGTTCAAAATGACTCTCGAGGAGCTGAAAAGTAAATTAGCGAGTGGAGAGTACAAATTTGCGGCTCTTTTTTTTTGGCTCTCGGACTGATTTTCATTCGGGTGCGGTTCTGGTGTTGGTGTGTGTTTATAGCGGCTTGGATCGGGTGCGGAATTTTATTTCAATTCTGTCAGAAAACGGGTCGGGGGTGGATTGAGGTATGACGGGTACGGGGTATGTGCGGTTTGTCAACATCAGAGCCGTGCAGGACTCTGATATAGTTATAATCTATGACACCTTTGAATCATTATGTTAGTTATAATATTCATTTAAAACATCTAAAATAAAAAACAAGTTGTCTGACTTCGGTGTTAGAAAACTGTGGGCTTACACTGCATCAAAAAATAAGAAAAAAATACCAATTTTGAGGTGAAAATGCCCTATTTTAAGTGAAATTATCTGCCAGCACAGTAAGAAATTGCTTAGAATAAGTTGTAATATCTACATAAGATAAATCAGGAAGGAATATCTTTAAACAAGTAAAAAAAATCTCATCTTATTAAGTAAAAAAAAATCTTAAAATTGATCTTTTAAGATGAATCTGCTTAATTCAAGTCAGTTTAACTATGCAAGAAAGTCCTTTTTTTGTACTGCACATCGCCGTGAACATCATCACAACAAAGATCCGTGAAGTTGCCGGCACCTCTGATGAACAGCTGCAGATCGGGCTAGTGAGGAGTGGATATTTTTTCGTCCATTTGCACCAAAACGATGGAGTAGCGAGCAAACAGAAAGCAGTGTGCTAAGCTGATGCTGGTGAAAACAGGTTGACTGGCAAAACGGCGTCTTGAAAATTAAAACTGGCTGAAACGCTCACAAACATCACTCCACGTTGCAGAACAGGTTTTCTTTAAGCAATATCACTTGTGCAAAGGTCATCACATTATTTAAATTGTGCATTTTTGTGACTAAACTGACAAAATAATCCAACAAACCCAGCCCAGCTCTTGTTTCCTCCGTAGATGACTTCTCCTCGCGCAGTTGAAGGATGCAGACTTTCTTGCCTTTGAAAGTCAAAGACATTCCCCGAGCTCAGATTAGTTCACGTTGAGTGCTTCTGTTCCGCCGCTCTGTACCTCTGCGTTGTTGTTGTGCGTTTCACCCAGGGCTATGCAATATTTGGAGGGTACTGGACAATCGCAGGGCCGTCCCCCGGGGGCACCGGTTCTACGAGTGCGCAGGGCCCCGGGGAGCAGGGGGTGACCGGGCCGAGCCGACTCACAAAGGAGAGGAAATACAAACGGCACGGCGAACAAAAGCATCGCGGTAAACAGGAGGTGCGGGTGTGATTATTATGAGAAAGATATATGAGGTTATTACAGAAAAGTAGATAGATGGTCCAATACAAGCAGTGGTAGGTCTCACATTCATATAGAAATACTGCTACTACTGCAAAATATATTTATACACAAACTGATTTGATTATACTAGCAGAATCGGATTATCAAAATCTATGAAAATATTCTGAATAAATCTGATATTTAACACCCAATACATTCATTTAAAGACATGTTTGAACACTTTTCTCTTGAATTGAATATACTGTTATATTGAAATAATGTGGCCCACCTCTAACTACCAGTGTAACCACGACTTCTACTACTACAACTACTACTACTACTACTATTAACTACTACTTTTACTAGTGCCACCTTATCATATCACACAAGTACAGCAAATAATACTAATATTAATAATGCATTTGTCATATATTCACAGCAAAAGACTGAATCCAGTCAAGTTAAGATGACTTGAATTAAGAAAGTTTGATCAAGATTTGAGTAAATTTCACTCGACAAGTAAAATGATCTGCCAGTGGAACAAGATTTCTCTGCTTAAAATATTAAAATACATCTTGCTACACTTAAAATAAGAAAAACAACAATTTTTTTTGCACTTAAAATAAGAAACAAAATCAAATGCTGCTTGAATTTAGAAAAACACTTATTCCACTGGCAGAACATTTTACTTGTCAAGTTGAATCTGCTCAAATATAGTAAAATGTTCGTAATTTAAGTCATTTTAACTTGCTTAGATATTGTTTTTTTCCCCGTGTTGGGCTTTTCCAGATGCTCACAGTCGCTTTTCAGTTCCATGCACCATTCACTTCACCGGTGGTTAGTTATTATTGAAGTCACAGCTGACAAAAGAGAGGCTCACACGTTCAATAAGAATTATGAATGATGCAAAATGTGATCATGAACTGTAAACATGCGACATAAACTTCCGGCAGAACTTAAATTATGCAAAAACTTAAAAACATTCTGTACATAAACAAAAAAAACATCTTTTATACACAGATATGTCAGCACTAAAACTGTCCCCATGCACTTTACAGGGGACAGGGCTGTTCAAATGCACTTTTTACTATGGTCATTTTTACTGTTTTATCAGGAAATGTTGAACTTTTGTATTTCCTGCATTGTTCTGTGTTTGTGCGTCTTTTTAGTGCAGAGATACAGATGAAAATTCTGGTACTAGGCAGATTTTCTTTTGTGATTAGTGTCGATGTACATGGTCCCTGTCAAATAAACTAAAGAAAGAAAATATTTATATGTACTATCTGGTATTTAATGTGTTATTCTGAAGGATATGTGTGTGATTATGTGTTTGGGTTCATGTTACTGAGTGTATATTACATATTCTGTGTTACTGCGTTATGAGATGTGTGACGAAATGTTACACGGGTGATCCTCGGTGTGGTTAATAAGAGAGTGAATCTTTGATCGCTTTTATTGTTGTAAATTTCCTCCATGTAACCAGGGACTGCAGATAGAAACGAGCTGTTATAGTTTAGTTATAATCTGGTGCAGAACATCTCTGTCTTAGGTTGGGTTAGGTTAGGCTTTATTTGTACCCGTAGGTAAATTTGCTTTGCAGATTTGAGAGGCTGGTCCCACATTTCATTCATCCACATTCTGCACAATAAACACCAATAAAAACACAAATATAAATATAAATAAAGTGTTGCAATTCTCCAGTGCAGAGTGGTTGTTCCATAAATAAAAGAATTCATCTGACTGAGCTAAAAAATTGCAATACATACGGACTATATCAAAAACATGATAAATAAATAAATTACAGTTTATTCATAAATACAATAGCAGCTGGAACGAAACTCATTTTAAAGCGATTTGTTCTTGATCTTGGAACTGAACACCTCTGACCAGAGGGAAGTAGCTTAAACTCTGAATTTAGAGGATGTTGCGTATCATGAAGGATATTCTGGGACATCCGCTGTAACTGTCCTGAGTACAGTGAGTCCAGGCTGTTCTGAGGATGGACCATCACCTTAAACTCGCCCATTTAATCAACTGATTCAGGGAGTTCTTGTTTTTAGCAGAGATGCTTCCAAACCTTGTCTTTGTACTTTTATTATTATTATTATACATTTTATTTATTTGGCGCCTTTCTGGACACCCGAGGTCACCTTACAACAACAGCGATAGCGCTTTTTCACAGACACATGTCCTCAAAGACGCTTTACAGAGCATTATTAGCAGAGCATTCTTCATTCACATCACTTTCATACCTACAGTGCATGGTTTAGGTTGGGTTACTTAATGTCTCTGTGCATTGTCCCTTCGAATAAAGACTAAACTAAACACACCACATTTATACTAGACAATGTGGGTGAAGTGTCTTGCCTAAGGACACCACAACAGTTTTTTTTTTTTTTGCCACTGGTCCCACTGTGGCACATTCCCGGTGGTCTCCCATTCCGAGTCCTAACCAGGCCCAGCCCTGTTTAGCTTCAGAGATCTGACGAGATCAGGCTTTGACAAGTTGGTTTGATACCAGTGCCAAACCCGGTAACACTTCTCCTCCAACTCCAAATACCACCACACATCCTGCAGTTCCTGGAAAACATCTGTGTGATATCAGCTCAGGGTTTAGGAAAAACAAGCTCCGAAGATTTTAAACACAACTTTAACACCGTAATTAAACTAAATAACTTTGTATCACAGCTTTAATGAAAAACCGTCGCTTCAAAGATGTGCCAGAAAATGAAATCTCCCTCAAGGTTGCTTGTGTGTTCAAACTGCTCCAAACTTTCTCTTGACAAGTGTCACAAACGCGCGCTTAATCATGCTCAGAATGAATGTCCTCCCTCTGACAGATATTCCATCATCGGTGCGGAAGTTTTCAAAGTTGTAGCGGGGGGCTTGCCTGCGTGTGTGGAGATTAGCGCCGCTTGCCTGCGGGCCGAGGCAAACGCGAAGCAGAGAGGTTAATCCCCGCGACGAGCTGAAACGTCCCGGCCCAAATGCACTGCTTCGCACAGCCATTAGCGGGCCAATGGGAGCAGGGCTAATTTGATTTTAGGTGGAGTCCAGGCTCATCTGTTATCTGCGCAAACATACAGGGTTTCAGGGCCGATTCTCAGCTTATTATCTAATCATGATGAATGAATACGCAGGCAAGTGACAGCTGTTCACAGGTCTGCTCAATGGATTACGTCTAAATGTGTACGAGTATGTTCTTTCTATACTTAGAGGCTTGAGCGGCAATGCTGAGAGTAAATGTTAGTGTTTTAATAAAGGTATACAGCGTGGGAGCCCTTAGCACCCATGCTTTTACAGTTGTAATAATGGAATAATTATAATTTACTGCGGTTTTTAAGCTTCTCAAAGCGCGATACTGTTGTCATGACTCACGCCACACTCAGCGGTGGGAAGATACTGTCCTAGGGCACTGTTGGAAATGAGGCTAAAACACCACAGGCTTCCCTAACCACGAATGACTAACCCTGACCCTAACCCAACCTGCGGAGAGTATGTTTCACCCTTGGCAACTCTTAAAGGAACTCTTACAGTGTAAATATATATACAGTACTATGCAAAAGTTATAGGCAAGTGTGGAAAAAAATGCTGTAAACTAAGAATTCCTTCAAAAATGGAAGTGTTAATCCTTTATTTTCATCAGTTGACAAAATGCAGTGAATGAAACGAAGAGAAATCTAAATCAGATCAGTATTTGGTGTGAGCTTTGCCTTCAGAAGAGCATCAGTTCTTCTAGGTTTACTTGGCGACAGTTTGTGAAGGAACTGGGCTGGTCGCTGTTCCAAACATGTTGAAGATCTAAGCTCAGATCTTGTGTGGATGGAGCTTCCTCACATCCTTCTGTCTCTTCATGTTAATCCCAGACTCACTCCATGATGTTGAGGTCAGGGCTCTATGGGGCCAGACCATCACCAACACAACTTCTTCTGCTTCTTTACGCTGAAGATGGTTCTTAATGACTTTGGCTTTTTCTTTTGTTCTCTCACTTTGCATTTTGTAGATTGATAAAAACAAACAATCATTATTTCTATGTTTGAAAGCATTATTTGTTTACAGCATTTTTCTTTTACACCTGCCTAAAACTTTTGCACAGAACTGTATATTTTACAATCACAACTGAACCCAGGTTGTTAGAGCCTTAACCTGCAGATAGGAAACACATTCAAGTCATTCTCTTTCTCTGCACATGGACCGGCCTCATGTGAAAGCTCAGAATCTCCAGAATTCCCTCACTGAGCTGCAGAAGCTGCAGGCGCTGGGGTTTAGGTAATGACTGTTCAGATCAGAGAGGAATTTTAAGTTTAAACCAACTGGATTACAGCACAGAAACTGGCAACTCAAATAAGAGACTGATGTGAGGCTCCTTCTGGTTTCTGTTTGGATAATTGTTTTGAGAACCAAAACATCAAATTAGAACAATTTTAATGGGAGAGAATGTCCAGTGTTTTATAGGCCGGGAGCCAGGTCCACTACTCAGGATGTTTTTTGCTCCTTTTTTTCACTATTATTTCCTGTGATCTTATATCTTGGGCCATCACAAGTTCATAGGGACCAACCCCAGCTCGGCCCCGTTTGGTCTCAGGGCCCAAAAAACACCCTATTTAGGAAAAGCTATTGGCGAAATTATGTAACTGTAAATATTAAGGTGCTGCTGAAACGGCATAAATGGTCCAATAACCCTAAAATTTTGCAGGGTGTATCCTAACACAATGGGGAAACTAGTACAAAAATATTCTGGGGCTTGCTGCATTTTTACTGTCAAATATCACCCTCAACATCCCCCAAAAGACAAAAAAATGTCTGTCCGCCTGACAAATTATCATAAAAAGTGATCAGTTTCAAGCATTTATTACGTATATCACTGCCTCAAATGTACATAAAAACTTCTCAAATTCATAAGCTTCAATTTAAGTCCAAGATGACCTTTTCTATCTAGAGGAGAACAGCCATTATACCAAAGATCTTCACTGTACCTCAAAAAACAGAACAACTGAACTTTCAGGCATTTCCATTTCATATGGGATTAAGAATATTTTTTTCATATAAATATATTTTAAAAGAGTTGACGTATGTACTGCTTTACTATATGAAGTGAATTACATTAAAAGTGAATAATATTAAAACCCCAGGTGGACAGAGGTGGCCATTTTCTATATAAAAAAAACTGGGACATCCCTGTGCGTCATTAAGGAAAACTGTTACACAGAATTAGGACAGTCACATTTTCTTTGTGTTTTGGTTGTTTTGAAGCAGATTTTTTGTATTTTACCTAAACAAATGACAGTTTATGCCTCTCTTTGCTTTTGGCAGGGATCAGATTGGTCAAAAATAGGGACATTTCTTGTATAAAACTGGGACAAATCAAGCAGAGACAGTTCATAACTAACATGTGAGTCAGTATAGTCACATTTTCTTTGTGTTTTGGTCATTTTTAAGTGTCGTTTTCTGTATTTTACTTAATTAATGACAGTTTGTGTCTCTCTTTACTGTTTGCAGGTATCAAATTTGCCAAAAATAGGGACTCCTGGGACATTTCTTGTACAAAACTCGAACAAATCAAGCAGAGACCCTTCATGACTAACGTGTGACTCAGTATAGTCACATTTTCTTTGTGTTTTGTTCATTATTAAGCAGTTTTTTGTCTTTTAACTAAACAAATGACAGTTTATACCTCATTTTACTGTGGGCAGGGATCAGATTAGTCAAAAATAGGGACATTTCTTGTGTAAAACTGGGACAAATCACTGATTTTGGATAAATCTGCTGGGACAAGGGACACGGGGCCCAAAACTGGGACTGTCCCGGGTAAATAGGGACGTCTGGACACACAAACACACAACCAACACACAAACCAACCAACATCCTAACCCTTCAAGCAACATTATTATTATTAAGAACACATCCGATCCCTTATATCTGGGTCATAGATAGGCCAGGTCGAATCCTCACATACCGTTCCTTCAAAATGCCGCTCAATTCTCGAGAAACCGCCGGCCCTGTCAAGCCTGTTAAGACGCTCACTTCTCAAAAACGCTAGACAATCGCTAGCACGCTAACTGCTTCTCCAAAAAAAAAAAAAAAAACCCCGACACGCTCTTGGCAACACATTCCCTCCTCTAAAAGCAGTGGTCATGCTAACACGCTGTCTGCTTATCACTGGAGTAAAACCACATTAATGGACTGTGCTTCCTTCTGGCCCGGGACCGGCGAGTGGGGCCGTAAAGAAAACAGGCTGAGCGCTGCACGTTGCCAGCCCCTTCATTCCTTCCACCTTGGCTTCCCCGGGCCGGCACCCCTGCTCCGGAGCATGACGAGCAGACAATTAATCCTAATAATCAGGGCCTTCAGCGTCATTGCTCATTCTGGCAGCCAGCTTTTCCATAGGGGCAGGAGGGAGCGCCCCGGCCCCAGATCTGCCTCAACACTGCCCTTGTACAGATGTGGAGTGAGCTGCGCGGTTAATCGGTTAGCCATCTTCACACTCGCAGAAACGCAAACCCCGAGCCTGGCGTTTTATCACGTCACGTCAGTGCAAAAACAGGAACTGATTTAGACGCGCTGTTATAGGCTTAATCCATTTTTTAAGGTCATTTATTACGCAAACATGACGCTTGTGAGATTTAAGCCATGTTAGAATGTTTTTACCTTCTCAAAAACAGACCTGGAGTTGTGTTTTGTTTCATTCACGCGTGTTTGAGTAAATAGTAATGCCTGAAATGCTCCGTTCCACCTTGTGATGTTATATAGTTGTAGTTTTCAAGTTAAAAGCTGCCGTTTACCTTTAGTGCATTGGAGACGGGCAATTCCTGGGCTGAAATTACCCAAATGATTGTAGTGAAGGTATATCGAATTACTAAACACCAAAATCACCTTTTTTTCTACGGTTTAGCTGTTTAAATTGGCCTAAAATAGAAATGTAAGCTTGGTTTCGACGTCACCAAAAGCAGATGGGGGTCAGGAAGTAAAGTCAGACGTACAGAACCCCGTTTGGTTCCACTGACTCTCCGCCAAAATGCCTAAATTCTGTGCAGGCTGTGGTTGCTGCAAATGCTCGAATTGAAAGAAAGACAAACGTTTTTTTCATGTACTGAAAGCGTCACAAGGAAGTTAGTATTTTTTTTTTTAATTACAGAAAGAAGACGGCAAAAGTGGATGGACAATCTCCGGCTAAAAACAGGAGGCACGGAAACAGACGATGCTCGAGTTTGAAGCGACTACTTTGTAACAGGTAAAGACTGTGCCATTTATTAATTATTTTCAATGTTTTTTGGGGGGGGACAATTCTTTAGAAAGAAGAGCATTGTAAGCGTCAGGTAAACTGTTGCATTATAGGTCCAAACTTGTCACGCAAAAAGCTTTATTTGGTGCTAATTTTATCAACTTACTGCTGTAATTTGGCATTTTCTACATTTTTTTTTATCAGTATTTTAGGTTATCCTCGTGCAGCAGGTGATTTTAATTCAAAATAGTTGTAGCCTCCAGGTTTTTAAAGACTTTCATTTGACTCACGAGGTCTGCAGCACCAGATCATTTATTAAATCCATCGCCTCAACGCCGGGAAAATCCTACAAATTGTATGAAAAGTCTGACTTCTCCACATCGTACGGGTCATAACCCATTCTGGAAGATTTTTCCAATTTTGCAGAGGAGCGGAGTAAAGCTTCAGGAGAGTGTTTAACGGCGCTTTCAAAACACAGTCCAGCACTTCCTGTATTACCACATGACATCACAAGGTGGAACGGCGTGTTTTCAGAAGAATTCAGCCTAAAAATGCAAGACTGTGCATGTTAAATATGTATGAACAAAACAAAACACAACTCAAGTTATGTTTGTGATGAAGAAACATTGCGTAATTGCGTAATCTGGGCCCTTTTTTGAACAAAATCGAAATTTGTAATTGCAACACCAAACTTTAGGTCTCAGCTAAACATTATTGGAACTGTTCGAGAAATTACACGAAACATTTTAGATTCTGTTTCAATCTGTGGTTACTTTTAACTGTTTTGTGGAAAGGTTATTCAAATTATAAAGGGGAACCAATACAAATTCCTCCAAGGATTTCAACATATTCCGAAGTTTTGCTGCATATGACTGGAATATGGCTCAACGCTCACTTAAACCGGACTCTTTCATTTCTCTTTCTGCTTTTAAACGTAAACTGAAGGTAATTTTTAAAGACGTGTGTAAATGTTTTACTAATGAAACTAAAGGAGGTTTTTAGAGACTGATGTAAATGTTTGTTTTACTCATAAACGATGTTGAATATCTAATTGTTTTAACTCCCATTCCCCTGCCCTTGGCCGCTTCTGGCATGTCCGGGCTAACATTGTAAATAAGAATTTGTTCTTAATGTTTTGCCTGGTAAAATAAAGGTAAAATAAATAAATATTGTGATCCATGGGTGTGATGGATTATAACTATATGATAAACACAAACACAATAGGTCTTCTTTTATGTCACCATTACAGTGAGGTAACTTTAAACCAACACTACTTTCCATTTACCCCAATTTTCCGTATTCTTCTACAATTAGCAGAAGCAACATACTGCACACAGAACTGCCCGGATGACATGTTTTAGCAGCAGCAGTCGGTGACAGCCCTTCCCGTCTCTGCAGAGGGGCTGTGATGCTCTGTTTGACCTACCAGCATGAGGAGCTCATCATCTGAAATCAGGCCCCAAATGTTGTGAGTGCTCCCGGCCCGGAGAGTGGCAGCCCGCGGAGAGCTGGGATCCGGCACGCCAGCACACGCTAACAGCTGCTCGGCGCTCGCAGGCGGGGAATCTCCATCACAAAGCTCCAATTACGGCCCTCTCAAGTCCGATGGAGCTCGGTTTGTTCTCCGCATCTCAGCAGAGTCCCACACGAGCAGCTCATTAGGCCAGCGCGGGGTCGGCCACCTCCTGCACTCCAGAGGCAGTTATTCGCGAAAATAATACACTTGTTGTTGTTAAGAGCTGCAGCTAAATAGTTAGAGGTACAACATATACTGTGTGTACAGCCAAGGGAGGTACAGCTTTCCATCGGGAGAAGCAGGGAGGTGTTTTGGGCCACCAAGCCAGTAGGGGCCCCCAAACAGCAGATAAACTTTGAAACAACACTGGTGAGCTCCTGAAGTAGTGTATTTACGTTTGCAACACTTATCCAAAGAGAAACTGGCTGCAGAAACTGTGTGGAGATGACGATCAAAGGTCTTGCATTACCAAAAATTGGCTCGAGAATGATGTTACCTGATCAAAAACACACCCAGAGTTGTGTTTTGTCTCATTTACACATATGAGTAACCATTTATTGTTAGTCTGTCAAGAACACAGCCTAGATATGCAGTGTGTTTGTGTTTATGTGTGGGAATGAAACAAAACACAGCTCCAGGTATGATTGTGATGTGCTACATGGTCACATAGACTGCAGTGCATTATGGGCTCTGCTGAGAAGGTGATGGGCTGCAGACTCCCATCTCCCATCTCTCCAGGACCTGTGCAGCTCCAGGACTCGGGGGTCAGACCACAGGTGACCCTCCTCACCCTGAACATGGACGATCTGAGCCACTCCCCTCGAGCAGGAGGCGGCAGAACCTCTCGACACAAGAACGGCCATAGGACTCACTTATACTAGGGACGTGATTTTCTGGCAAAAACACTATGAAACGGGTATTTAAGCACAAAAGTCCGACAGAGCGGTGATCGAATCTGACCCGAGCCCAATGGGCATTAAGGTATTTGTGTCTGAACCCGACACAATTAAAATCACACTATTTTCAAAGGCCTAATGACACACGTAGGATATTGTTTGTGTGGCCTCTAATAGACACAGAGACTTAAAATACAAATATATACAAATATAATAAATATATTTCTCACTTCTCGTAAAGTAGTACATTTAAAGTGCAGCATCTCATCCATATTCTCCACAAATGACATCCAGTCAACAAAACAGAGCTAATAATCCAGTTTGCGTCGTTCTTTAAAAGTAAAAAGGCAAAAGTAGTTCCCCACGTGTCTGTTTACATCCACACAGCGCACGGATCGAGGTGAAGCTACAGATTAGCGATAGTGACTCTACTTCCTGTTGACTTTATCTCCTCTTTTATGCTTTAAAAATCATGTTTCTGAAGTATTGCACCACATTTCACAAATAATAATAACACAGTTTTGACTTGTATCTAAACTGGAAGTGCAGAGTCTGATCTTTGAACACTTCAGAGTCTCAGGCCGAGTGGTTTTACTGTAGACAGGAAACAGCTGACGCGCTGACGTGTCCGAATATAAGTTCGAAATACTTGTCTGAACTCGTCTTTTTTCCGATGAGTCCCATTGGACTTCAGTCGGGTTTCCACGCTTTAGTCCACATGTTCGGGATGTAGACGTTTGCGCAGTTTATTGACAGTCCAGCTGCAGAGAACACTTGCTCCGATGGCACGGACATCACAGACACACTCAAATAAGTGCTCGCTGTGGCTAAAACGGCATTAGAAATTACTATTTGATATTTGAACGTATAACGAATATTAGACTATTCGTTTTTTCCATTATTCATTGAAACACAAAATCGAAAACTGAAAAAACGAATTATTATCCGTTTATTCATTTTGGTGTTGGAGACTGTGGTGGGATGTAATTCCACAGTGCCAAAAAGGTGCAAAAACAGTGAAAACGTGCATAATAATATTTACAGTGGACAGTGAAATAAAGTTCAATTTACAGGCCAAGAAAAAACAGTAGAGTAGACTTCCCCTTTAGGTCTCTCGGTTTAATAACAATAATGAAGAAAAGAGTTTGTTTTTCGTTTTCTTATTCATTTTATTTTGAAAAACGAATGAACGAACGACACGTGGATTGGCGGGGCCCGTTTGGTCGGTGCAGGGTCCACCTCTGCCTCTCCACAGTCAGACGAGCAGGCAGATTCATCACACTCACAGTCGCTAATGCTCACAATCCGTCAGCACAGTTGGCCACGTCGCCCCGACTCTGTGACAGGGGCCAGTGTCCGGAGACCCGCTGTGTCGTCCTGCTAGCTGTGCCGCTAGGACAAAACGTATGCTAAACCCTCCGCTAGGACAAAACGCACGCTATTTCTACCGCTAGGACAAAGCTATAGACTGTGTGCTAGTAAAGAAGGACTAAGGGAAATTATACCTTTGACTTTGAAGCACAATTACGTATTTAAGATAGGGTGACCAGATTTTCCAAATAAAAAAGTGGGACATCCCAGGTTTAGGGTGGTTGGTAATGATAAAACTGTGAAACAAGTGCGTAATTAAGGAAAACTGTTCTGTTCTACTGACTTAACGACTAACGTGTCAGTACAGTCACATTTTCTTTGTGTTTTGATTGTTTTTAAGCAGCTTTTCCGTATTTCCACTAAACAAGTGACAGTTTATGCCTCTTTTTACTGTTAACAGGTTTCAAATTGGTCAAAATAGGGACACCTGGGACATTTCTTACATAAAACTGGGACAAATCAGTGGTTTTGGATAAATCTGCTGGGACAGGGGACACAGGGCTGAAAACTGGGACTGTCCCGGGTAAATAGGGACTGGTCTGGTCGCCCTAATTTAAGGACAAAAATAAAACAAAGCAGAATAAAAACACTAGAATCAGGGGGTAATACAAACATTTTAAGACCAAAATGACAAGGCTCACTGCAGCAGTTATTGGTGAGAGATCGGTGACAGTTTTTCATTGTAAAGTCAATTTCACTTGCAGTCTATGGAGCTTTGTTTTCGTTTTTGGAACACATATTAGCGGGTTAGTTATGTCTATACACAAATAGGGTGACCAGACGTCCCTATTTACCCGGGACAGTCCCAGTTTTGAGCCCTGTCCCTGCAGATTTATCCAAAACCAGTGATTTGTCCCAGTTTTATCCAAGAAATATCCCTAGAATGTCCCTATTTTTGACCAATTTGATCTAAACCAGGACTAAAATCAGGACTACATCAGGTCTAAACCAGGACTAAAACAGGACTATCACAATTTTTGACTAATGTAATCCCCGCCAGCAGTAAAGAGGAGCATAAATTGTCATTTGTTTCGCCAAAATACAGAAATCCGTGTTTGTGAATGACCATAAACCAAAAAATGCGGCGACAGAAACCTCTCAGATTAGGACTGAAACAAGAATGCACAATGTTACACACTTTTTTCACAATTTTATTTATATTAACCATATCAACCCGGGTGCGTCCCAAAAAAATATGGACAAAACACACACTAAATCCACCGCTATAGGACAAAATATTTGCTTGCAACACATCGTTAATCACTGTAAAGCACTTTGTGTTGCATTTTTTGGTATGAAATTCACTATATAAATGATTGATTGATTGATATGGGCTGCGGTGGAAATGGGACGTATTAATGTGAGGTAATTTTAGGTAAGAGATATGATTATCATTATTGAGAAACACCAAATATCGCGGACAGAATTAACATTTACTAAAGGTGCAATATGAAACTTCGAATACTATGTCTTAATTCCAATGTGTATTTTTTACAATGTGAACTTTTTTGTTGGTATTTTTTTCATTCAAGTTTTTCATAGATAATTGATTGATTCGTTTTTATTTTGAGTTTGTGCCAAGAGAGAAACAATAATCCTACACATACTACATACATATGGTAAACAACAGAAAAGCACATTTCTCTAAAAGGAAGAAGTGGGAAGAAGAAAAAGCTCATATTATCCCACCCCTGTTCATGACAAAGTTTAAAAAATTACGTGTTTTTTAATGCAGTTGATCAGGTAAAGAAATATTTACAGCAAAATAGCAAAATAAATGACATACTATGGTCATACAAACTAATAATGACAACAAAATAATATTTAAATAAGATGAAGATTGTCACGTTGAACATTTGTGCCGTTGCCCCGTGGTGACATTTATATTAATATAGTAAAATCAATCCACCCTGACATCTGTAATGGGTCTTTTGGCCTGGATGCTAAAGGTTATACTTATCATCAAAGATAAATAACATTTCCAAATGAAACGGACCAGCGGCTCCTGTGGTGCCTAAACATTGATTTGTAAAATGTCTATAACAGCCTCACGCCGCCATTTTGTTTTCACTGAAATGAACGGAAAAGAGACTGGGTTAGTTACAGCAAAAGCATCTTTAATGACGTTCAACACTCTGGCATTAAAGAGTTTATATTATATTTTCTGATCTGTGCCATAATGTTGTTTCCTCATCAAAAACATATGTGGAGTTGTGTTTTGTAATCAAATCCTGCATATTTAGGCTACGTTTACACAGAGCCGAGTATGTTGAGAAAATTTCCCTCCCGCTGTTTTCCAAAATAACATCGTGCACATAACATTGTTCACACGTATACGATTATTTTTTTTAAAACTGAGACATTTCCCTTTGTTTGTGCTCATCTTTTACATGCAAATGGTGAGTTCACCTCTGAAAACGAATCTTTGAAGCAGTAATGACCGCGACATCCTAACATTTTCATGCCGTTCCTCCAAGACAAGCACTTCATTTTCAAAATGATCCCTCCAGACTGCAGTCCGCTCAGGTCGGACCCAAACCCGACAGCGACTGGGTCTTTGAGTAGGAGGGAGACGTGGCAGAACTGCTGAGCTCCGAGCGCTCGTTCGTCTCTGGTCATCGATATGATCCATCAGCTGTGTCTGCAAATGCACCAGAAGAAACGTGACTGCTGCTCTGACGCTTCCACGAGCACAGGGTCTCCCCAGGTTTGACTCGAACAGACTTTTTAAAGACCTTTTTAAGACCAGTTAAATGAAAATTTAGAATCAGAATCAGATCAGAATCAGAATGTTTTTTATTGCCATATGAGTGAACAGGTTCACAACATTAGGAAATTGCTGCGGTACTTGGAGCAGGATGTAGACAAAAACTGACATGCAACAAATAAAATAGAATAAAATAAAGTGGAAAAAAAAGCTATAATATAATATAACAACAAAATTGACAAATTTACAGGAATATAATAATATAGAATATAAGAGTATAAGAGTATAACAGTGCAGGTAATAATCAAGCAATGATCAATTTAGACCAATATCGCACCCGTTATGCGGATGAAAAACACCAGATCCAATTCTAATAATGACCATTACTCACTGCTTTAAATAACAAAAAACACTTTAATGATAAAATCTCATTCAGAACTCATTTATAGTCGTAAGTCGTTGCTGCAAAATGGCCCAAAATCATTTATAACATTCTGAGAAGACAAATTAACCTTTCACATTGTCTTGTCTCACTCGGTTGAGTTTATTAAAAATAGGCTCATGAAATTTAAGATCTTTGGGGAAAAAAATAAGCCTTGGACAACATAATTTAAGACTTTTTAAGGCTTTAATTTAGCAACATGAAATTTAAGACCTTTTAAAGACTTTGAAGACCCCGCAGCGTCCCTGGATCATCATGATAGCAAAAGATAAACACCGGCCACATTTTTTGGCACGTCAGCTCCTAAAACTCCATTTATCTCTTTACACGCAAACTCCAAACTGTAGTTTTCCAGAATCTCCACTCTGGTTTTTAGAAAGATTCATTTTCAGAGGCAAATTCACCGTTAAAAGATGGGTACAAACGAAGGGAAATGTCTCAGTTTTTAAAAATACCTTTGTACTTGTAGACGGGGCCTTAGGCTGAGTTCTTCTCTCAAACAGAAAACACTGTGTCTTCTTGTCATTTTGTACATTTTGGTGTTTCATTATAGAGTTTATTGTTTTCTACTTCATTTGATTTGATTTATTACACGGTTCGTAATGTTTGTCTTCTGTTTCGCTCAAAATACCGCAGTGATTTCCTAATGTTGAGAACCTGTTCACTCATATCAGTAAAACCTTTTTGATTCCACCTTGTGATGTCATGTGGTGATACAGGAAGTGCTCCACTGTGTTTTTAAACTCCACACGCCTCCACTAGAATCATTTGGATGATTTCAGCCCTGGAATTGCCGATCTCTGCTGAACAAAAAGCAAAACGTAGCTGTGAACGTCCACAAAACAGAGCATTTTGAGGTTTGGAGATGCATAATAAATAATAAAGGATTATTTAAACACTTATAAATGAAACGATATAAAACTCCAGGTATATTTCTGAAGTTTGGCACACTAAAAATCTGAAATCACTTCCCCATACTTTTCAAAAACTTGCAATAAACGCACGAGTCTAGAAGGCGAAACGACACGCTACGAAAAACAAACCGAAAAACAACAATAGAAGCACTTTGTCCAAACACGGCCGTGCACACTCGGGCTGAAATTGTTATTGGAGAGATTTTCGTCAACATGGAGGCAACATATGTCAAACAGTCAAGTTTTGAGAAGCAAACAGCTGGGTGGTTCAAGTGCGCCGAATCTGCCTACTGAGCAAGAATGATCTCTGCACACGTGTCATCCGCGAGCAGCAGGATCCCAGCACCAACACGCCTGGCTCTTGTCAACTCCAAGCTGACAAGTGGAACATTGACACAAATTAATACGAAAAACCTGCGCAATTAATTCCAGCTCGAGAGGAAAAAACGAGGGGAAAAAAATCGTTACCAGTCAAAAGTTTGGACACACCCCCTCGTTCGGTTGTTTTCCTTTATGTTTTACTGCTTTACATTTCTCCAAATCTTCAAATTTCCTCCTTTCGCTCCTTTTGCCGTTTTTGCTTTACTAAATATGTCTGGTGTACATGGGTCAATGACGTGACGCCTACATTTTCTGTCCAATCGCGGTTTCTTCAGTTAAAAATGTTCAAATTTTCATAATGATTCAACACATTTCGGTAGCACCTCTGACCTCCATGGAGTCAAATCATTTTTTTTTTCAGAAATCATGAGTTATTCTGCATGTTTTTTGTGCTTAAAGTGTTAAAATATCATGTGGTGCGACTGATAATAGCAGTAATTCTATGACTGGGGTTTTAATAACACAAAGTCGACTTGGGTGAATGGGATTCTTTTGCCGTTTTTCTTCATTTGATGCTTTTTACAGGGTAGGAGTGAAAGTGAAGTGAAAGTGAATTAATTGAGTATGTCACAGAGTCAGTGTCCAGTACATAACACCTTACATGATGCATGTACGTGTAGATAATATCATTTCCTTTACATATGTACACATATCGCAAAGGGTCATGGGAAGAAGTGTTTTGAATCCCGCCCCTAACATAAACTTAAGCTTTATTATTGACGTCCGGTTTCCTCTTCATCACATTTATCTGGTTTTACATCCTGTACGACTTGTGTTTACAATGTCTACAGATGAAGCCATTCACATTCATCATTGCATCACTGTAACGACTAGATTGTGTAATTTTTTAAACTGCTTAAGGTTTGAACAGTGTTTAAGTTCCATATTTTCACCCCACAGACAGACGTACGAAAACTCTTCCTCGTGCTCAGTGTTTATATTTCCCTGTTCCTCTTAGGCTGTGCCCCACGTCTCTTTCTATAATTAAATTTGGAATATTTACAGGTAATTGATGCTTTCTTGCTTTAAACGTAATAAGTGCTGATATTCTGCTAAATCGGGAAGGAGTTTTGATTCTAAAGTGGTTTTGTATTAATAGTAATAGTAGTTTGTTCATTAAACACAAGCAGGAGACTGTCAGATTGGACGTGAAAAGAAAATATCAATACGCATTAAAAAACATAAGAAATGCAACAGTTTGTTTCTATACGCTTCATGTTACTCAGAACTTAGATGAATATCCCAACCATGTTTTAGAAAATAAAACCATTTTAAGGTTATTCTCGGTCGCACCACATGACATTTTTAAGGCCGTAGCCAATTCATGTACATAAAAAAAACTAAAAATACTTAATATAAATGATAAACATAGATTTATGCACCTGACACTGTAAATATTTGAAAAAGTTCAATAGAAACTAATATTTTTTTTATATTTTAAGATTTGCCTGTTGAAAATCCTTATGTAAAAAGTAGTAAGAAAAAACAGAACACTGAACGAAAGGGTACCCTGAGTGAAAGGGTAGTAAAGAAAACAAAAGTGAAATAACTTAACTAACAACACTACAAAAAGGATTTTCTAGCATAGTAAAACTGACTTGAATTAAGCAGATTCATCTTAAAAGATCAATTTTGAGATTTTTTTTACTTGTTTCAATATATTCCATCCTGATTTATCTTATCTAGATATTATAACTTATTCTAAGCACTTTTTATATTAACTCAGTCCAGGTTAAGCCTCTTTAACTTCCTTCTCAAGCCAATAAGGTGAAAAATCTTGACTTAAACACTTGAAACTAGTGTTTTCTGCTTAGAACAAGATTCATATTTTGTTTTGTTTTAAGGAAACTTGGTAAGTGAAAATTTCTTACTGCGCTGGCAGAAAATTTCACTTAAAATAGAGCATTTTTACCTCAATATTGGTATTTTTTTCTTATTTTTTGATAGGCCTTTTGTGCAGTAAACTTTTAAAAGTATTGCTGTATTCACATCCTCTATAGCCACAGTTTTCTCTCAGTGAGTTTCATGACGACGTCTCCTGAAACTTTTGTCAGGGTCAAGAAATTACCAAAGTGAAACCAGTGATAAAAGCAAAGTGTGGCTGTTTTTTCTCCAAATTTTAAAATCTTAACAAGTTTGGGGTTATTTTGTTTAATCCTGCTTAACCTTCAGTGCAAATCTTCATGGAAATTAGAAGAAACATGAATTAAAGAGCGTCCAAACTTTTGACAGGCAGTGCACGCAAACAAACAGGTGAAATCTTACGCAATTCCGCGCGGGCTGTTGATGGTTGATGTTGACGTCGTAGCTAGCAAAAGACATGCTAATTATTGGGCGTCAGCTAGCGTAAAATGCGCAGCTGTGACTGTCAGTGCTCGCTGGACTATTGCGTCGTTGTTTAGTAGACGGTGGGTGGTGTATCTCCGGATCGTTGTGGCATTGTGCAGAGGAATCCTTTACAAACGTCAATCAAACATCCTTTCTGTGCAAATGTTTACCGTGTACGCAGTAGCCTATGTATGTTGAGGCATCTCTAATTTAATAAGGACACAAATATTAAAGATTCTGTCGCTACGTTTTCAGTTGTCTGATAAAAGTCGGGTGATCAGACTTGGACACACCCGGGTTTGGATGGTTAATATCAATAAAATTGTGAAAAAAAAGCGTGAAACATTGTGGATTCTCATGTCAGTCATAATCTGAGGGACTTTCGTTGCTGCATTTTGTTGTTTTATGGTCAGTAGCAAACGCGGTTTTCTGTATTTTGGCCGAAATAATGATAATTTATGCTCCTCTTTACTGTTGGCGAGGATCAGATTAGTCAAAAATTGTGATAGTCCTGGTTTAGTCCTGTTTTAATCCTGGTTTAGTCTTAGTTTAGTCCTGTTTTAGTCTTGGTTTAGTCTTAGTTTAGTCCTGGTTTAGACCTGATATAGTCCTGGTTCAGGCTTAGTTTAGTCCTGGTTTAGACCTGGTTTAGACCTGATGTAGTCCTGGTTTAGTCTTAGTTTAGTCCTGGTTTAGACCTGATGTAGTCCTGGTTTAGTCTTAGTTTAGTCCTGGTTTAGACCTGATGTAGTCCTGGTTTAGTCTTAGTTTAGTCCTGGGTTAGACCTGATGTAGTCCTGGTTTAGTCTTACGTGGGACATTTCTTGTCTAAATCTGCAGGGACAGTGGACACAGGACTCAAACCTGGGCCTGTCCCTTTTCTAAAAGTTATCTACACTTTGTGATGTTTTTAGAAACTATTTGTGTTCATTTCTGCTCCATCCAACGCACAGGTAAACACAATACAATGGGAGCTTGTGCTATTTTATTTAATAAGCACTTTCCATACAAAATAATGTAGCATGAAGTGCATTACAGTCAATAAAAAACAACATTTCCTCCCCCCCAACCATCCAGAACCTAGTGGCAGTGTTGGAGTTGGCAATTTGAGGGCCCTTCAGTGAACTTGAGTTTGGGGGGCGTCATTATAATGCTCTGTTTGTTTGGGGGGGGGTTTGTACTTTTTATTTTTGTACTGTATTTATTTCCCCCATTTTTCTTGAGACACACACATCTCTATTTGGATTAGATTAGATCAGAAACTTGTCTTATTTGTTAGGCGGCCTGTAGATAAACCAAGGGAGGAAAGGTTTGACATTTAATATAGATTTGACAGTCAGATACTATTTTGATGGTGTTTTTATGTTTAAAAGTAAACTCCTCTTATTTAACGTCGTATTGAGAGAAAATCTATTTGTATTACTCTAATTGTATAACCCTCTTAGCTTATAGGCCAATTTAAATACATAATATGTATGTATACACATGATATAATATATATGTGTATTATATGTAGGCTGTATAATATCCAAACGAGTGCAGAAACAGGCAGTTATTTTGGTCACTACTGTCTGAACCTCATCTATCAGAGCTCAACGCACAGCCAAGTGCAAAGTTTACGCAGCAGCACACGAACACACCACACACAACCCGCTCCAACGGCGTCAGTAAAACTACAATAAGAGGCTGCGGTCACAATATGGACACATCAGCGCAAACACACAAACACACAAACACACACACGCACACGCACACGCACACGCACACACACACACACACACACACACACACACACACTAATGCACTAAAACACATGAGGTGACATCATAGGCCGTATATATGAGTGGACATAACCCGTTAGCCGCCGCGTGCCAAACAGGAAGTGCTCCAGGAGGCTCTTCCGGCTCCTTCTCTCCCTTTTTCCCATTGACTCACATTAGGACCTTCTGGCTCCTCTCTCGTCATTTTGGTCTTTAAATTGTTCGTACAAACCTGCGACACAGGATCCTGAATTTTTCATTTCTCTATTTTGTTCCTAAATCAAGATATGAAAATAAATAACGGACCAATCAGACGCCTTCATTCCCCAAGGCCCCTCCCCCTAGCGTTAGCAACAGGTTTGATTGACAGTTAGCGCGTTCCCTTCTCGCTCTCCTGCCCTGATTGACGATTTTTGAAATAAAATTACAACATATCTCAAATAATTACAAGAACAATTAGCAACATGACTAGAATCTTAACTAGCATAAAGTAAAGTGAATTTTGTTAAATTGCGACTCTATTGTTGTTCGTACATAACAGAACATACAACATAAATCAATGACTTAAACTTACTATTTAAAGTTTGACAATAAAAGCTAAAAGTTTCCTTATTATTCTCAAGAATCACTGAAATACATCGGTCCGTGCAGAATGGTGCATAGTATTGTATCCATAGATGTATATATATGTATACAGTGATCCCTCGCTATATCGCACTTCACCTATCGCGGCTTCGCTGCTTCGCGGAATTTTTTACAGTGCTTTTTTTTTTTTTTTTTACAGTGAATCTGTATCTTGTTGATAAAGAAGAGGAGGAAGGACTAACACTTGGTCGCGCAGCCTTCAGTAGAAAAAGACGCTACAGCGAAGCGGAGTCAGGACGAAGAGGCGCAGCTGGAGGGACTGTGAAATACGCGAGTGACAATGTTTCCTACCTTGTATTCATTACTATATAAAAAATATTGTTTTACAACACCGTTCTTTAAACTATTATAGTTATTTGTAAGAAAACGTTAATATTTCTATTTCTTAAACACATTTTGGGCCTGAAAAGAGGTTTTATTTTTTGTTTCATTCTGCAGTAAAGTATTGCATTGTAAAATAACAGTAAAAAATAAAGCTGATACTTCGCGGATTTCACCTATCGCGGGTTATTTTTAGAACGTATCCCCCGCGATAAACGAGGGATCACTGTATATGATGCATCTCTGCTCTGCCATGAGGAGGGCGGCACATTTAACCACCTCAGTCATGATTGGCTCTTGTGTTGCTATGACACTCACGGTCGGATTTCCAAACATGGAGCCATAGCATCATGAGCCTCATTTGAGCGACGCTGACGCTGTGGTGACGTCACACTCACTCAGTCCACTCATATATACGGACTATGGGCGACATACAGTAAAACATGAGGCAAAATACAGATAAAGATTCTTGTATTAGTTTAGCTTTTCATATTAAGCTCGAGTGTTGACAGACGATACTTTTTGGACACTCATCACCACTTTGCACTGTGCATTCTCCCCACAGCTGCTGGTGGAAAACGACTACTTCAGACACAACTGCCCTTGGACGTGAACTCCTTCAGCCAAGGTGGGGCCTTAGCCGAGGCCTTGCTTAAGGGCAACACAAAAGTATGCACTGTGTGGCACCTGATACTCCCAGCGGTCTCTCTCCAAGTTCTAACCTGGCACAACATTGCTCGGCCTCTGAGATCATCTTACAAAGTGGTACAGCAGCATAAATCAAGCCACTTCATATAAGAATTTTAAATGTGTGATATTTTTTAGTCTGTCAGCGAAGAAGCGTTTTAGATATGAAGTAAGGTTTACAGTTCTGGAAAAACATAAGAGACCACTGCAGTTATTTAAAAAATTATCTGATTTTACTACTTATAGGTTTGTGTTTGAGTAAAATTTACATTTTTGTTTCATTTTATAAACTACTGACAACATTTCTCCCAGATTCTAAATAAAAATATTGTCATTTAGAGCGTTTATTTGCAGAAAATGACAAAATACCTCAAATAATGCGAAGAAAACAAGATCATATTCATTATAAAACAGCCCAATACTAATGTTTTAACTTCTGTAATCAATATTTGGTGGAATAACACTGATTTTTAAAATATTTTTCCTCTTTAAATCAGGTTTGGTTCAGGTGATCTCCTCATCAGTGCCTCATGAAGCAGAATGAGGTGTGTTTGTGCTGGAATTCAACAGACGCTGAACGAAACGACCGTCACACATGTAGAGACGCTGATTTAGAAAACAAAAAAATGCACTTATTTTTTTTTCCAGCGCTGCATGTTCTGTGTTTTTACCTTCTACAACCAGTCATACAATTTTCCTAAAGCGTAAAATAAAAGTGAAATGTCTTGCCGAACAGTTTAAATTGTTTCCTAATGGATGACGGCTCTACGTGGAATCCTCCTGAAATCCTCTAAGGACAACACGGTTTTCCTCCCAAACAAAACCACATTATCGCATACGCCACATCTGTTCATAATCAGAGTTGGGTTTGGTCTGCGCCGCGACTTTAGCAGACATTAAGGTCGACCTGCAGAGCGCGTGTTCAGATGTTGTCACCTCTGCTCCTCACACCAGATGTTCTGTGCAGCCCGTGGTCACACACTTAAGTGGGGTCTGCTCAAACATCTGTGCTCCGCTGCTCCGTCGGCCGAGGAAACCGACCCTGCGATATCCAGGCCCCCGGAGTCAGAAGGGCAAAAGTGGCGTTTAACTTTAGAGCTGGAATTTAGTTTATTTGCAAGTCGTAACTAGGATGATAACTGCGTCGCTTAGGACCCACGGACTTCTTTTCTGATTTCTCGCTTTGCTTTTTGTTCCTCGTTTATCAAACTAGAAGCAATTACCTCTCAAATACATGTTTAAATATGACTCAGACTGTCACCCTGTTCGTTTTAAGATGCTTTTATAAACACTTTATGCACTCTGTCCTATCACAAGAGCATTACACGCTCAGGAGCTCACTTTACGCACAGCTCAGCGTCGGCTTTGATCACTTCTTTTACGGGACGTGCAGATGTTGCCACGTTCACTCGAGAGGCTTTCTGCAGATCGGCTGTCTGTGTTTAGAGCTGTGGGACATGTACTCGGGCTAATACGGGATCATACGTGTGATTTTGAACATCGAAGAAGCAACTTTTAAGTGTTTTTCTAACGCATTTGAGCAGAATTCGCAGATATGTTGTATAAGTAACTCTTGAGGTCAAAATAAGTCCACTGTGTGCTGTTTGCTTCTAATTAAAGGCCGCCACACACACTCCAGGAGGATTTGCCCGATTTTGGCTGTGATTTCTTCTTCCTGAGTTCGGGGAGGTGTGACCCGACGTTTTGTCTCCGTGTCAGATCAGAACCACCAAACATCAGCAACGCGACGGAAACAGACGAACAGAGTCAGGGGCAGAGGAGCGACGGACACAGAGGAATATAGCGAAAATAAAGACTTTATCACTCACCTAATGCAAAGTGGTACATTTAAAGTGCAGCATCTCATCCACATTATCCATAGAAATCTGCAAATATGTCATCCTCAAATAATGACATCCGGTCCACAAAACTGCACTATTAATCCAGTTTGTGGTGTTCTTTAAAAGGAAAAATACAGTGTTTCCTCTTGTGTGATTGTTTACACAGACAGCGATCAAGACTCTACTTCCTGTGGACTTTATCGCCTCTTTTATGCTCTAAAAATCCTGTATCTGAAGTATTGCACCACATTTCACAAATAATAACACAGTTTTGTCTAAACTAGAAGTGCAGAGCTCTGATCTTCTGAACACTTAAGAGTCTCAGAGCGAGTGCAGTTTTTGTGATAGGAGTGATTTCTAGTCTCATAAGATTCTCCTCATGTCTGTGGTGTTTGCGCATTTTGTCACGTTTAAAAATCGTTTAAGACCGAAAAATCCTCTAGTGTGTGGCGACCTTAGCATATCTTGAATACAAAACCCTTGCATCTCCTGTACAATACTTAATTTCTCCCATATTTAAATTACTGCCCAGAAATATGGGCAAACACTTATAAAACAAATATAAATCCTATCTATTTACGCCAAAATAAAGCTATTAGAATTGTCAATAAATCAGATTACTCTGCATCAACTAATCCCATCTTTCTAAAATTAAAAACATTAAAACTTTTAGATCTTATGGACCTGAATACAGCCATAATGATGCACAAAGCTTATTATATATGTATACTAAATTTATTTGTAGAAAAAGAAAGTCAGTATAACCGAAGAAGGGCAGGCACATATAAAAAAATTAAGAACAGAACAAATAAAAAAGGTTTTTGTATCAGTGTTAGAGGTGTTACCTTATGGAACAAGCTTGATAATAAAATAAATTAAAAATAAATGTAAATAAATGGGATTAGGAACGACATCGGCGATCGAGTCTTTTGGGCTTTCACATGTGCAGTGGGAAATCAACAGAGGTAATGCTAAGGCTGTTTATAAAGTTGTTTTCTAACGTTTCCAGACACTAATGAGTGAACCAGGCAGAGTGTTTTGTTTGTTAGACTCGTGGCTGTTGTAAGATGGGTTAAAGTGGTGTTAAGCTTCTTCAGTCTGAAGCAAATTGGTGTTTTACGTGGAAGTTCAGAACTTGCCCCCATCACTACACTAGTTTGTTGCCTTGACAGACTCACTGCCACAGTGAGATCTCCACCGAGGAAACACTGATCTGTGCCGTTTTTGGGCTTCTGACAGAATTCAACCACCTCTAGCAACGGATTTTAGCTTCAAACGTGCCGGAGTTCAACTTTAAGATCAGTTCTCACATTAGTTTCTGTCATATAAATTACATGTAAAAAGAGCTGTAACAGTTCACCTCCGCTAAACGAAATGAAAAGCTACAACGCAAATTAAGGTCGCGGGGGGGGGACCTATCCACATCAGCAGGAGTGAACGAACCACAAACAAACAGTACTTTTGGCTGCCAGCACCGGCTTTTATTGACAGTACCGGTGTGCGTAAAAATGTGACCAACGTAAACACCTTTAACCCCGCGCTCGAGCGCCCGGTTCCCCCCTCACCAAATAAGAACACACAATACAATAACCCACAGACAATAAATCGTTCCCCAGTCACCACCACAATGAGTCCCCGTAGCTCCCAACAAAGTTCCCCAAAGTTCTGAGCACGTCGCGCTGCAACAGGTGTGCAAGAGGTGCAGTCGGTACTCACGACTCCCGCACTCAGTGTACAGTTCAGTTTTGTAGGTTGGACGAAGCCCTGCAGCTCCCGCAGAGAGTTATAAATCCAAATGGCGCAGTCAAAACGCAATAATCCCAAATGAATATAATCCACCTCGACTCCACGGACAGGTAGCACTGGCACGGCTCCAGAAAACGGCGTGTGACGTCACCCTACATGCGCCCCCGTGCGCGTCACCTCTCCAAATAAATACCCCGTGCCCCTGGAGAGGCGCGACCCATAGTTCATCCAAACAGCATAAATGACATTTATTTTAAAAGGACCTAATATACAACAACAGCAAAGAAGTAATTCCCCTGCTGATGGGAACAAACACTGTGAGGACCTCGGTGGACTTTACAGAGCCAGTCTTTTGAACGACTCTAGGATCTAGATTCGACGGATCTAAAAGATAAAAGTGGCGGCAGTAGCACACATGTTTTTTTTTTTTCTGAATCCCGCTCTCAACATAAACATCATTGGTTTTAAGTGGTCAGATTCAGTCATACACAGGTTGGCCGTGCTGTTGTTGTGTCCTTGGGAAAGACACTTCACCCGCTTCGCCCCCAGTGTCTGAGTGGAAAAACGCAATATATATACAGTAAAAATTGCACTATTTACCAAAAGATTCAGGTCCCAAGAGCCGAAAGTCCCATCACGAGTCTTAGTACTTGTGGGTATGACTTTTTGACGATCCTATAACATCTAATATTAGATGAGCCGTGCACTAAGTTGGTTTACAGGTTGCACCTCCATAAAGTCATAAGAACATTCACACCTCAGTATTGACCACAGTAAGTACCGTGTGGGGCATTAAGTGCTTGTGTACAGTATTGTTGTTCGCTCACAGCTCAGTGCGCTCCATCGACCACCTGCACGTGAGATAAGTACGGCAGCCGCTAAAGTGCGCGGCGCCTCGTGTAAAGCTAATGTATGGCACAATAAAACATACATGTATTCAAGCGCGTGTGCCCAAGGGAGAGCTAACAGTCAAATGCTCCGTGACCATGAAATAGCCCCACTGCTGCTGCTGCTGCTGTCTGTGTGGTACTGCTATGGGCAGACAGGAGGAGACAGGAGTAGGAAGGAGGAGGCAGAAGTAGGAAAGAGGAGGCAGGAGCAAACCAAATCTCTGATAGATTGATGGTGATGGTGTTTGTTTCACTTTAATTCAGATAAGTTAATGAAAAGAACACTAAAGTTTGTGTGGAGAAAACTGAATGACCCCACCATAGGTTTGGGCAATTAAATGTAGTTACTATGATGATTCAGGAGCAGGACCAGGCCTCAACCGCCCTCGCCTCCTCTCCAGCGAATCACAGCTCACTTCTACCACACCTCAGTTTCCCAGAAGCCTATTTGCAGCAGCTTTTAACATCTTCCAAACTCAATCCTACCCTCCCAACCCTAATCTCATTCGCCTACGAGGGAAGTCCCGTTCCGGCTAGGCCATGTGGAGATTGAGACAGAACCCCCACTCTGAGTCTCAACCCAGCCATCTCCGCCCCGCCTTGTACACTTATCAGTAAACTTCTTCTTCTTCGCACAATGGCGTGGTCTTTGCTAGTGAATAAGGTTTTAACGAAGACTGAGACTGATAGTCGTCAGTGATCAGTCTGGGTCTTTTTAATAAAGAGATCTACAGCAAATCTTCTGTCAGTAAAAGCCCCAAAAAGACTTTGGGGAAGAAATTTGACTATTATTGTATTAAATGCCACTGATTAAAAGTTTATGCTGATGAAAACAATACTGAAAACTATATAAAAAAAAGCATGGAATGGAAAATCAAGATTTATCTGTATGAGAAACAGTGACATATTCTCCCGGGATCTGAAGAAAAAAGTGGATTGCGATACATTTTGTTATATTTTTTGTTATTTTCTATCTATTTGGAGGTAAATGAACACCTTAGCAATTAGATTTTGTTAATTATGTTAGACACAAACATTAAAATCATTAAACTAATTGCTAAATTTCATCTTAAAGGGTTAAGGAATACAAATACATGTGAAAATGTAGTTTAAAATGGTATAAATAATGGATATTTAATTTTCTATTAATTTAACTGGTTGACTCAATGTCCACAGGATGATATATAGTGATGTTTTTGCCGTATCAACAGCACATTACACTTCCCACATGTGCTCGTGATCCTGGTAAAGTTTCAAATTCATTATTAAATAACGATGACAGAACAACACGGCGGCTCAGCTGGTCCGAGCTTTGACCCATCGGCGCCGTGAACTGAATCCTGATTAATTAATCCTCGAGCAAGACACTTAACCTGCCTTGGTTTTCGTGTACATGGTGTTGTGAAAACTCGATGTACCGTATCTTTAGGGCTATAAGTCACACTTTTTTCAGGGTTTGGGTGGTTCCTGCGACTTATATATTATATTTTTCACACTAACAGCCCATAGACCAAATATATGAATTGTATATATGAATCAAACATGAAAAAACAAATCGTTATCTGTTTTTTCATTTTGGTTTTAGAGATAAATAATAAAGAAGAGAGTTGTTTTTTCGCTTTCTTATTTTTGGTTCTATATTGAAAAATGAACGAACAAATAATACACGGATTCTTCTCTTTTCTGTTGTTTTTATTACTATAACTTCTATAACCTTTCACGATGAGATGCTGGTTCTTGGTCTCTGATTTTATAAAATAAATTTCCCCCAAAAAGTGCGACTTATACATGTTTTTTCTTCTTCATTGTGCATTTTTTGGCTGGTGCGACTTATACTCCGGGGCGACTTATAGTCCGAAAAATACGGTAATACATGAATGTGATCATAATGTGAATGTATATAAAATAGAGACGAATGATTATAATAAAATGAAGTATATTTGAATGTTATACAGTATAGTTCTGCACTTTTAGGCCCGTTTTACACACAATATAACGTGTTGCTTTTGTTATATTAATAATTTGGTGTATTTTTTTCATACATGTTTAATATCAGGACATAAATACACTCGACAGCCAAACTCCTGTATCTTTATCTTGTTGGTGAAGTGTGCGTTACATTTGAGCGCTCTGACCTTTCCGCAGACACTTGTTTCCTCTCGGCCCGTTTCCTCCGTGACTCCTGATCTCCGGTAGGGTTCCTCGGCTCCGACGTGACGGGCCCCGTCGCGACACGTCGGCCTCATCGCCGTTCTCGCTCCTCCGACGTATCCCGCAGCCAAACTCCTGAAAGAGCAAAACCCACAGGCCACACGTGAGCCCGAGACCCCGAGAGTGGAGACGTCTCAGGGGCCACACCGGGGGCCAAGCGGGGCCGGTGACGTCCCGGGGCCCCTTAAAGGTCGAGAGTGAAGACGTGACATTATACGGGCTCGCCTGTCATCTGGGTATATCTGAAAATGATGAGATAAATGATGAAATATTACCTACAAAAGACACGGCACAGCTTTTTACGCAAATTGGAGATGAACAAAATGTCAAGTTCTGTTTCAATAATGATTTAAAAGAAGATGTTATGCAGAATATATTTTTGTGAGTTTTCTACCATGTTATAATGTTCCTTCATCAAAAACATGGAGTGGTGGCTTCCCTTTACCTTTTGTTCAGTAGAAAGTGGAAATTCCAAAGTTGAAATCATCCAGATGATTCTAGTGAAGGTGTGTGGAGCACTTCCTGTATTACCACATTATTTGGTGAACTTAAAGTGCTGAAAATGTGCGATAATGTTGACTTAAAGGGATAGTTTGGGTTTTTTGTTACATGAATCTGAAGCAGTGTCGTGCATCAACTCTGACTTACCTCCCGACAGCGTCCGGTGAGCCGAGTTCTTCCCCGGTTTCGGTGCTGACGAACGTGTCCGGCAAGTTGGCTGGAGTCATGAAAATAAAGCGTTTTGCTTCTCAAAACAACATGTGTTCAAAAGAGTGAAACATTTGCGTCACAAAACCACGAAAAAGTCGACCTCATAATCACTCGGTGCTATTTTTTGTCCACTCATATCACTACACGCTGCCGTCGAGGTGACAGCGGCGCACGGATCCAACACTTTTTTCAGTAGTTCGGCAGAGTTTACGCGCGCAGACCGATGACCGAACTACTGAAAAAGGTCTGAATTTTTCGTGGACAATGGTTTTGTGACGCAAATGTTTCACTCTTTTGAACACATGTTGTTTTGAGAAGAAAAATGCTTTATTTTCATGACCCCAGCCAACTTGCCGGACACTTTCGTACAGATTCATGTCAAAAATCCCAAACTATCCCTATAAGTATTCTCAATGTCATGTATAAAACAAAGTGCAATGTTTTACCTGTAAATATGATTCAAAGTCTGTTTGAGATGAGAATAAGCCACTATAATTTAAAAGGAAGGGACATGTTTAAAAACCCAGATTCAGAACCAAAGTTATAGAGCAAAATGTCGTTGTGAAAGGAGTTTATTTATGGTAAAGTCTGGACTAACGGGATTAAGTACAATGACGGCCTTTAAAAAAACACAGAAAATCCAGTGCAATGTGGATGTATGAGAAAGAAAACTAACTTGTTGTGCATAAAAGTGAAGATCTCTGTTTGCAACTGATTAAAATTGTGGCTAAAATTAAATGTACTGATTTTAAATGTCTGAAATTAACTATCGGCGTTGATGTACTGTCCTGAACAGAGAAAATTGGACAGATAACATAAGATTATACTTTTCTCTGCTTCTTTTTATTCATTTCTTGTATGTTTGATGTTAATACAACAGCCAGTTAGTCCAATTCACGTACAAAAAGAAGTATAAGAGTATAAAAGAGAGTATTATAAGAGGTACAAACTATTACACCAATGCCGTCCAGTCCAGGCGACACGTAAAACTAAACATGAGCCGTCTTAATGTCTTTTTATACTTTATGAATGAAATAAACACTCAATAAATACATAAAATAAACAGAGATGTGTGCGTGTTTACAGTTTCAGCGACGAATTCAGCCTAAATATGCAGGATTTGTGTGTTAAACATGTGCGAATGAAACAAAACACTATTCCCGGTTTGCTTGTGATGAAGACACATGATAAGATAGATCAGAAAATAGTGTAATATGGGCTCTTATTAACCCCGCTCACCTCAGTGATGTTTAAAACGCAGAACAATCATCCGTTAGTGGCATATTGTGCTTTTACCGTTTTGTGTGTGAATGTAATTAATGTTTAGTTAACCTTCCGGCATCAATATCAGCTGTATTTATATGTAAACAAAATCAGAGCCTAAAATAATTATATGTAAGATCATATTTTTTATTAAACTGAATGAAACTAAACACAACTCTGGGTATTTTTCGATGAGCAAACATTATAATATAGTAAAGTAAAGCATTAAAAATCAGAAACAAAGAGATATTAAAACTTGATACTCATTTAAGGTGGAGTCAATGCTAAAAAAGTCCAATTCACAGGACAGAAATGAACCTTTTCTTACCTTACGAAGGTATAGGGAGACCGGACGTCCCTATTTCAGTCCCAGATTTATACAAAACCAGTGATTTGTCCCAGTTTTAACACAAAAAATGACCCTGATGTCCCTATTTTTGACCAATTTGCCGAGACGCTTGCCAAGGGTGACCAGAATTTCAAAATAAAAAACTGCGACCCTGTTTTTTTCATGGTTGGTAATAATAAAATTGCGAAACGAGTGCGTGATGAAGGAAAACTTGGCCCATTCTTTACTAACATGCATCAGTGTAGTGACATTTCTTTTGTGTTTTGGTCGTTTTTAAGCGGATTTTCAGTATTTTACCTAAACAAATGCCAGTTTTTGCCTCGCTTTATTGTTGGGAGGGATCAGATTGGTCAAAAATAGGGGCTCCTGGGGCATTTCTTGTGTAAAACTGGGACAAATCAGTGGTTCTGGATAAATCTGCTGGGACAGGGGACACAGGACTCGAAACTGAGACTGTCCTGGGGAAATAGGGACGTCTGGTCAACAGTGAAAAGAGGCATAAACTGTCATTTGTTTCAGTAAAATACAGAAAAGCTGCTTAAAAATGACCAAAACACAAAGAAAACGTGACTATACTGATTCACATGTTCGTCATGAACGAACCGAGTGCAGAACAGTTTTCCTTAATTACACTCATTTCACAATTTTATTATTACCAATCACCAAAAACCGAGGGTGTCCCAGTTTTTTTTATTTTCAAAATCTAAAATCTAGTCTACCCTACGCAGATATAAGACTCCATGGTAATATAAAAGAAAACACTATGAGAGAATATTGAAAATGACCTTCTATTGTCTCCATAAACTGTATTTTATTGATTTTATTTGCTATTTTTTATGAGCAAATATTAGTATTTTTTTATTATTCTTTTATTTTTTATTTTTTTTACTTGCTTATTTATTTATTTTATGCTTTATTTTAATGAATGTATTAATTTTTATACTCTGTGCAGCACTTTGGAGACTGCGTTGGTAAAATGTGCTGTACAAATAAACTTGGATTGGATAAAGAGGGTTTTTATCATCATTGTGGCATCAGAGACGGTCTTTTCTTTAGTAATTGTTCGACTTTGATCATAAATGTGTGTAATATTTGCCCTTTAAACCCTGAGCTGTAGGAAAAGGTGAGATTCTGTTTTGGCAGCGTCTCCACCTGTGAAACCTGCAACGGCTCCAGACCCAGACAGAAAAACTCCGGTCGGACGCAGTCGCTTTTGTTCTGACTTTTACGACGCAGTAAAACAAGTGCAGCTGTAATGAGCCTGAGCGCACCTGTCACCGGGGGCCGGACAGCTCCAGGAGCCCGGGGCCCGTCTGCGAGGGCCTGACGCTGGGCACTGACCGGAGCAGAACGGGTCGAGTACCGGTCACTCGAAGATGGAGATCCTCTGACAGAGTGAGGAGGGGAGGAGAGGAGGAGAGAGGAAGAGGAGGTATCGCTGGAGAAGGAGATGAAAGTAGGAGAGGAGGACAATGAGAGAGAGGAAAGGGAGGAGAGAGGAGGAGAGGAAGAGAAGGAGAGGAGGGTGTCACAATAAGGACAATAAAGAGAAAGGGAAGAGAGAGAGGAAGAGAAGGAGAGAGGGAGAGGAGGGTATCAGTGAAGAAGGAGATGAGAGGAGAAGGGGGAGATGAGGACAATGAAGAGAAAGGGAAGAGAAAGAGGAAGAGAGAGGAGGAGTGGAAGAGAGGGAGAGGAGGGTACTGAAGAAGGAGATGAAAGTAGGAGAGGAGGACAATGAGCGAGAGGAAAGTGAGGAGAGAGGAGGAGAGGAGGAGAGAAGGACAGAGGGAGAGGAGGGTATCACCGAAGAACGAGATGAAAGGAAGAGAGGACAATGGATAGAAAGGTAGGAAAGGGAGGAGAGAGGAGGAGAGAAGGATGGAGGGAGAGGAAGGTATCACTGGAGAAGGAGATGAAAGGAGAGGAGATGAGGACAATAAAGAGAAAGGGAAGAGAGAGGAGGAGAGGAGGGTATCGCTGAAGAAGGAGATGAGAGGAGATGAGAAAGGTAGGAAAGAGAGGAGAGAGAGGAGAGGGAGAGGAGGGTACTGAAGAAGGAGATGAAAGTAGGAGAGGAGGACAATGAGAGAGAGGAAAGGGAGGAGAGAGGAGGAGAGGAAGAGAAGGAGAGGAGGGTATCACTGAAGAACGAGATGAAAGGAGAAGGGGAGAGAGGACAATGGATAGAAAGGGAAGAGAAAGAGGAAGAGAGAGGAGGAGCGGAAGAGAGGGAGAGGAGGGTACTGAAGAAGGAGATGAAAGTAGGAGAGGAGGACAATGAGAGAGAGGAAAGGGAGGAGAGAGGAGGAGAGGAAGACAGAGGGAGAGGAGGGTATCACTGAAGAACGAGATGAAAGGAGAGGAGATGAGGATAATAAAGAGAAAGGGAAGAGAGAGGAGGAGTGGAAGAGAGGGAGAGGAGGGTACTGAAGAAGGAGATGAAAGTGGGAGAGGAGGACAATGAGAGAGGAAAGGGAGGAGAGGAGAAGAGAAGGAGAGAAGGACAGAGGGAGAGGAGGGTATCACTGAAGAATGAGATGAAAGGAAGAGAGGACAATGGATAGAAAGGGAGGAGAGAGAGGGACAGGAGGAGTAGAGAGGAGAAGAGAAGGGCATCGCTGAAGGAGGAGATGAAAGGAGAGGAGAACAATGGAGAGAAAGGGAGGAAAGAGAGGAGAGAGGAGAAGGAGAGGGACAGAGGAAGAGGAGGGTATCACCGAAGGACATGAAAGGAGGAGAGGAGAGAGGAAGAAAAAGAGAGGGACAGGAGGAGCAAAGGGGAGAAGGGAGGACATCACTGATGGAGGAGATGAAATGAGAAAGGGAGATGAGGAGACTAAAGAGAGGAGAAGAGAAGGAGAAAACCGGGGGGAAAGCGAACAGCAGGAGTAGAGAGAGAAAGGAGGAGAAGGAAAGAGAGAGAGGAAGAGAAGGAGAGAGGGAGAGGAGGGTATCAGTGAAGAAGGAGATGAAAGAAGGAGATGAGGACAATGAGAGAGAAAGGGAGAAGAGAAGGGAGGCATCACTGAAGGAAGAGATGAAGGAGACTGAAGGGGGGAGGAGAGAAAGAGGAGGGGATGAGGACAGAAGGAGGACAGAGGGAGAGGAGGAGAGAGGGACAGGAGGAGATGAAATGAGGAGGGAAGATGAGGAGAATGAAGAGAGAAGAGAAGGTGAAAAAGAGGGGGAAAAGAGGACAGAAGGAGGAGAGAGGGAGAGTAGGAGATGAGAAAGGAAGAGGAGGAGCAGAAAGGAGAAGGGAGGGAATCACTGAAGGAGGAGATGAAGGAGACAGAAGAGAGGAGAGAAAGAGAGGGGAAAAAGGACAGGAGAAGAGAGGGAAAGAGGGATGAGAGAGGAAGAGAAGGAGAGAGGGAGAGGAGGGCATCACCGAAGGAGGAGATGAAAGGAGAGGAGATGAGGACAATGGAGAGAGGAAAGAGAGGAGGAGAGGAAGAGAAGGAGGGTAGATGAGGAGACCGAAGAGACGAGAAGAGTAAAAAAGGGGAAAGAGGAGAGAAGGAGTAGAGAGGGAGAGAAGGGGATGAGAAAGGAAGAGGAGGAGCAGAAAGGAGAAGGGAGAGCGTCACTGAAGGAGGAGATGAGAGGAGAGGAGGACAATGGAGAGAAAGGGAGGAGAGAAGGGAGGGAGAGGAGGCGATGAGGGAGGAAGAGAAGGAGAGAAAGAGAGGGGAAAAGAGGACAGAGGGAGTAGAGAGGAAGAGGAGGAGCAGAAAGGAGAAGGGAGAGCGTCACTGAAGGAGGAGACGAGAAGAGGAGACTGAAGAGAGGAGGAGAGAATCAGAAAAAGACGGGGAAGAGGAGAGAAGGAGTAGAGAGGGAGAGGAGGAGAGAAGGATGGAGGATGGAGAGGTGCAGAGGAGGTGTGATTGTGGGAAATGTCTTCAGTCACAAAGCCAGAAGAAGAGTGGAAAAAAAAAAGAAAAGAAAAACCTCAGTGACACTCAGGAAATCTGTAAAACAAACTGCACAGAAGAAAAGAGTCAATTCAGCCCAAATCTGATCATATTTCCTGTATTTTTTTTTAAAGCAACACTGTGTAACTTTTCTGCTGGAGCGTCTGCAAAACCTCACTGGTCATTTTTCTCAGCACATTAACCACATACACTGCTTCAGCCTCCTGTGATATTTGTTTTTCTTTATATTTTTTCGTACCGGCGAATGTAAAGTCCTGGAAAAGCGTTTTATTTCGGATCCCAGGAAACCAAAGCCGAGTCTGACGCTTTTAAAGACGGTTTGGAAATTTGCTCAGCCTTAATTCACACATCATTTTTGTCTGAATATCGTCAAAACAAGCCGACACGATCTATTTTATGGAATATTTGGACTAAAATTATAAAGGAATATTTATAATTTTAGATATATTATAAATTTTCCCGGGACCCGAAGGAAAAAAGTGCATCGTAATATATATTTTTGGGAATTTTCTATTTATTTGGAGGTAAATTAACACCATTTAGATTTGGTTCATTTTATTTTTATTTATAATTTTGTGACATGTCGTCTGTAATGGACGTCAGGGACATTTAGGTGTTAAATCCAAGTTAACAACCGAACAAAAACAACTTTTCTGATCACCAACACCTCTGAGAAGCTTCTAGTCGCCTCAGAGCGTTTTTAGATTCCCTTTTAATTTATTTATTGTTGTATTATTATTAGAGAGTTTATCTCAAAACACTTAAAAGATCGACTGGTTCACTCCACGTCCACTATAAAGGACACAAACGAAGGTCTCAGGAGGATATATAGTAACTTCCCCCGAACTTTCTGCAAGTCTGAAGTCGATTTTTGCAACTTTGGAGACGCTGCGGAAAAGCTGAAGGCGTTTGCATGAGCCAAACTTCACGTGGACAACAGGACGTGACCTCCCCGGACAGAGGACACGTGCGGGACATGTGCGGATCCTCGAGGTGACCGGCCCCGAGTCAGTTCAACACAAAGTTTCCTCTCACTCAGTGTTAAACGCCTCGCGGCTGCACCGACTGTGGCTTTTCCATTCGGCTGCATTATCAGGTGAAAAGGCTGCGCTGAATAAGTAAATACTGCGGCTAAAGGAGCCACACTTTTGTCAAACCACGGTGGATGACGAGGCGGGTTCACTTTAAATTCACATTTTAACGTTAATGTTTTTCATCAATGGGAGACGGCACCACAAAAAAGGGTTTTCCAGCATAGTTAAACTGACTTGAATGAAGCAGATTCATCTTAAAAGATCAATTTTACAATTTTTTTACTTAATAAGATGAGATTTTTTTTACTTGTTTCAAGATATTTCATCCTGATTTATCTTATCTGGATATTACAACTTATTCTAAGCACTTTTTATATTAACTCAGTCCAGGTTAAGCCTCTTTAACTTCCTTCTCAAACCAATAAAGTGAAAAATCTTGCCATAAAAACTTTAAACTAGTGTTTTCTGCTTAGAACAAGATTCGTATTTCGTCTTGTTTTAAGAAAACTTGGTAAGTGAAAATTTCTTACTGCACTGGCAGAAAATTTCACTTAAAATAGAGCATTTTTACCTCAAAATTTGTATTTTTTTCTTAATTTTTCATAGGCCTTTTTGCAGTGAGTCAGGTGATGTTAAAGGCAGTACTGGGCAAAAAAATTGTCTTTTTTTCTCACATTTTTTTAAAGCTAAAATCACTTTATGTCCTCACTTTTTAGCGCAGGGCCAGAGCTCCGTGGTAAGTGTGATAATCGGTGCACAGTGTGTCGTGACGTCAGTGCAGTGTGGAGTATAGAGGACACACGTCGAATGGACCTGCAGTTACTGAGTGATTAAGTACGAACAGCAGACTCCAAAATCCTTCTCCATCTCTTTATTAAACGCACCAACACATGCACAGGCTGGAAACATTACAGTAACGTCTGTAGAGTTTAGTTTATTTGATTTATTTGACAGGGACAATGTACAGAAGCATTAATCACAAAAAATGAAAAGATGCTTTGTACCAGACTCTGGGAGCTAATTTCCATCTGCAGCCTGAGACAAACAACGTTACAGACAATGTTTGGATTGTTAGAGCTGTTGTTATGTTAGAGATGCAAGACTGGACACAGTTTTAGTACAATAAAAACAACTAAAATGAAAAACAAGACAAAAAAACATGATTTTATTAACTCGAACACTCAAAGATCTACGACATCGTATACGATACCGAGGAATATGTTTCATAACCGTGCAGAACTTTCTAACCGTAAAAGACAGAAACTTCCTTTTCCCCTCTGAAAGTGCAGACATAGAGGTTTCCGTACATTTCTGCGGCTTTATCCTACGTCACACTCACGCTGTGTGATGACGTGAGCAAAACGAGTGTCCAACAGGAACTTTGTTTTCCCCAAACTCATGCGCTCCGTCCATTTTGATCGAGCCAAACTTTGCCAAAGAGTGAAGTGAGTCAAGATGGTCGACTCCTCTGACTGTGTGTGTTTATAACGAGGGAAAAAGTCGCTCTAAGTGGAGTTAATTCTCACACACATGGAAAATTACACATCTTGGTGTGCGTAATTGCACATCCCTTTCTATTTTTATTTAAAGGTTTATTTCACTCAAAATGGACAAATCCAAATGTAATAAACACCTGGAAAGGCAGAAGTGCTGTGGCTCTGGCCCTGGTCCTGACAGGAGCTGTTTCCATGACTGGCACCAGGAAAGTCATGGAGCAATTGCACTTTTTTTGTTTTCAGGGCAATAAGGAGATTTTTAATTTACTTACAGAGTTGATATTTCACATTTTTGTAGGTAAGGCCCTAAATTAAGCGTTTGTTTATACATGTTTGCTGTGTGTTTTTTTTTTCATCTCTATTTCTGGTCCTGTAGCTTTTATCACAGCCTCATGACACAACTACAGCAGCAGATTGTGAAATAACAGGCTGTACTGAACAAAAGGAGGTAGAACACTTCATTAGGGGGTAAAAGGGGCAGTTTTAAAAGCAAAATAAAGAAAAAAATCCAGGCGAGGAGAAATGTACTAAAATTGCCCTCAGGTCTTCAGGGGTTAAAAAGGTTGCATACTGTGGCTTTAAATACCTACTTCCTATTTTCGAATGATTGTGCACCCCAGATTAGACCAATAAAACGATCTATAAAATAAAAATATACTTGAATGGCGGCCGAATGGTTTGATGCTGTTCACAAGAGCCACTTTTACAATACTGCACAAAAGCAAATCACATTCTAATCTGAAGACCACGGGGACCGGATCCTGATCCCGTGATCTGAAGAACGGTCCGTGGCTCAGCTCCGCGGTCGCCATCTGCTCCCGACAGCTCGCCCTATCAGCACTTCCCGTTGAAGTATGGGTCAAATGCAGAGGACACACTTCCTACAGGGACAATAAAGTGTACAAACACAAAAGTACTACGCGTTTTCAATGGCCGCCCTCCTCTAGCGCATGTAGCCGGCTTATATCTCGTGTTGCTAAATGACTCCCCGCGGAGAGAGAAATTAACCCAGATTTCCATTTCAAAGCTTTATGAATTGAACCGCTTTCCTCTCGGTCCGCCTCCTCTCCAGCTCCGGCGCTCTCCCCTCGTCTTTACTCGAGGAAGAATTCGCTCTTTCTGCAAGGTCAACGCGCTGCTTAAAATTCAGCCCCGACGCACTCCGAAAACACGGCGGAAAAACCCGGCGCTATTATGCAAAGCAGACAGCAGGCTTAAAGTAAATACGTAACCTTAATGAGGGACCACAACTGCCACCGCATAACATATTTAGATCACCATGTTACCTTTTATTGTTTCGAAAACGGTGTATTCAGTGTCTTTGCTCTCCATTTTAAGCCCCCAATCAGCGTTCATCCTGCTAATGAAACTAGTGCACATCGCATTGGGTTTGTGAAGTTGTTGTGCACAGTTTTGTATCATGTTTTTGTAAATTTATGTAGAATTGTCGTGTTGGAGCTTGTGGGCTGAGCCTGGCACAGGATCTTACAGCTAACACCATAAGGAGGGTTCAAATGGGGGAACAAAAACCAAAATATGGTGATTTTGTATCGTCAGAGGTCTCACAATAACATCGTGGACCATCACAATATATCGAATCCCAATTCTCTTTGCTTAAATGAATAGTTCTGATGTAGAAATAGCTAAAAAGAAAAACAGAGGGAACTACATAGACCATGATCCTTTGCTCCGTTTCAGTGCAGACGACATGAAGAAATAACTGTTCTAAGCACTTTTACATCTTCATTCTTTGGATTAAGTCTTGTGAAGGCATTTTTAGAGGAAAAAGTAGCAGATTCACACAAAATATTGCAATAAATCTGGTACAGTGAGATGTTTATGGTGAAAATATCGTACAGAGAGATTTGGATATCGTTCCATCCCTAATGACAATAAATGTTTTACCAAATGACTGGTCAAAGCATTTTATAATGTCAGTCTTGTTATTATGGTTTGGGTCCTGCGACTTATACTCAGGTGCGACTTATATATAAAATCTATATTTCACATGTTGGTTATTTTCACACTGACGGCCACGAGGGGGCGCTCTAGGCTTGTGTGCCAGTATCTGCTCCGCCTCACGCTCTTCCTCCTGCACCGCTGTCACTTCTGCTCTACTGCACATGTCTCCTGCAGAAAGAGCTGCTGTCCTGCTGCAAGTGCTGAAATCTGCAGCTGAAAACAGTAATCGGGCAGCAGAAAGAAAGTTTGGAGTGAGCGAGAAACTTGTGTTTGACTGGAGAAAAGCGGAGGAAACTCGAACTGAAATGAAGAAAACTAAAAAAGCTCATCGCGGGCTAAAAGCTGGAGTTACGTAGAGTTGGTGGAGTTGCTCAGAAGTGACACCGAGGATGAAGAATTCAGTCGATTTAGTGATTTGGAGTGAGATCGAGTTTGGTAAACTTGTTCTGTTCTGTTGTTTCTGCTCTAGTTTTCTGAATAACTGTTCATATGTGATGTGAACACACCAGACACATGTTCAGCCTGTTCTTCTCCGTTCTGTTGTCATTACTATAATTTGCCTTTTACGTTAAATGTCTGTACCTGGTGTCTGATTTTGTCAAATAAATTTCCCCCCAGTGCGTCTTATATTTGTTTTTTTCTTCCTTCATTGTGCATTTGTGCAGTGGAGTCTTTTAAGTCTCATCTTAAGACACATTTTTATTCTTTGGCTTTTAGCACCACGTGAGCTGGGGCCCCTCTGTGTTGTTTATGCTTTACTTAGTTTATTGCTTCATCTATTTGTCCTATTCTGTGGTTTGACAGTTGTTTTAGGACTAGTCTGATTTGGTCAGAGCGTCTGGTTCTTGTTTTATTTTGCTGGTTTTACTGCGTGTGATCAAATCTGAGTGTTCATTCTTGTTTTATTATTGTTGTTCTTGCTTTGTATCTGTGCAGCACTTTGGAAACTGTTTGTTTATGAAATGCGCTATAGAAATAAAGTGGACTGGATCGGATGTTTTGGCTTTTTGACTAAACTACTGTCTGTGATACATTATTCTCTACCGCTGCTGCACTATACGAATGTATCATGGACATCACTACCTCACTGTCACTGTTATCTGTGCAATAACCTGCTCCTCAACCCACGTGCAATACAATTATGTGCAATATGTTACTCATCCATGAGATACTCTACCCACACCTTATTTAATCCTACCTGCACCTTGTATATTATATTCTATTACAATTTTATTATATCTGTATCTTATTAAATTTTATTATATTTTTTTACTATGTTGTTTATTGCAGCTCTTAATACTTCTTGAATATCTTAGCGAACGGTTCTTCTCATCCTGAGCGTTTCATTGCACTGTTGACCTTGTGTTGAACCTGCATATGACAAATAAACAATCTTGAATCTTGAATCTTATACTCCGCAAAATACGGTATGCAGAATATCGTAACATCGTGAGCTTCCCCACGATATCGCAATAAATATCGTACGGTGAGGTCCGTACAGCGACGATATCGTATCGTGTGACTTGGATATTCGTTACGCCCTTAGTGTTCGGCTTATAAAACCTCTTCACCCATGTTGATGAGCGAACCACATCGTAATAGTAGAAAATCGATGTAGCATAATTTAGCGCCCGTTTTAATGAATATGCGGAGGTGGGGAGGCTGCAGGAGGAGGAAAGGTTCACAGACGGGATACAAGACACAAGCTGCGTCCGCTCTCCGCATCCCAGTGCGACGCCACGTTTACCGCCGCGATGCCGGGTTGACTTCTGACACTGTTTTCGTCGACAAAGGCGTAAGAGAGCGGAATCCGCAGCTTTTGTTGAGTACCTGGGCATATGTGGCGAGAGGGAGTGAGATTAAAGATACTTAGAAGGCAAAATAAAACATGCAAATGAATATTAAAGTGGGTTATTAAAAACAGTTGTAGCAGATGGTTCTATTGTTTCCCATGAATCAGAAGAATTATGAAACTCTTAGAAACTCTTCGAATGGAGTTTGATCATACAACTTATTCTCTGTGTGCAAAATATAATTAGGCAAACTTAAAGCGTGTATATTATTATATTAAATGAAGCTTTTAATTACGGTATGATATTTTTTCATGAGCAAAACCATACCTGGAGTTGTGTTTCATTTCATTTGCATTTCAAGGCAGCGTAACAGATTTTTACTGTCTCAGAAAAGTGAAAAGTTCATTTTAAAGAGCCCAAATTATACTAGTTTGTGATCTATGCTATCGTGTTTATTCCTCATCAAAAACATACCTGGAGTTTTGTTTATGCAGTTTTATTCACACATGTTTAACACACAAAACCTGCTTATTTCTTCACCAAAAATGAAAAACAAAACAACACTGCTCCATTGTGTTTTAAGTCCACACACTTTCACGAGAATCTTTCGGATTATTTCAGCCCTACAATTGTCAATCTTCATGACGTTACAAGGTGGACAAGAGCATTTTGACCTTCGGAGACTCATAATAATATGTAAATTAAACGAAACACAACTCCAGGTCTGTTTTTGGGGAGGAAACGGCATCATAACATGGTTTAAAGCTCACAAGAGTCAGTTTTGCACAATATAGGACCTTTATCATGTCAAGAGATGTTTTATGTTCTCTCTAATTCACTCTAAATTTTATGATGATTATTTCTGTTTTGAATTGTTTGTATTGTGATTTTAATGTATTTCTTACTCTGTAAAACTCTTTGAATTACTTTGTGTATGAATTGTGCTATGATAATTATGATAACTTGCCTTACCTTGCCTCATAATAATCATTATTAGGGATTATTAGGGACCGATACTGATATTGGTGTCAGGTATTGGCCCAATATTTCCATAATATACTCGTACTTGTTAAACATTTGCCGATACCTCGCATTGATACCACTATTACACGACACATTACACAGCGTCCCGGTTTCAGTATCTCGAATATGAGAAACCAGAGCAACATAAATAAAGTGACTGTAGCAACATGAGTGAAAGAGCTGCTGCACTCGTACGATCTCTGAAAAGTTTAACATGAACCATCTCCAACGCCACATACGCACAGAACAGACTCACCATCAGCAAAACATCCCTGTCACAGAAAGAACAAACATTTTCCACTGAGTCGTGTCCTTTAGTCCCACAGAAGCTGAACACATCAGCGCTTATACTGTATGCAAATGAGCCATACGGTTTTAAGATTAGTTTCTGTAAATTGTAAACAAATGTGCGCAAAGCTGCATTAAACACATTATAACCAAGATTCAAAAAGTTCAAAAAGTCAAATTTTCTTATATTCACGAGGGATTCTGTCTCTCAATTGGCCTGGGAACGCCTCAGGGTCCAGGAGGAGCTGGAGGAAGTGTCTGGGGTGAAGGAAGCCTGGGAGCCCCTGCTTAGACGGCCCTGGGTAAGCGCAAGATGGATGGATGGATGAAAAAATGAAATGATGTTTCTCACTCTCAATCAAAGCTAAAATGAAATAATAATAATCAAATGAAAGAAAAGTTCAAAATTCTTAGGGAGACAGTCTGGTGTGTAGAGGGAATATCAAGGTGGTTTGGATATTTTCCGGGGTTTATTAAATATATATTTTTTGCGCTTGCTCATTTGTAAGATTGGTAAAGTATCGGTGAAATGTCTGTTCTTGGTCTCTCATTTTATCAACTAAATTTCCTCTCAAAAATGCGACTTATAGATGTTTTTTTTCTTCTTCATTGTGCATTTTTTGGCTGGTGCGACGAAAATACAGTATGTATAATATCGTAATATTGCCAGCCTCCCATCTATACTGTGAGCTTTCCCACGATATCACATTAAATATTGTACCGTGAGGATCATACTGTGACGATATCGTATCGTATAAGACTTGGATATTCGTTACACCCCTACAGGATGGCATATAAAACCTAAATACCCCTGTTTTAATGAATATGCGGAGGTGGGGAGCCTGGAGGAGGTATCGGTACTCGGAAATGGCAAGTGCAGAAATGATTGTACTCGTACTCGTATCGGTTTTCAAAAAAGTGCTTTCCCTTAAATACAATGATCAAAAATGAAGAAAGAGTTTTGCGCACTAGTAGAACTGTTGGTGGCGGCTGACTCTGACATAATCCTGCTCTTTCCGTGCTCTTCCCGACTTGTCAACATGATCCGCCGCCGCCTAAAAGCAGCGGACAGCCATTAGTCTGCATGTCACACAGTGCAGAGCGTGTGTGGCCCTGCGCCCGCTGGCCGTGTCCTCTGCTTTACCCGGTCCTGTCTGAGCTCCTGCCAGGACATCACAACCGCTGCTCCCCGATGGCCCCTTTCATTCGCACTATCACAGAGCCCACCAGCCCGCGGAGACGGCGCTGTCCAGAGACCCGGGCCAAGATCCGACGGCGCCCGGAGGAACCGCTCGGCCTCTCCCTCGCCCCTGACTTCCCCTCGCTCTGATCTCCCAGCCCGTTGAAAAAGGCCCCTGACTTGATTCGAGCAGACAGTCCCCCCCCCCCTCTTGAAAGCAGCCTTTGGTGGGGGGCCGGGGGAGCGGGGGGTCAGGCGGTGGGGCCGGTGCAGCCGGGGTCAGGCGGAGGAGAGGCCGAGGGGCCCCGCTCCAGGTGCACATGGATCTCCGTTTCATGTGCGCCCTCGGTGGAGCGTGTCATCGGCCCACTGCGGGCTCGCAATATGGAGGATCACACGGGAACGCTGTCAGACGCTATTCAGAGGGTTCATTAGCAAAGGTCGTCGCCATGACAGCGGCAGAGCAGAGGCGGGGGAAAACACTAGAGCGCACTGTACGCACCAGACGAAACGCGAAAGTGGCATTACACTAACGCAAACCAAATTCTGCTGCGTTTATGAAGGATTTGCTGTGTTGACGGACACATTTGCCGTCCTAAATCCAAACGAAATCTATCTGAAACTCAAAGGGATCTGCCTGCATATGTGAGGCTGCAGTTATTGGCTGTGCTCATCAGTAAGTCTATAGACCATTAGTGTTTGTAAACCCGATGCTTGATACTGTTCCATGCATTAACGCCTTTGCATTTACTGTGAGCGTTGGCAAAGCCTCAAAACATCGCAAACTGTAGAGAAAAAAGGGCTGTTTTGGCAATGACAACCACAAGACCTTAAAAAAAAGAGAAAATACTGCAGAGCGTTGAGATATTGAACGTAGTTTATAGAGAATTTGTCAGTGTAATGTTAAACCAAGAGAGATTTTTAGATTCTAAATACTGAATTTAGCGCTAAATGTATGTAGCAGCTTATTGGTTTGTTCCATTATTATTATTATTATCATTATTATTATTATTATTATTATTAAAATGTCCTCTTCTGCATGAAATCTATCTATAAGCGGTGCCATTTTGGAATGTAATGTCATATCGAAATGCGATTTAATTTCTTATTGTGATGTCATTTCGACAGGTGATTTCATGTCAAATGCGGTTTTAGGTTTTCATATTAATTTTATTTTTAAATGCAGATCTAAATACAGAAAAAAATAAGAGATCACAGCATTTTTTGTTCTGAAATCAGTGTCTCTGAGTGTGGCGTGAATGAACAAAGCTCTGTAAAGCGCTTTGAGTATCTTAAAAGGTGCTAAATATAAATATAATTGAGTGAATGTTAATGGAGTTTTGTGCAAAAGTGACTATGAATTCTTTGGTATCTGTATGTTTGTGCAGTTGGTGAGTCTGGAAAATTGTTTAGAGGGTCTGATTATTGTTTAATGTAAATTTTACTGTTTTACTAAATGTTACTGATGTATTTTTCACCCCTGTGACCCCCGACCCGCGGGACTACAGATCCAGCGTGTTTACATTCATGCATTTTGTCATGTCTTTAACATCCACTGTCCCAATCAAATAAACCTGATTAACTAAAAAAATCTACATGTGTGACGATCGTTTTATTCCAGCATCTGTTGAATTGCAGCACAAACACACCTCATTCTGCTTCATGAGGCTCTGATGAGGAGATCACCTGAACCAAACCTGATTTAAGGAGGAAAAGTACAAAAAAAAATCAGCGTTATTCCACCAAATATTGATTTCTGAGCTCTTCCTAAGTTAAAACATTAGTATTGTGCTGTTTTAAAATGAATATGATCTTATTTTCTTCGCATTAAGGTGAAAACATTTAATATTTTTTGTCATTTTCTGCAAATAAATGCTCTAAATGATGAAGATTTTAGTTGGAATTTGGGGGAAATGTTGTCAGCAGTTTATCGAATGAAACAAACACAAACCTATAAGTAGTAAAATCAGAGAAACTGATCATTTTGCAGTGGCCTCTTATGTTTTTCCAGAGCTGTAGCTCCAAACATCCAAAAGAAAAACTTATGTTCGACCCTCGCAAAAGGCCACAAATGTTTAGGTAACAATATTTCCTAAGCAAACAACAAAAATATCGTTGCACAAAGTTTAGACTTCTACAAACGTTTTGAAATGCATAAGATTCTTGCCGTCCTCCTCCAAATCTTAACGCTCCTAAAGTTGTTTACAGTGTGCACTCTGAACTCTGACTCCTACTTTTAAACATATATTGCAAAATTTTGATTGCAATTAGATGTTTTCCCAAAAGTTTGCAGCTTTATGGATAGCACTGAACATGTCTTGGTACCCGGCGTTCGCTGCGATCCTGAACACATCACTCCAGGAAGGGTCTTTGCACAGACCTTATTTAAATTTGAACAACTCCCTTTGTTTTTCCGTGCACTATTAGCATGTGCGTGGGTATGTTCAGTTCTGTTAAAAACCCACCCACCCATTATTTTACTTGGCAATCATATTCATTTATTTATAACTAGCAACACTTCAACCTCACTAAAGTCAGAAAGAAGCCGTCAAGTGCTTAAAAAAGGCATAAGAATCATTTGGAGCAGTATTGAATTTTAAAATACAAGGAATCAAGTCTACGATTCATTGCCAGAAGTTTTACTCGAGCTCATTTCCTGTGTTTTTATTTAATTCTCAAACCAATTCAGCTCAAAAACAAACAAAATACCACAAAAATCCGTCTTTGACTGAGTTAACCCGCAGCATGTACATGTCTCCACGGAGATGTTACTGTGTTTCCTGAAATGTTCCACAGTCTGACATTAAAGTTATCTGTGTCCATGGTAACAGGCAAGTGATTTCTCCAGTCCAAGTTACTGTTCAGATCTACGGAAAGGGTTTTAGAGCAATAAAATGACCTATAGTTCCTGATCTTTACTGGATTTTTAACATTTTAAAAAACACAGAAATGCTTAATTTGAAATTTTTTATTTTATTTAACCCTTAATTTAACCAGGAAAGTCTCACTGAGATTATTTTTCAACGGAGTCCTGGCCATTCACTCCACATTCTATATAATAATAATAATAATAATCCATCCATCCATCCATCTTCTCCCGCTTAATCCGGCTGGGTCGCGGGGGCAGCGTGCTGCCCAATCCTCATAGCACCTGACCCCCCCTATGAACCCCTCTGCAGGTGGTGAGCCCACAGGAGGGTGGACAACATGGTCCTTGATGTTAGTTCATAGGGGTAATAATAAGAATAATAATAATAATAATAATAATAATAACTTTATTTGTCATTGCACATAGTACAACTAAATTAAGCGCAATCCATCAGTGCAGATAAAAATAAATAAATTCTGTGGTGGTAAACTACTATTGTAGCCACAGCTGCCCTGGGACAGACTGACAGAAGCGAGGCTCCAGTCTGCACCATCGGCCCCTCTGACCACCACCATCCCAATCCAAATCCACTTTATTTATATCGCACATTTTACAAACAGAGCAGTTTCCAAAGTGCTGCACAGAGATAAAACAAGAAGAAATGCTAAAATTTGGTCACACCAGTCCTAAAACAATAAAACCGGAAAAAATCAAATCAAAGCAACAGCATAAAAATCACAAAACAGCACTGAAATAAGCCAAATAACATTAATAAAAGACACAGACGAGCACACAAACTCACGCAGTGTTAAAAACCAAAGAGTAAAAGTGGGTTTTAAGACGAGACTTAAAACACTCCACTTTTATACCAGGCAATGTGGGTGAAGTGTCTTGCCTAAGGACACAACAACAGTTTATTTTTTTTTTTTGTTTTTTTGTGACTGGGCACTGCACTGTGGCACCTGGATTTCCCAGTGTCTCCCATCCAAGTACTGACCAGGCCCGGCCCTGCTTATTATTAACTATTTGCCTTATTCCTCACTTAGCTCATGCATTCACGCAGTTATTCATCGTGACGAGTTTAAACACACATCTCAGAGATCAGAAGTCTAAAACTACTGGACAACAAAATGCCTCACGGTTAGATGCAGAACATTTATTTTGACCTCAAGAGCTGCTTATACAATATATCTGCACTGGGACAATACACATTCTGCTCACATACGCTGGAAACAATCTGGTACAGGGTCTTTAAATAAATACAAGGTAAATATATACGGGAGGTATTTGGGTTTATAAGGAACAGTGTGACTGATCTGACTCATATCCACACTGCAGACTCTGTCCCTGCAGCCTGGTGTTTCTGATCATAATGTCTGTACTGTGTTCTTTTTTTGTTGTTCTTCCTCTATTTTCTTTTTTTCCCCTCTGTAATAGTAGTTAGTTATACTTATTATAATTAGCATAGAGAAAGTGTTATGAAAGATAGTTTGTCACGGTAGTAATCTCATAGTTTCCTGTTTCAGTTAGTGGTAAATAAACATCGTTATGTCACAGTCAGGGGTGGAGGGTGGAGGGAAAATGTGGGATTGTTCTTTTTTAAATCACCGTAAAGCGCTTTTGTGTTGCAATTTTGCACGAAAAGCGCTCTATAAATAAAATTCCACTGATAGATTTGATTAGAAAACTGCAATCTCGTCTAAAACCAGGACAAATAGACTGAGAAACAGTTTTTTATCCAAGAGCCATCGCATTTTTAAACTAAATTCTAAATGACTTTTTATCTTTCTTAACCCGTCTTAACTTATGAGATGGATGCGTGTGTTTTTATTTATTCATTTATTTTTATCTGCACCGATGGATTGCACTTACTTTCGTCGTACTATGTGCAATGACAATTAAGTTATTAGTATTATGAATCAGGGGAAGTCACGCACGATGTCACATAGTACTTGAAATTACAGGTGACACACGAAGCTGCACATTTACCTGTTTGCACTAAACAGTAGACGACACTAGTAGTCGTAGTATAGTTAACAAACACTATAGAATTCAACATGGCCAGTTTCAGATACATCAGAACTTCCTACAGCTCAAGATCCTCTCCCGTCCCGATCTCGGAAAAGTCATCCACGCGCTCATCTTCTCCCGTCTAGACTATTGCAGCTCCCTCGTCTCCGGCCTCGATTCCAAATCCATCTCCCGCCTCCAGCTGGTTCAGAAGCAGCAGCTCGGCTCCTCCAGGTTTGAACAGACATCAACACATCCCCCTGTTTTAGCCTCGCTTCACTGCCTGTGTGTTTTAGAATCGATTTTAAGATTTTACTGATCACTTTTAAAGCTCGTTTAGGTCTTGCACCAAGTTATATCTTAGAACTTTTAACTCCGTATGAGCCTCCCGCAGACTTAGATCCTCAGGTCCCTGTGGCTGTTCCGAAGTCCAGGCTCCGGACGAAGACGATCAAACCTTTTCAGTCCGGACGAATCGGCTTTGGAACGACCTGCCTGAGGAGATAAGGCTGCACCTTCAGTATCATCTTTTACATCACTTCTTAAAACCCATTTTTATCGGTCAGCCTTCCTTTTACTGGTTTTAGTTCTTTTTATTCCCTATTTATTTTCATTCTATCTCTTTTATTTATTAAAACTAATCTGATTTGTTGGATCATTGACTGTTTTCTTTGTTTATTGTGCCATCCATCCATCTTCTCCCGCTTAATCCAGCTGGGTCGCGGGGCAGCTTACTGCCCAATACTCATAGCACCTGACCCCCCTATGAACCCCTCTGCAGGTGGTGAGCCCACAGGAGGATTCATGATGCTCATGGCCTTGGAAGAGATGCCGGTGTCGGGGTGCACCTGCTTGAGCACCTTGTACACGTAGATGGCGTAGCTCTCCTTCCTGGTCTTTCTCTTGGTCACGGCTTTCTTGGAGCCCTTCTTGGGCGCGGACTTGGCGGGTTCAGGCATGTTCGTGAGCGGGATCAGCGCTATTTATTGTGCTATTTTATTTATTTTTTTATGTTTTGTATTGTCCATTGCTGCTTGTACAGCACTTTGTAAACCTTGTTTTTAAAAGTGCTTTATAAATAAAGATTTATTATTTATTATTATCAGAAACTCCCTGACTACTGAAGCCTCAGGTGCCCATCTGAATGCGATGATAATGCCAAACTTTTTATACTGTATAACCACTTGGTCACAGGCTTGTAAATCTGCTCTGGGGCCTCTAGAATTATTATATAAAAGTGCTCTCAAGACCCATGACAAGAAAAGTCGGCTATTCCACCACTGTCATATCCTTGTGAAACAGGCATTTTAAGTTTTGACAACCTGATGTTTGCAAATGTTTGTCTGCTGTATAAGATCATTCACGATGCTGCTGCTCCTCCGCTTAAACGGTTTGTTTCCCTGAGCTCTGAAACCACCTCCTGAGCCGCTCGATCCACCGTGAGTGCGGGATCCACGAACGCAGAACCGCATTGGGAAACTCAGCCTTTTCATGTGCGGCGTCCGTCAGTGGAACATGTGACCGACAGAGCTGATCACATGTACAAACTACGGCACGATCTCACGCCTGGCGAAAAAATGGCTCCTTACAAACCAAACCTGCGCCCGTAATGTGGACTGAGGAGTGTGTGGAGAGTGTGAGGTTCTGGAGAGAGTGAATTGAATGATGACTTTTGATAAGGATTATGATTTTAAAGTGCTGAGAGAACTGGGTACGAATGAGGATACAGAATTTTAACGACGCTCCGGTCATTATAAAGACGTTCTCTTTGTACGTTTGTATTTATGAACTATAACATCAACCTGCCCGGGGACGACAGGTGGAAATGAGCACTGACGCTACAACCTGGTACAAGCATCTCTCCTGCTAATGTTAATGTAGATTGTGCACTGTCCCTGTCTCGTTAAATAAATAAACTAAACACTATTTAAACACCATGCACATAGTTTAGTAGAAGAAAGAAGTGGAGTGAGTGTGATTTCTGCTCTGATTTCTGATGAACCCGGACACTGCCCTCGGAGCCGCAGCACTATCACCCCGCAAACCCGGGCTCTCCCATCGGGTGACACGCCCCTCCCCGCTCCCTCCCCGCTCGCACCCCAGGCCCGTGTCACTGTTAACACTTCAAACGGTCAATATCTGCAGCCCGCACAAAGGAGCCTGCAGCATGTCCGTCTCCCGCGCATGGATCGTGTAAAGGTCAGCGCCGAGCTCAAGTTCCAATCATTAACGAGGCTTTGGAGTCTCGCGATCCCGCTGAGGCTAATCTACTTCTGCGGACGACCCGGGGAGGGCTCTGTCAATACGCACAATAACTCGTGGACTCCTGGTAAAGACGGAAGTACAGGCCTGTCACGATAATTAATACATCGACTTACCGCTCAATATATGATACATGGAACTGTATTTTTAGAGTCAATATGCATCGTGTGGACTTTTTCTTCGCGCCACTTGGAAATTTTGGGTTGTTTTTTGACAATACGATGAGATTTTAGCCGTGGAAGGTGGAATTAACGACGATCGCGCTTCGAACTGTGCGATCGTAACACTCCGAGATGGAAGCACTTAAATGTTCATTCATTTTTGGGTTGATAATTGTTATATTTGTCATTTGGAGTTTGCGGTTTGTTTCATTCACACACGTTTTTGAGTAATACTTTGTTGTTATTAGTCTGTCGACATCTCCAAAGCTCAAAATGCCCTGCTCCACCTTGTGCTGAAATTGTCCAAATGTTTCGAACTTGTATGGCGTTTAGAAAAATGGTGGAGCTCTTCATGACATCACAACGTCATCACAAAGTGTTTTCTGTAGTTTTTTTGTATAGTTTTGTATAGTTTTTTTTTGTATATCTCTTCCCACGTCCTGCTGTTTCTGAACTGGTTTCAGAGCTGGTCTTTCGCACAGAGAGAAAAAATTCTTCGCCATCCCAGTTTTAGATGCTGTGAACTGTGTCTTAAAAGATTCATAAATATAAAAAAGTGAAATTAAAACGGTATATATCAAAGCTGTTTAGAGGAAGAGGAAGGAATCTGACATTTGCCTTGTAACTAAGTATATAGTTTCTGATGTACTAAACAATCTGTAAGAGCGAGAAGACAAATTAACTATTACCTTACATTACAGAGCCTGTAATAATATGTATTAACCTTATTGCCCTAAAAAAACAAACAAAACAAAGTGCAATCGCTCCATGACTTTCCTGGTGCCGGTTATGGAAACAGCTCCTGTCAGGTCCAGGGCCAGAGCCACAGCACTTCTGCATTTCTCTAGTGTTTATTACATTTCATTTTCATTTTGACTGCAATAAACCTTTCAAATAAAACTAGGAAGGGATACGCAATTACACAGACGAAGATGCGTAATTTGCCATTTATTTGAGAAACAACTTCACTTAGAGCGGCTTCTTCAATAGTTTCAAACACAGACGCTCAGAGCATCGACCATCTTGACTCACTTCACTCTTTGGCAACGTTTTGACCAATGAAAATGGACGGAGCGCATGTGTTTGGCGGAAAACGAAGTTCCTATTGGACACTTTTTTTAACCTGCACATGTGACGTAGGATAATGGAGATGTGAACGTCTGTGTTGATGGAATAATGTCTGAAATAAAACTAACCTTGCGTCGCATGAATCGTCGCATGTTGAGGGACTATTTTCTCATATATCAGTCCGCCGCTGCCGAGCTTCTATCAGGAAGTACAACTCACTGCTGCTGCTCAGACATAAATCCTTCAAATGCAACGTTGGTTTTACTTCTAAAATTATTCTATGGACACAGACGTTCACATGGACAGTCTGGAGTTATAATAGTTTTGCCTCGGGTGCTCTGTGGAGTGGGTAAGACTGTTTTTAGTGGCAGGACAACTATGGCCATTGACATGCACTAGCCTAGCACCAGCAACCTCTGCAAATACAAGAACTGGATGGAATATTTAAACATTTATCATTTAAAGTGTCTCCACACGTCTCCAGCACTCTGGCTCACGAGGAAACGAAGCCCTATGTCCAAAAATCTGAACTTTAAACTAATCTTTCTTGCATTTATTTAGTTACAGGTGTTAAAACATCTTAAAAACATCTATGCTTACTGTGAGCGGGGTGGCCTCTCCGCAAATCTAACCTGTAATTGGACTTGTAAGACTCTATGGAGGCTCATAAAGGTATGGCCATACTGTGGAACATTCTCCATGAAGACAAGCAGGTGACGGACCCTCCAACAAACACGTTACACAGTGCACGTTTGCGGTTATTACAAACACCTCGACGCTAATGCGATACGTTATTCCAGCTAAACAGAGAGCATTATTTACACACAGGCTGCCCTTAGTCTGACTGAAGCACAGATTTAAATAAACACTGGTGATGCCTCTTGCCAAGTGGAGCTGCGTCGTACAATGATTCAAACACTCGTATAAATACTCTGAGGGAGGGCGCGCTGAGTGGGAGACTGTGGCACACCTACATATGTTCCGGCTTCCCTTTATTCCGAGCTGGAGTGATAGACCAGGGAAAATGAAATATATAATAATAAATAAACACATATACAGACAAACAAATAAACAGACAGACTGGGGCGGAAATATATCGCAAAAATATCAAGACTGGTTCCTATGACCTCTTGTCTAAAGCCGAGATTTTACATTTTATGACTTATTTTTCTGTTTTATCTTGACTTGTACATACACATTTATATAATTATGTCTTATTTGACGCCTGTCTCCTACTTTGTTTATTTATTATTACCATTTATATTTTTTACTCTTTGTTATTACATTATATTGTGATGAGTGAGCTACTGCATCCAAATAAGTCTAAATATCACAAGAAAAAATATATATCACAGCAATACAAGGTTATTTTACACAATTAGTATTGTTTTTTTCTGTTTTATTTAACTAAATTTGTGTCAGATAAGTAAATAAATAAAATAAAAGTATGGCAATAATATCATTAAAGCAATTAGTGTTAAGATGCAAACATTTCAAACTCAATTTCAATACTAAGGAATAGACTCGATATTCAATACCAGTGCCACAATAATTAAAAAATGTCTTTTTTAGACAATAGAAGGGCTGAGCAAAAAATATATCTTGATACATTTTGTTATATCTTGATATACGATATATATCTCGATATCTATACAGGAAAAATAACCCCCCAAAAACTACTGTTAAAACTACTGTTAAAACAAATATGCCAAATTCTACAAGTTTTTTTTTTTAAACTGAAGTGCAAATAAACAGTTCATGTAGGAACAATTTCATATTTTCAGTTTCTTTTCATTCAAAAATAAAACAACTCAACTCAAGCTCATGTTTGCCACACGATCACCAGAACCCTGAGCTCCTTTTCCTTAGGTTCCTTATTTTCACAGACCCATGTTCCTCCCCAGCGTCAGGAGCTCTGAGGTATCCCACAATCCACTGCACAGATCTGAGGTATCCCACAATCCACTGCACAGATCAAACTGAACGTTTCCAAACACGATTGTACAAGTTCAACACTGGAGCAGATAATTCATTCAAATCTTCTGCAGAAATAAACTTTACACCATATAAACCAAAACTACTACAAATCCACATCAGCCCATTTGAAACAGTGACGAGTTTAATGCAGCTTTGGCACATTTGTTTAGGTTTTACAGAAACAAAACTTAAAACCACATGGCTCATTTGCATAAACTATAAAAGCTGAAAAAAACCCCAGCTCTCTCACGACTCAATGGAATATGAGTGTTCTCTCTGTGACAGAGGATGTGCTGCTGATGGTGAGGAGGTAAATGGTGGTAAAGGTCGGTAGCGCTGAAGCTTTGGTTTGGCACTTTGGGCGTTCACAGGCTGTTTGGGGCAACGCTGGGCCGAGCACAGAGAAGGCAAACAAGAAAAGCGGTGAAATCAGAAGTAAATATAAGCATTTTATCGACATATACGATATGTCATAATCCATATCAAGTTAAAAAATATCTCAATATGTTTTAAATATCGAGATACTGCCCACCCCTAGACAACAGAATGTGGTTTTTAACATTAAATCGTAATACTTCCTTTTATATTTCTTTTATATTCCCATGTGGCCTTATATCTGTGTAATCCCCCAGTCGTCCAGTAGGTTCCATAGTCGTCCATGTTCGTCTATGTGCTCTTAAACCTGTTCTGATACAGCTGAAGATCATTCTAAAGCAATTCAGGAATGGTTCATTTCTCTTCTGTGAATGAGACTTTTTTTAGTACCAAAACATGCTTAAATTAGTATCTAGCTTTGATGTTAGTTCTAAGATCAATTACAATCTGATTTTCTATACTTCCAATTGCCCAACAAAGGCAGAAGGCCGTGACATCATGTTTGGTCAAAAACGAGTCATTTTGGGGGGTATTTGAGACCTTCTTTATCATGTGAATAAATATCCTGAAAAAAGTAAGCTCAATATTGCCCTTTGACCCTTATTATTGCTGTACTTTGCCTTTGTATCATAAGGGGACTGAGAAATGGTACAAGTTGAAGCTGGATTTTTGTTGTTACAGCCTGGATATTTTTTATTCATTTTATTTATTTATTTATTTGAAAAGGGACAATGCACATTAATCAACATCAAAACAATGTAAATGTGCCCGAGTTCGCTGATAAGAGCTCATTTGCATCGGTTGTCCCTTTGCCAGATGTCAAAAAGGCCTAAAAGAAAATACACTTAAAAAGTTACACATCAAAAATTACACAAATGTACAATAAGATCGCAAAAATACAATAAAAGTTTTAGTGTTCACACATTTGCGTTTCTAAAAGCCACTTTTTTAGCATTTTTTATGCTCTGGTCACTCTGCCCTCACTGGATCTGAAATGAACAAAGTCATTCAGCGAAGGGGCCGAGCCATGTTTAATCTTTTACATTAGACAGATATTTTTTAATTTAATAAGATTGTCCCAGGTCATTAATTTGTATTTCTGCAAAATGTGACACAAGTGTTTTTAAAGCTTGTTTATAGAGTGATTCAATGGATTTTCTTGTTGATCGCAAGTCCACACCATTTTTTAATATATATATTCTTCTATCGCTTATACACTTATATTCTTATCGCTGTAGCTCTCATGTTAGCTCCCTCGCGTTGTGGCGGTCAAAACTCTGAGCACGTAAACACTGCCGAACTATTGAACAAAGTGTTGGATTTGTGCGCAGCTTCACCTGGCGGCAGCGCAGTGATGTGACCAGAGAGAAAATAGTACCAAGTGATTACGAGGTCCGACTTTTTCGTGGTTCACGTTTGTGACACAAATGTCTCACTCTTTTGAACACATATGATTTTGAGAAGAAAAACGCTTTTATTTTCGTGACCCCAGCCGACTTGCCGGACACTTTCATCAGCACCGAAACCGGGGAAGACGGTTTCGGTGCTCGACACACAGATTCATGTCAAAAAACCCAAACTATCCCTAGTGCATGGACTCGTGATCTGGGTTATCAGAGCTGAAAACCTCCTTCCTCAACTCTTCCACGCCTACGTACAGTCGGTTGTGTCCCCGTTATCTGCAATAAACTGTGGTTCTTGAACAAGGGGTCTTTCTGTGGTTTGACGCTCTTTTCTTGAATTACTTGATCCACACATTGGGCCAAGTCGTCTCTCTGGAGGCTGTCAAAGCATTTTTTAGGACCTTGTTCTTTGAGGACTGTAGATCTTTTACCTTTGTAGCAGAATCGACAACCTCAACATAATTATCGAATATCGTGGCTTTTCTCTGAGCTCACGGTCGTCTCCCCTTACAGCGCCCCCCCCGCCTCCCTCCGAGCACTGCACCGTCCTCCTGCGTTACTCTCAGAGCGTCGTGAACACGGGGCATGTTGTTGGCTAATCTGGCGAGGCGCTGATCGGATTTCAGGCCGCGCGGCGCTACAAGAATCAATCTGGTTAGCTTCCTGTGTGTAGCCTGCTGCACTATACTCTGGGTGCCACTCAAACGGCTCCGATTTCAACCCAGAACGCGTTTCTCAAACCAGATAACAACTGATTTTATGACTCACTACGGTATTATTATAGATACACTGTTCTGTACTTACTCATTTTCGTGTTTAAAGGTCCGATATTACACAGAATGGATTTTTGTGAGCTTTTAGCCACGTTATAATGTTGTTACTTCCTCAAAAACAAACCCAGAGTTGTGTTGTTGTTACATTTTGTTTGAGTAAAGCCTTTTATTATTCGTCTGTCTACGTCTCCAAAGCTCAAAATGCTCCGATCCACCTTGTGATTTCATGAGTGAACAGCTCCTTTTACCGTTTGTTCAGTAGAGATGGGCTGTTCCAGGGCTGAAATTAGCCAACACAATGAAGCACTTCCTGTATTACCACATGACGTCACAACGTGGAACAGACTGTTTCCAGTTTGAGAGACGAATTCAGTCTAAATGTGCAGATTTTGTGTGTTAAATGTGCGTAAATGAACACAAAAAACACCTCCAGGTAAATTTGGGTTACCTGATAAGACTAAAAGTGAAACTATTATACAATTTTGTTTGTTTTTACAATCAGATGGAGAATATTTAAAGGCACAACTGCTTTTACCCGCCTAAAATGTTCCACCGTATGGCAAAACATTTAGCTATCGCCATAGAAACAAGCAGGTCAGCACCAGGCCATAGGGTTAGATCTGTGGAGGAGGCGAACCCACTCACTAGAAGAATTTAGTTGGTTCGATATGGATTTTCTTTTCCTTTTTTGAGCCGATACCTAATATTTGTCTTGCTGCTGTGGCCAATAATCAATATTTAACTTCTGAAACTTGTAGAAAAGCCCAAATGTATGTTCTGAATAAATAAAAGAGATAAATGACGTAGTCCACCTTAAAAGTACTGAGTATTAAACTGGACCCTGCTAACAATAATGTTGTTTTTTTATCAAATTAATCAATCAAAACTTAATATACAGTAGTGCATTACATACAGTAAGTCCACTGTGTCTTTTATTTATGTTTATGTTTTATACCTTTTTATTATTTATTGGTATTCTTGCTCCTATTTGATTTTACTAGTTTTATTGTCTTAATGAGGACGAGAGGAGTAAAGTAGAGCTTTATTTTATACTTCTATTGGATTTATTTGGTTTTATTTGTATTGTGCAGCACTTTGAAAACTGTTTTGTTTGTGAAATGTGCTATAGAAATAAAGTGAACTGGATTGGAAACACATTAAAAGATCTAAAAATAAGTCTAAAGGAATATTTTCTGTAACAATAACCAAAATACCGTGATATGGTATCGTCAAAGGTCTCACAATAACATCGTGGACCATCACAATATATCGAATCCCAAGTCTCTTTGCTTAAATGAATAGTTCTGATGCAGAAATAGCTAAAAAAAACAGAGGGAACTACATAGACCATGATCCTTTGCTCTGTTTCAGTGCAGACGACATGAAGAAATAACTGTTCTAAGCACTTTGAAATCTTCATTCTTTGGATTAAGTCTTGTGAAGGTGTTTTTAGAGGAAAAAGTAGCAGATTCACACAAAATATTGCAATAAATATCGTACCGTGAGATGTTTATGGTGAAAATATCGTAGAGTCGTCGAGATTTGGATATCGTTACATCCCTAATGACAGTAAATGTTGTACCAAATGACTGGTCAAAGCAATTTATAATGTTGTTATTATGTAGAATATTGTAATATCGTGAGCTTTCCCACGATATCGCAATAAATATCGTATCGTGACACTTTATATCGTTACACCCCTTGCAAATACGTCCTTAAGAGAGCGTATTTTTCATAACTAAACCCGTAAACATTAAAACTCACTGGTGTTTTCTTATCACCTTTAAAATAAACCCGTACCTCCTGCTGGGCGCCCGCATACCCCCAGGCGTCCGCGCTCCCCCGGTTGGGAAGCTCTGACTGGCTTACCGCACCGATTACTCACTGTAGCAGATGTGTGCGCTGATCCCGTCTTCACCGGGAAAGCTTCTCTTGTTACTCTTCACTTTTTTTCCCTCTCTCTCTCTCTCTCTCTCGCCTCCTCCTCCTTCCTGCAAAAAAAAAAAAAAAACGAATAAAGAAAAAAGCTCCGAATTGTGCGGATAAATATATAATTGTTTGTTCAAGTGTGTTTTGCACAGTATGAGAGCCCTCCGATTGCCGCCGCATCTAGAACGCACCGCGGGCAGTCTCTTGAGGGAAGGTCTCATTTTCCACCTCCCGCTGGCAAATATTCTGCCCGGCCCTGGAATAATACGGGATGCGTTTCAAGGCTTAGCACTTTTCAAATATGCTGCCAATAATGGACAGCGCGTCAAACGAAGCACACAGGCTCCCCTCGAAAACACACAACCGCCGGCTCTCAATGCACAGCGAGCCACGTACGCGGGCGCCTATTTCTAGTACGTATAGCCGGCCAATGCAAGCGATACAGTCAAGATCTGTTTTCATATAAACACGACGAATTTGCACCACAATATTAGCATGTGGGGTAACTGTACGCTCGCTGCCAAATCATAAACACATCATAAGAGATTTCAGAAGTGGGCATATATCAGTGGCGCCTCGTAAACGCTCAGAAATAGCGTGGAGGATGTTCTAGAGGCTTTGGTAAAGGGATTGAAAAGGTTTAACAATCCTTGAGCCCATCCTTCATCTGCGATAATCAAGCTTTGGCCGGAGAATCTCCCGGCGGACGGTGAAAAAAGAGAAAAAAAACGTGTCCGCCCGCCTCTCACTCATCTTTAGGCTGCCAGTCTGGGCTCTCCCTCTTGAAGTCTTCTGTCACATTTAGGGCTTCAAACGGGACGGCGGCGTCGCTTTTAAAACGCCGTGCCTTTAAAGTAGATATGGGTTGGTGTTTTTTTTTTGCGCGGCGTCGCCTCAGATGAAGCGAGGAGGTGCGGCGTGTGATGCAAAGGAAAGCCCCTGAGTAGGCTATAGTGGACGCTCGCTCCGCACTTTGTTGCTCTGACCAAAGCAGAGCGTTACAGTACAGACTCTGGAGTGCACGCTTAACTTTATCATAAGAGGGTTTCTAAAGAGGCCGTCGAGTTTCACTGGCGCCCACTGTAGCCCGTCCACATCGAACTTGATTGTAGCTTAGTAAAATCACAATATACTGTACGTTAGAGTGACAAGAACAGTCCTTATTTACCCGGGACAGTCCCAGTTTGGAGCCCCGAGTCCCACGTCCCAGCAGATTTCACCAAAACCAGTGATTTGTCCCAGTTTTAAACAAGAAATGTCCCTATTTTTGACCAATCTGATCCCTGCCCACAGTAAAATGAGGTATAAACTGTCATTTGTTTAGTTAAAAGACAAAAAACTGCTAATGAACAAAACACAAAGAAAATGTGACTATACTGAGTCACACATTAGTCATGAAGGGTCTCTGCTTGATTTGTTCGAGTTTTGTGCAAGAAATGTCCCAGGAGTCCCTATTTTAGGCAAATTTGATACCTGCAAACAGTAAAGAGAGACACAAACTGTCATTAATTAAGTAAAATATAGAAAACGACACTTAGAAATGACCAAAACGCAAAGAAAATGTGACTATACTGAATCATGTTAGTTATGAACTGTCTCTGCTTGATTTGTTCGAGTTTTATTCAAGAAATGTCCCAGGAGTCCTTATTTTTGGCAAATTTGAGACCTGCAAACAGTAAAAAGAGGCATAAATTGTCATTAATTAAGTAAAATACAGAAAAAAACACTTAAAAATGACCACAACACAAAGAAAATGCGACTAAACTGGCTCACGTTAGTCAAGAATGGTCTCTGCTTAACAATTTTCATTAATTATGCACTCGTTTCACAATTTTATCAGTTTTACCAACCACCCAGTCTTTTTATTTTGAAAATCCTGTTACGTAGACAATAAAATAATGTTACGACACATTGACATATTTCTATAAGATGATCATTCTTCAATTTAAAGTTAATTGAGTCTGGACTAATTAACAAGGAAGTGTCCAAACTCGCCTCGGTTGATGCTATAAGACTCAACTTTGACAAACGTTTACGATTTAACTGTAGGCGAATTGACATTTTAACCTCATAATTCCTAATCGAATGCATCACTGAGGTAAGATCGTTTCTGTATGTACGTCTGTGAGGTGACATCGCGATAACCGAGGACTCGCACCAATACTCACGTCAACAGAACACAAAACCTATAAATTAAACAGGTTCCCATAGCTTTGAGTTGCAGGTGTCTTATTTTTGGTCATTATTCCTATTTTTATTCCTAAAATGACCCATAAAAACATGTTAAACTATAGAAAAGAAGTGTTATCGAGGTAATAGCCTTTCCCAACTAAGAATGCACATGTACCCGAGCACATAGCCTCATGTAAGTAATAAAAACACGCTCATAGCTGATGTTAAATACGTTTGCTAAGTATATCATGACTAGTTTATTTTATTACTATAACAATGGAGCAAAACAGAAAGAAAGCACATTGCAAAAAACTAAATCTAGTCAAGTTAAGATGTCTTGAATTAAAAAAAAAGTTTTGTCGTGATTTGAGGAAATTTCACTTGACAAGTAAAACGATCTGCCAGCGGAACAAGACTTTTTGTGCTTAAAATATGGAAATACATCTGGCTACACTTAAAATAAGAAAACTTTTTGGACTTAAAATAAAAAACAAAACTGAATGTTGCTTGAATTAAGACAAAAACACTTCAGATCATTTTATTTGTCTAGTTGAATCCACTCAAATAAAGTAAAATATTCTTAATTTAAGTCATTTTCACTTACCTAGATATTGTTTTTTTCAGTATAATGTAGGTTCACCAGATTTTCAAAATAAAAAAAAAAGAGAAATCCCTGTGTTTTTGGTGGTTGGTCATAATAAAATAGCAAAACGAGTGTGTAATTAAGAAAAATTGTTGTGCAGAATCCATTCTTGACAAACATGTGAGTCCGTATAGTCACATTTTCTTTGGATTTTGGTCGTTTTTGCGCAAATTTTCTGTATTTTACCTCAGCAAATGACCATTTATGCCTCTCTTTACTGCACTGTTTAACTTACGTAGGTATTGATTGAATGTATTTTGCTGCAAACGATCTGAAAGGTAAATTCCCAAATATAAAACCTGATAATTTCTATTACAACAAGAATCTGCAGTTGAACAATAACATTTTAGCTGATAAATAATATTGGCTTATAGCATGAATCTGAAACTCAGCAATAGTCACATTTTCTTTGTGTTTTGGTCATTTTAAAGCAGCTTTTATGTGTTTTACCTAAACAAATCACTATTTATGTCTCTCTTTACTGTTGGCAGGTGTCAGATTAGTCAAAAAATAGGGACTCCAGGGACATTTCTTGTGTAAAACTGGGACAAATCAGTGGTTTTGGATGAATCTGCATGAACAGGGGACACAGGGCTCCAAACTGGGACTGTCCCCGGGTAAATATGAACGTCTCGCTCATTTCCCACTGCACAAAAAACGAGGCTAGACGATAAAAGTGTAAAGAATATTCGCGCGTAAAGCTTTTCTCATGCGCTCCTGAAGCTCCGACGCGCAGAGACCGGAGCGTCCACTGAGCGGCGCCGCACTCCACCACTTCCACCGCGCGGAGAAACACCCACACACACACACACACCCCTGTAACCCACACACACACACACACACACACACCCGGAGACCAGCCTACAGGCCAGGCTCCGGCTCGCCCTCTCCCCCTCTCCGTGTCGGGTTACCGCGACAAGGGCCCCGGCTGTCTGCACCGCAGCTCTGACAAAGATAATATTACAGGTAGGTGCAAGCCGCGGATCGTGTCACTATCGATGGACAAATTAAGCATCGCAAAACAAGAGCGTGACCCAGAAATAGTCGCTTTTAATCGGGTCAGCGTGCTCGTTTGCAGCGGGAGGGATAATAGCGCAGCCTCTCTCGGTCCTTCGCATTTTCAAGTCCCCTTTAGCCCAACCTGGAGCTCCCAGAAAACGGCGCAGCGCAGCTTTCGTCCCGTGTGTGTGTTTTCTTGGCAGTAGACTTTACACTTAAGGCTGATTTGAGGCGTTTTAGGCTTCCCCGGGAGACCATTTCCAAAAAGTAGTGAACTATAAAACACCCAGGCGCAGGTTTTAGAAATTCCAAGTTTCAAATATCACTCTTCAAATGGCCTAGTTAGAATAATTTGGTATTTATTGTCAGTGTGGGATAAAAACAAGGGACTAGAATGGAGATGGTTCCTACAGACACAGCAATGATCCAAAAAATATTTTAAAAACTTGATTATATATACTTTTTTTTCCAAATAATATTCATTTCAAAATAATAGGCTTACTCACAGTGCTACTTCTACATGTACCTTAAACTTACAAGTACTTCATTGATAATTTAAACTAAGGTGATCTGACGTCCCTATTTACCCGGGACACTCCCAGTTTAGATCAATCCCAGCAGATTTATCCAAAAAACAGTGATTTTTCGCAGTTTTATACAAGAAACGTCCATATTTTTGACCAATTTGACACCTGCCAACAGTAAAAAGAGGCATAAACTGTCATTTGTTTAGGTAAAATACGAAAAAGCTGCTTAAAAACGTGAAGAAAATGTGACTTCCTGGGTTTCAGATTCATACTATAGGCCAGTATTATTTAGCAGCTAAAATTAATATTGTTCAACTGCAGATTCTTGTAATGTAGCATCGTTTTGGGTTTAGTCAGTAATAGAAATGATCAGGTTTTATATTTGGGGATTAACCTTTTGGATAGTTTGCTGCAAAATACATTAAATCAATTGGAAAAACTAGTATTATCACATTCTAAAATCTGAAAACTACCAATATTGAGTCACATGTTCATCACGAATGGTCTCTGCGTAACAATTTTCCTTAATTACGCACTCGTTTTGCAATTTTATTATTACCAACTACTAAAAAAACAGGGACGTCTCAATTTTTTATGTTGAAATCTCATCAACAGAATTTAAACAAACCTATTTTCTTTTTTTTTTTTACCCCGTTTAATTAAATAAAATCCAAATAAGTACATTTTTTGAACAATAGCCTCTTCCATCCTTTATTCGCCTTTGGAGCTGTGGCAGATTAGGCTGTGGCCGTCTAGTAAAGTATGTGGAAAAAACTGATCTGCTTTTATCGTCGCAGGCCTTCTTTGTATGGAGATAGTTCACACCCTTCTCACACCTCCACAGACCCCCTCCTCCTCCTCCTCCTTCGCCTCCTCCTCCTCTTCTCCGGAGAATGTGCTGTTTACGGTCACCACTCCAAAGCCAAGGTCACACTCGGATCTGGAATTCTGCTCTTCCCACTGGCCTCTGCGTGTTCCACCAACCACACATGTTCTCCTTTGTAGTCCCCACTCGCACGACTACTTCAAAACACGTCGGTGAAAGTACGAGCTGAAGTATCGCAATTATACTTGGGTTTAAAACGAATCGATACCGAAACTATGGTCATTTGAGAAAGAACGGATACTGAAAAGAAATGAACGTTTCCTGAAGAGATTTAGAAAGATCTTGAGCTGTATCAGAACAAATATACGACTACGCAGACTAATACACGCCCATGGACCACAGATATACAGATAATGACGATACAAAAGAAAATAGTGGGATTTAATGTTGAAAATCACACTTTATTCTCAAAAAAAGAGTGTTTTCTTTAATTATCACTGTGGAATCGGAATCGGTATCGAGTCTGTATTCCTTAGTATCGAAATCGAGTTTTTGTATCGTGACAACAGCTCATTTTTCCAGTGTTTTTTCCATTTACCAAACCCTATATTTGGTTAAAACTGGGTAAATAAGTAAGAAAAGTGACTAAATCGTTACGTTGACGATACAAAACGATTTGTATGTTTGTGTTTCTTGCGCCGCTCCTTCGTCTATTTTTTCGTTTAGATCATTTTTTTTGTTTGTCCTTCCGATTACACTAACTTCAAATGATAAATCAGTAAGTAGTAGCTTCCTTAACACTTTTTTTTACTCGTATTTGAGCCATTTCTTGTCCCACTTCTTCGCAATCGAGTCGTTATTTTGAAGTCACGTTACTCTTATTTAAGCACAACTCGCGTCTACTCCGCCACCTCTGCAGCCGACCCCGAAGAGGTTCAAACAGGTGCTCCGTTTCCGCAAAAGAATAACTAATACTCTCAGGGCTGTTTATTGTCTGAGCGTGAACACATCTCCCTTGTCTCATCCGCAGGACCAGAAGCCCACACGC